>OX638069.1:15539201-16772199 GCA_951804385.1 Trifolium dubium | reverse complement strand
CCACCATCAACAACAACATCATCAGAATCATCTAATCCTAGGGTTTGAGATTCTTGTACTATCTCAATAGGAGAATCACTACCCTTTTATCCAAATCTTCTACATATAAGGATTCTATCATAGCATTGATTATGGAATTAAGAACTTTGTAAGCTATGTTATAGATAGAGTAACCGAGAGTAGTTATTCCAGAGGAGCAGAAATCAGAGACCTTGACATCTTTAAATTTCTTCCCACGGTCACTTATGATCCTTACAAACACATTTTCATTCTTTCTCTTTCCAAGACTTTCAACCTTCAAAGACCCCATCACATAAGTTTTCTGATCAGATGTTACAGCATTATCTGAGACATGTGTCCCTTCATATATTCTACAGTGCAACTTGAGAGGAGATTCCCTCTTACTGGAAACATCAGAGGCGATCAAAAAAATCAAGATGCTGATCAGGAATAATACCACAGAGCAACGTGGGAAATTCTATTAGCATCTTCACATTCAAACACTTAACATACTTTATGGTTTGATCAAGAACATAAGTGTCAAAGTCATAGGAGGTCTTAGTACCAACAGAATAAAGAGACTTGTCCAGGCCTGTAGCTATGTCAAAACTGTGTGAAGTGAACATCAAGTTGATAGCTCCATTCCTGTTTAAAATTGCATATTTCACCGTGAGCTTATTAGATGACAACTTGCCCTTCTTTGGCCAAACTTTGACCTGATCCCTTTCCATGGTTGATCTCTTGGTGCACATAAACTTCCTCCTCTGTATATTTGCAATGGAGTGGGGAAATACTTTGTCTATGGAAACATCGGAGACAATGAGGGGAATTTCCCTGTTGACTGTCCTCTTATGTGCAGAAAACATAGATGTTGGAGCATCTTCTGCCACATCATGATTAGAGTCACTTGTAGGTGGACTCCTTCTATTCAAACTTTTATTCCCAGTTGACATGACAACATGAAGAATAATCTTGCTCCATCCTTTCTTAGAACCCACACTAGCAGATTGCCTCGTTACCATAGTAGGGGTTTTCATAGATTGGCTTGTTGAGACAATAGCTTTACCACTCGGATTCCTCAGCCTTTTAGAAATATCACTAGTAATCTTTGAAGTAGGCTGCTCAGGAGTCTCCTGATTCTTCATATCAAGAGTATCTTGGTCTTCAACATTAAATTTATCAGTGTCATACTTACCAAGTGAGATAGACTTCTCATTGGATGGGATGTCTTGAGCATTAGGTCTTCTATTCAGCTTCTTCATATGTAAGTTAAACTCCCTTCCAAGAAGCACCTCATCATCTGATATACTTTGGACAATTTCAACATTTTGTCCAGATTGAGCAAAGGATGTTTCAACATCCTGTACAACATCACGCTCATGATTTGTTTTCTTGAGTGAATTGAGCTGAGTTTTAACAGATGCTTCAACATTTACATGGCAGAGTGCTTGACATTGGACCTTTGATTCCTTTCAATTCTCATTAACATGTTCTTGAATTCTCTTCCAAGAATTGAATATGAAATACTTTCCTCAGTGTCCACAAAATATGTCCTATTAACCAATCCTCTTTCCTTGTCCATATTGCCAGTGAATACTTTCCCCTTGATCTCACTCTTTTAAAACCAGAACAGGTAGAGTGACCTGCTCTGATACCAATTGAAATTCCTGGCAATCAGTAGTCAGATGCTTTAGCAATTGCTACAGCATCTACGCACAGAACAGATAACATAAGAATATTAAAGGACATAAACATAAATAACACAAGTGTTTGTTAACCCAGTTCGGCGCAACTGCCCTAGTCTGGGGGATACCAATCCAGGAAGGAATCCACTAAAATAGCCCTAGTTTAAAGACATCAGTAAACGCTCCGTTTACGTCTCCTCTCCTAGCAACTACCAATGACAACTCAACCTAGGAACTCCTAGATCAAAGGCGCCCCGCCTTACTTCCTCTCAGTTTGAAGACTTCCACGCAAACAACCTCTGGTTCACTGATCTTCGCACTGGCATTAAGTTCAATACACAAATACTTATGTGAGAACACTCTCAAACATAGAAACGAACTCCGTACCTAAAGGCTTAGGAGCAACTTCACCATAAACAATACAACCAGCCTACGTCCTTATCATGTATCAACGTGACACAGGAAAGGCTCACAAGTTCACTACTTAACATATAAAAACCACGCACGCTTTAGTGAACACATGAAACAACCAACTCCGTACTTCATAGTTTAAGAGTGGTACACAAACAACCAACTCCGTACTTAAAAGCTTAAGAGTGGTACACAGACAACTCCATACTTAAAATCTTAGGAGTACACACGTTAAAGCACAAGGCTTTAACGACGAAACCCTAAAACCCTAAAGACTACATCTTGTAAATATTGGCTTCGCACCTTTTAGGTTTTGCATCTTCCAATATATATAATCAGTGAGAACGTGTTGGACAAGATACATGGGCTTTAGAATCCAATTGGTCTAAAAGAAATCTTGTAGATATATTTTAGAACCATATAATATGTTTCCATAAAGGATAAACATATTTTATGAAACAATCAGGGCAAACCGCCACCTCCTGAAAGTTCTACACACAGCTTGGCTTGTTCCTAAAGAATAAGAGTCTTCAAAAATATATCCAATAAGTCTTCAACACCAAACAAATAATTTCTAAAATATATAAGATATATTTTAGAATTAAATCTTCACACAAGAGATTACTTGTGACACAAGGTGCACGTGTTGAGCCAGCTCCGCCTTAAATATAATTTCAAAAACAGATCTTCTGAAAGATATCTTTTTAGAAATAACAAACAAAAACAAAAATGCGCACGCGTCTAGAAGCTTCCGGTCACAACGTACTCAGTTGCTACAACATTTTCTAGAGCATCTGGTCCAACATCTGGCTGGTTAGTGTTTTAGCAAAAATGATGCCAATACAAAAACACCAACAACATTGTTTAAAATAAAGCATTTACATCCAAAAGAGCGCAAATGACTAAGATTAGGTTTCCGCCCCTTAAGTATTTCATAGGGAGTTTTATCCAAAATAGGTCGAATAATCGCCCTATTTAGAACATAACTCGCGGTGCTTATCGCATCCGCCCAAAAGTACTTAGGGAGTAAGGATTCACTTAACATAGTCCTAACTAACTCTTCTAGTCTACTATCACAAGTCCATAGTAATTACCACCAAGGCTTTTGGTCCTTGATGGTCCAAAAAGGTCCATATGAATTAACTCTAAAGGCTTTGTAGTTGAAATAAACTTTTTAGATTTGAAAGATGCCTTTGTTTGTTTACCCATTTGACATGCATCGCATAAGCGATCTTTTGAAAATCTTATGTTTGGTAGACCAACTACAAGATCCTTGGAGATTATCTTATTTAGTAAATCAAAGTTAAGATGTGCTAATCTTCTATGCCACAACCAAGACTCATCATTTTTTATTATGAGGCATTTAGCATCACCTAGGCTATTATCATCTAAGTCTAGCATATATACGTTTCCATGTCTAATAGCCTTAAGAACCACATTCTTGTCTTTGTCACTTTCTATTGTGCAAAAGGTTGGTTTGAAATTTATTTTAAACCCTTTATCACAAAGTTTCGCGACACTTAACAAGTTGTGTTTAAGGTTATCCACAAGTACAACATTAGATATGGTGATAGTAGATGGGTTACCGATTGTACCTACACCGAGAATAGTGCCCTTGTTGTTGTCTCCATAGGTGACATAGCCTTTTTCCTTTGCTTTGAACTCAATGAAAAGCGAGGCATCACCCGTCATGTGCCTTGAGCATCCACTATCTAGAAACCATCTCCTTTCTAGATTGTCAAGGCACTTTTCCTACAACATTTAGACATAAGAAGGAGGTACCCAATTCTCATTGGGTCTTAATTGGTGAGGTAAATAAGTTTTGTTGAGTTTTGGCATCCATTGTAATATGCCCTTAGGTACCAACAATTTCCTAGCTTTACATTTTGCAATGGTATGACCTTCACAACAACAATAGTGACAAGTGATATGTGAGTCACTCTTCTTTTGATCCTTTTTGAAATTTTTGAAATTTTTATCTTTGGCTTTGAAAGTATTTTCAAAATGTTTTAGATCAAATTGACGAGTGATTCTAGGTTTTGGTGGATTTTCCACTTTGTCCTTTAGAATTTTAATATTTTTTGACAAGGTGACACATCCAACACAACCAACAATATCACTACTATCATGACTTACACTTGACCTTTCTAATAATGATACTTTGAATGCTTTCAACTCTTCTTCCGTGTCGGAAACTTTCTTTTCAAGAATTTTATTAACTTTTATGATTTCCTTTAAACGTTTGAAAGTTTTCCTAGTTTCACTACATAGATCCTCAAATGCACTTTGCAAGTCATGATATTCTAACAAAGTATATGAGCTAGAGGGATTTTGGTTTACCTTTTTGATGAAGAAGAAGATGAACTTCCGCTCTCCCATGCAACATAAGCTTTCTTTCCCTTAGACTTGCTTCCCTTTTTGAATGATGGTGACTCCTTCTCTTTTCTCTTGAGCTTAGGACAATCCGGCTTGTAGTGACCAACTTGGCCGCACTCATAGCATGTCCCTTTCTTGGAGTTCCTAGCACCTTCACTCTTCCGGTAACCACTATCTTTCCGAAACTTCTTAAGATTGTCATCGGAATTTCTTATCCCATTCTTTCTCATATAACGGTTATAGCGTCGAACGAAGAGCCCCATTTCCTCATCATCGGAATCGTCTTCGCTTGAGCTTCTTTCCACTTGCTCTTTACCTTTGGACTTGGAACTTGAAGTCTTTAGAGCAATGGACTTCTTTTCCTTCTCTTTTTCTTTATCGCCATGTTTCTCCTTTTTCCCACCTTTTTCATGCTTTTCCAACAAGTTAAGCACTTGTTCATGTTCCGTTAGCTTGCCAAATGAAGTTGAGAGACTCTAAGTTGTAAGATCATTTGCTTCTTTGATTGCGGTGACCTTTGGTTGTCATGACCTACTAAGACATCTCATAATTTTATTAGTAGCATCTTGATTAGTAATTGGTTTGCCTAAACCGTGTAACTTGTTTGTAATTTTCACAAAACGATGTTGCATATCCGCAATGGATTCACCATCTTGCATATGAAACAATTCGAACTCTTGCGTTAAGGTGTTTATTTTGGATATTTTGACCTCGTCGGTGTCCCACATTTCCTTGGCCGATAAACAATGCGACACATGATAAAATTGTTCTATCCCTAAGGATGAAATAAGTATGTTTTGTGCCTTTGCATCGTAATTGACCTTTTTCTTATCATCGTCCGTCCATTGTGCCATAGGCTTATCGGTGACAACGCCATTTTGATCGAAATGGTCTCCATTGAATTCATGTGAATGCGCATACTACTTTTCCAATAATCAAAATGGTCTCCAATGAATATAGGTGCCCTATTATAAGCCCCTTTAGGTGCAAAAGCCATGTTTTCTAATAATTGGCACGAATAACTCGGTTTAATCGTTTAAAATCGAACCAAGCTCTTGATGCCACTTGTTAGACTTCTTGGCTAGACCACTTAGAGGGGGGTGAATAAGCGTCCCTTTTAAACAATGTCGGTTCTTAAAAAAATTGTTTAAGGTACGCGCGGAAGTCCCACCGGATCGGTAGTCTCTTTGCACCCAATTGATCACTGGAAATGTAGTAAAGCCTTGAACTTACGATGATAACAAATAAGAAACAATTGTGTACAAAATATTCAAATTAAACAATCCAATAACACCAATCAATCAAGTTACACAAGTTCAATTCCAAATCAATTGCAATCAAGATATAGGTCAATTGAATTTCTATGAATCAGAAAATTAAAGCGAATTCGTAAAGTAAAAGATTAAGGAAGAAAGACATAAACGATTGATTAGGGAGTTCCCAACGGCTTTCACGCCGTCCTCGCTTCGGGCCGGGTACGTCTCCCCCCAAATAACCGAACGAGTTATTTGAGCGTTTATTGATTAAAAACGATTTGATACTAGTGCACAATTTACAAAGACTCCAATAACCCTATATCGAATCTAATGTAAACTATGCGAATTAACCACAACAAGTAATGAAGCTTCTCCCTCTGATTCCAACGATCCTATCCGTACGCAAAACCTCGCACTGATCGTCCAGCTGAGTACCTCGCTCCTTCGTTGTTGATCCTTCAAGATATCGCACAATCTTGAATCACCGAGAAAACCCAAAACCTTCGTCACAAATCAACCGGGTCACGAACTCTGATTCACCGCAAGCCCTACCAAACGTTATCAATCAAATGTACAATCTTTATCCGAATGATCCCATACTCACTCTTCAATTAATTACAATTTGATAGAAGATGATGATCTTGTGAAGAATGACCCTTTGATCCAAATTATTCACCAAATTTGATATCCAAAGAGTTTTTCAAAGCTATTTCACTTTATCACAGGTTCTCTCACTTTATATCAACAAAGAACATTGCTACTTATAGAGAAAATAGAATTGAGCAAATTTAGGCAAAACAGAACAGACATGTATCGATACAAATGATGATTTGTGAAGGTGTGAAAAACACAAGAAGGGGGGGTTGAATTGTGTTTTGGTATTTTTAAAACTTCTTTTAAGTTCTGAAACCTATCAGAAGCACCAGCGGATAAAGAAACATAAATAACACACTCACACTCAAGAGTAAGGATAGAGAGACAGAGACGAGACAAGCAATTTTATACTGGTTCCTCTCACAAACCGAGAGTAGTCCAGTCCCCTTGCACTTTCAAGGGATTTCACTATAATCACCTAGATTATTACAATGCTCAAACACACAAGTAAGAGACTTCCTATTTGCTCAAGCACAAAAGCAAGAGACTTCCTAACACAAATGAAATAATAGAAAGTGATAAACACTTGATTTTAAAATCAAGAGTTTTCTCAAGATTACAACTCAAGACTCTTAAGACTCTAACACAGAATTCCTAATGAATTAGAAAAACAGAGTGTCAGAAGCACAACAGAAATAGTTTCAGAAGCAGTGCTTTCAGTCTTATGTAAAGGAGTAAAGTTGTATGCGTGCGTAACCTTAATCTTCAAAATGAGGTTCTCTATTTATATGTGAAGAGAAAATAGAGACGTTTGAAGATAATGACCGTTGTAGAGGTCATTTTCAAGCCAGCTGTGAAAGGACAAAGGTAACATGGGATATTTGCCAATTTTGGTAATGCTTATCCTGTTATTCCTTTTGTTTAAGAATATTCGCCCTTATGGAGTAAAATAGTACAAACGTTACTATCCTTGATGATAAGGATGTAGTACTATGATGTATCAATCAATCACAACCTTTAATTCAAATGATTTCCAATCATTGAATCACTATCAGTTAACACTGACATTCCTGGCTTGTTATTCAGAGCCTATGTATCAGACATATGCTTCTGAGTCTTCAGCTTCTGAAACTGTTGGTCTTCTCCATAAGTTGCTTCTGATTCAACATAACTTCTGAGATGACTTGCTTCTGATTAGCATTGCTTCTGATATCCTTGCTTCTGATATCCTTTTCTTCTGATATCCTTGCTAATACTTTGTTTCAGAGCTTCTTTTAATATAACATTATTCATTTAATCTGCACACTTCAGATAAATATTAAAATACCCTATTGTTCATTAATACTTTGTTATCATCAAAACACCAAGAGTTAGATCTGAACATCCTTTGTTCCAACAATCTCCCCCTTTTGATTGATGACAAATCTAGTATTAATTAACAATGGTTGTTATTTTAATTTACTATGTACAACAGAGGTTCATAAGCTTTGCATGCTCCCCCTAAGTTGTAACATTAAAAAATTAAAATAGTTTAAGAATATAATATTATTTTGACTCAAATTTTTCATATTTTGACTCTTAGAGGCTAGTTTTGTAAGCTCTCCCCCTTAGTCTGATAATCAATGAAAAAATTGCACTCTTTTCATTCATCATCATATGAAGAACTCAGTTCAACATAAAATTTTATTCTCCAAAATAAAAAAATTGATAAACTAACATAAAAAGTAACGTAAAAATTAAACAGGTTCTTTTAATTGGTTTCAGTTATTAGCGCTTCTGTATCATTAATTAATGATTCTTACTCCCCCTTTTGTCATCAAACAAAAACAGTTTGTAAAAAAAAAGAAGTAAAGACATTAAAAAAAAACGCGTAAACATATCAGACAAAAACACAACTTTCAAGAAGTAAAGTCAGAAAACAGTTACAACAAAGCCATTAAATGACTTATCTGATACCAAGAACTATGTAACTTAGACTCTATGAAAAGACTATAAAAAGGAGAACACTCTACCATTTTAATCTACTCAACACTTCCACACATTATTATCAGAAATAATGGATAAGGATAGAAGAGCAAATAAAAGTAAGGATCCTCAAGAAATGAAGAAAGAAGAATCACCATAGAAAACAAAACCAAAAACAAAGAAGGTTAAGGGTGAAGCATCTTCTTCAGTTCCATTGAGAAGAAGTTATAGAACCAGATCAAAGGCAAAACCACAACCACCAGTTTATATCAATCTCTCATTAGATTCTGATGAAACTGATTCTGATTATAGAGAATTTCTCAAAACGTATGATCCTAATCAATGTGAATGCTCAGAAGATTCCTCTTCTGATTCTGATAAGCCAGATTTGGATTATCTGAGGTTTTTGGAGAATTATCATACTCCAACAGAAACCTCAGGCTCTGGTGATTCCCAGAAATCAGATTTAGATTCTAAGTAGATATAGGATCTTATGTAATGATATTCTATTTAATCAATAAAGATTTATGGTTCTGTTTTGAAATCTTCTTCGATAAGTTCTTTGTGCTTGACATAATTTTCAAAAACATATTTGAACATATCATGAAAATAGTTAACATCAATCAAATAATTAATAAAGCAAATAAGATGTTCATGCAATTTAACCGAAAATAAAACTTGTTCAACTATTACAACCAAATAAATTTTTTTTTGCTCAAACATAGAATCCTAGGGTTGAGATGAGGAGGGGTTAGAAGGCAATCTTGATTCAAGCAACATCATCAGCTTCTCAAGAGCTTTGTCAGACTTCTCAGCATTCTTGTTAATAGTCTCTTTCAGATCCTTCTGATTTGTCTTGACCTCTTCTAAACCAGCTTCCAACACTAAGAGCTTATCTCTTTGTTCCCTTTGAACTTGTTCAACCTTCAGAATCCTAGTTGCAGCAGCATCAGAACTTTCAACCATCCTTGTATCAGTATTTTCAGCAGATAGCACATTAACATCTTCATTCATCATCATCTTCTATTCCAGAATCCTCTGTTCCCTTTCCTCAGCTTTCAGAGCTTCCATCTCATCATGTGATAAGTTAGTTAACATCAGTCTTTCCTTTTGAAGAGCACTTCCAAATGCATTTTCAAATGAATCTGTGAAGAGCAGATGTTCATAAACTAACTCATCAACATATTTCTTTTTTAGAGCAGCCATGATCAATCTTTGAGCATTGTCTATCTCATCAAACTTCTCAATAATCTGACTTGGCATAACACCACGTTCAGATTTTAAGTTGTGCATTCTTCTAACATCATTATTAACAAGTCTTGCCAAAATCTCAATGCTAGAAACAGTTTGGCTAGAGTGTTGAGTTTGAATGCTTTCTAGGATAGATTGATATGTAATTTCAGACTCAAAAACAGTTTGGTTGATATTTTGCTCAAGGTTAGATGGAGGAGAAATAGGAGTTTGAGGTGATGGAGGTGTGCTGACAATGAAATCAGCTTGTGAAGATGATTGAGTTAAAGGATTAACAATTTTTATGGTTGGGATAGATGGCATAGTGACAGGTGGAGGAGTGTAAACATGGATTGGAGTGGGGATAGGAGAAGTATCATCAGATTCAGTATCAGACTCAGAATTGACTTCACTAAAAGTTTTATCAAATTTTTCTTTGATTTTCTCAAGATTTGTTTTCTTAACAGGAGAAGGTATAACAACAGAAGGCTTAGAAGGTGTTTCAGGTAAGTTATTTGTTTCTGCATGAATAGTTTGAGGTGACAAATGTTCAGATATCATATCTAAAACATAAGGTTCTGATACAGGTTCAGATGATGGTTTGGTTGGAGAAGGAATAACAGAGTCAGGCTCAGGAGTAGGTTCATCATTTCTAAATTGAGATTCAGCAGGCTCATTAATAAAAATATTAGAAGATGTACCTTGATCCTTCTGACGTTTGTGAGCAGCTCTTTCTCTGGCTATTTTCTTCTTCTTCTTCATCAAAAGTGATTCCCCATCATCCTCTTCTTCTTCATCAGACTCAACAATAATCTTCCTCTTGTTTTTATTGTTGTCCTCAAGCTTCTTAGACCTTTCTTCTCTTCTCAGATTTTCAATATGTTCATCTGATAAGATCTTGACACCACCAATTGAAGGAGCTTTCAATTTTACTCTGTCTCTAGTGACAGTAGTCTTCATTACAAAATCTTGTTTCTGATCAAAACCCAGTTGGGTTATATCCGCTTCATTTACTGGTGTCTCAACACCATATTCATTCTTCCAGTGATTGAAACAACCATCAGCTATCTTCTTTCCCTCTTTCACATCAACTCCAGGGAAGGAAGATTCAAACACTTCTTCTTCTTTATTCATTAGCAAAGGGTTGTTAGGAACCACAACCTTCCCTTTGACTAAGAACATCTTCTTCAAAGATTTTCCATCAACTATCCTTGATTCCACATAGGTAGCTTTAACAAACGTAGGGTAGTTGTCTTTAAGAATCTAATGAAAGTTGCTCAGATAGAAGATATGTGACAGCAATCTAACATGATGACAGTTAGTGTGACCCTTTTCAATGCTATTCTTAATAACTTCACAGAGATGATCAAAGATGTATCTTGGCAGATTCATCTTGACAAAGCTGTGAAGATAGTACATGAAATATTTCTGTTCTGAAGAAATACAGTCAGTACCACCAACCTTAGTAGCAATGGATTCAAACAACACCTTGTAAACTCCTTTGAAAAACGTCTTCAACTCTTTTTGTCCATTAGAGTTAGCATTTTCAAACAGAGTGGCTTGAACTGTTGGATCTTGTGGTTTGGTCCTGTAAGCAGCAAGATGAATTCCTTGATTGGGTAGATTCAAGGCTTTTGCAACATGATCAGCAGTAAATTTGATATCTATTCTTGCAATGTTTGATTTAATTTCAGTTTGGGTAAACTCAGGAAGACTCAAATCTTTTTTTGATTTCCCTTTTAGCAGAGGATTTTTCTTCACCAAATTCTGAACTTCTATATAAGCAGACTGTTTATCAAACACATAAGCTTTCATCCAGAATTCCTTTACCATCTCTTCAAAAATCGGACCATTTAGGATTTTGAAGTAGCGTTCTAACCCTTGATAGTAGAACATTTTCTGTCAGTCAAAACCATTCGCTTTTAAACTCTCGAAATCAACCCTTTTCTCTACCATGCACTTCAAACTTTGAAACTTGAAGGACATAGTGTCTTTTCTGATTTTATACTTCTTTTGATTTTCCAAATCAACTATCGGTTTAACTGATTGAGAAGCAGTAGACGTTGACGATGCCATTGTTGTAGGTTAGGGTTTTGGTTTTGCTAGAGAAGGAGGAAAGAAAACTGAAGAGTTGGAGGTTTAGAGAGAATATGAAAAAGTGTGGGTTGTGAATGTGTTTGTGTGCAAGTGAATAAAAGTGTATATTTTTAGAAAACAAACAAACAGTACAACACAAAAAGGACAGAATAGTCATATTCATTTTAAGCGCTAAACTCATCATTAACCAATACTCAACTAATTGCAAAGAGACACGTGTATTAGAAAACTATATAAATAACTGGTGCGTTAGTGGACAGCAGTTAGATGAAAAAGGATATAAACTGTTCCACTACCACATCATAACCATTCTGTTGATTCTGATATTTATCAGAAGTAGTTATACATCAGAACTTCTGACCTTGAGGTTTTGAGGTTCAACATCTTCTGATCCTTATCAGATTTTAAAACAAATTTTACTCAATAGAACTTAACAATTAGGAACAAACACCATGTTGAGATTTTTCTTTATGAAATCAAATCTTTCAACAGCTAAAGGTTTTGTACAGATATCAGCCCATTGTTTTTCAGTATCAACAAACTTGATATCTATAATACCTTTCTCAACATAATCTCTTATAAAATGATGTTTGATCTCAATATGTTTTGCTCTAGAGTGTAAAATAGGATTTTTGGAAAGCTGAATGACTGCAGTATTATCACAATATAAAGGTATATAGTGAGTGCTTATATGATAATCTTCTAATTGATATTTCATCCAAAGAAGTTGTGTACAACATTTAGCAGCTGAAATGTATTCTGCTTCTGCTGTGGACATAGCAATGGTGGTCTGCCTCTTGCTACACCAGGAGATAAGGTTTTCACCTATAAATTGGCAACTGCCACTTGTTGATTTTCTTTCAAGTTTATCTCCAACATAATCAGCGTCACAGAATCCATTTAACTCATATTTCTTGGATTTCTTATAAAGTAATCCAAAATTACAAGTAGCTTTCAGATATCTAAAGATTCTCTTCACAGCAGTGAGATGAGATTCTCTAGGATCTGATTGAAATCTTGCACACAAGCATACAGAGAACATAATATCAGGTCTGGATGCAGTTAGATAGAGTAGAGAACCAATCATACCTCTATATAACTTCTGATCAACTTTGCCTTCAGATTCATCCAGACTCATGCTTGTTGTTGGATGCATTGGAGTATTCATTGGCTTACAATCTTCAAGATTGAACTTCTTCAAGAGATCCTTTGTATACTTGGTTTGATGAATGTATGTTCCTTCCTTTGTTTGATTGATTTGAATTCCAAGAAAGAACTTCATCTCTCCCATCATGCTCATTTCAAATTCTTTTTCCATTAACTTAGAAAAATTCTTGCATAGAGAAGCATTAGTTGAACCAAAAACAATATCATCAACATAGATTTGAACGATCAGAATGTCTTTCTTCAAGGTTTTTCTAAATAGTGTACAGTCAACTTGTCCTTTTTCAAAATTATTATCAACCAAAAAGTTACTCAGTCTATCATACCAAGCTCTAGGAGCTTGTTTAAGACCATAAAGTGACTTTTGCAGTTTGTAAACATGATCAGGATTTTGAGTATTTTCAAAACCAGGAGGTTGTTTGACATATACTTCTTCAGTGATAAAACCTTTAAGAAATGCACTCTTCACATCCATTTGATATAGAGTGATACCAAGGTTAACTGCATAGGAAAGAAATAACCTGATTGCATCGAATCTAGCAACTGGAGCAAAAGTTTCTGTGTAATCAATCTAGCAACTGAAGGTGTGAAAAACACAAGAAGGGGGGGTTGAATTGTGTTTTGGTATTTTTAAAACTTCTTTTAAGTTCTGAAACCTATCAGAAGCACCAGCGGATAAAGAAACACAAATAACACACTCACACTCAAGAGTAAGGATAGAGAGAGAGAGACGAGACAAGCAATTTTATACTGGTTCCTCTCACAAACCGAGAGTAGTCCAGTCCCCTTGCACTTCCAAGGGATTTCACTATAATCACCTAGATTATTACAATGCTCAAACACACAAGTAAGAGACTTCCTATTTGCTCAAGCACAAAAGCAAAAGACTTCC
The DNA here is from genome assembly GCA_951804385.1 of Trifolium dubium. Classification (NCBI taxonomy): domain Eukaryota; kingdom Viridiplantae; phylum Streptophyta; class Magnoliopsida; order Fabales; family Fabaceae; genus Trifolium; species Trifolium dubium. The sequence goes on along the minus strand of OX638069.1, from coordinate 16,758,529 downwards.
TAACACAAATGAAATAATAGAAAGTGATAAACACTTGATTATAAAATCAAGAGTTTTCTCAAGATTACAACTCAAGACTCTTAAGACTCTAACACATAATTCCTAATGAATTAGAAAAACAGAGTGTCAGAAGCACAACATAAATAGTTTCAGAAGCAGTGCTTTCAGTCTTATGTAAAGGAGTAAAGTTGTATGCGTGCGTAACCTTAATCTTCAAAATGAGGTTCTCTATTTATATGTGAAGAGAAAATAGAGACTTGTGAAGATAATGACCGTTGCAGAGGTCATTTTCAAGCCAGCTGTGAAAGGACAAAGGTAACATGGGATATTTGCCAATTCTGGTAATGCTTATCCTGTTATTCCTTTTGTTTAAGAATATTCGCCCTTATGGAGTAAAATAGTACTAACGTCACTATCCTTGATGATAAGGATGTAGTACTATCATGTATCAATCAATCACAGCCTTCAATTCAAATGATTTCCAATCATTGAATCATTATCAGTTAACACTGACATTCCTGGCTTGTTATTCAGAGCCTATGTATCAGACATATGCTTCTGAGTCTTCAGCTTCTGAAACTGTTGGTCTTCTCCATACGTTGCTTCTGATTCAACATAACTTCTGAGATGACTTGCTTCTGATTAGCATTGCTTCTAATATCCTTGCTTCTGATATCCTTTGCTTCTGATATCCTTGCTAATACTTTGTTTCAGAGCTTCTTTTAATATAACATTATTCATTTAATCTGCACACTTCAGATAAATATTAAAATACCCTATTGTTCATTAATACTTTGTTATCATCAAAACACCAAGAGTTAGATCTGAACATCCTATGTTCCAACAGTTTGTATCGATACAAACACCTTGACCAGCGTTCAAATTTGAAATATTTGACCTATGTATCGATACATATATCAGTTTCTTGAAAAACTGACTAATATGTATCGAAGCATGCAAGCATGATTCGATACATGATGCATTCTCTGGTTTTTAGAGAGAGTTAGGTGTGTATCGATACATGCAAGCATGATTCGATACACAAGTGACTCTCTGTCGCTGAGAGACCAATTTTGTATCGATACAAAACATATATGTATCGATACAAATTGCACATAATTAGTCTGAAGTAGTTTCAGGACATTTGTATCGATACATGATCAAATAACCAAAATCCTCAAACTAACTATATTCCCAAATCCAAATATTGGCCAGTAATCCAAATGGAACCTGAATATTGGGACCCAAACCCAAACAAGGTTCCTCCTAAGATTTTCCCACCGGGATTCAATTTTCCAAAAGTTTAAAGAACAAAACACCTCAAAATCAATTTTCCAAAGTTTAAAAATGATTTTTCGCTGTCAAGTGATTTGTAATGTTGCCAAAATATGTTCTACTCTATTTTCATGTGTTTTGACTATTTTTAAAACATAAGGGTGAACTGGTGCACATACAACATATTATTAGGCACATACAGTTATAAGGTGAGTTCTTTCACATTATTATACGAACATTATATAACTCCATTTCTTATCACGATGTTTGCATTGTTTTACATGGAGAATGCAACTCGGAGTGCAACAATATCCCAAGAGGAGATAAAATAGAAAATAATTCTCCAATCAAGACGAAGTTCAGACAACAAAGCGTAGTCGATGATGAGTTTGGAACCAAATGCAATTCTATCTTAGAGTGGTTGTGAAAGAGACAATGTGAATCAATTTCAACCGAGACTCAAGTGAAGGATTACAAATATAATCAAGTTACAATGCGTGAAGAGTTAAAAGCTAATGAAGCATATTATATCATTCAGAGAAAGACATAAAATAGTCTCATGAGGCCAACGAGAAAGTTAACACAATTTTGTAATCATACTATGATTCTTCTTATAGCTCTTATGTTGTTTACTATCACTTCGCCTGGTTTCCCTTCGATTTCATTGTAGGTACGAGGTGGTAAACTCGCCACCAAAGTAAAAAGGAAAAATCTAACGAATCGACTATACATTAAAAAGGGCAACAAAAATGAAGAATTACCCCGCCAAAGGTTATTACATCTTTGGTCCAAGCGGCGAACGCCCTTGGCTGACACTGGGGAACAAAAGGAAGAATTACCCCGCCAAAGGTTATTACACCTTTGGTCCAAGCGGTGTTACGCCCTTGGCTGATATTGGGGAATGAAAATAAAGTCAACCCTTAAGTGGGCTCTGAACTTAAATAAAGTCAACCCTTAAGTGGGCTCTGAAATTATAAGAACTCAACTCCGTGTGATCTCTGAACCAAAGTCGACTCTCAAAGATTTATAAGCCTTAAATTCGTAAAATCGGATAAAATGAAAATACAACAACCCAGCCAAAAGATAATATGCCTTTGGTCCAAGCGGCTGATACCCTTGGCTGACACTGGGGAATAAAAGTCAATTTACCCCGCCAAAGTGGGATATGCCCGCAAAGGGGTCGACAAATTTCTCTTAAGTGATGAAAAATTTTCACCTAAAGTGTGATGCAAATAAATTACAGAAAGAATATGTTATAATAAGCAAGACGACATTGACCCACTCAAAAGCGTCACCAAAGACATTATCAAGGCGAGAAACCATCATTTAATTAAGGCAAGAAGTCATCAATAGTCAACGGCCTCATGCATGTCGTATTAACCATAACGGCAAACAGTTGCTATTAATAAAGATGAGGTGAATGTATCATCGCATGGCAAGGTGCATTGTGACCAATAACCATTTTCAATAAAAAAAGGAGGTGCGACTTATTCGAATGAAGGGACATTACATCGATTCTAGAAGCAAAATAACACGAGTCAAAACACGAAATACTCGACAAACAAAATGAACAACAAGTAGCGAAAAGTCTCGCCTATAAATCTTAAGTGTTATATTCTCTATAGAAAATAGCACTTGTGGGCTATGAACTGGGAGAGACCCAATTGGGTTTGACCCCACCATTCGGCAAAAGACCCACTAGATGAGAGTGGACTAAGTCATTATTAGATATGTGGCACCAAGAAAATAGGAGCACATTACGTCAAAAAAAAGAAAATAGGAGCACATGGGAGGACTCATTCTCCCATTATCTCTATTTTCCCCTAAATTCTCTCCATAACCTAACTAACTACTCCACCTATTCTATCTCTATATATGAGGAGAATAACAGGAAAAAGAGAACACATTCTTTTCTTCTACAAAACATTGGCTTCTTCCTCAAAAACACAAGAGAGAACTACGTAGCTCTGATTCTCTAATTTCTTAGGGATACGTAGGACCAAAGTCTCCCTATCAAGCTAAAATCAAATCACAATTTGGCACCCTACCAAAAATCTCCGGAACACCTTGAATCAATGTTTAACGATTTCATTATTGGCTTCAAGTCATTAAGGGTCTGTTTGGATTGATGGTATAGAATGGAGCGGAACGGAGCGGAGCGGAATGGAATGGAATGGAACGGAATGGAATGGAATACATATTCCATTCCATTGTTTGGATAGTGAACGGAATGGAAAGTATTATAACTTTTTTATTCCAATTATACCCTTTATTTTATAGATAGGAATGTTTAGCAAAAAAAAAAAAAAAATAGATAAGAATGAGAAAAGTCTTATAAAAAAATAAAATTGAGGGTAAAATTGTAAAACTATAATTATTGTGTATCATTTCATCCTTATCACCCCATATACCACTCCATTCCATTCCGTTCATATTTTATAAAACCAAACAACGGAATAGAGCTCCATCCCACCCCATTCCATCCCATTCCATCTCATTCCATCAATCCAAACAGACCCTAAGCTATTTTGATTCTGCTGCGAGATGTCTTTAAAAAAGAGTTTTTTTTTGGAAAAATATTATATCAATAGATTGTTATATTTATTATGTTTAGGGTGTTACAAAATACGTGAGAAAGATGTTTATGTCATGCAGTGGCGGAGCCAAAAAATTTATAAAGTCTGGGCAAAATGTAAAATTTAAACAAAAATTTCAGTTTTGCAATGAAAATTTTCAAATTTGAAAAAAAAACTCAGTTTTGCCCTAAATTAATTCCTACGAATCTTAATTTACTCTAAATTAACTCCTAAAACACCAAAAAGAATTATTTTGCGGTGAAAAATCTAAGATTTGAACAAAAAAGCTTCAATTATGCCCTAAATTAATCCCTAAAAATATTAATTTTACCCTAAATTAATCTCTAAAATACCAAAAATTTCCGACTGTAGCAGCCCGGGCTGCAGCCCTAGCAGCCCGGGTGGTAAATCCGCCTATGATGTCATGTATTATTTTTTCGTAGCTTAATACTTATGAAGAAAATATAGAGATTTATCTCCACAAAAATAAAATAAAAATATACTATGTAAAAAAAAAAATACAAATTACAAACTATATCAAAATATTTTAGTTAAAAAATTACCACACAACTTTTACTTTTTTTTGTAAAACTCTTTTTATTATTATTAAACTTAAAACAATTTTTAAACCGGATACTTATATATTTAGACCGGATACTATAAATTGAATAAATTTAGTATGAAAAAAATTAACTTTTACACTATTGAATTGTGAGTGAGTTGGAGGTCGTTTGCTTTTTGAATGGACCCCACAATCCGTGTAACCGTGTTAGTGAAGCCTATACGAGTAGAAGAGAAGACACTCTATCAAACAACAAAAGTCATGCAAGGAAAATTAGTTAATTAATTAGTAATGAAAAAAATATACTATTGCTTCATTCAATTCAGAAAACTCTGTTAGATTGAGTAGAAGAATTATTTAAAGAAAACAAGGATAGTTATGGTTTGAGTTGTGGTGATCCTGTCAATTTGGTGGTGTGTGGTGATTGATCATCATCAAAGATTGTGAAACACTCTGTGTCTCTTCATAGATTGATGCATGGAAGAATAACTTATTTGTGAACAAATATAGAAACTGATTTTTTCACCAATTTTTTGGCACTTTTCTGATTTTAGTAGTATTTGGTAATCTGGGTTTACAAGAATTTAGTTTAGTTGGAACATTAGTTCAGTTTCTGACATAAAAACATTCTTCATCACGCAATTGTTTTGTGCTTTTAGCAAAATAAATCATCATATTTTTCTTTTTTTTGATAAGCATAAATCATCATAGTTTGGTCTGTGTGATAAGAGATTTGCACATTGAATGTTGTGAGTTTCAACTTCAATCTTAGAAATTAGAAAGACTTTGTTTTGAAAGATGTCGGCGGCGTCGCCGTCTCCGGCATCTTCCAACGCTGCACCACTGCCACCGCCACCGCCCTCATCATCTACTGCTCCGTCGCCTAATAGTTCAGCTTTACCTCCACCACCGCAACAACCCTCCTCCCCTTCACCTCCACCGGCAACTCAATTAGCGCCTCCTCAGCCTTCACCTCCATCGCCGCCTCCTGTGGCTCCTACTCCAACCCCACCAACACGTCCTCCTCCGTCGCCCCAATCGCCACCGCCGTCTTCTCCATCTCGTCCCTCACCAACACCGCAATCGCCTCCAGCAGCACCACCACCAGCACCGTCAGCTCTACCGCCATCAAATTCACCTCCATCGCCTCCACCGAGAAATTCACCTCCTCCTCCCACCGTGACACCACCCAGACGTTCGCCTCCACCACCCCCGAAAAACTCATCTCAAACTCCACCACGAGCATCACCGCCACCACCATTACAACCACCATCATCATTACCATCACCACCACCATTACAACCACCATCATCTTTACCACCATCACCACCACCACCATTACAACCACCATTATCATTACCATCACCACCACCATCATCATCACCATCACCACCGCCAACATCAACCTCTCCTCCTGCCAAACCTAGTTCACCACCACCGCCACCTCGGTCTTCAAATTCAACACCAAGGTTATCTCCTCCATCGCCTTCAAGCATTCAACTGGCGCCACCGCCACCGCAGAACGGATCAAGCCCCGAAACTGGAAGCAGTAGTGGAATTAGTTCTGGCGCTGTAGTTGCTATAGCTGTGTTTAGTGGAATTCTATTGCTTGGCTTCATTGGAGTTGCTATCTGGTGTTTGAGAAGACAAAAGAAAAAGGATTCTGATGGTTATGTCATGCCTTTCAATCTTCCCTCCTCAACTGAATCAGGTATTTATTTGCAAGCACACACACACGAACACCAAAGACAATCCTGATATGTTGATGCCGATAATAATTTGAAATGATTAGATAATTGAATGTAATCGTCCCTGTGAGCTTAGCTTAGTTGGTAGAAATGTTGCACCTAATGTGTAGGGACCATAGGGTTGGAACCCTGATACGCCCACTTATTCACCTTTAATGGGTGGAATTCTAGCCTAGCCACTAGGCTATCTGATCATAACAAAAAAATTGAATATAACCAATCATATGTATCGGTGTCTGTTATGAACGATGCCATACATCAGATACAACTTAAATTTGAAATCTTGGTGCTATTTACTCATTTATCATAGTCATACTTCTGGATTACATAAAAAATTATAGCTTTTTGAGTTTCTTAGCATTGAATTTGAATGAATTTAGGGTTTGTATCATTGTCCAGATTCATCCTTTTTTAAGATACATGCTGCCTCTGATCCTCTTGTAAGAAGTGGATCTAGTAGTGATGTTGTGCATACACCATCAGACCGTGGTGGTGGAATGAGCCACTCAAGGAACTGGTTTTCATATGAAGAATTAATCAAGGCCACCGATGGTTTCTCAACTCTTAATCTTTTGGGAGAAGGTGGATTTGGTTCTGTGTATAAAGGATGTTTACCTGATGGCAGAGTGATAGCCGTAAAGCAGCTCAAAATTGGCGGGAGTCAAGGGGAGAGAGAATTCAAAGCTGAAGTTGACATAATTAGTCGCATACATCATCGCCATTTGGTTTCTTTAGTTGGATACTGTATTCAAGATAACAGAAAAATACTTGTCTATGACTTTGTCCCTAACAACACACTTCATTTTCATCTACATGGTAAATATAAATACTTCTTAGTTTGTGCAATACAAGATTGTTTCATTATAAGTGAGATTATTCTTAATAGCTTTGATTGTATTGTCTAAAATTAAGTTGAAATTTGCAGAGGAAGGTCAACCTGTGCTGGAATGGGAAAAACGTGTTAAAATCGCTGCTGGTGCAGCTCGAGGAATTGCTTATCTCCATGAAGACTGTAATTTCCAAATCTCATAATTTTATTATCTGCGCATGACATGCACATAAATGAATGCCTATCAGTCCACTTTGAATTTGGAAATTTGAATCCTTTCTTGAAAGAGAGCCAAATCAAGATGAGACGTAACAGACAGTCAGAGGCCGCAGCGGGACTATCATAGGAAAGCCCGCCCCCACTAGCTAACATAGAAAGAGATTCCCTGATAGCAAAAGTTCCAGGCCGAATCGGGCCACCACTTGGGATGGGAATGGCTCAGCCCATATGCATCATTTGATGAAAGCACTCTAGTCGCTTCCTCAAAGTGGCTTGTCAACCACGCTTTCCCTCCCTCAAAACAATGCTCCTCACCAACCTTAACGGCTTTGGGTTGGGGCAAGACTGCAATGAGTAGTTCGCTCCAGGACCCCACCCCCTCGAGAGCAGCATGCTGGCCGAGATTGAGTTGGGAGCCAACCTAGACTTTCCTGGCCATCTGCTCTGATTAGCTCAGCAGAGTGGCAGGCGAAATCCGTACAAAATACCTTAAATGTGATTCAGATATTACATGAATATGAATTGATACACAATTGTTAGAGTTAGACACCCCCTTAGAAGATTCAATCTTATGCATATAAAAATTGTTAAATATAGATATTTTCATATAGGTATCGATGTTTCGACAGAAAGAAGTCAATTGAGCTGACACCACCTATGTTGTTTAAATTTATGCACATTTCAGGCAATCCTCGGATTATTCACAGAGATATCAAGCCATCAAACATTCTTTTGGATTACAACTATGAAGCTCAAGTATATGCCACTCTACTTTTTCAATGTTTGTTAGTGTTTATGCTCCATTTATTTATATCGAAACCTAAGCACTCTCATTTCTAATTATAGGTCGCAGATTTTGGCCTAGCGAAATTAGCTCTGGATGCAGATTCACATGTAACGACGCGCGTCATGGGAACTTTTGGGTGGGTTTATATACATAAATATGTCTACAAAGTATTCATTTATGTTTTACACTAACAATAAAAAGTGAAAAATACCGATTGATTTTTTTCCATATTGAAAAGGTACGTTGCCCCTGAATATGCGTCAAGTGGAAAATTGACCGACAAGTCCGATGTATATTCTTTTGGAGTTGTGCTTTTGGAGCTCATCACTGGACGGATGCCAGTAGATCCATCACAAATGGGAGATGAGAGTCTAGTTGAATGGGTATATATTGAGATATCAATCTTACTAACACATTTACTACTGTTGCTTTATTTTTGCTGATCTTTTAGCTTATAAACCATTAGTTTCTATCGAACAACTGTTAGGAATCAAAAATTTATTCCATGATTGTGCTTTCCTTTCCTTTGGAAATTTCATCTTTTATCATAGTGACTCCTGTATGAGAAGGACAACAAAACGCTCACTCTGTTTGAATCACTGACCTGAGAGGTGAGAACATTCTAAGAGGATCAAAGGGTTAGCATGCACACTAACAGTCCTTGGTTTTCCATGCCTCCAATGTTTGGAAATATTTTTATGATCCAACATTGAATATATTTTACAGGCTTAAATTTTTTTTTTAGTATTTTTTCTTTTTGATCAGGAGTATCAAGTCTTGTTCATAATATTTGTATGCATATATCAGTTGATATCTTTCTATATTAGAGTTTTGACTTTTGAGGTACTTGATAATTTATTGAGAGAATCTTTATTCTTAAAGACAAAAACTAATGTAGAAAAGGACTTAGGTCTCTGACTAAGTGACTTTTGCTTTGTAATTAATTTTTACTTTGTGGGAAGTTACATTTTTGTTGACGTAATCATAGTAGGCTTGCGTCAACAAACTATGCATGCATACCAGTATTGTCAAATGTGGTTCATAGAAGATAGTTGTTTATTTAAATTCCGCTACGTTGAACTTGAAGTGCAATATGCCTCTATTTGACAGCACTTTGTACTAAACACTCTATCAAGGAACAAAAACGATTTGTTCAAATTCTGCTACGGTATAACGCCACTATTTGACAAAACTGGTGCATACATGAGAAATGAGGATTAAGAGTCATATAGATTAATAGCCGGAAGTCGGTTGTTTTGTCTAAACTTGTGATGATTGAAGAACTAACATCTTCCCTTGAATCACCATAGAATACTGTCAGCTCTTCGACCTTTTGTCACTGAAGATGCTACCTTTATTTCAGGCTCGACCTTTGCTAAGTGATGCACTTGAAACTGGGGAATTTGAGAGTTTTGTAGATCCAAAGCTAGGAAAAAACTACATTGATAGTGAAATGTTTTGCATGATTGAAGTTGCTGCTGCTTGTGTTCGGCATTCAGCTTCTAAGAGACCTCGCATGGGACAGGTAAATACCCAAAATAAATAGCAAAAGTTAAATCTGAGAGTTTATAAACAAGCAAACATGCAAACTATTGACATTACTTTTTCTTGATTTCATTTCATAGGTTGCTAGAGCATTCGAAAACTTAGCAACTTCAGATCTAACGAACGGAATGCGAGTTGGTGAAAGCCGAGCATTTGACTCTGCACAACAATCTGAAGAAATAAGATTGTTTCGGAGGATGGCATTCGGTAGTCAAAATTATAGCATCGACTATTCTAATCACTCTAGTTTGCGTTTGTAAAGGCAAGGGGAGGAGGACAAGGCCGTAGTTGAGTTTTTTTGGCTGTAGATATAGCTAATGTGCACTGTTGCTTTTGATTCAGGATCTGCTGACTGGATTCTTATCAGGTTCAAATCGCCATTCTTATGACCAAAATTTATGTTTGTATTTATTAACTGTTCTTCGAAATTTTGTTTCTTGTAAATAAATTTGTAAAATATTACTTGTAAATTGAATTTTAACCAAGTGATAATATACAAGTGTGGCTCTTGTAATTAAAGTTGTAAAATAGTGAATCTGCAAAAATTTTGTCAAAAGAAAAAGACTTTAACATATTGTTTTGAATTTCTAGCAAGGGATAGCTAGGAGTTACATATTTTTGGTATTTGAAATGTGAAATAGTAGACTCTGTTGTAACCTGTAACATTGGCAACAACTATTTGCCCTACCAAGAAGTGTGAAATTCTTAAGAAACATGAGACGGAGATAGAAGAAAGTCGTAGACTAGCATAGATATAAAAAAAAGCCAACTCCATAATGGAAATACAAGAAACTTTAGAAGGAAAAACCTCAGTTACCAGAATATTGGTTGAGGGGATAGAGAACTCAATAGTGTTCAGATTAGAATATAGACGTGCTTTGTCCTTCGCAATACCAGTAGCATGTAAGGTAACCTACCTGTTTTAGCTTAAGAAAAGTCATGCCTAACCTTTTCTTCTAATGGAATAGGACATTATAAGACCACAACAAGGTAGAGCATGAGCTTCAATTTAGCCGGAATGGCTGATTAGAATATTAAATACTCACGAGAACAAGAAAAACCTCGACTGTAGAAGTTCAATATGATTAGTCGTCAAATGAATAAGCATTGTGGAAGCCTGAGTTTTTATTGAATACTGTTAATCTCTATAGGTCTTAATAACATATCAAATGATTTTTTCAATTTGATGTAAAATTTGACATGGATGATTTATATGATATAAACTTTGAATCCAACAGTAGATTTTGTAAAATTCGTATTCATTATAGTGTTTTTTTCGACTTATGCACGGTGAAAGACTTAACAAGTTTTTCACCTTAGAATTCACCAGAAGTGAGTAGCTACATCAACAACAAGCATTGAAGAATCAATTCTATGTATGTAATCAATTTCAGTCTTGGGGTTTTGTATTGTTTTATTTCTTCTCTGTATGAACACATTGCTTTTAGCATTGCTATAAAAGTATTCAATTTCCATTTGGAAATTGGGGCACTTGACAAGCAAGGACGAGAATTCGTGGAACTGCCTAAACAAATCCTTTGTGTTCTTCTCTTCCTTATCTTAACATTTTGTGTGCAAATTGTGAAATTTTATGAATTTTCATAGGTTAGAACGTAGTGAATAAATTCTATGTATGTTAATCATTTGCATGAATTGAAGTTGCTACACTAAGTGTTGTGATATTGAATCATTTTAATTGAACAACATAAGTTTAATGGGAAAATTTCTGGATAGCTTCACAAGTTGTTTTGAGTGAATTTGGATATAGTGTCGTATTGTGCAATCTATCGCTAATACGATTCTTGTTTAACTTGTTTTACGTTTAGATTGTGAATTCTTGTTAAGCTAATTGATAGCTACCACAAACCTTCATCTCACGAGCTTTGTGATAACCATCAATCATTTATCATCATCGTACGTCTATATTAAATAAATTTTAAAACAAAATGGTTTTTGTCGTATGCGGTTTTCATATATCATCGGTTTGTATAGACGATTGTCGTCCAGGACATACACATTCCGCAATTTTTTTTTAAAAACCATTCATTGTGTATAAGCGACCTATTCACCTCCTCTCAGTTGGACGCTCATCGTCGAACAAATTAAAGTTTCATTTCATATCAAAAGAGTAGGGTGAAGTAGCGTAGAACATAGTTACTAGTATTGATCGAGAGTTAGTGCATACTTCTTTTTTCTCTTTATAAAAATGCATTTTGTTAATAATGTCAAATGAAGTTACACACAATTATCTCACACTAACAAAAACAAATTTGGTATATATTAATCATAGCAACACAATCAAACACTTCTAACAATAATACATTACAGAGGTATGAACATTTGTTTGGTACTTCTAACAAAACAATATCATATTGTCATATTGATCCCAAGAGTTGATGGAATCAAAACACTAAGAATTCCTCAAAACACAAATTACATGATTGAACAAGCATTTGGGTTATCATCATTAAAAAGCACCATCATCTTCATCTCAGGAGACTTAGGGTCACCAACAGCTTGAGGGACATTCCTAACAAAACCAGTTGGTGCTTTCATGTCATATGCCCCTTGTGCATAAGGATAAGTCACTAAATTGTAAGGAACAAAAGGCCACATGTCAGCTGTTTTTCCTGTTCTCTTCACTTCATCTAACACTTCTTGTGCATCTACATTGCCTGTAACGGATACCCTTTGTAGCTTTTGATTTACAACAAATGATTCCATTCCTGAAATTAAATAAATCATTTTCCAAAAAATGGATGATTAGTTAGGTGTAATATGGTTATTAATTATTTACTTGAGATTGAATTAATCTCTCCAAAAAAATGAATAACATTATTTTGATTTAATTGCACTTTCCGTCTGTATATTTTATCAAACTCATGAAAGTATTCCCTCTATTTTAACATTAAACTTTATTTTTCAAAGCAAATGATAATAAAATTGAACTTTTTGATTCCTCTATTTTTATATTTGTTGCATTTTTTGTCTCAACCCATGTTTTTCCTCTAAAAGTCTTTATTTTTGGTGTCGTAAAGGGTTGATTTATTGTCTCCAACATTAAATATAAAGATGAAAAAGTAGCAATTTATAGGGCAAACGAAGACAAGTTAAAACCAAAATTGCAACAAATGTAAAAATAAAGACCAAAAATATCAATTATTATTATTATTATTATTATTATTATTATTATTATTATTATAAAATTTACCCTTGTGTTTTACTACCAACTTTTTTTTGTACATGTTGTATTATTTGAATTGTGTGTTTTGGAGTTTTCTTCCAACGGTTTTGGAGTTGCAACTTGACCAAATTACAAATATGTCTTAGTTTGACTTTTAGTTAATTTTGTTTTTATCCAAATTGCATTTCTTCTATGTATATTTTTTTTTTGAGAAATTTCTTCTATGTATTTTATATATATGTTAAACATGTCGATCGCGTATTATTATACTCTAACGTACTACATTAAGTCAGATAACGATAGAGTTGAAGTCAAAAATCAAGATTAATTTTTTTAAAATGAAACTAAACTTGCGTAATGTGGTACCTACCAGGCTACCACGAAGGTACAGTACAAGGTATTAGGATGTTTCTAATTATGGTCATACATAAAAATCGGTATTACATTTTGAAATTTAATACTTTTGTATTAAAAAGAGTATACTTTACACTTTTAAAAAATTGATTACGCAAATTTCAATTTATATTTACTTTTTTTAAGGTTTTTTTAACTAGTACTTAAAGACGCACTTTGTTAACATTTACTTTATTTTTCATGTCAAAAATACATTTTCCATTTGTATTGCCACAATATTGTACAACTTGGAAGTTGTTTAAATAGTTATACGACCAAATATATATATGTACTTTCTTGTTCCTTTCAACTATTGTCACTCTTGTAGAAAAAATGCATATAATAAAATATATGATTCTACAAAGAAATGCATATAAAATATAATTTCTAGCTGATGTGCAAATTTTTTGACCAAGCATCCATATATAATTGTTATAGTTCCACCTGCTTTTATTTAAAGTGAATACAAGAGCTAGTGTATTTTATAAGAAAAATATAAACACATACTCCTAAAACACAAATTTAGAAATTAAATTTAAAAATATCTTTTTTATAATTTGTATATTAATATCTTAAAAATTTTAAACTTTTTATTCTCAATAGAAAATTTGTAATTTAATTTTCTTTTTTAACTAAAACAAAATAGATTTTTATAAATATGACAGAGGCACAAAATTATCCCAAAGCAACCATCCATAAAAGATATTATCTGATTCATGTGATATAACTTCAAAATGTATAGTATAGATAATCAAATATTTATCTTATAGAATCCAATATTTATCTTATGAACTTAGTTCAATATGTAGAAACGTCGCATTATATTTGTAGAAGTCAGAGTTCAAATTCTAGACACTTTAATTATAATCAAATATTTTCTCCGTTTCTTTTTAACTGTCACAATTGACCACTGCACATATGCCAATGTATATTTTTGACAACTAATATCTTTAATTATGTATTATACAAAAAAAAATATAAAAATATATATTTGAAAAATATTCATCTAGACAAATTGAATAACATCTTATATGCTAATATTTGCTTTTATATATGGATAGAAATATATGGTTAGAGTAAGTTATATGAATAGTGCACACGTATCTCAAACGATAGTTATTTAAGAACGTAAATAATTGTAAGTATGCCAATGCATATATTTAATCACTAATATATTTAGTTAAGTATTATACAAAATTATAAAAAAAATTATATTTTGAAATATTTATCGAGACAAATTGAACAACATCATATATGCTAATATTTGCTTTTATATATCAATAAAAATATATGATCAAAATAGATTATGTGAATATTGTGCACGTAGCTCAAACGTCAATTAAAAAAAACGGAGGAGTATTACGTACCTTCAAAATCTTCAACTGCATTTGTAACTTTCCTTACACAACCTTCACAATCCATTTTCACCCTGACATGAACCGTCTAAATTAAAAAAAAAAAAAAAATTATTAGAATAGGCTTAGAAAATGGTAATTGTAATTAAAGGTGGAATTCTAGGTAAAGACATATGAGAAGAAAATAAAACCTTCTTAGGAATACGTTTCTCTGGTGGTTTTGTATAAGAAGTGAAACATTCCGAAATATTGCGAAGAATACCCATTAGTGTAAGCTCCAAGAAAATAAAATGTGGCAAGAAAACTTATTGTCGAAATGAGATGATTTGTTATGAAACTTAACTGATTTTTTTTAGAACCTAAACATAATGATCTTGTATATATAGCCGTTGCATACACTAGTCATAATAAATTACTACTAATATTTTGTAATTAATGTTACTTGCACATCAATTTAATGACGTACTATATATAATTGTATACTTTGCACAACAAATACAACAACTATTTCGTTACGTCAAAACCAAGATAATTATATGAAAGAAAATATGGATTGACTTGACTTGGTTTTCATTGGATGATGATATGGTTATAACTTGATGTAATGCATAATTAATTTGGTGTAAATTAACTATCTTTTTCCTTCGAAACTTATAGACAATATTCAATAATATATATTTGTTCACACATTTAGGAGACTTTGTGCGTAATTTTCATATAGTTTTTAAACAAACAATGATTGTATTTATTAAAAGTAATATCAGGGATATTGCAACTTGTTAGATAAAAAAAATATAGTCATTAAATAAGTCTTGCAAACACAAAAGGCTTTCATTGGCCTATTGTAAGAAGAAAATTCAACGGTGATATATAGTTCAATTTTTCTAAGAACTAGAACTCATAGAGAACTTCAAATGCAGAAAATTTTAATAAAACTTGTGTAGTACTTCAATTTTGTCTGGATATGTTAAAAAATTAAAAAAAAATTGACAATTTTTTTGGTCAATTTAAGGGTGAATTTTCTAGCCTAAGTGACCATTTTATTACATTTACATCATATTCTTAAATGATAAGAAAATCACTCTCTAAGTATAAAAAAATTCATTCTCTTTGTCTCACCAAATATGACAAATTTTTAAGGTAACATTAAGTGTTGGAAATATGTCAAGCTAGAAAAGTAAATGGGCCAAAAAAAAAAGGTCAAGAAAGCGTGTTATAATAAATAAATTTGGTTCCTTGAAGTCAAAAGAATAAATTAGGTTCTTGTCTAAATCACAAATACTAGTAAACAGCACCAATAGGGGTGTAAGCGGATCGGACAAAACCAATGATAATAGATGATTCAAATTGATCCAAACTAGAAAAAAAAAAACCCAATCTTTTTTTGTTTGAATCAAAAACCGAACCGAACTGAGCTAAACCGAACTAGTTTGGTTCGGATCTCGGATTTCATTTTTAAAAACCGATGAACCGGTGAACCGAACCGACCATCTTATAACAGTCTATTTGGCTCATATTTTGACAGGCTCAAACTACATTCACCTTAACACGCAGGTAGAAGCAGAACACGCACAACACAAGCAAACATAAAAATTATGTTATTGTTTATTTGGTTTATGTTATTATTATAAGTCGTTTGAAAAATAAAGCTTAAAATATATCATGTTTGAAAAAATAATAGCAAATATTATACCATAAAACAAATGTTGTGAATCGAGTATAATATCCGATCTAAACCAACTATTTCGGATCAGATTCATTTTTAAAAACTAAATCGATCTAAACCGATTCAAACCGGTCCAATTACACCCCTAAGTACAATGTTCTAGATATATTACATGTGCAAGGCAAATATCTATTACTTTCTCTGGTATTAATTGTAAGCAAAAATAATTTTTTAGATATATTAAATAACTAATGTATTTGGTTGATAAATTAGACTAAATATATTAATTATTAAATATATTTAAAAAGTTTGTCAAAAAAAAATATATTTAAAAAGTAACTTTTACTTATAATTAGGGCCCAAAGGAGTAAATATCTCACGCATACTGAGAATAATTTTTTTGCAATTACAAAATGAAGACATGCAATTAGGTGTCCTCCAACTACATAGGGTGTCGTCCAATGATAGCATCAGAGATGACTAGCTAAAACTACACATATGAAGCTCTGGACAAAAAGACCTCACAAAGAGGGTTTTTCACCACTATATCCCTGTTTCAAACAATATATACCCAACTGCTCCTGTTTCAAAAAAAAATACAGAACTGTCCTACATTTTAAGGGCCATTGAATTACGCTACTTTATCTAGCGCATTCCTTAAGGATTTCTGCATGGTGGCAGGGCGGTGGTCCCCACTCGGTCCCACCAATTACGCTACTTTGTGTAGCGCAACCCTAAAGCCTTTTTTTTTCTTTCGTTTTTTTGTTTTTTTTTTTCAAATTACCACAAATTTTAAAATATTGAAAAACTAATAAAAAACCAAAAAAAAAACATAAATTATAAATATTAAAATTATAACCCTAAAATAAATTTAGATGATTATATTTATAAACTAATCAAATTTAGATAAACTCAATAAATTTATTAGTTTATAATTAATAAAGAACAATACTACCTCCGTACCAAAATATATGTCGTTTTGACCATATCACACAAATTAAGAAATGTAATCATTGTTGTATGGAAAAGATAAATTATGAGTTAGTTTACAAAATTATCCCTCATTAATGGTATGTGAAAGACAAATTATAGAATTGAAAGAAAAAAGAGAAATAATTAATTAAGGGTATAAGAGGAAAAAGAGCATTAAATGCTTCATTGGTAATGTAA
Source organism: Trifolium dubium (assembly GCA_951804385.1). Lineage (NCBI taxonomy): Eukaryota > Viridiplantae > Streptophyta > Magnoliopsida > Fabales > Fabaceae > Trifolium > Trifolium dubium. Next base: position 16,741,220 of record OX638069.1, on the reverse strand, counting down.
AACGACATATATTTTGGTACAAATTTTTTTCACAAAACGACATATATTTTGGTACGCAGGGAGTAATATATTACATTGTTGTAGAATAACATGTATCAAGTGCCACATCCTGGACGTTTAATAGTTCGTTGTGGCCGACGATGTGGTTGTGGTTGTGGATGTTCTTGCTCTTCCTCTTCCTCTGCCTCTTCCTCTTCATCTTCCTCCTCCTCTTCCTCTTGGATCAGTTCTTGTGTTTGTGTTTGTGGTTGTGGTTGTGGTGAAATCAATTGCTGAAAATAAGTCATCATATTTGGAGACCACACATTTTGATCTCCTTCTGCAACAAGGTTGCGAAAAAATTCATTGCTAATACTATCATCTTGTTGTGGTGTTGGTTGTTGTGGTATTGAGAAACCAAAATGTTGTTATCCTTGTGATGGTGGTGGTGGTGGTGGAAATTGATCAGGTTGTAGTGAAAACTGAAATTGTTGAGTGGATGATGATGGATGCCCATAGTCATGATAGGATGATGGGTACCCATGTTGATGAAGTGATGATGAATGATACCCATAGTCTTGATGGGAGGACGATGTTTGCCCATAGTCTTGGTGGAATGATGAGTACCCATGGAATGATGACGATGATGGGTTGTCGTAGTGTAGTTGTGTTGGTGTTTGGTACATGTATGAATTAGATGGGAGGTAAAGGGTGTAAGGGGTGTATGGTTCGGTGGGTTGTGGTGGTGGTGGTGGTGGATATGTGGTGTGTGGAGGCTGAACCACACGGGGATCTTGTAGTGCTTGTTCTGATGAAATAAATGGTTTGAAAGTGTTTCTAAACCATACCATATAATCATAGTCTGGTTTAACTTCCTCTTGATAGCAGCAGTACATCTCATTCAACACAAGATCGTTTCGTTTTCTCTACTCGTCAATCTCATTAGCCCAATAAATAGCCAATGAAGTGTCAACATTTTTCCGCAAGGTCATTTTGTGGTAATGTTTCAAGCACCTAGGTTGTTGTGGAATTTTTTGTTGAAATCCAAATTGAAGCTTTACTCGATCACTTTGGTGCATTTCTACAATATGAAAACATATTAAGAATGTAGTTGCACTCCAATACAAAGTGTCTTCACGGGGAGGTTGGTGATCTATCAAAAGATATGGCCTCCATATAAACTGATATCATAAATAAATGTTAGTGTTGCATATTTGAATAATTTTTTGTATAAAATAATTTGAAAAAGTAAGAATGTAATATTACATCATTCACGGTCATGTGATCAATTCGTGACCGATAATCTTGCACTTTATGTAAAGGTGTTCTATAGTATTCCCTTCCAGGTCCCCCAAACCTAAAAAATTAATATAACACAATTGATTATAATATTAAAAATATAATAAATATATTATTAATATGATAAATTTATTGTTATAAAAGTAATGCAACAAAAATATTAAAATATTAAATTATTAAAAAAAAAACATACATCGATGCAAGTGGATGATATTGTGGTTGATGACTAATGGGAGCAATATTTGGCATTCTCAACCATGCCCATGTTTGTAGAAGGCTCAAACATCCACCAATTTGCATTTTACCTTCTTCGGCAGTCTCGCATAAATTTCTATATAAACAAGCCAAAACCATAGAACCCCAACTATATTCTCCGATGCGGTTTACATCTTCCAACATTGTTGCATATCTTAAATGCACCAAGGTTCCACTCCTATCGGGGGCTAGAATGGAACCAATTAGCAACAAAATGTACGCCCTACAATTATACTGATACTGTATTAGGAGGTTACAAGAGTAAGAGAATGAGTATTAAATTTAAGATGACAATAAGAGATAAGTAGTGGTAGAGTTTGTGAATTAGAGTTGTAAAATATTAGAGTAGTGAAAGATATGATGAGAGGATTGTTTTTGAGTGTAATGTGTTAGAATGATAGTGTATTTATAGAGTTAGAGAAATTTTAGAAAAATGTTAGAGTAGTGAAATATATGATGAGAGTGGATTTGGGTTGTGTTGAATGTGTTAGAATGATAGTGTATTTATAGTGTTAGAGTTAGAGAATATGTAGTAATATATTATAGTGTATTGTTGTTGAGAGATTGTTGCAGAGAAAGCAAAATTCAATAGTAAAATTGCATTACATTATGTTACAATTATTATTAAATACAAAGATAATCACTTAGATTCAGCATAAGGTAACACCAAATTTCTCAAACACTTAGATTTATACAATGGAATTACCTTCCAATGTATTTGTTGGTGTCTATTACAATGGATAGATTGTAAAAAATCAAATTGATGGTGTTGAATTTCAAAGTGATGATACAAAACAATTTAAAGTAAATTGCAAAGGTAAATTTTTGCACTTGAAGGATAGAATTGAAAAAAAACACGGTTCAGGAAAAGTCGTATCGGATATTGTTTATCGAAGTCTTTATTTGTTTGGAAATGGGGGTACTATACAATTTCGTCCTATGAAATTGTAGATGATGAAGATGTTCAAACAATGCTTGATTATCATGTGTATTGGTCAGAACATATCGGGATTCTTGAGTTATGTGTATTTTTGGAAGATGGTCAACCGGAAGAAATTCAACCGTCACTCACAAGTCAACCTTTTCCAACACAAAAAACACAATCATATTATCACAATGTATCGTCGTCTTCACAATATGATATTAACCAACCATCGTCTTCCCAATATAATATATGTCAACCATCATTCCATGAAGGACAACCCCTCATTGACATAAATGATAACCCCCTTGATGAACCAAACACTCACGAAGAAGAACTTGGTGATGAAAGTGAAGATGAATTATACCATCTTGAACAATTAGATGGTGATAATGAAGATGAAGATGACGAAGATGATCAACAACCACATGGACCGACTCCACTGGCTTCAGCTTACGATCCACCCAGCTACATGACACATGCAGACTTAGATTACGTTGATCAATATGCTGAATTTGGTCACACGCCACCACTTTCTGTAGATGGAGATTTGAGGCTTCATATACAATTTCATACTAAAGATGATTGTATTCTTGCAATAAGAGGACACCATATTAAGCACTCAGTTGATTATCTGGTGAAGAAATCTGATCATGATAGGTATGTTATTAAATGTGTAAATCCACAATGTTTATTCAAGTGCAGGGCATCTATGAGAAAGAGAAGCGGTAGGTGGGAGATCGGTACTCTAGAGAATCATACATGTACATCTTCAGCATTGTCACAAGATCATCGCAAGCTTGATTCTAATGTTATATGTCATCACATTATGTCACTTGTTGAAAAAGATCTCACCATCCGAATTAAGGTTATTATTGCTTACATTCGAGAAAAAACCACTTATACAACTACTTACAGAAAAGCTTGGATTGCAAAAAATAAAGCAATAGAAGAACTTTTTGGGAGTTGGGAAAAATCTTATCATCAGCTTCCCATCTGGATGAATGCCATGCAACAATATGTTCCGGGCACTGTTGTACAAATGGAGACGCTTCCAGCATATTCAAATGGTGCACTTTTAAATGACCAAGTGATATTCCACCGTCTATTTTGGGCATTCCGTCCATGCATCACTGGTTTTTCATCTTGCAAACCAATTGTTCAGGTTGATGGAACTTGGTTGTACGGCAAGTACAAAGGAACATTGTTGATGGCTGTTGCACAAGATGGGAATAGCAATATATTTCCCATTGCATTTGCTATTGTTGAAGGTGAGACAAAGGAAGGTTGGAGTTTCTTTCTGAAAAATCTGAGAATGCATGTCACACCACAATCTGGAATATGTTTGATTTCAGATAGACATGAATCAATAAAGAGTGCATATAATAATTCTGATAATGGCTGGCAAGATTCTTCAACAAGACATGTGTTTTGCGTCCGACACATTGGACAAAATTTCATGAGGGAGATCAAAAATAAAGACCTTCCGAAAAAATTGATCAACATGGGTAAACAATAATCTCTGCTCTAATTAAGTGTTCATTATTTACATGTTTTTTTTATCTAACATATTTAACATTTTTTTTTTGACAATTTAGGATATGCAATGACAAAGTGATCAATGCAATACTACCGTAGGGAAATTGGCCGAGAAAATCTAGAGGCTGGGAGGTGGGTCGACAATATCCCTAAAGAACAATGGACACAATCATATGATGATGGTTTTCGATGGGGTCACATGACGACCAACCTTGCCGAGTCAATGAATTCTGTGTTAAAGGGTGCTCGGAACCTTCCTATTACGGCTTTAGTGAAGTCCACTTACTACAAGCTGGTTTCATTATTTGTGCAACGAGGACTGCAATGGCAAGCTGTGTTAAATGCTGGACAACCTTATACTGAAAAATGTATGAAAGCAATGACTGAAGCGGTGCATAAGTCCAACAGTCACACAGTCACACGGTTTGACCGCCAATCTCATACTTTCTCAGTCCAAGAAACATTAGATGACCATGAGGGTCGGGCTTTGAGAAATTTCAGCGTTGATTTGCTCAACAATTATTGTGATTGTGGGAAATTTCAGGCATTACATATGCCTTGTTCCCATGTCATTGCTGCATGTTCTAGTGTTCGGCAAAATTATGAAGCTTACATATCTGACAGATTCAAAGTTAGCACTGTGTTTGACGTCTACAAGGAAACCTTTCAGGTTGTTCCCAACGAAGACATTTGGCCTCAATACCAAGGTGTTACAGTACACGTCAACACAAATACACGAAGAACCAAGAAAGGTCAACCTTGCAGTACTCGAATTAGGACCGAAATGGATGATGATGTTGCAAGACAACCAAGAAGTTGTGGGTTATGCAAACAACCTGGTCACATTCGCAGCAAGTGTCCATATGTTGAGGGCCCTTCCAATCAACAATAGTTATTTTTCTTTTTATTTAAGTTGTGTCTATTATCTTAAAATGAAAAATTGTATGAATTTAATTATTATCTTTCAATCAATGTTTTCTAAATTTAATTAGTTTTGTCAAAAAAAAAAAATCTAAATTTAATTAGCTTATAAATATTATCAACTTTAAATATAATCATCTAAATTTATTTTAGGGTTATAATTTTAATATTTATAATTTATGTTTTTTTTTGGTTTTTTATTAGTTTTTAAATATTTTAAAATTTGTGGTAATTTGAAAAAAAAAACAAAAAAACGAAGAAAAAAAAAGGCTTTAGGGTTGCGCTACACAAAGTAGCGTAATTGGTGGGGACCACCGCCCTGCCACCATGCACAAATCTTTAAGGAATGCGCTAGATAAAGTAGCGTAATTCAATGGCCCTTAAAATGTAGGGCAGTTCTGTATTTTTTTTTGAAACAGGGGCAGTTGGGTATATATTGTTTGAAACAGGGATATAGTGGTGAAAAAACCTCACAAAGATTTCATTTTAATTTGATCTTTTTTTTTCAAGAGAGAATGACGCGTGTTCACTGCTCAATGATATTCTTTTTGAACCACTTCCATGACACTTCATTTTCAAGAAATAAAAGAACTACAGTAAAAACTCTATAAATTAATAGAGTTGGGACTGGAGAAATTTATTAATTTAGAGAGTTATTAATTTATCGATAAATTAATAATTATTAATTTAAAGAGTTTTTAATGACTTATGGCGTTACACGAAAGGAAACATTTATGGCGTCAAACATTCTTCACAACTTTATGATACAATACAAAAATACAACACCTGAGCTATTGGATGCAATAAGAAAAGTTAGAGATGAACTTCAAATGGACTTGAACTTTAAAGGAAAACAAACAACTATTGAATCATATTTTAATAGAGTGTAATATATTTTTTTTCAGTTTCTATGAATTATTAATTTATGATTTTTTTGGGACCGAAAATTACAAAGGGATCTCCCGAAAAAATATTATCTTATTATTTTATCGATTTTTTCAATTTTTTACACTGACCCAAGTCGGGACCGAACAACTTTATTATTTTAGAGAGTTTATTAATTTACCGAGTATTAATTTAAAGAGATTCTACTGTATTAAGAAAGTATTCAAGGTTTAAAGGAGAGGAGTTTGAAAATAGATATTTTGATACACTTCTTAAAAAAAAAAAACTCCGTATAAACATGCATCATCATCATCATAATCATCAATATCTTCACTGCATCATCCTCATCTCGATCTTCATACGCAAGACTCCATAAACATTCGTCGTCGTCATCATTACCTCCATCTTCATTGTTCTTAACAAAACTCCATAAGCATTCATCATTATCTCCATTTTCTTTGTTAGTTCTTTGCAAATCACAATAAACACTCCGTTTGTTTGATTTACAAGGAGAAGAGGATCAAACCCAGGACCTCATATATACTACACAAATTCCTCACCACTAGACCAAACTTAATAATGTTAAAAGAAAGAAGTCTATCCATAAGTTAATACATTTAATATTTCTTTTTCAATTATAATAAAATTAATACATTTAATTTTATTAGATATTGTTGATAATAGATAAGATTCATAAGTTATAGTTGTTTAAATTCTTAAAAAGTTAAAAAAGTGTTTGATTTTTATAATTAAAATTCTTAGAGGCCTTTAAATTTTTCCAAAAATTTATGACTTGTGAGAGATATTTTTCTTTAGTAATATTTTTACTTTTTTGAGGGCCCAAAGCCTTGCTTGGTTGCCTTATACCCATTGGCCGACCCTATTCTTCCCTTTTCTTAATTGTGTTTCTTTCTTTCTTTCATTCGTTTAGTTTTTTTTTTTATTGTTACTTGTTTTATTGTTCTATAGTTTGGGCTCAAGGCCCATTTTATTTTTTGTTTTTACATAGACATTTTTAGTTTAGTTTTGATTTATGGATCTAGCTCTACTTTTTACTTTTTAATCTTTTAGGTGTTAGAATACATATTGTAATAACTTAACATATTGCAGAAAAATAAAAGTTTGAAAGTAAATGTTTAATAGAAAATGAAATGACAATGAAATAAATTGTATAAATGTAAATGAAAGCAAACAAATTGAAAGTAAAAGGATATTCGTACAAATAATTTTTCACCCCTAATCCCTATGCAGAGACTATTATTTATACTAGAATTAATGTGATTGAATGGAAACTAATGTCTAAAACCTTAGCATTTGACGCGTGCCTTGCAACGTGTTATGAAACTCCAATTGTCCTTAACGTTAAAATTTGATTCAAACTGCATGTGTTTGAAATTTGAACTATCTTCATTGAAACTGAGGTTACTTTAATGAACAAAAATTTTAGTTAAGGAAATTTGAAATTAAGAAATATATAAATGAAATTTCTTTCTCAAAAAACAAATAATTAAAGGGAACACATTAATTATTATATTTATATTATAGATGTGTTCGACAAAGATACAATAAGCTCACATAATCATTCTTTAGAATACTAACTAGTGGCTATAATTATTAATAGCAAATGATCACCAAACCTCTATACAATGGTGACCAAATTCCACTTAAACAGTGGTACTAAGCTGAATGTTGTTGTCTTCTGAACTATTATCCCCTTTATGATGAACCTGAATTTTTTTGTAGGTGTACATTTTAGCACAAAACAAGTAATAAATGAGATTAATAACCTGCAAGATTGTGATTAGCCAATAAAAATATTCCAACTTCCCCTTGTTAAGGTTTTTATCAGGAAGCCAATTTTCACCATTAGGCCCTGCAGTAAACTTGTGCACCAAGGTAACCAAAAGTGTACTAACATAATTCCCAATAGCAATTGCTGTCCAAAAAAATGCCATTGCTGTACTTGTCATACTTTCTGGAGCTTGGTCATAGAAAAACTCTAAATGCCCAATTGACATAAAAGCTTCAGCCATTCCATGAAGACTATATTGTGGCACAAGCCAAAACACCGATATTGGGATCATTTGGTTCGAGTGTTCGATAAGTCCATTTTCCGCAGCTACCTTTTTTCGCTTAATTTCAATGAATCCAGCAACCAATGTAGCAAAAATTGAGATCACAAAACCAATCCCCATTCTGTGGAGGAAGGTTATACCACGGTCAAGTCCGGTAAATTTACGGGCTACACGGATTAAGACACGGTCGTATAGGGCGATGGTGGCGAGCATTGTTAGGATGTTGAATACAGACATGGACCCTGCTGGGATTTTGAAGGATTTTGATAAGTGTCTGTCCATAGTGTTGGCTTGTTGGAGAGAGAATGTACTTTGTTGGGCATATGCTGTTATTAGAAGAATTCCTGATGCCCATATTGGTCCCATTCTGATTATTGATTTTAATTCTTCTACTCTGTGGACTGTGGATAGCTTCCATAAGTCTGGTGTTTTGGTATTGTCTTCCTCTGTCACTGTTGCTGCCTTGTCCAAAAATCTGTATTATATCATTAGTGAAAAGATATTAATTAGCTTAATTAAAAGATTGATTTGATTTACTAAATGGGGGAAGAGGAATATTTTTAATTCAATAAAGGACAAAACTTATATCCATTTTCTTAGATGTTTTTCGCAATGGTTTCAGTATGTTATGACACAAAATGTATTTTAAGTGAAAAATATCACAAAAATTACATCATTCTCTTTGTCGGGGTTGATCAGTGATCATCATCGTAATTTTGTAAAAAAAATTGAGATAACCAGTTATCTGACATGTTTTATATTATTTCTAACATGTCAAATAATCGATTATCACATCAATGATTTTATATTATTTCTAACAAGCCCTCTCCCGCAAGAGAGCATGAAGCGTGGATAATGCATATGTCCATCTTATATATGCTTAAATTCTACTTTTTAATTAGAAAGTGAGGCGAGCGGGAATCAAAATCTAGACTACTTAATTATAGAAGCTCTTATACCATGTCAGATAACATATTATCCCAAAAACTTAAACTATTAAGAAAAATCACATCAATAATTTTATATTATTTCTAACAGTTCAGTTTCAATAGTTATCTTTTGCTAAGATGTGTGCTTAGCTTAGCGGCATCATGATTCATGGTAGGTCGCAACCTTTGTCAAGTAAAGAAACCTTCGAAACCAACTCCCTGACTATTTTCAATATGGTCAAGCAAAGTCATACTAATTTTACTCCTCTTCTCCTTCTCATGGATTGGACAAGCTCTATTTGTTTTTTTTTTCGAGAGAGACTAATAAATATGATCATATATATGTTGACTCAGTGTGATTTCTCTATTCCTTTTGATATTATTTTATATTGAACTAGTTGGGATTTTACTTCTTAGCTTTCTTTGTAGTTAATGCAAAACCGTCATTATAAAAATTAAAGGTAAAACTTTGTTTGCTAAATAATAACGGATAAGTGTTAAGTTTATAAATTATAAGTTAGCTTCTAACGGATAACTCTAGCATATTACTCAAATTTCTTACTACTAAATCAAACCTAGTGGCTTAGGATAAAAATTTTGACCATCAAACTCCAACCATTATTTGGTGTTGTCAATTTGTATATCTCTACCAATCATGGATGACCAAAGGCCATTATTAATTCAATTATTGATACACTTATATGATATATATGCTCTAATAATATCATGGAATTCAAGGATTATTTTTGTTAAACTAAATTGAACAAAAGTTAATTAAAAAGAATAAATAAATGTGCTACTTACTTAAACTGATCAGAATGAAGCAGCTTCCCTCCCAAAGTAATAGGGGCATCAAGTTCATCATTTTGATACAACAAGTTAGAGTTAATCACTTTTGGTATCTTCCTCTTCTTAAAAGCAGCTACACCCACTTTTATAAGTCGGGTAAACGGGCTTCCTTCCGGGTTCAAATTCCTATAAAGCGGATATCCACCAATAAAAGTGATAATTGACAAAAACATTGCTATTGTAGGGACGGCTAGGCCCCATCCCCATCCAAAATTGTCTTGAATATAAACAAGAACAGTCACGGCTACAAGTATAGATGAACCCATTACAAAATAGTACCAATTAAAATATGTCCATGTTTTTGTTGTTTGGTTTGGATCCGATTCGTCGAATTGATCGGCTCCAAATGCAACAACGCAAGGTCGGATACCGCCTGATCCCAGTGCTCCGAGTAGAAGTGATACATATAGAATTGCTAGCTGGCCTGAACTTGCTTCTTGACATACCTCTTCTCCTTTACATGGAGGTGGTCTTAATTGTGGAAGTACTGCTGATAACGTTAAACTAATCATACCCTGATTATCGAAAATAACAAATAATTGCCACAAATTAGAATAAGTATCTTCCATTATGCTACAAACATATTACATGTATAAAACACTCAAATTTCAAATTCATGTCTCGTAAATATAGTTCCGTTAGTAAATATCTTATATGTTATTTATAGAAATTGTGGTTCGAATGCAATGTTTTTAGATTTAACGGTATTCAATAAAAATGCATAAATTGTTAATTTTGATGAGTCTATATTATATCAAATGATTTTTCAATTTTTTGAAAATTTTGTATAAATTATCTATTAATATAAACTTTCAATCTAATAGTAAATTTTATAAAATTTATATTTGTTATAGTATTATTAAGCGATGTAATATTATTCAAATGTTACATCGGTTAATTTAATTTTTTGTTATAACTTTTTTATAACGAAATCTATATTGCTAGAGTACAAGTGCTATTTCAATCTATTACATCAATTATAGTGATAACATACCAACAAACAATCAACTACACCCCCTCAAAAATGATCTTATCCTCAGAAGCCGTATAAAGCCCAAATTGCCAAATAATTCTATTTTGTAAAGATATACACAATAATTCCACCTCATTTGATCTTTATTCTTGTTTTAAAGTGTGTGTGTGTATATATATTTCTATCAATCTCCAACAAGAGGAAATAAGGTAAAACATCTCTTCAAGGTTAACTCAGTTACATTATATTTTATGTGTAAGAAACGAAGTTCGAATTTCGACACTTCTTATTCACTTTAGAAGTGAAATTTCAATTATATAAAAAAAATGAAATTTCTAATTTTTAAATTACTTGATAAAATAAACAAGATAAATTATAATTATAACTTAAATGAAATATTATTATTAGAATTGAGAAGGAAATTACTATCTGGTATATAATTGAAGCAGCGGTTATAGTCATGAATTTTCCAGCAAATGAATCGGAAATGAAGGCACCAAGCAAGGGTGTCAAGCTTGAAGTTCCACCAAAGTTAGTGAGTGTGTTAGCAGCTTGAGTTATAGGCATATGTAGCTGTGTTGTTAAGTAGTTTATCATGTTCGCATTGAAACCCACCACTGCTAATTTCTCACAAACGTCATTAGCTGCAACAAACAAAGGTTAATTAATTATGTCACAAAAAATAAGGTTAATTAATTATCTAATTTAAAACCATGATTCAAAATTTTTAATACAAATGATATATATATATATATATATATATATATCTTGCTAAATGGTCTCTTATGATTTCTTTTGGTACACAAATGAGAATGATAAAATCATCATAAACTCACACACATAAAGTAGAGTGATTAAGAATCGAACTCTGATTATGTACGTCCAACTTAGTAATTTTGGCATTTTCTACCAGTTGAACTTAAATTTCTTGACTGATTAATTTTTTTTAATCAGGGAGTTTTTTCTTGGTTAAATTTAATCATGTCGTTTAGTGTCACTACTAATTAAACAAATATATTATTTATTCTGCCATTACAGTTGTGGTTGTAAAAAATAATTTACAAAAAATTATAAATTGTATACATTGAAGATTGACATAATTACAAAATGATAAAATATGATTTTGACACTGGAATTTATCATCTATTGATTGGCTTAGTGGCAACACAATTTTAAAAATTATGATAGGTAACTATAGTTCAAACAAATTTTAATTAAAACAACAGACTATAATAATTTCTACTTGAAAGCTTACCAAAGATAAAGGGCATTGTGACAAGCCCTCCTTTTTTCCTTCTAGTATGATTGCCATTCTTCTTCTCCATCTTTTCAAAACCCTTATTCATTTTGTAGTACATAAAATGACTATATATTTAGGTATTTATAGGGTAAGCATGTGGTTTGGAGACCTATCACGAAAACCACATTGTCAAGTGTTCACACACTACCACTTATTGAGCTATAACAGCCACAAAATCACTTAAGTTTTTTACTTTCTTTCTCACTGTAAAATAACTTGGTTTCACCAATGATGATGGGTAATATCCAAAAAAGATTCATTATTAATTTGATTCATTGGTTTGTAGGTATGGGACAAAGATATTTTGTCATGTATGCTTTTGTCTCTCCAGGACAAATAATTTGCAAGTTGCAATGTATGTACTACTACAGTGTGTTGATCGATATGAGATATATTTAAGTTTAATAAAAATACAAATGCTATATATGTGCAAAATGGTTTTAAGTCGGTGTCCAAAAAATGTAATGATATTTTTAAAGGAAAACCGCTCCGGTATCCAACTTATATTGTTAGGTACGAAGGTAAAATTCAATTTGTTGTTAATAATGTAATTCCTTTTTTCTTATTATTAAAAATAATGACATTCATTTATTCAAATTTGTAAAATATAACAATTGAAATTATAACGTATCCAATTTTGCTAAAAATTAAAAAAGATGAACCTGCGAACAAGCTTACGTCATCCAAGTTAATAGCATAATATAATACGGCCTAACTACAAAGCCTACCACTGCTATGAAAAAATTCAAATATTCGACATGGTCATACTTCCGGATCTGTAACGATGAAAACGTTAAATTCATTGAATCTGCATGGATTTGGATCGAGCGAATCTGCAAATTTGAACAAACAAACACTGTACGTAGACAGAAAATCAAAACAAACAACATACAAAGATGAGAAATCAAAACAAATACTGTACAATGATTGGAAAATAGAACAAACATCATATAAAGACGGGAAATCAAATCAAACAACTATGTAACACTAGACAAAGAAATTAGGAAGAAGAAAATTCAACCAAAACTTCAAAATATGTGAAAATCACTTATCTATTTTAATATATTAATTGTAAGGCTCCAATTTTCCTCTTGTCATGTGTCCTTTTTTATTTCACCTATGCATCAAAGTGTCATGCATGTCCAAAATCCTATGTGTCATATCTCATTGCACTTCTCTTCTCTTCTCTCACATTTGCTACAACTTCATCCTTGCAATTTCTATTATTCTAATCCCTAATTCCCAATTTCCTAATTTTCTTCTAACATTAATTCATCATTCTCTTCTCTTACTAACATTAATCCCATATTGTACTTACATTAATCCCAATCTCCCAATTTTCCAATCATCTTCTAACACCCATACCTCAACCGTGCATGTTCTTGCCTCTGCCCTTCTCACTCCGTCGCCGTTAGCCACCCTGCGCCGCGTAACTTTGCTCTCGATTATTGTAATTTTGCCCAAACCTCTCTCTGCTCAATCGTCGTAATGGCGGCAACAGGCTTTGCCATGATTCGCACTCAAAGTTCTATCTCCTCCGTCGTCGCCGTGACGACATCAATGCACCGTACCGTCGTTCGCCTACCTCTTTTGTGCGTCTCAATCGATGGCTGCATTCAATTGTCAATGTCTCATAGATGTAAGTATCAGTTTATGTAATTGTTGTGCAATTGGAATTCTTTTTTATGTTGTCTTCCAATTCAATAACTTACACACCTTGAAATGCATTTCTCTATAATTGATTTGTTATATATATATTAAGTTTATACACATAAAAATTGATGGTTCACTCTATTTTAAGTTTGAAACCATTGTGTGTTTCTTTTATATATTGTGATGTTTTTCCCCAATTTTCACATGTCTCCCAACAATTTCTTTGTGATTTTTTTATCATATTCAAAAGAGATCTTATGCATCATCTCTCCGGTCAATTTTGGTTTCTACTTTAACTAAAAGAACAACTTATGGACATGTCATAAGTTGTGTCCGTAAGTTCTCATAAGTGCTTTTACCAATAAATAAACTCAAATATTTAAATTCAAACAGACCCTAATTATAATTGTTATCTTCTTTATTTTATGTTACTGAAATGTTAATTAAGTCCTTTTATACGTTGTTTAAAGTTTAAACTTCATAACTATACACATGTCTTTTCAGCTCGCGACTTATTATTGCCAATGATCCTACAAATGCGGCTTCTGGAACTATTAGTGTTGTGAGTCCCTCCCTTTAATCTGCTGGAAATGGAGACATAACAGTTCAATCGTCTGGCAATAATAATATTAATAACAATGTGCATAGTGCTTCACCTTCCGATAAATCAAATCCAGTTGCACAAGTTGCCTCTGGAACTGAGACAACATCGTCATCATGCTCCTCTCCTCAATTCTCTTCTTCTGATCCAGTCTTAGTTCCATCTGATAAGTCATGGTTTCGTGGTGTTGTTGGTGTAATTAGACGCGAAGTGGGAAGTCGATACTCTCTTGAGGAATTAAATGTCGTTAACTCAGCCAATAACAACTTAACTGCCGGTTAGAATGTTTTGACAATATCTTCCATTCATAATTTATTGTGTTTTAACTTTTAAAGTTCTCAATAACTGTATGGCAGCAAATTACAATATTTTCCTCTTAATTTGTGCAATCATCGATGACATTCATTGGAAATTTGGATGGAATTATATTGGCTGTGAGAATTGTCTTACAAAACTATCCAAGGATGGCAACCAATTCAAGTGCCCCTCATGTGATCTTTCATCTAAGTACCAAACACCAAGATAGCACATAAAATTTTACTTCCTAACCTTTATGCTGTTAACCTTATACATATCACATATATAACTTTGCAGGTTTAAAATTCAAGTGAAAGTGTCTGATAAAACAGCGGCAGCTACAATTACATTATTCGATAAAGATGCGCAAAAACTCCTAAATGCAACAACACCACAACTATTGGAACAAGGGAACACGGACACACCATCCAAACTGTACAATCAGCGTAGATGCACACTAATTTTTGAGATAAGGTTGTCTTCATAACTTGAAAGAAGAGTCTCAGACATATATAGTCATTTTTGCTAAAATTTAATTTAAAACTAAGTTGTTTATTTAATTTACTAAAATTTACTCATTTTTGCTACTAGGAACCCCTCTCACAACAACCAAGAATGGAAGATGCTTTTAAAGATGACAACACCAACAAAGTCAAAATTCATTAGAAGTCTAAGAAAGATGATATACTTATTTTTAAGCGGAAACTCAAATCTCATCGTTGATCGACGATTTGTGTATCAATAGATTTGATTGACCGCAAGTGCACAGTCTCATCGTGTAGTTTTAAAAGATATCGAATCCACAGGGACCAATAATCGAACTACCGTATTTCTACCGTTACGGTGTAAATCTAAGGCTATTGAATATTTAGGGTTGTTTAGAATGTTTAGAAATTAAATTAAAATTAAGAATTGAATTAATTTAAATAAAAGCGGGATATCGGTATGTAACTTAATTAACCATCGGGAATTTAATGAATTAATAGCGCGCGTGAAAAGGGTTTATTTTTCAGAAGAACTTTCTTAATTTAAAGGTCTAAACCTCACACTCTCGTTTTGTTGATAAAAACCATACAATCTAGACTAGGGGTTTTGCTGTCACTTTTATACCACCTCAGTTTCGAAAGTATATTTTGAAAATCAATTAGTTCTAATTAATCCTAACGTGGCTCTCGCTCGTTCAAAGATTAATATCAAATTCCTACTATCTAGTTAAAACCTCAAACTCTCGCTCTATTGATTTTAACCTTAGTTGCTTTGTTTTTCTCACTCAAAGCATAGGAGTTTTAAAATTAGGAATTCGAATAAGAAAAATAGTTTTAAGTGCGCGCGCTAAATCATCATTAAACTCCCTTCGGAGAATTAGTTTACATACCGATATCTAGGAAATTTAGCTAGACATAATTAAGAAATTAAATAAACAAAAACAGAAAATTAAATTGAACATAAATAAATAATTAAATAAAAACATTAAATAAAAACCTGGAGAGAATTGCTGAATAAACTTGCTTGAATTAAAGAAGGTAAAATTCTTGACAGGGAATTGAAAACGGAATTAAAATCGGACTTCCGATGTGGAAGAACCGAGACAGTTTACAATGCGGGAAATTTAAACTGACTGAAATAAAAGAAAATAAAGCGTAGTCTGATCTGAGAATCAAGCTTCTATTTATAGAGGATTTTTAACTTCTACGATCCATGAAAATAGGAAAGATAAGCTTCACTTTTGATTTTATCCAATAGCCGTACGATTGGGGAAAACAGTTGATCAGACGCGTGCTTGCTCCCCACGTTGCACAAAAAGCAGTTCCAATTGGATTTGGACTCTGTGGCGGGCGCCACAGAGTTGGTGGCGGGCGCCACCAGCCTGATGGGGGCAAATGCCCCTTTGTGCTGGGCTCCTTTGGTGGGCTGCGCGAATCTTGTGCTTTGCACCCCCTTTTTGCTGCGTTTTTGGCCATTTTTGCTCAATTCTCTTCTCCGACCTATTTTATTAGACAAAACTAAAAACAAAACAAATACCCGCATAAAAAGACATAAATGAATTAAAAACATATGCAAATGCAACTAAAGTTCACCTAAACTAAGCTAAAAATACGATATGATTTCGTGTCATCAAATTCCCCCACACTTGAACCATTGCTTGTCCTCAAGCATGAAAGAATAGTGAATTGCATAGCACAAGTAAAAACACATGACACGATCATCCTACTCATACGTGGTTGCCGGCTAATCTATGAAAATCAAATAACAGTGCAAATAACAAAAACACCGCAATGACACAAAAGACTCCCATTACATGAAAACAGACCTGAAGCATTTCCTTTTGACTCTACCTCTCTCCTAAATTTCATTTCCCCTTTTCATTCTAGCGCAATCACATTAAGCCCGTTATCTTGTACACGCCCATGGTAGGAAACCTGTTAGTGATTATGATCATCATATAGCGCGGGGTGCTGATAACATAAGTTTGGTAACCCCTATTTGCTTTACCCACTTCGCAGTTGCGGGGGATCGGATCGTAACCCGCCCTACCAAGTTCAGAATCAGACACCTCTGAACCAACTACTAATGAGTTTCTATACTATGGTATTTTTTTCCTTCTCATGTTTCAACATTTGCTGAATTTTCATTTATTATTCCAAGGAATCAACCAATAGCATTCATAACATTTATAATCAAAATCATTCACTTATATTCTTCGGTTTCCCACTTAGTTTGTGCCTTGAGATGGTGCCGACTGCTTAGATAAACTACTGAGGGTTCATTAAAACTCAAGTTCAAGGTATTATCAAAACTAGTACTCAAATCAATTTTACACATTTCTGGGAATCTCGGGTGTTAAAACGGTATTGATTTTATCTAACCGTTACCCAACTTTCACAAAATAGCCTAGATAGTGCAAACAACCTATATACTTTCAGACAATCAACATCAAGCATCAGAACTCAATACTTTTGCTTTTCACAAGAATTTTTTTTGGTATGGCTCAAGAAATGAGAAAATCGGACAAAACAAAACCAACACGCAAAAACTACTCAATCTAAGTGAACTATCCTAAGGTTTTTATTATGCATGCTAAAATAAATGATTGAAAAGTAAAGGAAAGCGATAAAGCTTCCTCCCCCACACTTAAATCGAGCATTGTCCTCAATGCAACGACTAAAGGTAGGAAAGAAAGTGAAAACCTGGACAGCTAAGCTTCCGCAACTGTAAAGTCGGTGAGCGTGCTATCTCTTTATTACCTGCAAAATTTAGACACACTAAAAAGAAAATATTAGACTAAAAAACAGCGGGTTGCCTCCCACCAAGCGCTTTGTTTAATGTCGGTGAGCTCGACTTCAAAGAGGGTGAACTTAATTCACGTTTTATCGGGCAGGGCGGATAGGTTAAAATTTGCAAAAGTGTTGTCACTATCCTTAAGGTTGTAATGTTTCAGCCTCTGTCCATTAACCGTGAATGTATCACCGGAGTCATTCTTTATCTCAATCGCCCCATGAGGATATGTCTTAGAGATTGTAAAGGGGCCTGACCACTTTGAGCGAAGTTTTCCGGGAAAAAGTTTAAGTCTCGAATTAAAAAGAAGTACTAGCTCTCCTACCCTAAACTCTCTCCTAGATAGACGCTTGTCATGCCATTTTTTTGTTCTCTCTTTATAGATTCGGGCATTCTCATAAGCATCCAACCTAAGCTCTTCTAACTCATGGATATCCAAGATCCTTTTCCTACCGGCGGTGGTGTAATTAAAATTTAGTGCCTTGATAGCCCAATAAGCTTTGTGTTCTAGTTCCACCGGTAGATGGCATGATTTGCCATAAACAAGCTTGAAGGGAGTGGTCCCAATTGAGGTCTTATAGGCTGTCCTATATGCCCACAATGCCTCATTCAATTTTAAAGACCAATCTTTCCTAGAGGTCGCAACTGTTTTTTCTAGAATTTGCTTGATCTCCCTATTGGAGACCTCCACTTGCCCACTTGTTTGTGGGTGATAGGGAGTTGCTACACGGTGTCGGACCCTATATTTAGATAAAAGCCTTTCAAAGATCCTAGAGATAAAATGGGGGCCACCATCGCTGATGACAAGTCTCGGCACACCGAACCTAGGGAAGATCTGGTTTTTAAACAATCTAACCACTACTTGGGCGTCATTAGTTGGAGAGGCAACAGCCTCGATCCATTTAGACACGTAATCAACGGCCACAAGTATGTATTTGTTCCCAAAATAAGTTGGGAATGGTCCCATGAAATCTATCCCCCATACATCAAATACTCCCACTTCAAGGATGCCATGTTGAGGCATTTCATCGCGCCTAGAGATGCTACCAGCGCGTTGGCACTGATCACAACTTTTTATGGCATTGTGGACATCTTTCCAAAGAGTGGGCCAAAAGAGGCCGGCTTGTAAGATTTTAGCACAAGTTTTGGAAGTACTTGCGTGTCCTCCATAGGGCGCAGAATGGCAATGAGTGATAATGCTTTGCGCCTCATCTTCGGGGACACATCGACGGAAGATTCCATCGGCGCCTCTCTTGAAAAGAAGAGGGTCATCCCAATAGTAATGTTTTAGATCACTAAAGAACTTCTTCTTTTGCTGGTAAGTTAAATCAGGCGGAAGGACCCTTGCTGCTAAGTAGTTAACCAAATCAGCATACCATGGCAAAGGGTCTCTTCTGAAGGCAGAGTTGACGACCTCGATGTCATCTTGAGTCAAATGGTACTCGGAGGCGACACTTTCCATAAGGGCTACTAGCCTCTCATACGGAAAGTCATCGTTTATGGGCACTTCTTCAGGTGCCATTCCCTCCATTCTTGACAAGTGGTCTGCAACTGTGTTGTCGATCCCTTTCTTATCTTGGATCTCTAAATCAAATTCTTGAAGGAGCAAGATCCATCTTAGGAGCCTTGGTTTGGCATCCTTTTTGTTCACAAGGTACCTAATTGCGGCATGGTCGGTATAGACAATGATTTTGGCCCCTATTAGGTAGGAACAAAATTTATCAACCGCAAATACAACAGCCAGGAGTTCTTTTTCTGTGGTAGCGTAGTTCATTTGCGCGGGGTCTAAGGTCCTACTAGCATAGTAGATAGCGTGAAGCTTCTTATCTTTTCTTTGACCTAGAACCGCGCCTATAGCATAGTCACTAGCGTCACACATGATCTCAAATGGTAGACTCCAATCGGGTGGCTGCATTATGGGGGCGGAAATGAGAGCTGCCTTTAATTGCTTGAATGCCGTTAGGCACTCCTCATCAAAAATGAACTCGGCATCTTTCATTAGCAGCCCGGTTAACGGCTTTGTGATTTTGGAGAAGTCCTTAATGAATCGCCGATAGAAACCGGCGTGCCCTAAAAAGCTTCGGACTTCTCTCACAGATTTGGGAGGTGGTAGATTCTCTATGACTTGGATTTTAGCTCTATCTACCTCAATCCCTTTGTTGGACACTATATGTCCAAGAACAATACCTTGACGAACCATGAAATGGCACTTTTCCCAATTAAGTACAAGATTGACTTCTTCACATCTTTCAAGTACCTTTTCAAGGTTTGTCAAGCATCCTTCAAAACTTTGGCCACATACGGAGAAATCATCCATGAAAACCTCCATAATGTCATTGATGTAATCGGCGAAGATTGCTTGCATACATCTTTGGAAAGTAGCAGGAGCATTACACAATCCAAATGGCATTCGCCTATATGCAAATGTGCCAAAAGGACAAGTGAAAGTCGTTTTCTCTTGGTCATCGGGATGAATAGGAATCTGGAAGAATCCCGAGTAACCATCTAGATAGCAGAAGTAGGAATGATTAGCCAGACGCTCAAGCATTTGATCAATGAAGGGCAAAGGGAAATGATCCTTGCGCGTGGCTTTGTTGAGTTTCCTATAGTCAATGCACATTCTACTACCCGTTACGACTCTTTGTGCTACAGACTCTCCTTTCTCATTGGTAACTACAGTCACTCCACCTTTCTTAGGCACGACATGAACGGGGCTGACCCATTTACTGTCGGAGATCGGGTATATTATTCCTGCGTCCAGAAGTTTCTTAACTTCCTTCTTAACTACTTCAGTGAGAATGGGATTTATCCTTCTTTGCGGTTCTCGAGAGGTTTTGCAATCTTCCTCGAGGTAGATGCGGTGCATGCAAAGAGAAGGACTTATCCCTTTAAGATCAGATATGCTATATCCTAAAGCAGCTGGGAATTTTCTCAGGACTTTTAGTAGCTTTTCGGTTTCTGATTGTCCTAAATTGGCGCACACAATCACAGGGCGCTTAAGCTCTTGATCAAGGAATTCATACCTTAGACTCTCAGGTAGAGGTTTTAGTTCGAGAGAAGATTGATCGGGAGACGGCGTCGGGTTTGGTGTAATCTCAAAGCATTCACCGAGCTCGTCATCCTGAACTTCGAGAGTAGGAGTTGGAGAAGATGTGAGAATTTCAGTGTAAATGGTTTGATCATTCTCCATTTCCTTCCTGCATTCGTCAATGACGTCAAGCAGATAGCAAGTATCATCTATGGCGGGCACACTTAGGAATTGAGTCAAAATGAATTCAACTTTTTCATCTCCCACTTCAAAGGTGAGCTTTCCTTTCTTGACATCAATTATTGCACCGGCCGTAGCAAGGAATGGCCTTCCTAAAATGATAGGCGTGTTAGAGTCCTCCCTAATATCCATGACTATGAAGTCGGTTGGGATAAAGAACTGACCTACACGCACTGGAACGTTTTCTAAGACCCCTATAGGCATTTTGACTGAACGATCGGCAAACTGTATAGACATTCTGGTGGGTCTTATCTCGCCTAGCTTGAGCCTTTCGCATATGGTCATGGGCATCAAACTAATGTTGGCACCTAAATCGCATAGGGCCTTATCAATGACAAACTTCCCTATGACACAGGGTATAGAGAAACTTCCTGGATCTTTGAGTTTGGGAGGCATCTTGTTTTGAAGGATAGCACTACACTCGGCGGTGAGTGTAACAGTTTCATCATCCTCAATCCTCTTTTTGTTAGTCAAGATTTCCTTGAGGAACTTAGCATATGCGGGCATTTGAGTAATAGCTTCGGTGAATGGAATGATTATATTTAACTGCTTAAGAAGCTCCATGAATTTCTTGAATTGCCCCATGCTTTTGGTCTTTTCGAACCTTTGAGGATATGGAATGGGTGGTTTGTAAGGTGGCGGAGGCACATAGGGTGTTTCTTTTTCTTTTGCCTCGACGCCATTCCCTTCTTTCTCTTTCGGTTCACTCTCTTTCTCAACTGGTTCATCTGGCTTTTGCTGCATGGCAGGCCTCTCAATCCTAGGGTCAATTGGTTCATCATACTGTGTTCCACTTCGCAGTGTCACAGCGTTTACATGGGCTTTAGGATTGGGTTGAGGTTGGCCAGGAAATGTTCCTGCAGGAGCAGCCATGGATGATTATTGTTGAGCCACCTGTGCAACTTGTGTTTCTAGTATCTTATGGTGGGTGGTCAAGATATCAACTTTACTATTTAATTGCTCGAACAGCTTAGTGAAATGCAGGTTTTGATTCTTGATCCCCTCGTTAGCTTGCACTTGGGACGCCATGAAGGTTTCAAACATGGCGTAAAGGCTAGGCTTCCCAGGGTTATCTTGATTTGGCACAGGAGCTTTTTGAAAACCTGGTGGGCCAGAGGTTTGGCCTTGTCTAGGTGGATACAACGCATTGTTATTCTTGTATGAAAGATAGGGACTGTTCTTCCAAGCTGGGTTGTAGTTGTTGGAATATGGGCCTCCTTGGGCGTAGTTTACTTGATCGGGAGAAACTCCGGTCAAAAGTTGGCATTCAGCTATAGCATGCCCGGGAGCGCCACATATTTCACAGTTCGTGACTGCTGCTGCTACGGTAGCAGCAGGAGCATTGAGTAAGCTGTCTAATTTCTGAGTGAGTGCATCAACCTTGGCGCTAACGTGGTCAAGGCCGCTTATCTCATGCATTCCTCCTCTCGATAGAGGTTTTTCTATGGAGGTTCTTTCGCCTCCCCACTGGTAGTGATTCTGAGCCATACTCTCGATGAGTTGGTAGGCTTCATTGTAGGGCTTGTCCATCAGTGCGCCGCCCGCGGCAGCGTCTATTGTCATCCTTGTATTGTACAGGAGACCATTGTAGAAGGTGTGGATAATCAACCACTCCTCCAGACCGTGATGTGGACAGATCCTTAACATATCCTTGAACCTCTCCCATGCCTCATAGAGAGATTCATTGTCTTTCTGCTTAAATCCATTGATTTGGGCTCTTAGCATAGCAGTCTTGCTAGGTGGGAAATACCTAGCCAGAAAGACTTTCTTTAACTCTTCCCATGTAGTGACAGAGTTGGAAGGTAGAGACTGGAGCCAAGCACGGGCTCGATCTCTAAGAGAGAAAGGGAAGAGGCGAAGCCTAATTGCTTCGGGACTTACGCCATTAGCTTTCACTGTATCGGCGTATTGTAGGAAGACAGAGAGGTGGAGATTAGGGTCATCTGTAGGACTACCCGAGAACTGACTTTGCTGAACTGCTGAGAGAAGGGAAGGTTTAAGCTCAAAATTGTTGGCCTCTATTGCAGGGGCAACAATGCTGTTATGCGGTTCAGCATCAGAGGGGGTAGCGTAGTACCTTAGAGGACGGTTTTAAGGACCTATTTCCATTTCTAATTCCTCTTCGGATTGTTCCGAGTCTGCGTCTGTTTCGGGAAAGATGATTTGATTTTGGGGAACTATGTATCTTTCCCTAAACTGCTCAATTCGGCGTCTTACACTTAGTAGACGCTCAGGGTTGTCGATCGGGGTTTCTAATTCTTCGCTTTGAGAGCGGGTTTTTGGCATACAATCGACAAGCCAAGAAGGGTAAAAAAAATTTTAGATTTTTTTCTTTTTTTAAAAATTTTTTTTTTTCGATTTTTTAAATTTTTTAACCGAAAATTAAAGTTGCCTTAGTCTCTACGTTGTAACGACGGACTTACAATATCGACTAAATTGGTCCCCGGCAACGGCGCCAAAAACTTGATCGACGATTTGTGTATCAATAGATTTGATTGACCGCAAGTGCACAGTCTCGTCGTGTAGTTTTAAAAGATATCGAATCCACAGGGACCAATAATCGAACTACCGTATTTCTACCGTTACGGTGTAAATCTAAGGCTATTGAATATTTAGGGTTGTTTAGAATGTTTAGAAATTAAATTAAAATTAAGAATTGAATTAATTTAAATAAAAGCGGGATATCGGTATGTAACTTAATTAACCATCGGGAATTTAATGAATTAATAGCGCGCGTGAAAAGGGTTTATTTTTCAGAAGAACTTTCTTAATTTAAAGGTCTAAACCTCACACTCTCGTTTTGTTGATAAAAACCATACAATCTAGACTAGGGGTTTTGCTGTCACTTTTATACCACCTCAGTTTCGAAAGTATATTTTGAAAATCAATTAGTTCTAATTAATCCTAACGTGGCTCTCGCTCGTTCAAAGATTAATATCAAATTCCTACTATCTAGTTAAAACCTCAAACTCTCGCTCTATTGATTTTAACCTTAGTTGCTTTGTTTTTCTCACTCAAAGCATAGGAGTTTTAAAATTAGGAATTCGAATAAGAAAAATAGTTTTAAGTGCGCGCGCTAAATCATCATTAAACTCCCTTCGGAGAATTAGTTTACATACCGATATCTAGAAAATTTAGCTAGACATAATTAAGAAATTAAATAAACAAAAACAGAAAATTAAATTGAACATAAATAAATAATTAAATAAAAACATTAAATAAAAACCTGGAGAGAATTGCTGAATAAACTTGCTTGAATTAAAGAAGGTAAAATTCTTGACAGGGAATTGAAAACGGAATTAAAATCGGACTTCCGATGTGGAAGAACCGAGACAGTTTACAATGCGGGAAATTTAAACTGACTGAAATAAAAGAAAATAAAGCGTAGTCTGATCTGAGAATCAAGCTTCTATTTATAGAGGATTTTTAACTTCTACGATCCATGAAAATAGGAAAGATAAGCTTCACTTTTGATTTTATCCAATAGCCGTACGATTGGGGAAAACAGTTGATCAGACGCGTGCTTGCTCCCCACGTTGCGCAAAAAGCAGTTCCAATTGGATTTGGACTCTGTGGCGGGCGCCACCAGCCTGATGGGGCCAAATGCCCCTTTGTGCTGGGCTCCTTTGGTGGGCTGCGCGAATCTTGTGCTTTGCACCCCCTTTTTGCTGCGTTTTTGGCCCTTTTTGCTCAATTCTCTTCTCCGACCTATTTTATTAGACAAAACTAAAAACAAAACAAATACCCGCATAAAAAGACATAAATGAATTAAAAACATATGCAAATGCAACTAAAGTTCACCTAAACTAAGCTAAAAATACGATATGATTTCGTGTCATCAATCGTCTGAAACAAAAAGTTCTCATATCTTCATCTGATGAAGAATCAGGTGACAAGTCTCAAAATA
Organism: Trifolium dubium; assembly: GCA_951804385.1. Taxonomy (NCBI): domain Eukaryota; kingdom Viridiplantae; phylum Streptophyta; class Magnoliopsida; order Fabales; family Fabaceae; genus Trifolium; species Trifolium dubium. The sequence goes on along the minus strand of OX638069.1, from coordinate 16,716,292 downwards.
ACATGAAGGACCAAATTGAAGAGGAGCATATTAATATTATCTATTATTTTACATAAATATTAACACTACTATTGTGACATTTATTTTTGGTAGCCTTTACTTACAACTTTTCACAAAATTGTGTAAAACTAACTCACAACTGCGCAACGCGCGGGTCTCATGCTAGTTATAATAAAAACGAAACCAAAAGCTATCAAAATGGGTGATTCTGTATTAAAATTGATCCTAAATCACTCGCTCTCTTATGGATAAACAAGAAAAAAAGACAAAATAAAATTAGATTTGGCCGTGAGAAATGGTGGCGGCTATAGAGAAACACTATGAATGAGAATAGTAATATAATATTAATTTTTTTTGTCAAGTAGTCTAATGACTACAAAATTCACCGTTTAAAGGTGAATAAATAGGCGTATCAGAATTCAAACTCCGACCTCTATACATATGTGCAGATATGTCCTACTAATTAAGCTAAGTTCACTAGATACGATATGGTAATGTAATTTCTATAGATGGAGAATATTAGTTTCATTCCAACACATAAATAATACAGAGGGAAATCTTAGATTTGGATTAGATATCTTGCGTAGATTCTTCGGTTAACAAGATTATGACTGGCTGAATTTGTTAAATATTTTAGTATCGTTTTTAATCTAATAACTTTCTTTTTTTTTTTTTTTGGTATAGTATAACTTTCTTTTTATCTTGTGTAAAAAAAATATTCTTTTTATCTATCTTTACCAATAATTTTTAGGAATGTAATTAAAATTAACTAGACATGATTATTTTTAAAATATCTAGAATTAAAATTTCTATTATTATTTCTTAAAGTATTATTTATGAAAATAAAATTAACAACCTTGAAATAAATGCCTCCTTTAACATTAGAGTGCTTGTAAGGGTACTCTCTCCTTTCTAGGAGAACGTCACTACAACCTTTTGATCTAGTCCGGCTCATATACTTCTCATACAATTAATGTGTTGATATAATTGAGAATTTTGTTATGGTCTCCTCACGAAAACAAAAAATGTAGTGAACATAACCATAATTTAGAATAGGTTATCAATACGTAAAGTGTCTCTAAACAATCATATTCAATGGCATTTTGAAATAGATTCGGTTCTTTAAACGACACTCCTAAAAGGACAATCCTAAAATCTTATTATCATACGACTCTTATCATTAGATAGTTTGTCACATGAAAAATAATTCTTGTAAAAGGTCCCCTACATACATTACATCCACATGCTTGGTGTAATAAGATTCACACATGTCTTACATATATTGGGCTAGGGACCTCAAATCAATTAAAGATCAAGTTTCCAACTCACATTGCTGTTTAAAAGGACACGCAAGATAGTGTTTCATCCCACTTCTAATTCTTAGCCATGAGTGCGGCGGTCACATTGGTCCCCAACCATATTGTGATCACTAGTCATACATAGAGTTACATTTATATGATTGGATATTCCAACAACAAAGACACCAAGCGTGGGTCGGTTTCATGGTGCGTGCGTTGATAGAGGGCTATAACTAATTCGCTAGAATGATAAAGAAAGCATAAAAGAAAGATAAGTAAAAATATAAAGACAAAATTTAGCTAATTATTTTTAGATAGTGATCTCGACTGATCTGAAGTGTCGATCAGCAGAAGCTTCTCCGAGTAAACTTGTTGAAGTGAAGGGGGTTGTACCTGCAGGGACTCGACACTCAAGTCAGACGAGTGCGTAATATGCAAGTACAAAGTTAGAATGTAAGATATCTGTGCCATTGTTAGAGTAGCTGTATATATAGCCCCCAACGCTGGGCCAAGACCATTAATGAGGGGAGAAGAATCCGCCTCTCCCATAATGATTGTCGGAATCAGGCGTCGAGCCATTAATGCTCATCATTCTGTGGTCGGCTGTTACAGAATCCCGACGGTGACGTGGCAACGCGCCACGGGAACTGGGTCTGCTCGACGTGGAGGGTAAACTTGGCCTGCTAAGTGTTGGGCCCAGTCTAGAACAGATAGTTTTTGTATGATTTTTAACATATAAATTCATTTTCTTGCGTAAGAAAAAAACATAAATTTATTTTTTATTGGACAAGTTGTATTTTTTATAATAATAATAATAATAATAATAAATTATTACATTAAATAACACAGATGACATTCTTTTATTGAAAATAGTACTACAAACATCTATTGTATTGTACTTAAATTTTCTTCCAATGACATTATGTATAATACTTGCAATGGATATTTACTTACAAGGCCCAAATAATTAAAAAGCTAACTAAATGGCAATTAATTAAAAGACTAACTAATAAAATTTTTAAAACTAATTCATATTCCTAAACTATTTATTCAATATGATTTCACTCTCTATCATGCCGTTAGGTGCACTTAGAAACTTGAGGAAACTACATAATTTGTGGACATAAAATAGGATATAGTGGTCTAGTACACATGGTAAGAAAAAAGAAAATTACTCTACGCACCCCCTACACTTCTCATGTACCACCTTGTAATCCCAATTTATCCTTCAGTTTACACGGAAAACACGGTTCGGGTAATATAATCCGAAACATTTGATGAGAAATTGTCTTGTTCGGATAATTTTTCCTGAAGTACTTTAGTATAAGTTCGAAAATAAAAATTCAACCTGTTAGGGAAAAATAATCCGAACTTGGATCTGCCTTACTTAAGTTCGGCTGCAGCTCACTTTCTCCAACTTCTTCTACACACAATCATAAAATTATTTCTCAAAACTATCTCATTTGGTTGGCTTGAAAATCTAAACTCAACATTATTAATTTGCACAAACTTTGGAGCATCAACATAAGGTAATCTCTCATTTAATCGCTCCAAAATGTTGACGCTCCAAAGTGTGTGCAAATCCCTCTCTAATTTTGTATGTCTAGCTACCAGCTTGAAGCATTGGAAAAAGCTATCCGTGAAAATACGATTGTGTACTTGGAGACTGAATCTAGGAAGACTGATAGCCATGATGCTTCTTCTAAGCTACGATATGTGTATTTTGGAGCGATTAAACGAGAGATTACCTTATGTACTTTGGAGTGATTAAATGAGAGATTATCTTATGTTGACGTTCTAGAAGAGATTTTTCGATTGTGTGTAGAAGACAAGTTCAGGTTCAGGATTATTTTTTCCTAACTAGTTAGGATTATTTTTCCCTAACTAGTTCAGATTATTTTTCCCTAACCCCTAAAATCTGCCAATCGTGTTTTCAGGTTTTGTAAACTACCAGGTTCTGATTTTTTTCCCAGACTTATATGGAAAATTCGGATAATAAAATCCCTCTGATGTGAAAGTAAGGGCAAAACGGGTAGTTAGAGGGGGAAAGAGAAACAAGGGGGGTGCGTAGAGTAACTTTCAAGAAAAAATTGTGATGATTTTTTTTTTTATAATCATAGGGCCTAAGCCCAAAATTGTGATGAAATTTGTTAAGTGGGAGATAGTGACATATTGGGGAAAGCATTTTATCCCCTAGTGATAATTAGATGTCAAGGAAAATTTCACTATCTCAGCACCTACTTTGAAACACGCTTGAAAAATAAAAAAATTGGACTATGCACCAATGTGATGACACTATATTTTTTATTTTTATTATAATTATACGGTTTATTGGTTAGTTTTGAGGATTATTACATGAACAAAGGAAAGAAGAATTGAAAAAATTAACATAGTAAAGAGTAAGACCAAAAACACAAAAGAAAAAAGACTTAGAAAAAATCTACAAATTTTGAAGAGGCAACACACCATGAGCTTCTGTTTTTATAGTTTTTTTTTTTAACAGAAAATATATTATTAATAATAATAATTATGTCTCTGCATAAGTCGAACAAAAACAAGTAACAGAGGAACTACAATAACAAAGGTGTCGTATATAAGCGGAACACCAATAAAAAATACCAAAACAGATATCACTTAATAGAGGTCTACTTCTAATCTCCTTCTTAGAAAGACACTTTTCAGCTTCCAGACCACTTGAGAAACATCAACCCGACCTAAAATGATGCCACTAGACGCTAACTTCGATCTCGAATCAAAAGTGTTCGGCCCATCAGAATCCAAATAGTAGTTTCGTGAGCCAAAAGTTGATAGGACAACAATAGAACGAAACGGCAGATAAGTTTCAGCTTGCAGTACGCCTCCAAACAGTCAATGCGGCAGAGGTTAACCAGATACAAAGAAACCTGCAAATCTCAAGAGATTTGGAAACCATCATAGACTCGAAAAGAATCCTGCAGATCTCAACAGATTTGAAAGTGGTCAGAGACTTAGACAACCACACACTGCCAACATCAGATCCAAATTGTCATACCCCAAATTTTACCCTCTTGATTTTGTATATATTTTTTTAGTCAATTTTATTTGTTTTTCTAACAAGAAACTTTTTGTATTAAAATATTTATTATCACTTTTTTTTTTGTCCAAAATTATAAAAAAATAAAACATATATATAAAAAGAAGGAAAATATATAAACTTATGTAGAAAGAAAAAAGAAAAGACACAAAAATATAAAAAAGAAGTAAATTAAGCAAAATAAAACCAAATCTTTGGTCTTGAAGAGCAAGCAAGAGAATTAACACTAAAATATAAAATGAGAGCAAATCAATCATTAAAAACAAAAAAAATCTCTCAAAATTAATTTACAAACCAAATCTCTCAAGATTCATTCAAGTTTTAAAAAGCCTAATTCAAAACTATAAATAGAGGCTCTTTCTACACAATAATTCACACAACTAATTCTCTACACACAACCAAAAAACCACTAAAAGTCAATTCTCTTCTCTACTTTCTAGTGTGTTCTTTCCCCAAGAACACCACATTCACCTTCATCACCATCATTCTCCACCACCATCCACAACACTCATCAAAAACAGCCACCATTTGCATAGAAAGAGAAAACATGAGCACAAGTAATTGGAGAAATTTGCAAGCAACAGAAACAAAGAAAGAAAGAAAAACGGTACACTACTCTACCTTTTACAATCAAATTGTTTTCTTGCTCTAATATTGGTGCCTTGTTATTTGTTTTTTGTCACTTTAATTTACACTAACTATAATTTAGAGTCATGTATATAACATATATCAATAACAAAGCATATCTCTAGTCAATTTAATTCATATAATTCATTCAACTCATTTAATTTATTTCAACTGATTTTAAATTAATTATTTAATCTAATTGTAGTATATAAACGATAAAAAGCGGTGCACAAATTTAACTCTGCTAATTTTATGTTCTTGTAAACAAAATATATTCTAAAAATAATGAGGATTAAAAAAGGGGCGCCCGAATGCACATTCATCCTCCCCTCGAATAATCGAAGATTTGGCGCACGCTTCTTCTACCGGTTATTCGTCTTCCACTCAAACTCATAAAAAGACATTAAAAAACATCAACAAATTCAATCTAATTTTTCGCCTTCGGGTAATTCTTAAAAGTCATTTTAAGAGGTAAAAACAAAATTCTTTTTTTCATAAAAAACACAAACCAACAGCATACCCAGAACTACGTAGCTTTGATTTCCTCATCGCACTGGAGGATACGTAGGAGCAAGAGTCATCTTGTCAAGCATAATAATAAAAATCTAATTTTTCCATTTTCTTGTAAATATATTTAATAATAAATAAAGATGAAATAAAAAACATGTAAATAAATTCTAAAAAAAACTGTTTAATACCCTAGAACTAATTAGGAGGTTCCCGTTGAGTACAACGGATGTGAGGGGTGCTAATACCTTCCTCTTGCATAACCAACTCCCGAACTTGGAAATGGTTGCGATGACCATCCTTCCATTATTTTAGGTTTTATCGATATTTTTCCTTTAAAAAAAATTCGGTGGCGACTCTGTGTCATTCTGAGTGTCTTAAACGCTCGGGCAATTTTCGCGGCGCGACAGCTGGCGACTCTGCTGGGGACTTAGATAGTTAGGCATATCCATGTTAGTCCTAGGGTTAAATGTTTTATTTGCTTGTTTTTTATTTCTATTTTATTTTTTGTTTTATTTTCCCGCATTATTTTATTTGTTATTATATTGTGGGGTGATTTATCTATTGTTGAGGGAAGCTTTAAACACAAGCTTGAGAAAAACCTTAAGTTTAAGTTAGGAGTTGTTAGTATGGACCCCCGGGATGCACATCCCTCGGGTGATTTATGAAGACTCCGCTCAGGGTAGATCTATTCGAAACGTCCCTCAGGCATTGGCTAGCCCATCCTCCTGTTGGAATTTCGAACATGGTCAGCGACCCTGGGGACCTTTAGAACCCAATGACTTCGTTTGAGGGAAACCCTTCGTGATTCCGCCATGTATCATGGGGAAAGCCTTGAATGTGGGCCACAACCTCAAGTGTTGCTCAAAAAGAAAGAAAAAAACAAAATCCCTTAGAACCACCCATGTGAGGGGTTTGGGTAGAAGAGCTTAGAACTGACCTAACATAAGCAGCCCTCCTATGTAGGTCGTCATGTTAAACACATCCCTCATAAAATTTGAGTCATAACATGTCATTAAAGTCTTTTTGCATGCACATGAAAAATCTCTTGCATACTCATCCACTCTCATGCATTCTCATGCATTCATTCATGAAAAAACTCACCGTCCCTAAACAATAATACCACTAGCAGGTATCCCGATACCCATGAACGGACTGGGAAGCATGTCTCAAGAAAGTATGGAAGAACTCAAGAGAGGCCACGAGCAATTAAGGGCGGAGGTTACCCAATTGAAGACTCAAGTGCAGTTGATAATACAAATGTTGTTGGGGAAAAATGAAAACCTGTTACCTTATCAGTCACAAGGCCATCCAGCGCCTCAAACCCTACAACCATGGGTGATACCCTTGCCTCGGCAGCATTTACTACAACAGCCGTCCATGGCACCTCAACAAAATCAACAACGACGAAAGGGGTATCCACTTGGGAATCAGTCCGGTCCTTGGAATAATTATGGGAAGAGTCGTGTGCAGTTCGATCTTGTTCTCGTACCATATGGTCAGATCCTACCATACTTACTCCAACAAGGGTGGGTAGAGACGAGACCTCTCAAGCCCATGGTACCGCTATATCCGCCAGGTTATGATGTAAATACCAAATGTGACTTTCATCATGGGGCACCGGGTCACACCATTGAAAATTGCAAAGCTTTCAAGTATAAGGTTCAAGAACTCATCGACAACAAGAAGTTAAGTTTCAATGGAGGAATTCCATTCATCAATGGTCACCCTTTTCTTCAACAAAGTGCAGGAACTCCGAGTAGCATCCCTTAGAGTTGGCCACTCATCAACAAGAATTCTCCTTCCAAGGATCATCAAGCTTTGAATTACCAATCTTAATTTAATTCTTTTGCTTTTAAAGTTGTAACTTTTGACTAGTATTCCTTGTTGCGGGATTTCTGAGACATACCCCACTACAGTTTTATTTTTCATTTCCAAAGGAGGGGAAAAATTGAAAACCTTTAAAAGAAAGAGATTCTAGGTACGGGGGTTAGTTGCACTTGAGGAAGGTATTAGCACCTCAAGCGCCCATGGTACTCCATGGTAACCTCTTATATGTTTTGTGCTTTTATGATACATGCTTTTAAGAATGGAGGGAGAAATTGTATAGAAGAAATAAAGAAAGAGATTAATGTCATTTTAAGCCTCACCTTTTAAAGATCAATATAAACACACTAAACCATTCCCCCTTTGATAGGAGAATGATTGAATTCTTGCAATGTTTATAAGGATCGTCAAAATTTGAGACCAAGAATGATAGAAGTCTCTTAAAAGTGAAAAGATAGTAAAACAAAAGTTGAAAGAATTTTCTTAAAAAAAGTAAATAAAAGAAAAGAAATGTAAATATATTTTTTTCTTTTGTAAAAAGAATTTTTTTTGAGAGTAAAGTAATTATTGTATTGTAGAGGAAGTGTTTAAAAGAAAGGAAATAGTAAGAAAGTGTAAGTTTCGTTATAGAAAAGTTAAGTGTAAGTAAAAGGTAAAAAAAGGTTAAAAGAATTTTCCTTAAGGTGAATAAAAGGAAAGAAAGGTAAATATATTTTTTGCTTGTAAAAAAAAGGTTTTCTTGAAAGAAATATAATTATTGTATTGTAAAGAAAATGTTGTTAAGAGAAAGAAAGTTGTAAGAAAGTATAAATTTTGTTATATATAAAGAGAAGTTAAGTGTAATATATATAGTTAAATAATATAATGACGTTGCGACTAAAATGGACCTACGATTGTTTTTGTTATCTTTTCAAATATCGCGTTTGGGTTGGAGAGGAATTTTGTCGCGAGAGACCTCGTAATCAATTGAAATTTAACTACGAGTCCTCTCGCTTGGAAATGAATTTATGGCATTGTGTGTGATGTGTGAGCTAGGAAAGCAGTAAAAGCAATAAAAAAAATCCTACGCTATTACAACCCAATTGAATAATTAATTTACAACCATATCGAATTTAATGAATAAATAATAATAAGCGATAAATAGATAAAAGGGCGATGCATATAAAAATAAAAAATGCAAGTGCAGAAAATAAATATGATGATGAATATGCACATAGGAGGAGAAAAGGAAAACATCGCAAAATAACATCCTAATTAAAAGTGGAGTGTGTGAAAGAAATGTGTCGGAGGCAAAAACATAATAATACATTTTTGGAGGCCACTCACAACAACAAATAATTCTAACCTAGGCACACAAGCAACATGCAATTTTATTTATCAAAAGAAATTTTTTTTATTTTTTTATTTTTTATGAAGAGAATGAATTTAGGCCAAAAGGCCCTTAACTATTAATGCTAATGTTAGAGCTCAATGATTTTATTAATTGAAATATTGTCTCTAACATGCATTTTTAAAATGATGCATTGTCCTAATCTAAATGCAATGCATGTATGCATGTAGAAAAATGTAAAGTGAAGTTGTAATGTGTAATTGTAGTGTGATGTAGGAAATTGTATAAAATGTTAAGTGACATGAAAAATGCATAATATGAATGTAGTGTAAAAAATGTTAGGTGTAAAAGTGTAGTGTAAAAATGTGATGTAAAGATGTAGTAATGATAAGATGTCATGCAAATGTGGATGATCGTAAAAATGCATAATGCAAATGTCCATAAGCATGAATATGTATGTATGCAACTATATGATAAGCTAAAAAACAAGTAGTAACAAAATACATGCAAATGCAAAGAGACATATAGTAAAGAAGCACAAAAAAGAAAGTGAACATGAAGCATATATTATGAAAAATGCAATTTATGTGATAAAAAAAAAGTTCATGCAAGAAACCATCAATAAAATATCTAGGAATTAAAGATTTAGACCTCAAAAAGGATCCTTAAATATTAGTGTAAAAATTTGGACTCAATAAACTTAAATAAACTATTATCCCAAAATAATTACTTATCACAATAAGCTATGAAATAAATAAACAAAGAGGTGTAATATAAATAAAAACACACATAAAAAAAAAAAAAAACCAGAAAAGGCCCAGCAAGTGCAGCCCAAATCATTCTAAACCGGACCGGGTCGGTATGACCCATGGGTCAACCCAAACCCGGTCACAAACCCACAAGCCAGAAAAATAAAGAACAAACGCATGCGCCAATAGGAGGGCGACACGTGGCGGAGAGGTTTCTTCAACCGCATAAAACAAACACAGTAACACACGCCATATTTGAAAGAAGAAAGGCTTGGTTCAAACAACAACTTATTCAATTTATCATCAAATCAAACAAATAGATAGTGCTTTTCATATGATTTTTGACATAGATCATGAATATGCAATTATTTTTCACAATCGAGTAATATATTTTAAGATATGAAGCTTCAAAGTCCAAATCCAAAAGATGGAAAATGAGATTCATGCAAAATTAAGAGAAAGTTCTTAAAGGAAGAGATAATACACTATGTCATGAGTTCACAGCAACAAAAATCATGCAAAATGATGGTCTAGGGAGTTAGAAATGGTTACCTCAAGTTTGCATCAAAGGAGATCTCGATTTGGACGCTTTGAGGGCTTTAAGCTTGCATTTCCATGTTGTTTCCTTCCACTGAGATGTACCAGATGCCACAGGAACCGAAGAAATCGAGATTTGATCAAGTTTGAGTGAAATGAAAATTTCAAAACCCCCACCAATGGTGAGCTCGGGTTTGGTGTTTTTGTATGTGTTTTGATGTTATTTTGTGGTTGTTTTGAGTGTTTGAATGTGTTTTGATGGTATATGATTGAATAAGAGTGAGTTTGGTTGAAGTTTGTATGAGTTTTGATTTTTTGAATGTAGTTGAAAAAGAGGGTTTTAGAGGAGCTCGAAAATAGTGTTTATGGTGGTGTTTGTTGATGATTTGATGATGAATTTTGGTGTTTTTGTTTGTGAAGTTGATGATGGGTTTTGATTGAAGAATGAGGGATGAAGAAAGTTGAAGGAATGATGATAATGGTGATGTTGTTTTTGCTTTACTTCCTCCGTCCTTCAAATTTTCTATTTCTTTGATTATTTTTTTTGGTTTTTTGTGTTGAGAGAGAGAGGTGGGTGGCTAGGGATTGTGGTTTTTTCTCTCTAGTTTTTTCAGATTTTTTGATACCCTCTTATCCTCAAGATTTAGGGTTTGTATAGTTAATAGAGGAAAGAAAACATATGGCTTTTTGGTTAGTAAGTTTGTTGAAATTTTTGGTCTATATTGAGGAAGAAAACAAATTTGTATAGTTGTTAATGTGTGGTTTTGCTTTGGATTCCTATTCCTTCTCTTTCAAATTTTGTTGTTTTGTTTTGAATAATAATAACAATAGTAGTAATAACATTGTACTAATAATACTAAAAAGATAAAAAGTTTTTTTTGGAATGCTACTTGTAAAAATGAAAAAATATGGAAAAACATGAAAATAATTAGCAAAATAAATGCATGGAAACAAGAATAAAATAAAAGCCATAATCACACATATTTTTGGAATTTTAATATGAAAAATAAATAAAACGGATTTTAGGTCCAAAATTGGGGTACAACAGCTGCCCCTATTTAAGTTTCTTCACCCGGAGAGATGAAGATTAAGATCTTTGTCTAGACGGGATTGAAGAGACTTAAATATAAAACGTGCACAATTTTTGGACCTAAAATCCTCTGACAGTGCTTATGATGCAAATATGAATGCATGAAATGCAGATGATGAATTTTTTTGAATTTTGTATGAACGTTGTAAAAAGATAGACAAAGAAAGAAGACATAATTAGGACTCCACAGGGGAAGAACATAGCATGGTCCGACTGGGAAAAAACAAGATGTGCCCCAAGTCCATTGGAAGAACGAACTCCACTGGGGAACAGAGTAAAGTGCTGGGGAGAATATTACTTATTATTTTGTGATTGACAGTAATGTGAGAAGAACATTGTCTACCGTCTTACAAAGAGACAGATTGTAGATAAAAGACAACGTTTATAGAGAATAGAAGAATTGTCCACCGCCTGACAAAGACGGATTGCAGGTAAAAGACAACGTTTACTGAGAACAAGAGCATCGTCCACCGCCTTACAAAGAGACAACTTGCAGATAAAAGACGACCTCTATAAAGAACAAGAACATTGTCCACCGCCTTACAAAGAGACAGCTTGCAGATAAAAGACAACGTTTATAGAGAATAAAAGAATTGTCCACCGCCTGACAAGGACGGATTGCAGATAAAAGACAATTTCTACAAGAAAAACAGGAACATTGTCCACCGCCTTGCAAAGTGACGGCTTGCAGATAAAAGACAACGTTTACTGAGAACAAGAGCATCGTCCACCGCCTTACGAAGAGACAGCTTGCAGATAAAAGACGACCTCTATAAGGAATAGGAATATTGTCCACCGCCTTGCAAAGAGACGGATTGCATAAAGAAGACAAATTCCACATTACCTACCATCATACAAATGACAGCGAGTCAAGGTAAATTAAAGAGAGACATGGTATTATCTGCTATCCAATGAAGTAATGGTGTATAAAAGGCAATGACATATGTTACCAACTACCGTATGATGATAGTGTATATAAGGTAACATGAAAATGTTAGACCTTGGCTACTATCCAATGAAGTGATAGTGTATAAAAGACAAAGGTCGGATATTACCAACTACCATATAATGATAGTGTATAAAAAGTAATATGAAAAGGTGAGTCACTGTCTACCATCCAACAGAGTGGCGGTGTATAAAAGACAATGACCAGATATTACCAACTACCGTATAATGATAGTGTATATAAGGTAATATGAAAAGATGAGACTTTATCTACCACCCAACAAGATGATGGTGTATAAAAGACAAAGGCTAAATATTACCAACTACCGTATAATGATAGTGTATATAAGGTAATATGAAAAGATGAGAGACACTGCCTACCATCCAACAGAATGATGGTGTATAAAAGACAATTACTAGATATTACCAACTACCGTATAATGATAGTGTATAAAAGGTAATAATCATCTATGAGGATCGATAACTCTACCGGGAACTTCAAAAGAGACACAGGTAGGTTAGATTGTAAAAGTGTATGTATCTGTAGAGAGAAAAGACTTGTATGATCTTTTGTGTAGAGTTTCTTGATAAGATTCACTGGGGATAAACCCGCCTGAGGAATTGTAAAACGTATATGGTAAAACACAAGCTTCTTATAAGGAGAGCTTGTCACTGTTGCTTTGAATTGATGTCCGATCCGGGAACAAACCGGAGGGAAAACATTGAAACAGGACTTTGTGTCCAGTTGATGAATAAGTTCAACTGTCATTTTCCTTTTGTTGTAGGAAAAACTGAAACAACCATCTTCCACAAGAGAGGAGTCTAGTGGGGAATTTTGAAACAAGAGAGATGTACACTTATCTGCCTAAGCTGACACTCTAATTGAAAGGAACAACATGCCCATCCCGACTCTATTTTGTAGACACAGACAAGACAAAAGAGATAGAAATCTGTATAATGATGTAATAAGGTATGAAAGATGCAAATGTTCATGGCACATGTAAATGCTATGTATGAATGTTATGTATGTATGTATGTATGTATGTATGTATGTATGTAGAACATCTTTTGAAGGACAGACAAAGTGACCAAACCGGAAACACAAGCCAACGTCGCATCACTGCTCAGGATATCTAGACAAAGTGTAGATGTTATTGTAGATAAAGCAAGAGAACTCCTCTTGGGGAAGGAACAACTTCTTTGGGGAAACGACCGTTTTAACCGAACGATCTGTATTGAAACTAGATTGTATTCAAGACAACATGATCAACTTTGATTGAGGATGTACCCTTTTCTTGAGATGACTGTTGACATTCCCTAAGAGAAAGCATGTTTGTTGTAGATGAATAACTTGAGAAGACCGGGACGACTTGCCCCTTGCTTTATATTGCTTGCTTCAGTCTAAAGATCCTTGAAAGAATCGCTCGAAGAGCGTGATTGGTTGACCTTTTACATCTAGTGTACTTTTTTCAAGGAGATATGATCTTGACACAGTATGCCCCAAGTGCTTGAAACCTTGAAAGGTAGGATGTTCAACTTGGTTGCCCCTGAATGGCAGGATTCATAGATAACTTGCCCCTGGCTAGGAGCGTCTCAAGTCAGCTTTGCTTTTGATCAGACTATAGCTCAAATTTCTTTGATGTCAAGTATTAATTTGCAAGTGAAATTATTTCTTTTCAAGAGTATTTTTGATAAAATGCATATGTATGTTTTTGAAATTGAATATTTTTGTGGTGAAATCACGTATGACATGTACAAAGATAATTTGTGATTACTCAACAAACAGGATGAGTCAGCTTAACAATAAATTTGCCGAATATGCTTTCACAGTGAACCTAGTTTCAATTAGGTCTTTTGTATGTTATAACGTGGCTGGGCTCACGGTTTTCAAAAAAAGGATTGTCAAGCTCAAAATTTTATTTGGTCCCACCCGTTCTTCTTGATGTCCTTCATTCCTTAATTCAATTAATTCAACTGATGCACTCGGTCAACAAGAGAAATTTTTTTTGCAATGATTTTGGTCGAAGCTTTATTGATTCATTTTTGTTGAACAGACGTTGATGAGATTTCTTGAAGTGACAGTCACTTTTTGTTTAGGAAGTTGTTCCTAATTTTGAATCACTCTTTATTTGTATGGACTTGTTCTTTTCGAACTTTGAATTTGAGGTCCATTACGGTGCCCCTCTTTTTTTTATGGGCTCTTTTTTTGAATTCTTTTTTTTTATTTCTCTCTTTCTTTGTAATCACTCTGTTTTTTTTTTAATATAACCTTTGTAAGATGAAGATTGTGACTGTCGTATGAATTGTTGTGAGTCTCATCTCTTGACAGCTTCCTTTGTCTGAGGAAAGCATTGTGATTAACCTCTAATTTGGTATGACTAGATGAATTAATTCTCTTGTATCAGGCTGCATCATCAAATTAATTGAAATACTACCCTGCCCCAGGTTATGATTAAGGGTTCAGAAAAAAGAAAGAATCACCGACTTCAGGCTCAAATGGGCTGATTACGGATTATCTCCTTATATCTCCACTGTTTGGGAAGAGAAACAATGCCTTACATCGTCAACTAGGTTTTTCACCATTGAAAGCATATATCAGCAAAAATTAGTTATTTATATTCATCATCCTCGCTCCAAGTTTGTATGTAATAAAGCGAGAGAAAAGTGAACACGAATGGATTAATTCAAAAACATGCATGTTTATTATATTAAAAGTACTTGACAAAAGACATAATGTTAAAAGCAGACAAATGCTTGACAAGAAAGAAATAAAAGCCTAGCGATCATAGGGATGAGCTTCCTGGTATCACTGACTTCAACAACAACCCAATGGTATCAAATCATATTCATGCATAACAGAGTTGGGTCTATATCCTCGAAAGAAAACTTGTTATCCCTTGTTGTACCCCAATTTTGGACCTAAAATCCACTGTCCTCTTTTTTCGTTATAAAATATCAAAAACATTCATCGCATAATAAAAGTGTCATCACATCTGTTCTTTATCACTTTTTTTATCGTCGTACTTTCATGTCCGCTCATTTATCATCGTCTTATTTTTAACCATTATTATTACTATTATCATTTATCATCATTATTATAAATACTTTTATTATTATTATTATTATCAAAAATCCTTTTCAAAAAAAAGAGTTTCTTTTGCTTTATTTATTTTCCTTTACTTTTTTATTGGTTATTATCATTAGTTCAAAATTCTTTTTTTATTTTTTTGTTCATTTAATAAAATATATATATGATCATAAAAAAGGCAAAAATAATTTTTTACTTTCTCCTTTTATTATCTTTTCTCCTTTGATCCATATTATTATTATTACTATTATATTATTATCAATATTATTATTGTTATTATTATTATTATTCAAAATTCAGAAAAAAGTTTTTACTCCTTTTCTTTTCCTTTTTTCGGTCATTTCCTTCCTTTTTCCACTACTATTATTTTTATTATTACTTTTACCACAAAAAAAATAGAAACATCAAAAAACAAAATTTGAGAAGAGGATCCTATGTGTTTTTCAACCTCCTTTCTGAACAAAGACAGTACACAACAATGACTTTTTTTGTACCTTTCCACTTTCATTACCAATTTTCAAACCCAAAACCTGTTACAACAAAGCAAACCTGCACTTTCTTCTTTTAATCAATTAAACCCTAGAATTTCAGTATTAAAACAGAGCAAAAATTCACAAACAGGGGGGGCGGTTTTGGAGAGCATTACAGAAGCTTAGAACAATTTTTTAGAAAAAATCAGAAACATCACAAACACAAAAATAAAACCTAAACCAAAAAACCTAACCTCCATACAAAAATGGTTCCATCACCATTCATCTTACAATTCAACACAACACAATTCACAGAATGAGGGGGCTGGAGAACGGCAGAACAGCAACAAAACAGAATCAAAAACATAGAGACAAAAAGTTCATCAAACACAAATTAACCCTCAAATCCCAAACTGGTATCATTACAACACAAAACAGAAACAAAACCCAACAGAAACAAAAACCGAACAACCCTTGAAACAGAAACCCAAGAAAAACAAACAGAAACCGAAACAGAACAGAAGAGAAAGAGAAGAAAACCGAAAAAGAAAAAAGAAGAGAAACAAAGAGAAAAAAGGAAGAACAGATCGAAAAGGGAGAAAGACGGAACAGTAAACAACCACCGGCGGCCACCACAGCGACGTTTACGCCGGAGCTCTTACCACTGTATGTTTTTTTCTTTCTTTTCGTTCAACTCATGCTTGCATCTTCTTTTATGCTTGTGATTTTCGTTTGAGATTTTAAGGTTAGGGTTTCGGCCCCCTTTCGATCCGGCCGATTGGTTGGTTTTTCGGGAATTTTGATTATAGATTCGTGTTTAGGAATGGATTTAGTATAGGGTTTGTGTTTTGATTTTTGTGATTTGAACAGTTTTAGAGTTAGGGTTAGGGAAGGTTGAGGGAAATAAAAATGGTGAAACAGAGCAAAGGAGAGAAAGAAGAACGAGAGGAAGAAGAAAGAGAAGGAAGAAAAATGAAATTAACCCAAAATAGTAAAAAAAATCACAAATAAACCCCCCCAATCAGTTACTCTGCGCGCCCCCCGAGGATTTCACGCGCACCCCCCACCGGTTTGGTTAATGAACCGGGTTTGGGTCTGGTTCGACCCGGTTCCCCTTAAATTGGACCTGGGCCTTAGCATTACAGCCCAATTTCGCCCCATTTTCTGTTTTTTTGTTTTGTGCCTCTTTTATTTGTTTATTTATTTATCTATTTTATTTTTAGTTTGTTATTTTATTTATTATTATCTCTTTTTATCATTTGCATGAATGTCTATTTATTTGCACTCATATGTACGTATTATATGCTTTGCCATAAAAAATGTATATGTGTGAATTTATTTTCTTTTTGTGAAAAATTACTAAGTTTAACTACTAAAATACAAAAAAATAAAAAAAAACTTCTAATAAAAAAATTCATCTTTAAAAATAAAAATACCTTTTTTAGTATTTTGATGTCAAAAAGCAAAAAATTAGTTTGTTAGTTATTTTTATTTATTTATTTAGAATGCAAAAAATATGAAAATAACAAAAATATTAGAGAAATTTAAATATGCTATGTTTGAATTCTTTTTTTGTGATGATTGATTATGTCTTTGTTAATTTCATTTTTATGAAAATATATAACATGCTTTTATTAGAAAATTTCATGCATACATGCATTTAAAATCTTACATTTTTGCATCTACATCATATTATGTATTTTTTAGTCACATAACCATTTTTTACAAAATTTCTACATCACATTTTTAATATCACATGTTCACTACACATTTTATTTTCATGCATACATGCACTTGCAACACTACATTTTTTTACTACATCACAATCTACACTTCTTACATTTTTACATGACATTGACACTAATTTTTGCATCACACTACAATTTCACATTACAATCTCACTTCACATTTTCCTACATGCATACATGCATTGCATTTAGATTAGGACGATGCATCATTTTAAAAATGCATGTTAGAGACAATATTTTAATTAATAAAATCATTGAGCTCTAACATTAGCATTAACAGTGAAGGACCTTTTTGGGCCTAAATTCATACTCTTCATAAAAATAAAAACTTTTCTTTTGATAAATAAAATGGCATGTCGCTTGTGTGCTTAGGTTAGAATTATTTGTTATTGTGAGTGGCCTCCAAAAATGTATTATCATGTCTTTGCCTCCAACACATTTTTTTTACATGCTCCACTTTTAATTAGGATGTTATTTTGCGATGTTTTCCTTTTCTCCTCCTATGTGCATATTCATCATCATATTTATTTTCCGCACTTGTATTTTTTTATTTTTTTTATTTTTATGCATCGCCCTTTTATTTATTTATTGCTTATTATTATTCATTTATTTGATTCGATATGGTTGTAAATATTAATTATTCAATTGGGTTGTAATAGCGTAGGACTTTATTTATCGCTTTCTAGTTCACACATCACACACACAACGCCAAAAATTCATTTCCAAGGGAGAGGACTCGTAATTGATTTTAAATTGATTACGAGACTTTTTTGAAACGAAAAACCTTTCCAAACAAACGTGCGATCCTTTTAAAAAACAAACGCAAGTTCACCTTAATCTCAACGTAACTTCAATTATTTTAACATCATTTTAACACAACTTTTTTTATATATAACATCTTTTCTTAATTCTTTTTTTGACAACGAAATCTTCTTTACAATCATCTTTTCTTTCAAACAACAATAACTTTTTCTTCTTTTTACATAACAACATTTGCACTTTCTTACTATTTCTTTTCTTTTAAACATTTCCTCTACAATACAATAACTACTTTATTCTCAAAAAATCCTTTTTACAAAAGAAAAAATATATTTAAGTTTCTTTTCTTTTATTTACTTTTTTTAAGAAAAATTCTTTTAACTTTTTACTATCTTTTTCACTTTTAAGAGACTTCTATCATTCTTTGTCTCAAATTTTGACGATCCTTATAAACATTGCAAGAATTCAATCATTCTCCCATCAAAGGGGGAATGGTTTAGTGTGTTTATATGGATCTTTAAAAGGTGAGGCTTAAAATGACATTAATCTCTTTCTTTTTCCTTCTATACAATTTCTCCCTCCATTCTTAAAGCATGTAATAAAAAAGCACAAAAACATATAAGAGGTTACCATGGAATACCATGGGCGCTTGGGGTGCTAACACCTTCCTTAAGCGCAACTAACCCCCGTACCTTAGAATCTCTTTCTTTCAAAGGTTTTCAATTTTTCCCTTTTTTGGAAATGAAAAAATGAAACTGTAGTGGGGTATGTCCTAAAAATCCCGCAACAGAAAAATGGCGACTTCACTGGGGATTCTCTCCTTAAGAGGGTTGAACCTAACTTATGTGTTTATATGTGTTTATTTATTTACATGCTTTATATATATTGTGGGGGGTTCTTGAGTTGAGACAAGCTTGACCCGAGCTTGAGTGCACCATGAGATAGATTGTGGTATAATCATAGTGGGATGGGCGAAAGTTAAGTTTTGCACATACTCGCATGTGATATAATCACGCCACAGTTGATGAGTCATGTTGTAATATTCTCTTCGACGCGAGTTAAGTTGCGTAGAAAGATTATTATGATTATGAGGATACTGTGGGACCTTTTTAGTCACCTTTAACCCATCTTGGCCTCTTAGAACGTAGTGCGATGGCTTAACCGAGAGTGAATTTTGGTTAAAGTTGTTCCGCGATACTACACTCAAACGAGATCTTCCCTTGGATATTTCATTTGGCCGCGAGTTCAGTTGTGGACATTGGTATTCAAGAAGGAAGGTTGTAGACTTTGAGACCTTTTAGAACCCGTGATACAGGTACAAAGTAAACCAATAGTTCATACCTTTTGGGCGGGTTTTACCCTTTGACTCCCACATCATGATATCTTTACCAACCATGTTTGCTTTTGTTTGTGATTGTTGCATCATCACATCTCATTCATCCCTTCATTCAAAAAAAAAAAACTTTTTCCATTAGTTTTCAAAGGACTTAGAGGAATTTCTTTATAAACTTCAAATCATCATGGACCTTGAAAAAAAAAATGAAAAAAATTGTTTTGAATTTTTTTTTCTTTTGATCATTTACAAACAAAAATGAGGTCCTTTATGATTCATATCCTAAAGTCCTTTAAAAAAATCAAAATCAAATCAAAATATTCTTTCTCATGCATCATTTTGCATTCATGACCTTCTCCAAAGGAGTCTAAGCTTTGTGTCTTCCTCTCAGTGGTCTGGCGCTCTTGTCCAAAGTCAACTCGCAAGTCAACACTCGTGTTAATCAAAGGAAAACAATGGAAGGAATTGAACAAGAGAATCTTCAGCTCAGTGAAGAAGTTGCTACACTCCAAACAACTAAGGACAAACTAAGAAGTATGATGGAAACTTTGTTGACCGCACAGAATCAGGCATCCCTGCCACCTTTTCCTTCTCAGGCTTTGACAAGTACTGTGTCAGAGACTTATAACTTCAATGAGAGTTTTCCTCTCAATGTCTCTGGTATCCAGATCCCTGCTTTGAATGTTCCTCAAGTTACTATGTCTGTCTTGCCACCAGTTTTGACT
This sequence comes from Trifolium dubium, assembly GCA_951804385.1. Classification (NCBI taxonomy): domain Eukaryota; kingdom Viridiplantae; phylum Streptophyta; class Magnoliopsida; order Fabales; family Fabaceae; genus Trifolium; species Trifolium dubium. The sequence continues at coordinate 16,696,186 of OX638069.1, read as the reverse complement.
GTTCCAGTTCCTGTGGTTCATACTACACCACATGAGAATGAATCTGTTTACAACGCCAAACAAGTTGAGAATGTTGAGGCGTGTTCTGTGGATAATTACCAAGACCAGTTTGATGAGATACAACGTGAGATTCGTGCTCTCCGTGGAAAAGATTTGTTTGGGAAGAGTGCTCATGAGCTTTGTCTGGTGCCAAATGTCAAGTTTCCGCCGAAGTTCAAAGTGCCCGAGTTTGAAAAGTATAAGGGGAATTCTTGTCCTCAGATGCATCTTGTGATGTATACTAGAAAGATGTATGCTCTGACAAAAGATGATGAATTGCTTATTCAATGCTTCCAAGACAGTTTGACTGGTGCCGCTCTCAAGTGGTACATGAGCTTAGGAAGTTCGAAGATCAAGTCCTTTTATGATTTATGTCAAGCGTTTGTGCAGCAGTACAAGTACAATGCTGATTTGGCACCGGATAGAGATCAGCTTCGAGCCATGACTCAGAAAAACAAGGAATCTTTCAAGGAATATGCCCATAGATGGAGAGGGGTTGCAGCTCAGATTAGCCCACCTCTTGAGGAAAAGGAGATGGCTAAAATTTTCTTGAAAACTCTTGATGCATTCTACTATGACAAAATGGTTTCCAGTGCGCTTCGTGATTTTGCCGACATGGTAGACATAGGTGTGCGCATTGAGGAAGCGCTCCGAGAAGGACGTTTGACAAAAGAGACTGCTTTTTCCAGAAATGCAAGAGAATTTGGGTCTTGCTCCAACATGAAGAAAGAACAAGAGTTGAGTATAGTGGCTCATGGGAAGTCAAAGAAGAACAAACAACATGTTGCTGTTGTAACTTCTGCTACTAATCCTGCTCTAAAAAGGTCACCTCAATATGACCCAATCCCTATGTTGTATGCAGATTTGTTCCCAATTTTGATTGAGAGGGATCTGATTCAGACTAGAGCACCGCCTCGGGTACCTGCAAAATTGCCTTATTGGTACAAACCAGAGCTCTCTTGTGCTTTTCACTCTGGGGCACCTGGCCATGACATCGAACATTGTTATCTTCTACAATCTGAAGTTCAAAGGTTGGTTAAGGATAACAAATTTTCTTTCGAGGATATAGACCCAGCTCTGTTATGCATGAATATGATTTGATACCATTGGGTTGTTGTTGAAGTCAGTGATACAATGAAGCTCATCCCCTATGATCACTATGCTTTTATTTCCTTCTTGTCAAGCATTTGTTTGCTTTTAACATTATGTCTTTTGTCAAGTACTTTTAATATAATAAACATGCATGTTTTTGAAATAAATCCATTCGTATTCACTCTTTTTTTCTTGTTTTATTACTTACAAACTTGGAGCGAGGATGATGAAAATAAATAACTAATTTTTGCTGATATATGCTTTCAACGGTGAAAAAACCTGGTTGACGATGTAAGGCATTGTTTTATTTCCCAAACAATGGAGATATAAGGAGATAATCCGTAGTCAACCCCTTTGAGCCTAAAGTCGGTGTTTTTTTTTGAACCCATAATCATAACCTGGGGCAGGGTAGTCTTTCAATTAATTTGATGATGCATCCTGATGCAAGAGAATCAATTTGTCTGGTCATACCAAATTAGAGGTTTAGTCACAATGCTTTCTTCAGATAAAGGAAGCTGTCAAGAGATGAGACTCACAATAGTTCATATGGCAATCACTATATTCATACACCAAAATCTTACAAGAGTTGTTCAAAAGATATACAAAAAAGGAGAATACAAAAAAACTGAGTGAAATCAAAAAAAAAGAATTCAAAAAAGGATCCCATATAAAAAAAAAAAGGGGCACCGTGATGGACCACAAACTCAAAGTTCGAAAAGAATAAGTCCATACAAATAAAGAGTGATTCAAAAATAGGAACAACTTCCTAAACAAAAAGTGACTGTCACTTCAAGAAATCTCATCAACGTCTATTCAACAAAAAGAACATCAATAAAGCTTCTACCAAAGTGTCAATCTCAAACATCATTGTCAAAAAGATCCTCTTGTCGACTGAGTGCGTCAGTTGAATTAATTGAACTTAGGATCGAAGAACATCAAGAAGAATGGGTGGGACCAAATATATTTTTGAGCCTAACAATCCTTTTTTTGAAAACCGTGAGCCCAGCCACGTTATAACATGCAAAAGACCTAATTGAAGCTAGGTTCACCGTGAAAGCATATTCGACAAATTTGTTGTTAACCTGACTCATCCTGTTTGTTGAGTAATCACAAATTATCTGTTTATACACACCATATGTGTTTCCATTCAAAAGTACGAAAAAAATACATTCAATTTCAAAAAAACTTACATGTACATTTTATCAAAAATACTTTTCAAAAGAAATAATTTCACTTGCAAATTCATACTTGACATCAAAGAAATTTGAGCTATGGTCTGATCAAAGGCAAAGCTGACCCAAGACGCTCCTAGCTAGGGGCAAGTTACATATGAATTCTGCCAATCAGGGGCAAACAAGTTGAACATCCTACCTTTCAAGGTTTCAAGCACTTGGGGCATACTGTGTCAAGATCATATATTCCTGAAAAAGTGCCTAATGTAAAAGGTCGACCAGTCACGCTCTTCGAGCGATTCTTTCAAAGATCTTTAGATAAAGCAAAGAGTCTGAAGCAAGGGGCAAGTTGTTCCCATCTTCTCAAGATATTCATCAACAACAAACATGTTTTCTCTAAGAATATTTCAACAGTTGTTTCGAGGCAGTTTCTTTTACACCAGCGGAATCGTATGTCTTGTATCAATTTAAAGATTGAGTTTTCCCCAGAGAAGTTGTTCCTTCCCCAAGAAGAGTTCTCTTACTTATTTACAGTAACATTTACACTTTGTAGAGACATCCTGAACAGTGATGCGACGTTGGCTTGTGTTTCCGGTTTGGTCACTTTGTTTGTCCATTAAAAGATGTTCTACATACATACATACATACATACATTCATACATAACATTCATACATAGCATTTGCATGTGCCATGAACATTTGCATCTTTCATACCTTATTACATCATTATACAGATTTCTATCTTTTCTGTCTTGTCTGTGTCTACAAAATAGAGTCGGGATGGACATGTTGTTCTTTCCAATTAGAGTGTCAGCTTAGGCAGATAAGTGTACATCTCTCCTGTTTCAAAATTCCCCACTAGACTCTTCTCTTGTGGAAGATGGTTGTTTCAGTTTTCCTATAACAAAAGGAAAATGACAGTTGAACTTATTCATCAACTGAACACAAAGTCTTGTTTCAATGTTTTCCCTCCGGTTTGTTCCCGGATCAGACATCAATTCAAAGCAACAGTGATAAGCTATCCTTACAAGAAGCTTGTGTTTTACCAGATACATTTACGATTCCTCAGGTGGGTTTATCCCCAGTGAATCTTATCAAGAAACTTTACACAAAAGATCATACAAGTCTTTTCTCTCTACAAATACATACACTTTTGCAATCTAACCTACCTGTGTCTCTTTTGAAGTTCCCGGTAGAGTTATTGATCCTCATAAATGATTATTACCTTTTATACACTATCATTATACGGTAGTTGGTAATATTTAGTCATTGTCTTTTATACACCATCACTCTGTTGGATGGTAGGCAGTGTCTCTCATCTTTTCATGTTACCTTATATACACTATCATTATACGGTAGTTGGTAATATTTGGCCTTTGTCTTTTATACACCATCATCTTGTTGGATGGTAGATAAAGTCTCATCTTTCTTCATATTACCTTTTATACACTATCATCATACGGTAGTTGGTAATATCTGGTCATTGTCTTTTATACACTATCACTTCATTGGATAGTAGTCAATGTCTTGCATCTTTCTTCATATTACGTTTTATACACTATCATCATACGGTAGTTGGTAATATCTGGTCATTGTCTTTTATACACCGTCACTTCATTGGATAGTAGCCAAGGTCTCACATTTTCATGTTACCTTATATACACTATCATCATACGGTAGTTGGTAACATATGTCATTGCCTTTTATACACCATTACTTCATTGGATAGCAGATAATACCGTGTCTCTCTTTAATTTACCTTGACTCGCTGTCATTTGTATGATGGTAGGTAACGTGGAATTTGTCTTCTTTATGCAATCCGTCTCTTTGCAAGGCAGTGGACAATATTCCTATTCCTTATAGGAGTCGTCTTTTATCTGCAAGCTGTCTCTTCGTAAGGCAGTGGACAATGCTCTTGTTCTCTATAAACGTTGTCTTTTATCTGCAAGCCGTCTCTTTGTAAGGCGGTGGACAATGTTCTTGTTGAGGTCGTCTTTTTATCTGCGACCCGTCTCTTTGTAAGGCGGTGGACGATGCTCTTGTTATCTGTGGATGTTGTCTTTTATCTGCAACCCGTCTCTTTGTAAGGCGGTGGACAATGTTCTTGTTGAGGTCGTCTTTTTATCTGCAACCCGTCTCTTCGTAAGGCGGTGGACGATGCTCTTGTTATCTGTGGATGTTGTCTTTTATCTGCAACCCGTCTCTTTGTAAGGTGGTGGACAATATTCCTATTCCTTATAGAGGTCATCTTTTATTTGCAAGCTGTCTCTTCGTAAGGCGGTGGACGATGCTCTTGTTCTCAGTAGACGTTGTCTTTTATCTGCAACCCGTCTCTTTGTAAGGCGGTGGACAATGTTCCTGTTCTTTGTAGAGGTTGTCTTTTATACGCAATCCGTTTCTTTGCAAGGCGGTGGACAATACTCTTGTTCTCTGTGGATTTTGTCTTCTTTATGCAATCCGTCACTTTGCAAGGCGGTGGACAATGTTCCTGTTTTTCTTGTAGAAATTGTCTTTTATCTGCTATCCGTCCTTGTCAGGCGGTGGACAATTCTCTTATTCTCTATAAACGTTGTCTTTAATCTGCAACCCGTCTCTTTGTAAGGCGGTGGACAATGTTCTTTTCCCCATTACTGTCATCCACATAATAGTAATTAATATTTTCCCCAGTGTTTTACTTTATTCCCCAGTGGAGTTCGTTCTTCCAATGGACTTGGGGCACATCTTGTTTTTTTCCAGTCCGGTCATGTTATGTTCTTCCCCTGTGGAGTCCTAACTATGTCTTCTTCCTTTGTCTGTCTTTTACAACATTTATACAAAAATTCAAAAAATTCATCATTTGCATCTCATACATTCATATTTGCATCATAAGCATTGTTTAAGGATTTTAGGTCCAAAAATGGTGCACGTTTTATATTTAAGTATCTTCAATCCCGTCTAGACAAAGATTTCAATCTTCATCTCTCCGGGTGAAGAAACTTAAATAGGGGCAGCTGTTGTACCCCAATTTTGGACCTAAAATCCACTGTCCTCTTTTTTCGTTATAAAATATCAAAAACATTCATCGCATAATAAAAGTGTCATCACATCTGTTCTTTATTTCGTCGTTTTGTTTATATTCGTTTTTTTTATCACTTTTTTTATCGTCGTACTTTCATGTCCGCTCATTTATCATCGTCTTATTTTTAACCATTATTATTACTATTATCATTTATCATCATTATTATAAATACTTTTATTATTATTATTATTATCAAAAATCCTTTTCAAAAAAAAGAGTTTCTTTTGCTTTATTTATTTTCCTTTACTTTTTTATTGGTTATTATCATTAGTTCAAAATTCTTTTTTTATTTTTTTGTTCATTTAATAAAATATATATATGATCATAAAAAAGGCAAAAATAATTTTTTACTTTCTCCTTTTATTATCTTTTCTCCTTTGATCCATATTATTATTATTACTATTATATTATTATCAATATTATTATTGTTATTATTATTATTATTCAAAATTCAGAAAAAAGTTTTTACTCCTTTTCTTTTCCTTTTTTCGGTCATTTCCTTCCTTTTTCCACTACTATTATTTTTATTATTACTTTTACCACAAAAAAAATAGAAACATCAAAAAACAAAATTTGAGAAGAGGATCCTATGTGTTTTTCAACCTCCTTTCTGAACAAAGACAGTACACAACAATGACTTTTTTTGTCCCTTTCCACTTTCATTACCAATTTTCAAACCCAAAACCTGTTACAACAAAGCAAACCTGCACTTTCTTCTTTTAATCAATTAAACCCTAGAATTTCAGTATGAAAACAGAGCAAAAATTCACAAACAGGGGGGGCGGTTTTGGAGAGCATTACAGAAGCTTAGAACAATTTTTTAGAAAAAATCAGAAACATCACAAACACAAAAATAAAACCTAAACCAAAAAACCTAACCTCCATACAAAAATGGTTCCATCACCATTCATCTTACAATTCAACACAACACAATTCACAGAATGAGGGGGCTGGAGAACGGCAGAACAGCAACAAAACAGAATCAAAAACATAGAGACAAAAAGTTCATCAAACACAAATTAACCCTCAAATCCCAAACTGGTATCATTACAACACAAAACAGAAACAAAACCCAACAGAAACAAAAACCGAACAACCCTTGAAACAGAAACCCAAGAAAAACAAACAGAAACCGAAACAGAACAGAAGAGAAAGAGAAGAAAACTGAAAAAGAAAAAAGAAGAGAAACAAAGAGAAAAAAGGAAGAACAGATCGAAAAGGGAGAAAGACGGAACAGTAAACAACCACCGGCGGCCACCACAGCGACGTTTACGCCGGAGCTCTTACCACTGTATGTTTTTTTCTTTCTTTTCGTTCAACTCATGCTTGCATCTTCTTTTATGCTTGTGATTTTCGTTTGAGATTTTAAGGTTAGGGTTTCGGCCCCCTTCCGATCCGGCCGATTGGTTGGTTTTTCGGGAATTTTGATTATAGATTCGTGTTTAGGAATGGATTTAGTATAGGGTTTGTGTTTTGATTTTTGTGATTTGAACAGTTTTAGAGTTAGGGTTAGGGAAGGTTGAGGGAAATAAAAATGGTGAAACAGAGCAAAGGAGAGAAAGAAGAACGAGAGGAAGAAGAAAGAGAAGGAAGAAAAATGAAATTAACCCAAAATAGTAAAATAAATCACAAATAAACCCCCCCAATCAGTTACTCTGCGCGCCCCCCGAGGATTTCACGCGCACCCCCCACCGGTTTGGTTAATGAACCGGGTTTGGGTCTGGTTCGACCCGGTTCCCCTTAAATTGGACCTGGGCCTTAGCATTACAGCCCAATTTCGCCCCATTTTCTGTTTTTTTGTTTTGTGCCTCTTTTATTTGTTTATTTATTTATCTATTTTATTTTTAGTTTGTTATTTTATTTATTATTATCTCTTTTTATCATTTGCATGAATGTCTATTTATTTGCACTCATATGTACGTATTATATGCTTTGCCATAAAAAATGTATATGTGTGAATTTATTTTCTTTTTGTGAAAAATTACTAAGTTTAACTACTAAAATACAAAAAAATAAAAAAAAACTTCTAATAAAAAAATTCATCTTTAAAAATAAAAATACCTTTTTTAGTATTTTGATGTCAAAAAGCAAAAAATTAGTTTGTTAGTTATTTTTATTTATTTATTTAGAATGCAAAAAATATGAAAATAACAAAAATATTAGAGAAATTTAAATATGCTATGTTTGAATTCTTTTTTTGTGATGATTGATTATGTCTTTGTTAATTTCATTTTTATGAAAATATATAACATGCTTTTATTAGAAAATTTCATGCATACATGCATTTAAAATCTTACATTTTTGCATCTACATCATATTATGTATTTTTTAGTCACATAACCATTTTTTACAAAATTTCTACATCACATTTTTAATATCACATGTTCACTACACATTTTATTTTCATGCATACATGCACTTGCAACACTACATTTTTTTACTACATCACAATCTACACTTCTTACATTTTTACATGACATTGACACTAATTTTTGCATCACACTACAATTTCACATTACAATCTCACTTCACATTTTCCTACATGCATACATGCATTGCATTTAGATTAGGACGATGCATCATTTTAAAAATGCATGTTAGAGACAATATTTTAATTAATAAAATCATTGAGCTCTAACATTAGCATTAACAGTGAAGGACCTTTTTGGGCCTAAATTCATACTCTTCATAAAAATAAAAACTTTTCTTTTGATAAATAAAATGGCATGTCGCTTGTGTGCTTAGGTTAGAATTATTTGTTATTGTGAGTGGCCTCCAAAAATGTATTATCATGTCTTTGCCTCCAACACATTTTTTTTACATGCTCCACTTTTAATTAGGATGTTATTTTGCGATGTTTTCCTTTTCTCCTCCTATGTGCATATTCATCATCATATTTATTTTCCGCACTTGTATTTTTTTATTTTTTTTATTTTTATGCATCGCCCTTTTATTTATTTATTGCTTATTATTATTCATTTATTTGATTCGATATGGTTGTAAATATTAATTATTCAATTGGGTTGTAATAGCGTAGGACTTTATTTATCGCTTTCTAGTTCACACATCACACACACAACGCCAAAAATTCATTTCCAAGGGAGAGGACTCGTAATTGATTTTAAATTGATTACGAGACTTTTTTGAAACGAAAAACCTTTTCAAAACAAACGTGCGATCCTTTTAAAAAACAAACGCAAGTTCACCTTAATCTCAACGTAACTTCAATTATTTTAACATCATTTTAACACAACTTTTTTTATATATAACATCTTTTCTTAATTCTTTTTTTGACAACGAAATCTTCTTTACAATCATCTTTTCTTTCAAACAACAATAACTTTTTCTTCTTTTTACATAACAACATTTGCACTTTCTTACTATTTCTTTTCTTTTAAACATTTCCTCTACAATACAATAACTACTTTATTCTCAAAAAATCCTTTTTACAAAAGAAAAAATATATTTAAGTTTCTTTTCTTTTATTTACTTTTTTTAAGAAAAATTCTTTTAACTTTTTACTATCTTTTTCACTTTTAAGAGACTTCTATCATTCTTTGTCTCAAATTTTGACGATCCTTATAAACATTGCAAGAATTCAATCATTCTCCCATCAAAGGGGGAATGGTTTAGTGTGTTTATATGGATCTTTAAAAGGTGAGGCTTAAAATGACATTAATCTCTTTCTTTTTCCTTCTATACAATTTCTCCCTCCATTCTTAAAGCATGTAATAAAAAAGCACAAAAACATATAAGAGGTTACCATGGAATACCATGGGCGCTTGGGGTGCTAACACCTTCCTTAAGCGCAACTAACCCCCGTACCTTAGAATCTCTTTCTTTCAAAGGTTTTCAATTTTTCCCTTTTTTGGAAATGAAAAAATGAAACTGTAGTGGGGTATGTCCTAAAAATCCCGCAACATCCCTAACCAACTTTTGAACTTCAGATTGTAGCAAATAACAATGTTCAATGTCATGGCCAGGTGCCCCTGAGTGAAAAGCACAAGACAGCTCTGGTTTGTACCAATAAGGCAATTTTGCAGGTACCCGAGGCGGGGCTCTAGTCTGAATCAGATCTCTCTCAATCAAAATTGGAAACAAATCGGCATACAACATGGGGATCGGGTCATATTGAGGTGACCTTTTTGGAGCAGGATTAGTAGTAGAAGTTACAACAGCAACATGTCGTTTGTTCTTCTTTGACTTCCCATGGGCCACCATACCCACTTCTTGTTGTCTCTTTGTATCAAAGCCCGACCCAAATTCTCTTGCACTTCTGGAAGAAGCAGTCTCTCTTGTCAAACGTCCTTCTCGGAGAGCTTCCTCAATGCGCACACCTATGTCTACCATGTCGGCAAAATCACGAAGCGCACTGGAAACCATTTTGTCATAGTAGAATGCATCAAGAGTTTTCAAGAAAATTTTAGCCATCTCCTTTTCCTCAAGAGGCGGGCTAATCTGAGCTGCAACCCCTCTCCATCTATGGGCATATTCCTTGAAAGATTCCTTGTTTTTCTGAGTCATGGCTCGAAGCTGATCTCTATCTGGTGCCAAATCAGCATTGTACTTGTACTGCTGCACAAATGCTTGACATAAATCAAAAAAGGACTTGATCTTCGAACCACCTAAGCTCATGTACCACTTGAGAGCGGCACCAGTCAAACTGTCTTGGAAGCAGTGGATAAGCAATTCATCATCTTTTGTCAGAGCATACATCTTCCTAGTAAACATCACAAGATGCATCTGAGGGCAAGAATTCCCCTTATACTTTTCAAACTCGGGCACTTTGAACTTCGGCGGAAACTTGACATTCGGCACTAGACAAAGCTCATGCGCACTCTTTCCAAACAAGTCTTTTCCACGAAGAGCGCGAAGTTCTCGCTGGATCTCATCAACCTGATTCTGAATTTCCTCATTGTGACCAAAAGATACCACGCTTTCAGCTGGATTAGCATGGTAAACAGGTTCTGTCTCGAACTGCCTTACATTCATAGTGAGAGGTGCAACAATCATCTCAGGAGACGGAATAGACACTACCATTTGAGGAACAGAAGTCATCCCAGGAGGTGGAACAAATGCCATCACCTGCGGAGCAGTAGTAACATAGAACTGAGTGTCGAAATCATTAAGCTGAGAATTCTCGCCAAAATTGGCGGGCATACCCCATGGGTACCGTGTAGTTGTAGTGAGTGTTGGCGTGCTAGCATAGGACAACGGAGCTGAGATTGGGATGATTTCTGGGACAGAGACATTCAAACCCTGTGTTGGAGGAGGCGGAGGGGCCCTCACCGCAGTCAAAGATTCAAACATAGCCGTCAATTGGGCTACATTAGCTTGAAGAGAAGCGACCTGTTCTTGTAGCTGCTGGTTCTCTTGCTCAAGACCTTCCATTCTTTTTTGGAGTTTGCACAAGTGTTGTAAATGCGACTTGACTTTAGACGGGAGCGTCAGACCACTGATAGAAAGATGAAACTCAGACTTTTTGTAGAAGACCATGAATGCACAATGATGCATGAGAAAGAGAGTTTTGTTTTGTTTTTGATTTTCAAAGGACTTTAGGATACAAATCATAAAGGACCTCCTTTTTTGTTAATGATCAGAAGAAATTTTCTTTTCTTTTCAATTCAACCTTCTCTTTTTTTTTTGGAGGTCCATGATGATTGTGTAATATATGAAGAAATTCCTCTAAGTCTTTTTGAAAACTAATGGAAAAAGTTTTTTCTTTTCATGAATGCATGGATGTATGAATGAAACAATCACAAACATAAGCAAACATGGTTGGTTGAGATGTCACAAAGTTGGAGCCAAAAGGTAAGAACCACCCGCAATGTATGAACTATTGGTTTTCTTCTTTTCGTAACACGGGTTCTACAAAGTTCCCAACGTCATCAACTTTCCTTCTTGAATACCAATGTCCATAACTGAACTCACGGCCAAATGAAATATCCAAGGGAAAGTCTCGATTGAGCGAGGTATCGCGGAACAACTAATCCAAGACTTACTCTCGGCTTAGCCATCGCACCACATCCTAAAGGCAAAGATGGGTTAAAGGTGACTAGGTCCACAATATTAACAGATACATGTCATAGCAACAATCTACGCGAACCTCACGTCGAAATGAATACTACAACATGACCCTCCATTGTGCGTGGTTTCATCACATGTGTGTTTGTGCAAAACTTTACTTTCGCCCATTCACTATGATCCTACCAACACCTATCCTATGGTTCACTCAAGCTCGGGTCAAGTTTGTCTCAACTCAGAAAACCCTTATAATATATATAAAGTATGTAAACATTTAAGCACATAAAAGCATATAAGTTAGGTTCAACCCTCTTAAGGAGAGAATTCCCCAGTGAAGTCGCCATTTTTCTGTTGCGGGATTTCTGAGACATACCCCACTACAGTTTTATTTTTCATTTCCAAAGGAGGGGAAAAATTGAAAACCTTTAAAAGAAAGAGATTCTAGGTACGGGGGTTAGTTGCACTTGAGGAAGGTATTAGCACCTCAAGCGCCCATGGTACTCCATGGTAACCTCTTATATGTTTTGTGCTTTTATGATACATGCTTTTAAGAATGGAGGGAGAAATTGTATAGAAGAAAAAAAGAAAGAGATTAATGTCATTTTAAGCCTCACCTTTTAAAGATCAATATAAACACACTAAACCATTCCCCCTTTGATAGGAGAATGATTGAATTCTTGCAATGTTTATAAGGATCGTCAAAATTTGAGACCAAGAATGATAGAAGTCTCTTAAAAGTGAAAAGATAGTAAAACAAAAGTTGAAAGAATTTTCTTAAAAAAAGTAAATAAAAGAAAAGAAATGTAAATATATTTTTTTCTTTTGCAAAAAGAATTTTTTTTGAGAGTAAAGTAATTATTGTATTGTAGAGGAAGTGTTTAAAAGAAAGGAAATAGTAAGAAAGTGTAAGTTTCGTTATAGAAAAGTTAAGTGTAAGTAAAAGGTAAAAAAAGGTTAAAAGGATTTTCCTTAAGGTGAATAAAAGGAAAGAAAGGTAAATATATTTTTTGCTTGTAAAAAAAAGGTTTTCTTGAAAGAAATATAATTATTGTATTGTAAAGAAGATGTTGTTAAGAGAAAGAAAAAGTTGTAAGAAAGTATAAATTTTGTTATATATAAAGAGAAGTTAAGTGTAATATATATAGTTAAATAATATAATGACGTTGCGACTAAAATGGACCTACGATTGTTTTTGTTATCTTTTCAAATATCGCGTTTGGGTTGGAGAGGAATTTTGTCGCGAGAGACCTCGTAATCAATTGAAATTTAACTACGAGTCCTCTCGCTTGGAAATGAATTTATGGCATTGTGTGTGATGTGTGAGCTAGGAAAGCAGTAAAAGCAATAAAAAAAATCCTACGCTATTACAACCCAATTGAATAATTAATTTACAACCATATCGAATTTAATGAATAAATAATAATAAGCGATAAATAGATAAAAGGGCGATGCATATAAAAATAAAAAATGCAAGTGCAGAAAATAAATATGATGATGAATATGCACATAGGAGGAGAAAAGGAAAACATCGCAAAATAACATCCTAATTAAAAGTGGAGTGTGTGAAAGAAATGTGTCGGAGGCAAAAACATAATAATACATTTTTGGAGGCCACTCACAACAACAAATAATTCTAACCTAGGCACACAAGCAACATGCAATTTTATTTATCAAAAGAAATTTTTTTTATTTTTTTATTTTTTATGAAGAGAATGAATTTAGGCCAAAAGGCCCTTAACTATTAATGCTAATGTTAGAGCTCAATGATTTTATTAATTGAAATATTGTCTCTAACATGCATTTTTAAAATGATGCATTGTCCTAATCTAAATGCAATGCATGTATGCATGTAGAAAAATGTAAAGTGAAGTTGTAATGTGTAATTGTAGTGTGATGTAGGAAATTGTATAAAATGTTAAGTGACATGAAAAATGCATAATATGAATGTAGTGTAAAAAATGTTAGGTGTAAAAGTGTAGTGTAAAAATGTGATGTAAAGATGTAGTAATGATAAGATGTCATGCAAATGTGGATGATCGTAAAAATGCATAATGCAAATGTCCATAAGCATGAATATGTATGTATGCAACTATATGATAAGCTAAAAAACAAGTAGTAACAAAATACATGCAAATGCAAAGAGACATATAGTAAAGAAGCACAAAAAAGAAAGTGAACATGAAGCATATATTATGAAAAATGCAATTTATGTGATAAAAAAAAAGTTCATGCAAGAAACCATCAATAAAATATCTAGGAATTAAAGATTTAGACCTCAAAAAAGATCCTTAAATATTAGTGTAAAAATTTGGACTCAATAAACTTAAATAAACTATTATCCCAAAATAATTACTTATCACAATAAGCTATGAAATAAATAAACAAAGAGGTGTAATATAAATAAAAACACACATAAAAAAAAAAAAAAACCAGAAAAGGCCCAGCAAGTGCAGCCCAAATCATTCTAAACCGGACCGGGTCGGTATGACCCATGGGTCAACCCAAACCCGGTCACAAACCCACAAGCCAGAAAAATAAAGAACAAACGCATGCGCCAATAGGAGGGCGACACGTGGCGGAGAGGTTTCTTCAACCTCATAAAACAAACACAGTAACACACGCCATATTTGAAAGAAGAAAGGCTTGGTTCAAACAACAACTTATTCAATTTATCATCAAATCAAACAAATAGATAGTGCTTTTCATATGATTTTTGACATAGATCATGAATATGCAATTATTTTTCACAATCGAGTAATATATTTTAAGATATGAAGCTTCAAAGTCCAAATCCAAAAGATGGAAAATGAGATTCATGCAAAATTAAGAGAAAGTTCTTAAAGGAAGAGATAATACACTATGTCATGAGTTCACAGCAACAAAAATCATGCAAAATGATGGTCTAGGGAGTTAGAAATGGTTACCTCAAGTTTGCATCAAAGGAGATCTCGATTTGGACGCTTTGAGGGCTTTAAGCTTGCATTTCCATGTTGTTTCCTTCCACTGAGATGTACCAGATGCCACAGGAACCGAAGAAATCGAGATTTGATCAAGTTTGAGTGAAATGAAAATTTCAAAACCCCCACCAATGGTGAGCTCGGGTTTGGTGTTTTTGTATGTGTTTTGATGTTATTTTGTGGTTGTTTTGAGTGTTTGAATGTGTTTTGATGGTATATGATTGAATAAGAGTGAGTTTGGTTGAAGTTTGTATGAGTTTTGATTTTTTGAATGTAGTTGAAAAAGAGGGTTTTAGAGGAGCTCGAAAATAGTGTTTATGGTGGTGTTTGTTGATGATTTGATGATGAATTTTGGTGTTTTTGTTTGTGAAGTTGATGATGGGTTTTGATTGAAGAATGAGGGATGAAGAAAGTTGAAGGAATGATGATAATGGTGATGTTGTTTTTGCTTTACTTCCTCCGTCCTTCAAATTTTCTATTTCTTTGATTATTTTTTTTGGTTTTTTGTGTTGAGAGAGAGAGGTGGGTGGCTAGGGATTGTGGTTTTTTCTCTCTAGTTTTTTCAGATTTTTTGATACCCTCTTATCCTCAAGATTTAGGGTTTGTATAGTTAATAGAGGAAAGAAAACATATGGCTTTTTGGTTAGTAAGTTTGTTGAAATTTTTGGTCTATATTGAGGAAGAAAACAAATTTGTATAGTTGTTAATGTGTGGTTTTGCTTTGGATTCCTATTCCTTCTCTTTCAAATTTTGTTGTTTTGTTTTGAATAATAATAACAATAGTAGTAATAACATTGTACTAATAATACTAAAAAGATAAAAAGTTTTTTTTGGAATGCTACTTGTAAAAATGAAAAAATATGGAAAAACATGAAAATAATTAGCAAAATAAATGCATGGAAACAAGAATAAAATAAAAGCCATAATCACACATATTTTTGGAATTTTAATATGAAAAATAAAGAAAACGGATTTTAGGTCCAAAATTGGGGTACAACATTCCTAATATAATAAACATGCATGTCTTTGGAATTAATCCATTCGTGTCCACTCTTTTCTTGTTTTATTACTTACAAACTTGGAGCGAGGATGATGAAAATAAATAACTGATTTTTGCTGATATATGCTTTCAATGGTGTAAAAAAAAACTTAGTTGATGATGTAAGGCATTGTTTCACTTACTTTCAAAAAAAATATATAAAAGTTGGTTAGTTCATGCTAAGTTAAGTCATTCTTGCATATGATTTCATTGTTGTCTGATTCCCCCAGTTTCTTGAGATATATCAAATTTTTAAGAAAAGCAAGCATTTTTGGTTTGATACTCGACATGACACTTTAGGCTACATTATGAAGGTTTAGTAATGATTCAATAAAATTGGTACCGTCTTAACACCTTAGACACCCAGACATATGCAAGATTAATTTGAGGTACTAATGTTGACAAAGACTTGAACTTAAATTCTAAAATAACCCTTAGTAGTTTATCTTAGCAGTCGGCACCATCTTAAGCACAAACTAAGTGGGAAATCAATGAACATAAGTGAATGATCCAGAAATGAAAGTTTAAATACTTTGGTTAATTTTAAAAGTGGAAATGCACTTGTTGAGTTGGATGACCATCACTCGGTTGTTTAATTCAACAGTCGTTGAACATACAAAGTAAAACCGTGGTAAATAAACCCCTTTTAGTACTTGGTTCAGAGGTGTTTGATTCTGAACTTGGTAGGGCGGGTTACGATCAGATCCCCCACAACTGCATTTGGGATAGAAAAAAGGGGTTAGCCAAACTTTTGTTATCAGCACCCCTCAATATATGATTATAATCACTAACAGATTTTCCTACCAAGAGCGTGTACAAGATAACGGGCTTAATGTGATTGCACTTGAATGAAAAGGATGAATAATAATTACGCAAGAGTCAGAGTCATAATAAAATACTTCAGATTTGTCTTCATATGATGGGAATCTTTGACCACAATGAGTGGTTTTGTGTTACTACGGTGCTCTTGGTATTTGATATCTATTACTTGATTTTCCTATTTAGCCGGCAATCACGTATGATTAGAGTTGTCGTGTCCTGTTTCAAACATGCGCTAAAAAGAGTTATTATGCTTGAGCACAAGCAAAAGTTCAAGTATGGGGGAATCTGATAACGCAAATTTATATCATTTTTTGGCCTGATTTACATGAATTTTAGTTGTGTGAACAATTCTCAAAATACCTAATTGAAGCTAGGTTCACTATGAAAGCATATTCGTCACATTTATTGTTAAGCTGACTCGTCTTGTTTGTTGTGCAATCAATAATCATTTTTGTACATACCATATGTGCTTCCACCAAAAATATATATTCAATTTCAGAAACGCGCATGTGCATTGTGTCAGAAATACTTGTCAAAAGAAATGATTTTACTTGCAAATCAATACTCGGCATCTGGTTAATTCAGCAAACAGTTCAATCAAAGAAGAACTAAATCAAGACGCTCCTAAGTAGGGGCATGACATCTGGGGGTCCTACCAATCGGTAGCAATCCTTCTAATCAGGGGCAGGTCCTCTAAACTCCTGCTATTCAAAGTCAAAAGTGTTCAAGAATTGGCCAGCCTAGGCGCACTATCCCTAAAACGCCAATTAATTAGGGGGCACACCTCTCAAGAATTCAAATAATGGGGTAGTTCGCAGCAATGTCACATTGAAAGAAGTACTTCCCGTCGAAGGGTCACCCTGTGAAGAATCCTTGATTATCGCCACCATGGAGTGAAAGGAACCTTTGCTCATAGAACTCCAAGGCAGTCAAAAGTATTATGCCTGGAAAAAAAAGGAAAAAAGGGCAAGTCTAGGGTCATCCCTCTCCATACTTTCAAGTCGTTCAAGTAAATCATCAGCAATCGTTGAGTTCAGAATGGGTGTCGGGAGATCATGCTAGCAAAATTCTTATAACCTGTCACAAAAAACCCTTTCATACACTTTCAAATTATATTCATACATCATTCATGTCCGCATTCATCTAACATCAAGACATGCATTGACATCCATAAACTCAATCTTCATCTGCACTCAAAATTCAAATTCATTCACTAAATTCAAGAAGTCCAATCGTCATTGGCAAATCGAATCAAAAGTCCATTTGTTATGGACAAATCAAATCAAAAGTCAACCCTTCATTGGCAAATTCAATTTAAAGCTCAGGCGTCCCCAACATTTCATTTCATGCGCCAGTCACGAATGACACAACAAGCATCAGTCATGCATTACATAACATGCACAAGATGGCATGCATTAATATAAAATCATCACTCGCATCATTATCTCGTCAGTAGATCCTTTGGAAAACCTCGACAGTAGGTATTTATCTCGTCAGTAGATCATTTGGAAAACCTCGACAGTAGGTATTTATCTCGTCAGTAGATCCTTTGGCAAACCTCGGCAGTAGTTATTTATCTCGTCAGTAGATCCTTTGGCAAACCTCGGCAGTAGTTATTTATCTCGTCAGTAGATCCTTTGGCAAACCTCGGCAGTAAGTATTTATCTCGTCAGTAGATCCTTTGGAAAACCTCGACAGTAGGTATTTATCTCGTCAGTAGATCCTTTGGAAAACCTCGACAGTAGGTATTTATCTCGACAGTAGATCATCTAGAAAACCTTGACAGTAGGTATCTCCCATAAAATCTCGACAGTAGATTCACAAATTAATCTCGACAGCAGATCATCTAGAAAACCTCGACAGTAGGTATTTCTCATAGAATCTCGGCAGTATATCCCCAGTTTTGCATCATGCATCATTCTTACATGACATCATCATGCACAAAACACTGCATACATTGACATGCAAGCGGAATATAACCGAAAAGTAGATTTAAGGTTTCCTCAGGGACTTTCAGCATAAAATGCTAAGTGGGTACCCCATATCCCCAACAATTTAAGATTGCCCGGCTACGAGCCAATGTCAATAATTCTTACTTATTCCTAGGATCTAGACCCCTAAGGGGAAATGACCTAACTCATCTAAACACCCCAAGGGGTAATGATCTCGCATCATCGGTATATAGACACCCTCCGGGGCAGCGCCTTTCTTTTAATAGAAGCACCATTCGTGGTCGTGTCTTCTTACTCACCCCAAGGGGTAATGATTTCGTATCATTGGTAACACTACAAGAAAACCTTGATTTTCCAACCAAATTGAAAATGAATAATTGAAGGTTTTAGCCGTCAGGAAGTTTATGAAGGTTAAAGCCGTCGAAAAATGAATAAAACCGTCAGGATGTTTTCAGAACATTTAAAAATAAATAAAAAATAATGACCGACAGTTTAGGCCGTCGGGAAGTTATATGCGTAAAAAATAAAGGTGTAGAAGGCTAAAGCCGTCGGGATATGCTATAGAACCGACAGATTGGACCTTCAAGAAATACATAAGCCGTCGGAAAATATGTTGTCAGGAGAACTTGAACTTACAGACAATTATGGCCGTCGGGAAATTTAATTAAATTTGTTACAATGGTTCGACGGTTTAGGCCGTCAGGAAATTTATCATTCAATCTGTTCGTTTTTTCTTCCCCCTCATATTCATTCATCCATCTTAATATTCATTCATATTCTTTATATAAACTTCTCTGAAACTTCTCTCTATCTTCTTTTTAAAAAAATTTAACTTTCCGATTGGTGGTGGCGAGAAGGTTTGTGTTTCTAACAATCGCTGACGACGAAAAGCCTCTTAACATAACCGCTAACTACCATCTCATATATAGCTTGGAAAAGACGCCGTCATGGTTCCAGATCTGTTTGCGGTCGGAGAAGCTACTATAGCGTGAGTCAACAGTGCTGTTCCGTTGGGGCTTTTGCTGCTTATGGGACTTGCTCTAATTTTTCCGGTGGCTATGGAGGCTGATTCGAATTGGAGTTTTGATGTTGGTGAAGCTAAGAATTCAAGAGATGGTGGGAGTGATGACAATGTTCTAAGAATTCGAGAGTTTCTAACAATGTTCTAATGGTGGGTGTTCGATGTGGGCATTGGGTTAATGGGGATGGGAATGAAAAATTCTCTAACAATGTTGTGTTGTGATGGTGGCCGGCACCAGATCTAGATCTACGGCATCTCCCTCAGCTGAGTTTTTTTATTATCTATCCAGATCTAGATCTAAAAAATTAATTTTTTTTAAATAAAAAAAAGATTTAGACGGCTTAAACCGTCGGGAAATCTGTATGATTCATGTTGATCACTTTCTGAATGCTAAGACCGTCGAGAAATTTCCTGAGGGACGATTTCCCAGCGGAAATTTTCCGTCAGGTGGCCGTGGGGAAATTAGTGTTTCTTGACGGATTTAGATACTTCTTGAAGGTTTTAGGCCGTCGGAAAATATTGTTTTTCTTGTAGTGTAATACAGGCACCCTCCGGGGCAGTGCCTATCTTTTAGTAGAAGCACCATTCGTGGTCGTGTCTTCTTACTCACCCCAAGGGGTAATGATTTCGTATCATTTGTATAACAGGCACCCTCCGGGGCAACGCCTTTCGGATAGATGCACCTGTCAAGGTGACAAATGGATAACTTTTGGATAGATGCACCTGTCGAGGTGACAAATGGATAACTTTCGGATAGATGCACCTGTCGATGTGACAAATGGATAACTTTTGGATAGATGCACCTGTCGAGGTGACAAATGGATAACTTTTGGATAGATGCACCTCTCGAGGTGACAATGGAAAACTTTTGGATAGAAGCACCTGTCGAGGTGACAATGGAAAACTTTTGGATAGAAGCACCTGTCGAGGTGACAATGGAAAACTTTCGGATAGAAGCACCTTTCAAGATGACGAATGACTACCCTTTCAAAGTTAGGCATCATTTGGGATCATGCCTGCTTTTAGTTGAAGTACCCTACGGGGCAATGACTTCTTTTTGTTTCAAAATACCCTACGAGGAATGGTTATCTTTCAAAGTTAGGCATCATTCAGGACCATGCCTGCTTTTAGTTGGAGTACCCTCCGGGGAATGATTTCCTCTAATCACCCTACGGGGAAACGGTTATCTTTCAAAAAATTAGACACCCTACGGGACAATGCCTATTTTCGGTTTAAACACCCTTCGGGGCGAGAACTATCCTTAAGATCTAAACATCGTCAAGGCGATAATCGATCTTTCACTTTCATCAGGCAAAATTATGGGTATTCTTATATTTAACTACCTTTCATCACCCAAGTGCGATTAAAGATATTTAAATAGGGGCAGCTGTCATACCCCAAATTTTACCCTCTTGATTCTGTATATATTTTTTTAGTCAATTTTATTTGTTTTTCTAACAAGAAACTTTTTGTATTAAAATATTTATTATCACTTTTTTTTGTTTGTCCAAAATTATAAAAAAATAAAACATATATATAAAAAGAAGGAAAATATATAAACTTATGTAGAAAGAAAAAAGAAAAGACACAAAAATATAAAAAAGAAGTAAATTAAACAAAATAAAACCAAATCTTTGGTCTTGAAGAGCAAGCAAGAGAATTAACACTAAAATATAAAATGAGAGCAAATCAATCATTAACAACAAAAAAAATCTCTCAAAAATTAATTTACAAACCAAATCTCTCAAGATTCATTCAAGTTTTAAAAAGCCTAATTCAAAACTATAAATAGAGGCTCTTTCTACACAATAATTCACACAACTAATTCTCTACACACAACCAAAAAACCACTAAAAGTCAATTCTCTTCTCTACTTTCTAGTGTGTTCTTTCCCCAAGAACACCACATTCACCTTCATCACCATCATTCTCCACCACCATCCACAACACTCATCAAAAACAGCCACCATTTGCATAGAAAGAGAAAACATGAGCACAAGTAATTGGAGAAATTTGCAAGCAACAGAAACAAAGAAAGAAAGAAAAACGGTACACTACTCTACCTTTTACAATCAAATTGTTTTCTTGCTTTAATATTGGTGCCTTGTTATTTGTTTTTTGTCACTTTAATTTACACTAACTATAATTTAGAGTCATGTATATAACATATATCAATAACAAAGCATATATCTAGTCAATTTAATTCATATAATTCATTCAACTCATTTAATTTATTTCAACTGATTTTAAATTAATTATTTAATCTAATTGTAGTATATAAACGCTAAAAAGCGGTGCACAAATTTTACTATGCTAATTTTATGTTCTTGTAAACAAAATATATTCTAAAAATAATGTGGATTAAAAAAGGGGCGCCCGAATGCACATTCATCCTCCCCTCGAATAATCGAAGATTTGGCACACACTTCTTCTACCGGTTATTCGTCTTCCACTCAAACTCATAAAAAGACATTAAAAAACATCAACAAATTCAATCTAATTTTTCGCCTTCGGGTAATTCTTAAAAGTCATTTTAAGAGGTAAAAACAAAATTCTTTTTTTCATAAAAAACACAAACCAACAGCATACCCAGAACTACGTAGCTTTGATTTCCTCATCGCACCGGAGGATACGTAGGAGCAAGAGTCATCTTGTCAAGCATAATAATAAAAATCTAATTTTTCCCTTTTCTTGTAAATATATTTAATTATAAATAAAGATCAAATAAAAAACATGTAAATAAAATTCTAAAAAAAAACTGTTTAATACCCTAGAACTAATTAGGAGATTCCCGTTGAGTACAACGGATGTGAGGGGTGCTAATACCTTCCCCTTGCATAACCAACTCCCGAACTTGGAAATGGTTGCGATGACAATCCTTCCATTATTTTAGGTTTTATCGATATTTTTCCTTTAAAAAAAAATTCGGTGGCGACTCTGTGTCATTCTGAGTGTCTTAAACGCTCGGGCAATTTTGGCGGCGCGACACAAATATCTCGACACCATAACACCCTCTCATCATCGAACAACAGAGAAGAAAACTCCCAAACCACCATTGCCCCCAGACCATCCACCACCACCCAAAACCGCCATCTTGCCAAGGAAACAACATTGAACCATCGGTGAAGTCAAACCACCAGCAAATTCATTCCACGACCAAACCAACACCCAAAAGAGGCCGACCAGACCCCGACTACCATGAGCACCACGAAGACAACGCGAGATCCACCCACATTACTGCCACCAACACCACACTACAAGACCGCTACAACCACCACACCACGAACGGAAGTTGTTCTCCGTTGGAGAGACAAGCCAACCCCACCAGATCTGCCGCCAACACTACAGAAAACAAACACTATGTCGTCAGAGACCAAGAGAGAAGGTGGTACAGAGGGGTACCACTCATCGCACCACCACAACTATAGATCTACATTTTAAAGAATAAGTTTGGATTGTGTGAAAAGAGGAAGAAGGTACTGCACGCAAGGTTTGAGTTTTCGTGGAGAGAGAAGTGAGGTTTGAGTTTGGATTGTTTGTACAAAAAAATGAGGTTTCTGTTTTTATAGTGTCTCAAAGTTTCATTCCTAGTGGCACTATTTACTCTAATAACCATGTGGGCGTAACATCAACATAGGATAGAGGTGATATCCACACCTTGTAAGGAAATAAAATGTCAAAAACCCTTTTGAAATTTCAAAATTCGTCAAATACCTCATTGAAATTTAAAAATAGGCAAATATCTCACTGAAATTGTAAAATGTCAATCAAATTATTCACTGCTCCATTTACTCTCTCTATTTTGTTGACGTGTCTGTTAACTGCACACATGAGACTTGCTGACGTGGCGCCACATTTTCATGAAGGAGGTGTAATTGATTAAAATTTGAAAAATCAGAGAATTAAATTTAACGGTATCCCGGTGAATTAGCCCTCTGATTTTGCAAATTTTAGCCAATTATCCTCTCTCATGTGACGTGGCACCATGTTTGAAGGCACCATTTATGCAGTTAATGACTATGTCATTAAAATAGACAGAGTAAACGGAGCAGGGTCAATTTAATTGACATTTTACAATTTAAGGGGGTTATTTGTCTATTTCCAAATTTTAAAAGGGTATTTGATGAATTTTAAAATTTCAAGTGGTTTTTGACATTTCACTCTCTTGTAGTGACACTATTCTGCAAGAGTTGGCAGACATAAAGTAAGAGGGTCTGTCATATTTGGTCAAAACAAAAAACGCGCCGATCAAGCCTCTAACGCGCGTGCAAAAAATTGCACTTGGGGACGCGATATAGGGGCACTATAAATAAACATAGTGGCTTGATTTGCCACTTGCTGGAGCGTCTATTATCAATATAATAAAATTGATCCGTTCTAAAAAATATAATAAAATGGATAACATACGAAGTGACATTTATATCTTTTTTTTAAAATAAATAGAATCAATTTTTTTTTATGTTTTACTTTTTTAATAACTACTATTTTCTCTCTCTTACTTACTTACTACTTTTCTTCCCCTCATACTTTTCTTACTATTATTTTGTTTTTTCTCTTCCTATTCATCTTTTTCTATTACTATACCATAAAATTTACTTTCATTTAAGGTTAAATAATATTTTTTATCCATTAAATTTATTTTAGATTTCACTTTATTCTCTTAAATTTTTATGTTTTATGTTAGTCCCTTAATGATTGTATTTTTCGAATATTCAAGAGGTTTCAAAACTTTATCTTATATGAGATAAAAATTCTAAATATAACTATATAAATCCGCGACGAGTGCGGTATAAATTTTTAACATATTTTCTTAAATATAATAAAACTTATTTGATAGAACGACTAAATTAATATTAGTATTTTAAAAATACTTACGAGTTTTCAAATATGTTGGTATGATTAAGAATTTAACGTTCAATAAACCTTTTCATAATATTAGTTTGGCCTAAGAAATTAGGGTACTTTATTATATAAAAGAGATCATGAGCCAAGGAATTGTACTTAATCTATTTTATTAAATTATTGTAACTATGAGCGTTTGATTGTTGGGGATTAGAACATAGAGTTCCAAATAGGGATGCAGAGAGGATTCGAAACAATTATGATAACACCGGAAAATACACTATTTATTTAATTAAATTAGCACAATGTTTTATTATTTTTTTTATTGCATTTTCGTAGAACCATTACGTTATTTATATGTATCGCAGGTCTTTGTTTGGAACTTATCAGTTGGATCAAAATAAATGCAAAATAGACTATAAAGGGGAAAAAGCCCACAAAAGAGAGTGTAGCGCGCGCCACACTCAATCCGTGGCCCTTGCCACTGACTGAGTTCTCGCAAGTGCATCAGTTCTTGTCTAGTTATAGTATAAAAGATATCGTACCCACAGAGAATGTACCAATTCAACTAGTGTCTTTTTAGGAAATATGGGTTTAGATTGCTTTCGCTTTATATTGGGTTTAGTTAACTGTTTTTTTAAATTCAAGTTTTAAGATGGTGGTTAGGTTCCGTTGAATCCTTCCTCTATTCCTAATTGATCTACTTCCTAAAGTTTTAGTTTTATCTAGCAATTAACTAATTAACAAGTCGTACTTTTATTACGAATTACCCTTTATATAACATTTCTAGTCTCCTTTTTATGTCATCCACTAGAGTGACTATTTCGGTTCGAGATTTAAAGGTCGGTTACGATACTCTAATCCTAAGAAAATATATTTATAATATGGGGGTATTACAAATATTTGTTAAAGCAGAAATAACACAGATACATACTTTAAATATGACTTTCATAACATTGTCAAATCAATTTAACATAGCAAGTATTTATAGAGAAATTCATCTCAGTACCATAACCTAAGGGATTTAGCTACTCATATGCATAATTATAATAAGACAACTAGGGAATTATACAAAATAAATAACCTTTACTAGTGCCGGAGGTAGTTCCTAATGAGAGAAGTAGTCTCCTTCTTCTTCACCTCCTCCTTGAATTGATCTTCAGTCCTCCTCCTGATGTAGCTCTTGTTGAGGAGATTTTTAGAGCTGAGAGATGATTTGAAAGTGTGTGTGAAAAGCTCTATATATAGGATTTAGACAAGGAAAAAACGCGCGCCATCGTGGCACGATGCAATATATCGCGCCATGATGGATCATCTGGTGGATCTGGTTCATCTAGTGGGTATCGTGGCATGATGGAAGGTCATCGTGGCACGATGGAGGTGATTTGTGCCTTATTCCTTGCCATTTTGCTCCTTTTCCATTTTATCCGTTTTTTTTTCACTTTTTTGCCTCTTTTTTTTGCCTGTTTCCTGATTTTGTTAGTCTTCTCCTTGAGTAGCTCCATTTTTAGGATTTTTATATAAATTAGCTTTTGAAATGTTACAAATAATAATTAAACGCGACCTTAAAATCTACGCTCAAATACTATATAATTTACTTTCATCAGCCACGCACAACAACATTGTGTGGCCCACGCCATAACAATGTGCCGCCCGCCACTCCTACATATAAGGAGAGTATGGCGGGGGTCTTTAGAGTGTGCTCCTATTCGAGGTCTCAAGTTTGATTCTCTCCAGTGTCAATTTGGGTGGATTAATTTAGCTTCTTCAAAAAAAAAAAAGAGGAGAGTATGGCGCACACCACCAGTGTCAATCGACCACCATAACTTCAAGCACGTGCACGCCACGATCCAATTTGTTCTATTTTCTTCGCACAATTATCTACTCAACCAATTCTCCGGATCAAACAGCTCAGAGGTTGCCTATAAATACCTTCTACCATTTCATTCAACACATGCAACTTTACAGAGAAAAAGAATTCATAATTTAGTTTTAGGCTTTTATTTTTATTCTACATTCAATTGGATTTCTAGTTCTAGTCAATATACTCTGTCGTTCCAATTTTAATTTCAGTTTGATTTCTCAGGTTTTTATTGTTTTATGTATTTATTTATTTTATTTATGTTCAATTATTATTGTTACTACTCTGTTTGGTTTATCATGCTTAATTTAATTAGTAATTGTTTATTTAATTATCATGCCTTTACCTATAACCATGTCTAGTTAATTTATTAAAACTGGATTGTGAAATTGAAAGCTAATTGGATTATGTAACTAATTTGTGTTTTCAAATCTAAATAGTTTTCTATATCAGTTTTTAACCATTAAAATTAATAATTTTGCATGAGAGTGAAAATTAACTAAGGTGTAAATTAATAGCGCGACAGTGTGAGGTTTAACAAGATAGTAAAAACTGGACATTAATTCTAAACACCGCGACAACTCTTTAGAATTAATTAAATTATATTGATTTTCAAAAAATATTTTATAAATAAATGAGTGAGTGACAACAAAGCATGGTTTTATATAATATGATACTAGTCAATAGCACGACTGTGTGAGATTCGTATTTTTAAATCAATATCATTTTGAGAGAACAAAATATTTTCTTAACACAAATTAAGTATTGAATCCTTAAAGCAACTAAAATCACATTCCAGTAATTCAATTCTGATTATTTTTGAAAATTTTAGTTAATCCCATAATTAGTCATTACCCTTAAATTTACATAGGAACATTAGGTAACGGTAGGTTCGATTTTTAGTCATTTGGGTTTGATAATCTTTAAACCTACACGATACGACTGTGCACTTCCAGTCAGGAGTCCTTTAGACATACTAAATCGCGATCAAATTCTTAATCGTCTTTCTCTACCAAAAGTCACTGATTAATTTTTTGCAATTTATATTTATAGTTATTGTCACTACAACTATCTGAAAATTCCCCCTGCATTTTAAATATTAATCCTAAATTACTATAATTGCTTGGTTGAAAATAAACACAATCCTTGTGGATACAAATTTAATTTATTACTTAACGATAAATTAGTACACTTGCTAATTTTGTCACCACAATACATACATGGTTTGCATCAATGCATGCACTCCCAGGATTTATGCATCAATGCATACATAGTTTGCATCGATGCATCCATTGGCAGAAACTAATTTGGATCAATGCATACATGATTTTCATTGATGCGTCCAGTGAAAAAAACTATTTTTGCATTGATACATACATGACTTGCATCGAAGCATGCATGCCAAATTTCATTTTCATGGTATTTTTAAGTGATGAATCGATGCATACTCTGTTATTAGTCGATTCGTAACTCAGAAAATCTGTTTTTTGCCAAGTTATTTCACTTTATGTTATTTTCCCTATAATTAGCAACATGGGTACACTTTAAGTATGAGAAACACTTTGAGATCAAATATGAGAAAAAAGTTTGGATCAAAAAGCAAGGTTTTTCAAAGCGTTATCACATTCATCTACGTTCTACCAAGATCCAACTATTGTCTACTCTTTGATTAAGTTCAAGAAAGGTTCAAGGTTCAACTAGATGATAACTTCCATGGTGGTTGTGATGTCACAACTTTTGGATTGAAGTTTGAAGACTAGTTTTTCATCAAGGTTTAAGAGTTTTGAAGAAGTTTTCGAGAATTCTTGAGGTTTCATGGGGTTGGCAATAGAATCAGCTGAGTTATCACCGAGAGTGGGTTCTTTGGACTTGAAGAACAAGGTACTTGGTGGATAGCGCTAAGCGGAGGTTTGCATCAATGGGTGAAAGTTCACACAAGTTGGAGGATCATTTTTCAAGAATGAAGAATTTTGTCTTAGTACTCGAATTGGTTGTAATCCTAAACTTTGTGCATTTATAATCATTCAATTGATTGAAATACATTTTCAATTCCG
The DNA here is from genome assembly GCA_951804385.1 of Trifolium dubium. Taxonomy (NCBI): domain Eukaryota; kingdom Viridiplantae; phylum Streptophyta; class Magnoliopsida; order Fabales; family Fabaceae; genus Trifolium; species Trifolium dubium. The sequence continues at coordinate 16,668,254 of OX638069.1, read as the reverse complement.
TTTTCGTAGAATTGGGGGGAGAGGCACCAACATAGCGAGGACGAAGGAAATTTGAGAACTCCCTAATCATATCGTGTGTGTTCTTTCTTGTTTTATAGTTTTTATCATTATTGAATTCATTTGAAGTTTTGTCAAATTGTGTTGTTGTTTGTTGAATTTCATTGTGCACACCAAGTGTTTGACAAAAACATTAGGCGAGTTTTTCACAATAAATTTCAAAGGAAAATTTTGAAACTCCACACACACCAAGTTATTGACAAAAGTTCTAAGTGAATCACCTCTATTGTTTGCTTTGTTTGAAATTGTGCTATCTTATTGCAATTGACTTGTGAACTCTTTTTCAAAACTAAAATTTAGGTTGTTTTAGGTTTGAATTGTTATACCTTTCACACATTAATTTGGTACTCTTTATCATCATCAATCCAAGGATTTAGCATAACACTCTAACCTTTAATCGTGGGTGTGTGGTAGACTTTGATCCATCTAATTTTCGCTCGCACTCACAGTAATTGATTTTATAAAAGTTTTGTTCTCAACTAGACTAAAGCCTAATCCATCTTACAAAGGCCCAATTTTCCACAAAGAGACAATTTGGCATAAAATATTGTTCACCTCCATCGAAGCTTGTGGTGCTCCCACATGTAGCAGATCAGATGACTCATGGTACTATTGAGGCAGCGTGCCCTCGTTGGTGGAATCACTACCAACATGCATGGACACTCTCATTTGTGCTATATGCCCTTAGATCTCAAGGTACACACACACACTCTTATCCATTTCTTAACATTTTCCTTCTACCAATACTGACTTGAGCGTTCAAGTGCTAACGTATTTTACAGGTACCTCCCTCTCCATAGTTGAGATCGGAACACCAAGCCACAACAAATCAACCACCAAGATCTCACGTTTTCCAATGGAGATGTCTAGTTTTGTCACGAGCGGAATAAGTTTTAAAAAAGATTCAAATGATAATTTGAGAACACTTAGTCACCCATCCTTCCCTCTAAGTGTTAAGCCATAAGCCTAACATCATGACGTTGGCGATGTAAGATCTGGTGCTTTCGCCGGTGTTTCTGGCATCGGTGGTGGAACTAAAACAATGTTTGTTGAAGATATTAGGTTTTCTAGTTTAGGAGGTGGAGGAAACAAGGTGAGATCGAGAACTATCACAACTTTAAAATACAGGATTCACCCTCATAAGACATTGATCAAGTGATTTCGATGGTAGTTCGAGTGATGGGGACAGAGCAGAGACATTGACAATAGCCTTCAACAATAATTGCGGGGGTGAAGACTAAGCTACGACCATACACTACAAAAAAAATGGTAATTTGTAGAGTTTAATGTGCGGTGGTTTTTTAAAACCCCCACAAATTAATATTAAAAAAATAAAGATTTTTTTTACTTCAAATTAAAGAAAGAAAGATTGAACCCTTTCATTTAAAAAAAATATATATAAATATTACTTTTTTCATGTGTATCCTTTCCTCTTCTTGTCAAAAAAAAATAAGAATAACATTACTTTCCCTCTTTTTATTTTTTTTGGTCGAGACCGGTGTATACACTGCCGAACGCAGTGACTATTCCCTCGCTAGATTGGAGGCACCTCGATGGGTGGGATAGCTGGTCCAAGGATTTAAAGCTGCTACATGCCTAAAATGAGGATCGAACCCTCGACCCTTATTTAAAGGAGGATGAGCCCCAACCGCTCAACCACACCCCTTGGGTTTCCCCTCTTTTTATTTGTTACAACCCTTTTATTTCTAAGATAAATAAATATAAATATAATACACCGTACCAACTACTCACCGCCCACTGTTCGCCGTCGTCTTCTCTCTTTCTCGCCGTCGTCTTCTCTCCTTCTCAGTGCCCACTCGCCGCCATCTGGTAAGTATCTATTTGTCCCTCTCGCCGTCGTTTTCGTTTCACTTCATCCCTCTCGCCGTCGTCACTTAGATAAAACTTCGATAAGGGATTGTTTATCAATTTGGGGGTTAGGGTTTCTTTTGGATCTTTCTTTTGTTGATGGCTGTAATTGTGGAAAAAAACAATGTGATTTTTATCCCATATCCGTTTAAAATCCAAACAATTGATTCTTGTCATAGCATTGTACAATGGAAATATGAATCTCTAAAGTTTTGGTGCTGGTTCGCTGAGTTTTGGTGGCCTAGGCGTTGAGTCTATGTCTTTTTGATATTTCTGTGTACTGCTTTAGGTGGGGCGGTATTGCTAGCTTTGTTTGCTGTGAGCTGCTCTTGCTCTTTGCGACGAGTTCTTTGTCTTGGGTGTATTTGGATTGTTGTTTCTATTTCCTTTTGTACCTTTTGCCTCTCTGTTACTTCTTGTATTAGAGAGTGCTTTAATAAATTCATTTGCTATTTGAAAAGAAAAAAAATAGCCTTCCTCATATTGATTTATTGTTGTGAGTTTCAAATTAGACAATGTTTTTATTGTTGTGTGTCACATCACTTGCTGTCATTTGATAAGTTGGGAGAAATACTTTTTATGAAGTTTTTGTTTATACAATTGAGTGATTGACCATGGGATAACTTTGATTATGTTATCAACCTTGATTTAGATAAAGGTGCATGACACATATGAAAGTGATTATTGCTTAATAGCTTATGTTATGTATGTCTTTTATATTGTTTTAAAAAAAGTGTATGTCTTGTATATCTTTTGAGTGAAAATGGGGCTAGAGTTTGATCTGAGTGCGACAACAAACTTTGTCTTAGGGGATAGATGACATTAGTGATAAGATTAAGTAATTGGAAAGTAATATTAGAAATTCAAAGAAATAATTTTTTTAAAATTGTCAAGAATTGTGTTTTGTACTTTAAAGTTTGACAGTTTGACAGTCAAGAACTGTGTGTTGGAACAATGATGTGATTAATTGCCTTGACAGTTTGGTGATAGCGATTAACTTGGTAAAGAGATAAAAAAAGTAATAAGTAGAGAACAAGATGAGATAATATAGCACTATTATGTAGATCTAGCAGAATCAAGGTCATTATGTAGATGAATTACAATGTATGGTATTTGGTAAGTAGAGATAAAATAGTAATGTAAAAATAGATGAATCTTTAGCAAGTGTAAGTTTGAATTTATATGACCAGATATAGTATAAGTAGGTGAAATATAATGTGTGTGTGACATGTAAAGACTAATCCTATCACCTCTTAAAGATATTTATTTCTTCTCTGTAATCGAATTTACGAAGGATATTCATTCTCTGTTTTGGGTATGATGCATCCAATTGGTTGTATTTACACATTTTATGGTAAGTTTAATCATATTCCCAATTAAGGTTATGTATATAATGCAGGCAACAATAGATATTTTTGGACAATTACTGCGGCAGCTTTAGGTGGCACATATGTAATTTATTGAGTTTCTATAGCATCTAAAATTGAAACTGTCCATGTATTTGTGGTTCATATATATCTGATTTAATTGTGACATGTGATATAATTCCCTTCAACTGTGCTATGAGCTTTGCAAAGCAGAAGGATTTGCAAGTGGTTATATCAGTTCTATTCTATTATTTTTTAATATATGAATTCATGTATTTTTATTCATAGGAGACTTGTCGAAAAAACAAAGAGATACGAAGCAAGCAAGTGGTTCCTCATACCGGTGGTTCTAAACCACTCTCAAGAAAGACACATGAGATGGTAGTTATATTAATTAACCTTAAAGATTTTATCATTTATTCTACGATACTATCGACCATAACATTTTTTATATTGGTAGTTTTTGCAAACTTAAAAACAACCTAGTCGTAGAGAACTATATATTGAAACCCACAAAAAAAGGATGGATCGGCTGTAAATGTTGCAGCAGAGGTTATAGTGGTAAGTTGTAATTATATTCTCATGTATTTAACAACTTTGCTGCAAATTTCATTGGATATAGCATCCATGAAATAGTTGATGTGATTTGATTTTAAACTTCATCATTTTGTATACTTGTAGAAACAAATCGAAGTGGGTTTGGCTCAAAGCACCACCGATGAATCTGAATTTTCTCCTACTGATGCTGTTGGTAAAGTGTTGGGGCCTGAGCATCATGGAAGAGTACGGTGCCCTGGTATGGGAGCAGTACCTAGTAATACGTTTAGACATACTAGACGACGACTTTCTGATTTAAGTACTTCTTCATCTGGTTATGATTCATCATCTTCTAACTATTGGCAAGAGAAACACACACTTGGAATCTCATGTTCAAAACATTAAGGAAGCATTTAAAGCTTACATCATGATGAAAGATGGAAGGATTCCTGAAGAAATTGCTGCTGTCTTTGGTTCATCAAATGTGAGTACTATTTTCTTGAATCTTATGTTGAATTGTACATTTACAATTATTTGGTCTCATTGGTTATACAGTAGCTTATTCGATAAATTAGTTTTTGTTTATAAACCAATTATGTGCCTTTGGTTCTCAAGGCTGATGTTGAATTGTATACTTACAATTTTTTGCTGTGCCTCATCAACACATCTAGTACAATATCATACTTGGTGTCTTTGGTTCTTAAGGTTGATGTTTGTGGTTGCGTATCAGGAATTGGAGCTATAAATGCATCAAATTCTTCTGAATTTGAGCTTCATACATTATATATTAAGCATGACTTTATTTATATTGCTAGTTGTTTTGTCTATTTGTTCTAGGATATCAGGTTGTGTAGAGACATTTTTTTTCTTTCCTAACATGGCCTTATTTTGGATTAACCATGTTGTTTTGCTGTTTTCAGACCATATGTTTTTGGTCTTTATTGATCAGACCAAATGACCCTATAGTTAGTTGCCTGAGTGTTTTGTTTTTATCTTGCTCTATTTTTTGTTTGGGTTTTAGTGTTTGTGTTGTTTTTTGCTATAGTTCTAGCTAGTGTAGTAGTGTGCATACTCTCTAATATAATTGCAATTCAAAAAACTATCGTTGTATTTGTAAGTTTGATATTAATTTGTTATTTAGAATATTTTAACTATAGATTTTTCTTTTGTTATTTTTCCAGTCAACTACTGCCCGAATTGAACCTAATTTGCATACGGATGTGAGGGGATCCTCGGGTACTGGCAACAATTGATGTTTTGTCTTCATTCGCATATATTTTATTTTGAGTATATTTAAAATTTCTTAGAGTTGAATACATTTGAAGTAGAAGATTTCATTTTGCTTATGTTATGAATTTTTGAGTTGTATTACATTTAAAGTACAATGACATATATTATGAATTTTTGAGTTATATTACATTTTAAGTATAATTATATTATTTTGACTATTTTTATTAGAAGCTCTTGAGTACTTGGAACGTGTTATTACAGTTGTCATCAATTAGAAAATGCAAAAAATATTAGAAATGTAAAATTAGTATTGATCCATTCTAAATAATTTAGAACATCAAAGAAAAACTGAGAATATAGAGGAGGTTAAAAACCCCCGCGAATTTATTTTTATCAAATTCACCGGGCACATTTAGAGGGGGTTAATAAACCCCGCAAACTTACCATGATATAGCGGAGGTTTAAAATCTCAGCAATATAACCTCCGCAAAAATACCTGCGTTTGCTAAAAACCCCTACAAATAAACTGTGGCACCCCAGTTTGTTGGGTTTTCAAAAAACGCCACAAACTAAGTTGCGGGGGTTAAAAACCCCCACAAATTATAAAAATAACCCCCGCAAATTGCCGCGTTTTTTGTAGTGATATATGGTGATTCTAGTGGAGAATCTGGTGGTTCCAGAGATGATACCAATGTCGAATGTTGATTCTGTCTCTGAACTATCGTGAATCATCACCGTCGAATGTTGTCACTGCCATGTCGAACACCTCTATTTTTAGGGTTCAGTCTCCTTGTCTATTATGCCTACGATTTCTTTTTGTTTTCTTTTTTTCAAAGTCTATATCTAAATTTCTAGTTTCTTTACAACATTTTCTAGTTCCAAATCTGAATTTTTTAAACCTTCAATCTCGTTTTTTAGTTTATCGTTTTTAATTTGATTTTTTTAAATGCATTAATAATTGCTCATGCCAAGAATAATGGAATGATAACTTTTTTTTTTTTTGACAAGGAATGATAACTCTTATTTGCTTGATTTTGTGCATATGAAGAGCATAGTTGATGAAAAATTATTAGCTTTTAATTGTTGTTTTCCATCTTTTATCTAAGTCTTACTATGATTTTGTCGATTGTGTGCATTTGAGAGCAAATTGATTTTCTTGAAAATGTGCTTATTGAGAGCGTAGATTTTGAAAAATTCGTAGGTTTTATTGTTGCTTTCCTTCTTTCTCAATTTGATTGGTGTTCGTTGAACTTGGTGGTTAATAACATTTACATGGTGATGAATATCTATTTGTACGATCTCAATATAGTTATATATTTATCCATGATGATGAAATTCGATCATTGTCTATGCTTCTTTCACATCAAGATGAATATACAATTTGTGCAAGAAAAAGTGCACTACAAGAAAATTCGCCTTTAGCTACGATTTTTGTGGTAGCTATTTCGTAGCTAATTACTAGCAAAACAAAGTCAGCTACAAATTAGTTGTGAATTTGCTGTCAACTGGATCGTAGCATGGATTGGGCGGCAAATCATCTAGGCAAATATTTCCTAGCTAATCTGCAACTAATATAACTAAAATTCTAGTTAATTCCCAACTAATACATAGGTAAATATTGTTCAAAAGTTTATGTTTTGTAACTGAATTGCTAGGATATTGTACATCAATTTCACAACAAATCTCTAGCTATATATTCCTAGCAATTTCGCAGCTAAATCCAAGTTATTGAATATTTTATAATTATGAAAAGCTAATTCTGATTTCATGCCCAAAATCCAAGCTTAATTATAAATTACTTATTATCCAAAAAAAAATATGAAAATTAAACTAATTAAATGTGCATGATATACAACTACAAGACTAAATTTGACACATAACAAAGAAACTTAAGACATGTTAACAAATCACCATTTCTATTGAGATTAACCAACAGATTAAAGTTATCAATTCAAGCATCTATGCTTCATTTAGTGATGACCAATCAAGTGAAAAAACTACTAAGTAGGATATGAGTAATATATTTGAAAATTCTAACAACTAGTTCACAAAATACCAACAAATGATTACTTTGATGCAACCAAATTGCATACATCAAACATAATTACAAACTAACGAATTGAAAGCTATTTATTATACTTAATAAGCAGCTAGTAGAACTAATGAACATTACAAAACTAAGCTTGCTATCAAGAATGCAAAAATGCAAATAGAAGGTATGCTTCAGAGCCTATGCAATAGAGACTTCTGCTAAAGAGAAACTAAAATGTGCAAGTGAAGTCTCAAGTGTCTGTCATAGTAAGTTATTAATCTAATTGCTTTCTCCTAAACATTATTTCACTACAACGCTAAATATTTCATGTAAGTGTTAATCTAACATAACTTTTTCCCTATAAGAACAAATTGTTACCTCCTAAACATGTTGAGCGTCATCAAGCATGCAGACTTTCATCTCGGATCAAGGGATGTGAGGCAACTTAACTTCTTATCCTTTTGTGGATCATAGTTTTTAAGACCAACTATTTCCTGCAATAGACAAGCAATAACAATGAGAAACTATACAGACATAAAATGTTATCTTGTGCAAGCCATGCATAGGAAATAACAATTCATAGTTGGTCCTTTGCACCAACCAGTCACAGAGAAGGGTCCTTCCAAATAATATGCATACCTGTTGTACTCCAGGGTATCTATCAGATGCTGCCTCCAAGGTACAACACGCAATCTCAACTGAACCACCAAAATAAGAGGCCCAACTTAAATTAACAATAGGAAACGCAACAAAATAAGAGGTAATAAAAGAATAATGCTAATATAAAAGATTTTGGCCTCCAAAAAGAAAACACAACAGTGCGAACAAATTACCAATTACCTTATAATCTGTAAAAGCTATTCTCTTGTATGTCACGCAAGCTCACAGCCCCCAAATTATCATAAACTTGAAAAAATAGGTGTTGAGTGCAGAAGACAATTTCAGAAATTACATGAACTTCCATCTCTTGTGATAAGAAAATCCACAAATGATTACCATTCAAAGTCCTTGCCAATACCAATCACGCTAACATTGCACAAATAAATATCGGCAATTCTAACAAAAACAAGAATACAGTTTTAATTTAATGGAAATTTACTTTCTTTTAAATTCTTACCACTTGTGCTTTTACCAATTGATGTCATAGTATACCTTCTGGCCATATCTTATGTTTTGGGGATATACAATCACTAGTTCTAAGAAGATAGGACTGCAATCAACAAAAAGAGAGGATCATATGTCTTTATATCTGATCTGAATTGCATACAATTGAAGCCACGGAATGGAAAAACTAAAAATGCTAGACTGAAGGTGGCCAAAATTCAAATATAACAAAAAGCATGAGCAAATCACCTTTTAGCTGCAAAGCATGAGCAAATCTTATTAGGAAAGAACCACAAACCACCACTTTACGAGTTAATTTGAGTTGATCAAAACTCTCAAGCTAGATCACAAACCACCACCTTTTAGCTGCAAAGCATGAGCAAATCTTATTAGGAAAGAACATAATATTTAATAAAACAGAACATGGCACTTATCAATGTATTTGGATGCTCATATTAAAACATTCAATATCTGCTCAATATTTGGTTCCCCTATCTGCTCATAGTTAATTTAACCTCTGGTTCAATAAACCATATATCAAAAAGGAATTTAAACTCTGGTAACCAAATCTGCTCATATTTGGATGTTATAAGCATTGAGCTTATTCCAACAAGTTGAAGTTCCTATCGAGGTACAACCTTTGTGGACAATAACCGGTCAAAAATATTAAGAGTCAGATTGAAAATTTCTTTTTATAGTTCCTTCTTACAATCAATAATACAATTATATCACCTTTAAAATTTAATTTAAAGTTCCTTCTTACAGCTTGTTGAGTAGTATTGAGAAATCATCACTAACACTAAGTTGGTCAATTGAGGGAACATGATCAACTGTGCCCGATCTATTGTGGTACTGGAAGCCATTGACATAACATTGAGAGCAATCTTCCCACCTTAATAAAACCACAAATTCAATTATATTCTTTCCTACTCCTAGCTAGATATATAATAATATCAGAAGCATCAACTGATCCAATTACGATGGAGCATCATGTGAAATCAAGTAATAAATCTATACCTTATGATATGTTACAAATATTACTAGCAAACAAAAATCAATAAGCAAAAATGTGAGAAAAATTCAAAGAGATGGATGATGAATCAAATTACCAAAATACATCATATGCAAAACAAAACTTCAGTGAAATCCAAAGCATAATCATCATGAACAAGCATAGATGAAGGTGAATCACATTACCTAGATTTGATAAACAGATGAAATCTCAGTAAAGGAATTTTTATATTACTAACTACAAGATGAATATTCCAAGATCAATCACAATTTACTAAGGAATCAATACAATTAGAAGCAATTTGATAACACCGTGTATTACCGATGTACAATTTGACCAAACCTAAAATGAGAGTTGAATAGAAAGGGGAAATCAGAGGAACAATGAACAAGGTGAAGCTAAGGAATGAATTGAAGAAATTAAAACTCACTTATACAATACAAGCTTCTGATCATCAACAAGCTATTTCAATCCACCGAACCCCACCAAAATGTAAATAATTGGACATTCACTGCGCTCAAAATAAAGACATAGAAAACAAATTATTTTTCTTTAAAAAAAATAGATTCATCCCAGCTTAAATTATTCTATAAACAAATATAAGAGACATTAGGATAAACAGCTTAACTATGTAGTTGCCCTTGTAGTATAAAAAATTTATACAGAGATATTTTAACAGCTCATTGGTAGGTACTGGATTATAATATAGTATAATATAATAGAATGTAAACAGAAAGAAAAAACAAAGAAGTCTATATAGAGTTACATTCTTTTCCTCCTCTATTAGTTGGACCCAAGAAAGAAGAGTCTGAATCTATACACATGAGTGGTGTTTCTCCAACCCAAAATTCACATATCATTTTGCCAATACTAACTCTAACTGTAAGTACTCAGCTATTGCAAATTGAAGAGAATTCTCTAACCCAATACTAGTTGGCAGCTATGCATTCTCTTCCTTTATTTAAAACACCTATCATGTCTTACTCTCGAACTAACTCTAAGTATGGGAGTTACCTAACACAATCAATTAATCTACCATACTAAGAAATTATTCACATAAAGATTAAATATGCTTTTATTCTCTATAAACTTTGATTCTAGTTAAAGAATGCACATAACTAAGTTAAATGTAAACCAGAGACCAAAAAATATAACCAAACAATTTTGAATGCATTATATGTCATCATTTTGAATGTATTCAAAAACTAGATCAACGCGAGAAATTGTAAATATTGCAACTGAAAATTAAATTATCCAAAATCAATAAAAGCTTCAACTCATCCACATTCATAATCTCTTTATTAATAATCAATCACACACATGTTAAATTGAAAAATCAAACTCATTAAAGCATATAAAATGAGTAATAGCACCAAAATCAAACACAACCAAAATCATTATTCATAATCAATCACACACATATAATACTCTAATAATCTGAACAAAAAATTGAGTTAATTAATCATAAAAGAGACGTTAAGCGTAGTTTTAGATACATACCAATGCGTTAGATTGGATCAGAAAATGCGGCGAAAATGCAAATGCAATCCAAATCTTAGATTGATGCGAACTATTCATCACTGTTACAGATTCCGAAACCGATTCTGAAGGAGCGATGTGAGATTTAGGCAAAAATTAGAGATTCAGTGAAAACCTACGAATCAGAGAACCAGAATACGAGAGCTATCATCGATTCTTATGGATTGAATCGGAATATACGATTCTGATGAAGAAAAGACAGCAAAGTAGCGAAATCGGTTTCAATTTTAATTGGAGAACTCAGCGATTCAGATTAGCAATTTCAATCGGAAAACTCAGCAATTCCAATCGGAGAACTCGGCAATTCCAATCGGAGAACTTGGCGATTCAGGAGTAGCAATTTCAATCGGAGAATTCAACAATTCCAATCGGAGAACTCAACGATTCAGGAGTAGCAATTAGGTTTTGTGAGGAAGCGATTCAATTAGGAAACTCAGTAACTTCATCGTCGATGAAGGAAGCGATTATGAGAGAAGGAGAATACCATTTTGAGAGATGAAGAACGCGATTGTGAAGAACGCAATTTTGTTCTTTCAATTTTGAAAGATGATTATATTTATGAGTAATAGATTTTGAGTAATAGAGAAATAAGAAAAATAAAATAATAAATAATGGAAAAAGAAATATGTACTGTAAGTGATAAGTGGAGTAGAATAAAAAAAATGAGTAAATTGAAGGATTTTAGTGAATCATGTGAAAGTAGTACTGATTTGTCAATATTTGGGTTAAATGGAAGTAATTTTAATTGGGATTAACTAGCAACGTAGTTTGTAGCAAAATTTTTGTAGCAAATCACACATTCTCTTGTAGTGGTGGCTCAAGGCGAAGTACACATCTTACATGTTCCTTCCCGCTACCAAATTGCTGACATCTTCACCAAAGGATTTCTGTTGCAGCTCTTTGTTGATTTTTGTGATAGTCCGCCACTCATTTCGACTTCGAGGGTGTATTAGAATATTATTGTTATTATTACAATATAATAGTTTTTATTAGTCATGATTGTATAGCAAACAAATATAAAAACATACATATATATATATATATATATATATATATATATATATATATAATGACACCTTGGTTAAAATCTCTTGATCCATTTAATGACTCCAATTTTCAAAACATTTCTATAAAATTCAGAATTAAGGCTAATTATTAATATATCTAGGCTCATACACTTAATGATAGAATATTAGAGACGTAAAGATAAATGCTAATGACAAGTTATGATGAGTTATAAGGAATAGGGATTAATCACGATGGGAGTGGGCTTTGGACCCAATTTTTCTGGATTTTATAACTATTGGTAAAGAAATGAATGACTTAATAATAAAGTGATTATGCGCTCTAGCCCTAATATGATCTGAAATTTAGTCAAGAACGATGGAAAATATTTCAATGACATTCACCTCGAGCTATTTTATAAAACGAACCAGATGATAATTTGTGTGGTCTACTTTATTTATGTTATGACTGAAATGTAATGTATAATAATGAAATATGATGAATGATCGATCCTAGAATGCTAACAAAATTATAGTAATTATAATTCCCCAATGATTGTTGATCAAAGTAAATAGGTATCCCCAACTTTGATCAGTGATGTTAATCAATAAGAAAAGGGTTTTAGTATTGACCAAAGCACATGGTTCACCTAGAGAATTATAACACCCTTAGATAGAAGGAGTTCACTAAGATATATAGTCTCATCCCTTGCCTCCTTATTTATTGCAGATAACAAGTTAGACAATATAGGAAGTAATTGGAGATAGAGATCAAGTCAAGATGGATCCTTATATAGAAGATTAAGTATAATAATTTTCTTTTTAGTATTGTTCAATTCTTGTTAGAAACTTGAAATGGATAATCATCCGCCATTATTTTGATGTTTATTTTACTAACACTTGATATAAGTATTGGATGTACAATGTATTTGAGTTTTAAATTTCCTAAACCTTTAATGTATTCAGATTCAGTTATATATGTTCCCTTCAAAATACTAATTAATCGATATGAAGTGTTATTGGTGACAAGGGAATAATTGACTTAAGAACTTGTACTAAAAAGTGTTTTTTGTACTCGAGAATCAATTTTGTTGAGTTGAAAGTACAAATTGTGACGAATCAATAAGAATAGTGAAAAAATAATCAATTTTCTTCCTTGTATATATTTGTTATATGAGATTTTTTATGAATTAGTTATGAACATGATGAAGAAAAATGAAAAGAAGAAGATGAAGATAGAAAGTTAGAATAGAGTTGGGTGGTGATGGTGTACCGTTAGATTATATAGACTTAAGTAATCAAATAGGTTTGTTTTTAACAACAAAAATAAATTAAATGGTTAAAATTAATGCAATTAGAATAGTTGGTCTACCTTATACACATGGGTTATAAAATTGACGGAAATAATCACTTAGTTGACACAGATAATCTTAAATGACTCAAACAAAGCGTTTATTATTTAAAGGACTAAAATAAATTCCAAAAATTAATTAAGAGATTAGAACAGTAATTAAGCCCAAAGGGTAGGATCTACCTTAACATGAAACATCTAAAAAATATTTTTTTTGTTTGAATCGGGTATTCTCTACGTGCAACTGCAGAGATTAATCTCTCAAGTCGAGTAGAATCATAAAAGGTGGTTAAAGATCTTCCTCAAGAGAATTTAATATCGCTGCATTCTCATACCTAATTTCGATTACATGACTTCTGGTTAAGATGAATGAGATCCCTTACCACATTTCATCCAAATGTTATTGGATATCTAAAAACAGTTTGGTTGTGCCCAAAATATAATATAATTCAATTAAATATTATTTTAGCATGGGGAGAATTGTAAGAAACCCATCTAAATATTAAATTAATTATTGAATAACTCTTACTTACATCAATGTGTCATGTTTGTCCATTTAACTACACAAATGATCACATATTTAATAACGATTTTACAAAGTATTTAATTTGTTATAGCTAGAAAAACTATTTAATAAAAATAGTGACATGAACTTTATAAAGTGATAACCAATGTTATATATGTTACACGCAAAGGACAAAAGCAAGATTAAAATTATCAAGTTTGTTTACACTAACCCTATTTACTTTCCCATTTTTTTATTGTAGCTGTATTTGTTCACAACAATTTTATCTTGTTTTAGTTATATTAATAAATTTACAATTTCTACCAAAAAAATTTTAATTTTACAGTCTATTTATAATTTATTTACTATACATTTTTTATTTATGATTAAGCTAAAAAATAATTTTATTGTGAAATATATTTTATTAATAAAAATTAGAAATGTCAATGCATTGTTAAGTTTCATTGACATTACGACTATATTGGCACCCTATTAATTTAATCTTCAATCTTTAGCAACACCTCCAAAAGTATTATTAAAAAATTTAAATTGTATAGTACAACAATGAACAAATTTTAATACTATTTATAATTTAAAATTGTATTTTTTTGTTGGTAAAAATAATTTTAAATTGTATAGAATGTATAGAAATGAATAATTTTGAAAAGGATTTTATTATTATTATGAATGTTATCAATATTTATGATTTGTATATAATTTTAAATATTCCTGGAATAAATAAATATATTATGTAAGTTTACTATGTTTCAAGTTTTTATGAATGTGATAATTTTTTTTCATTTGTTAACTTTTATCTCTCGATTTGATAAAAAAAAACTTGTATCCTTCAATATTTTTAATTAGTACAAAGTGGGGATTTGTTATATTATCTTAAGATAGTATTTTTTTTGATGGGATGATTTTTTTATGGCAATGCACAATCCAAGTCTTGATCGTGCTAGCTCTTGAAAAAGAAAATCAAATTAGATGAAATATTTATAGTGGAATATAATTCGTAAAGTAGAATGCTACAAAACATTCTTATTTTAAATACTCTCTAATATATCTTTTATAGTTGGTTAAAATTCACGTCAGTCTTACTATTTTATGTGAATCTATTTTTAATGTAAGAGATTTTTATGGATTTCAATGAATAAAAAATAAATGATTCAGACAAGAGAGAGTTGTTGGTACTCTTCCAATATTTTTAGACCATCTTCAATGGTAGTAGGTGTTTATCAAGTAACACCTAATAAGAACCGGTACATATTAAGTACTACCATTGGAGCACATGCAAAAATGGTACTTATTAAGTACCTATTCTTATTTAAGCATTTTCTCTCTCATAGTTTTTAATGGGTCTCACATCCTTTAATATATTATTTTATTATCTACCACATTATTTTTAATCTATGAATAAATACTTTATCTTCTATATGGTGGATTACTCTTGCAGTTTAATTTGACATCATATCCAACAATATAATTGTTCTTTTATGACTTTTCCTCATGTGTGCCACTAAAGGCAATGTAAAAGAAATTTTATTTAATATCCTGCATGGCAAGCAATACATTAAGTGAGCTAAACGGACATAACATATCAAAATACTTAAGAGATCCTCAATAATTATTTTAACATTGAGAAGGGTTTCTTGCGATTCTTTAAGTGCTAAAAATATTTAATTTAAGCAAACAAATCATTGCGATTCTATTTTTTGAAGGGTTTCTTACTAAAAACTATTTAATAGAAGTAAACTATAACATTGTTTTTAACACTATAAAGAGATCAAACAATTTTCTTTTAAGTACATGAAAATGAATACAAACATGATCATAAATAATAAGTTTGTGTTTGTTATGATCCTATTTCTTTTCCCAATTCTTGTTGCACCCCAAAAACTTCGTAAGTCCTTTTTCACTTTTATATTTTAAAGAAAAGAAATATCGTATATACTATGTTTTATATTTCTTTTTCACATTAACATTTTTTCTATCTTGTTTTACATCATAGCATTTTATCTATGTAAAGCGGACCTGGATTGTCCTTGGCAAAAATGTTCACCTGGTCAAGTTGCGATATGCAATTTAGGAACGTGCGATTGTGCTTCCAGTTAAGTTGAAAACTAATTATGTGTTGTTATTTATCCATCATAATATTTTTACTCTAATGATTTTTCTAACACTTCAATATATATTGCATCTACTTACGGCGTCTTTGTTTTGCATCTACTAGTCATTGTTTCTAATGATTTTTCTAACACTTCAATATATTTTTACTCTTCATCATTTTGTGCAGAGGGACTTAATTTTTAATAATATATTTGTCGTTATACTGCATCTACTTCGTTAGAAGAGTTTATTATATTATGCAAATATTATCATCATCGTTGGCTTGTGAATGAAGTTTGATACATAGTAACAAACTTAGAACTAAGGTTTAAACGTTAGAACTACAATTTTTTTAAGTTTGTCACTTGAAGACATTATCTTGAGGATATTTACATATTGTGTATATACGAATCTTTGTGTTTGTTATCATGTTATGTGACACATGGACATGGTTGTCATTGATATTCTCTAAGCCGTTACACATGGACATGGACATGCAAATTTTAAGATAGAAGGCGTAGGATTTTTATAGAAGGCTTAGAGAATATTTCTTATTAATTTTGTTTCTTAATTGATAGATCAAGTGACACATGTCCTTCCTTTCCAAAAAAAAGTGACACATGTCCTTTTTTTTCTAACCAATTTGTAGATTCCACTTTGATGACATGAATATTCTTTAATTGATATCATAAAATTATGTAGGATGTCTCACTACTTATTTGTGTGTTCAATTCTTTTATGCATGTGCGTTGCAGGTTATTTTCCAAGTGATCCTTAAAATTTATTGATGGAGCTTCACATGTGAGGGCAGAGTATTAACTTGTGCCTAGCCTAATTTAATACATTTGGTTTTGTTGTATCATATATACTATGCTTTGGATATTTGTAGGACTCTAATAGTGTGAGATTGATGTAGTCAAGATCTTTTATTGTTATTTGTTTTATGCTTGAGTTTGTAAATTTATGATGTAATGTTTTAAAAATGTGAAAAGTCAATTGTCGCGCCGCGAAAATCGCCCGAGCGTTTAGGACACTCGGAATGACACAGAGTCGCCATCAAATTTTATTTAAAAGGGAAATATTGATAAAACCTAAAAAGGGGCGGTCGTCGCAACCATCTTAGGGTTCGGGAGTTGGTTATGCAAGGGGAAGGTATTAGCACCCCTCACATCCTTTGTACCCAACGGGAACCTCCTAATTAATTCTAGGGTTTTTTGAGTTTGTTTACTTACTTTTTATATTGTTTTATTTTATTGAAGATATTTACAAAATAAAAGAGAAAAAAGATTGAATTCTTTATTATTTGCAAGAGGGAAAAAATTAAGTTTTTTATTATTATGCTTGACAAGATGACTCTTGCTCCTACGTATCCTCCGGTGCGATGAGGAAATCAAAGCTACGTAGTTCTGGGTATGGTGTTGGTTTGTGTTTTTTATGAAAAAGGTTTTGCTTTTACCTCTTAAAATGACTTTTAAGAATGACCCGAAGGCGAAAAAAATTTGATTTGATTTGTTGATGTTTTTTAATGTTCTTTTTATGGGTTTGAGTGGAAGACGACTAAAAATCGGACAAAGTGTGCACTAAGCCCCCAATTAGTCGAGAAGCGAACGGATGTGCATCCGCCTCCTCTTTTTTAATCCTCCTTGTTTGAAACAATTTTAATTAATATGGTATAAAACTACACTATTATTTTTAAGTATTATATTATTTGACATTTATGCTATATTTAAAGTGACGTAAATTATTTGCATTATTGAAACTAAATTACCACTATACAAATAAGTAAAATAGAATATACAATAAACACAGGGGGTATGAATAATACAAACGGGTTTAGAGCCGCAAATTAGCAACCAGCTTAGTTAACTAACATAAAAAAAACAAAAGTAAACAAATAAGTAACTAATAAATTAAACAAAAACCTGGTTCCAATTGAAGCAAGCACAGAATGAAAGCAAAGAAATAGAATCTCTTCCTTCTTCTTCGATTTATTTCCTCCCCCAATATAAAGGTTTGCGGCGGCAACGAAGGCTAGTGACGTTTGTATGGCCGGTAGCTTGTGATAGATGAAGGCTAATGGCTATTAACAATGGTGGAGAGTTTGTTGTGTAGAGAATTTTTGTTGTTTGTGAAGGATTTCTTGTGGGAAGGAGAAATTGGTTGTATGGAGAGGAATTGGTTTTCTCTGATTTTTTGTGTGTAGAGAATTTTTCTTGTGTGAATGAAGAATTGGTGTGTGTATTATTGTGTAGAAAGAGCCTCTATTTATAGTTTTGAATTTAGGCTTTTTAAAACTTGAATGAATCTTGAGAGATTTGGTTTGTAAATTAATTTGAGAGATTTTGTTTGTTTTTAATGATTGATTTGCTCTCATTTTATATTTTAGTGTTATTCTCTTACTTGCTCTTCAAGACCAAAGATTTGGTTTTCTTTTGTTTTGATTTACTTCTTTTTTATTTTTTTGTGTCTTTTCTTCTTTTCTTTCTACACAAGTTTTTATATTTTCTTTTTATATATATGCTCTATTTTTATAATTTTGGACAAACAAAAAAAATGATAATAAAAATAAATAGAAAAAGTTTCTTGTCAGAAAAATAAATAAAATTGACTAAATTAAGTATGTACTAAAATTTGGAGGGTAAAATTTGGGGTATGACAGCTGCCCCTATTTAAATATCTTTAAATGCCTTTGAAAGATAGTTAAATATAAGAAATACCCATAATTTTGCCTTATGATAGTGAAAGATCGATTATCGCCTTGACGATGTTTTAGATCCTAAAGATATTCCTCGCCCCGAAGGGTGTTTAAACCGAAAATAGGCATCGTCCCGTAGGGTGCCTAGTTTAACTTGAAAAATAACCATTTCCCCTTAGGTAATTGAACCAAGAAGAAGTCATCACCCCGTAGGGTACTTCAACTAAAGGTAGGCATGATCCCGAATGATGCCTAACCTTGAAAGATAACCATTCGTCACCTCGAAAGGTGCTTCTATCCCAAAAGGTTTCCATTGTCACCTCGAGAGGTGCTTCTATCCAAAAGTTATTCGTCGTCACCTTGAAAGGTGCATCTATCCATTTGTCACCTTAAAAGGTGTTTCTATCCATTTGTCACCTTGAAAGGTGCATCTATCCATTTGTCACCTTGAAAGGTGCATCTATCCATTTGTCACCTTGAAAGGTGCATCTATCCATTTGTCACCTCGAATGGTGCATCTATCCATTTGTCACCTTGAAAGGTGCATCTATCCAAAAGTTTTCCATTTGTCACCTTGAAAGGTGCATCTATCCATTTGTCACCTTGAAAGGTGCATCTATCCATTTGTCACCTCGAAAGGTGCATCTATCCATTTGTCACCTTGAAAGGTGCATCTATCCATTTGTCACCTCGAAAGGTGCATCTATCCAAAAGTTTTCCATTTGTCACCTTGAAAGGTGCGTCTATCCAAAAGAAAGGCGTTGCCCCAGAGGGTGCCTGTATTACCAATGATACGAAATCATTACCCCTTGGGGTATGTAAGAAGAGTTAGGTCATTTTCCCTTAGGGATCTAGATCCTAGGAATGAGCATGATAGCCGCAGGCCCGTGGCCGGACAAAAGTTGAAAGATAAGTTGTCGCAGGCTTGTTGGGCCGGACAAGGATAAGTTGTCGCAGGCTTATGGGCCGGACAGAGATTGACGAATGAATTGTCGCAGGCTGGTGTGCCGGACAGAGACAAATTGTCGCAGACTTTTGAGTCGGACAAAGATTGATTAAATTGTCGCAGGCTTTATGTGCCGGACAAGGATAAGCTGTCGCGGGCTTATGGGCCGGACAGAGACAAATTGTCGCAGGCTTGACTGCCGGACAATGATATTTGATGAATTGTCGCAGGCTGGTGTGCCGGACAAAAAACAAATTATCGCAGGCTTATTAGCCGGACAAAGGTTAATTGCCGCAGGCTTGTAAGCCGGACAAATATTCAAAAAAAGTTATCGCCGCAGGCTTACGGGCCGGGCAAAGACTGAAAGACACATTGTCGCAGGCTTGTGAGCCGGACAAAGATAAATTGATTTGGTGGGGATGAGGTCATCCCGCTAAACCGTTTTATGCTAAAGGTTGATCCCTAAAGATGATCTTTTGACAGAAGTACGTGCTTGAGAGGTACCATTTCTTGGTATGCATGACTTATGCTCATGAATTATATGTCATGGCCTATGCTGTAAGAAATGCATGATATATGCATGAAATGAAATGCTGGCGGAGACTGAGCTTTGAGTGCACTGTGATGCAGACGCATTCGTGATTACGCGTAGTATATGTTATGCATGAAATGAAATGCATTATTGATGCATGCCAATGATAATTGGGCTTCAACATGAATGATGTGAATCTTGGTTTTCTTTTGATGGGAAAGACCAAGTAGACTTTTGAAATGTCAGTGAGGATTGACCTTTGGGGACCAAGGAGAATCAATTTTTTTTGGATAACCGATTGAGGTTGAATAAAAATTGCGTTTTGGGGTTGCCAAAGGATTTTGGTAAATTGATTTGAGTTTTGAGTGGTAATGCAAATTAATCACAGGGATGCCAATGCATGCTTTGATGCTAGATGGATGCGAACATGAATAATGCATGAATATGATTTGAAGGTGTATGAAAGTTCCCTTGTGGTGGACAATTGAATGGTTTAAGGCTTGAAGATATGTTTTGCATCAAAGTTTCTTTATTCAAAGGTTATAGGAATTTTGCTAGCATGATCTCCCGACACCCATTCAGAACTCAACGGTTGCTGATGTTTGACATGATTCACTTGAACGACTTGAAAGTATGGAGAGGGATGGCCCCTACAGTCTTGTATTGCCCCATTTTCTTTTCTTTTTCAAGCATAATGCTTTTGACTGCCTTGAAGTTCTTATGAGCAGAGGTTCATTTCCCTCCATGGTGATGATAATCAAGGATTCTCTACAGAGTGACCCTTCGATGGGAAGTACTACTTTCAATGTTGAATACTGGTGCAAAGTAAATTGCTTGAAAAGGAATTTGGATCCGTCTAGGTCTGATATGACAATGTTGCGAACTGCCCCATTATTTGAATTCTCGAGAGGTATGCCCCCCAATTAACTGGCGTTTAGGGATAGTGCCTCTTGAACACTTTTGACCTTGACTAGCAGGAGCTTAGAGGACCTGCCCCTTGATTATGAAAAATTGCTACCGATTGGTAAGACCCCCAGATGCCATGCCCCTACTTAGGAGCGTCTTGATTTAGTTCTTCTTTGATTGAACTGTTTGCTGAATTAATCAGATGCCGAGTATTGATTTGCAAGTAAAAATCATTTCTTTTAACAAGTATTTCTAACACAATGCACATGCGAGTTTTTGAAATTGAATATATATTTTTGGTGGAAGCACACATGGTATGTACAAAAGATAATTATTGATTACATAACAAACAGGATGAGTTAGTTTAACAATAAATTTGCCGAATATGCTTTCATAGTGAACCTAGCTTCAATTAGGTCTTTTGAGAATTGTAACATGCACCTAAAATTCATGTAAATCAAGCCAAAAACGACATAAATTTGTGTTATCAAATTTTCCCGTACTTGAACTTTTGCTTGTCCTCAAGCATGTAAATATAACTCTTTTTAGCATATGTTTGAAACAGGACACGACAACTCTAATCATACGTGGTTGCCGGCTAGATAGGAAAATCAAGTAATAGACATCAAATACCAAGAGCACCGTAGTAACACAAAACCACTCATTGTGGTCAAAGATTCCCATCATATGAAGACAAACCTGAAGTATTTTATTATGACTCTGACTTTTGCTTAAATATTATTCATCCTTTTCATTCAAGTGCAATCACATTAAGCCCGTTATCTTTTGCACGCTCATGGTAGGAAAATCTGTTAGTGATTATGATCATTTATCGAGGGGTGCTGATAACAAAAGTTTGGCAAATCCCTTTTTCTCTCCCAAATGCAGTTGTGGGGGATCGGATCGTAACCCGCCCTACCAAGTTCGGAATCAGACGCCTCCGAACCAGCTACTAAAAGGGTTTATTTACCATGGTTTTACTTTGTATGTTCAATGACTGTTGAATTAAACAACCGAGTGATGGTCATCTAACTCAATAAGTGCATTCCCACTTTTTAAAATCAACCAAAGTATGTAAACTTTCATTTTTGGATCATTCACTTATGTTCATTGATTTCCCACTTAGTTTGTGCTTAAGATGGTGCCGACTGCTAAGGTAAACTACTAAGGTTTATTTTAGAATTTAAGTTCAAGTCTTTGTCAACATTAGTACTCAAATTAATCTTACATATTTCCGGGTGTGTAAGGTGTTAAGACGGTACCGATTTTATTTAATCATTACTAAACCTTCATAATGTAGCCAAAAGTGTCAAAACAACCTATATACTCTTAAAGTGTCATGTCGAGTATCAAACCCAAAATTGCTTGTTTTTCCTTAAAAATTTGATATATCTCAAGAAACTGGGAGAATCAGATAACAACGAAATCATATGCAAGAATGACTCAACTTAGCATGAACTAACTAAATTATATATATTTTATATTTTGAAAACGCCTTACATCGTCAACCAGGTTTTTTTTACCAATGAAAACAAATATCAGCAATAATCAGTTATTTATTTTCATCATCCTCGCTCCAAGTTTGTAAGTAATAAAACAAGAAAAGAGTGGATACGAATGGATTAATTCCAAAGACATGCATGTTTATTATATTAGGAATACTAGTCAAAAGTTACAACTTTAAAAGCAAAAGAATTAAATTGAGACTGGAAGTTCAAAGTCGAATGATCCTTGGAAGGAAGTTTTCTTGATGACTGGCCAACTCTAAGGGATGCTCCTTGCGCTTTGTTCAAGAAAATGGTGACCATTGATGAATGGAATGCCTCCTTTGAAACTTAACTTCTTGTTGTCGATGAGTTCTTGAACCTTATACTTGAAAGCTTTGCAAGAAAATTTGTATTATCAACTGCATTTGAGTCTTTAATTGGGCAACCTCCACCCTTGATTGCTCATGGCCTCTCTTGAATTCCTCCACACTTTCTTGAGATCCGTTCGTGAGTATCGGGGCACTTACTAGCGGTATTATGATTGGAGGACGGTGAGGAGAGAAGGGATATGAGTGTTTTTTTTTAGGATGCATGTGTATGAGAATGCAGATGCATGAAAATGCATGAGTATGCAAGAGATTTTTTCCATGTGTATGCAAAAAGACTTTAATGACATGTTATGACTCAAATTTTATGAGGGATGCGTTTAACATGACAACCTACATAGGAGGGCTCCTTATGTTAGGTCAGTTCTAAGCTCTTCTACCCAAACCCCTCACATGGGTGGTTCTAAGGGATTTTGTTTTTCGTTTTTTTTTTTGAAGGCTCCATTTAAGGTGGTAGATTCCTTTGATTCTTCCACATGATACATGGTGAAATTTCAAAGGGTCTCCCTTAAATAGAGTCTTTGGGTTCTAAAGGGGGGTGGGTCCTAGAGTCGCTGACCGAATCCAAAGTTTTGCCAAGCGGAGGGGCTAGCCCATTCCTGACGAATCCTTTTGAACCAGTCTACTCTAGGCGGAGTCTTCGTACATCACCCATTGGGATGTGCATCCCATAGATCCATACTACCAACTCCTAACCTAACTTAGGGTTTTTCTCAAATTTCATTCAAAAATAAACCCACCCACAAAGAAATATAATAATGCGGGAAAATAAAAAAAAAATAGAATAAAACAAGAATAAAAACAAAGTAAACAAACAAAACAAATAACCCTAAAACTAGAGGATAGGCTTAACTCTCTAATTTTAAATGTCCCCAGCAGAGTCGCCAGCTGTCGCGCCGCGAAAATCGCCCGAGCGTTTAGGGCACTCGGAATGACACAGAGTCGCCATCAAATTTTATTTTAAAGAGAAATATTGATAAAACCTAAAAAGGGACGGTCGTCGCAACCATCTTAGGGTTCGGGAGTTGGTTATGCAAGGGGAAGGTATTAGCACCCCTCACATCCGTTGTACCCAACGGAAACCTCCTAATTAATTCTAGGGTTTTTTGAGTTTGTTTACTTACTTTTTATATTGTTTTATTTTATTGAAGATATTTACAAAATAAAAGAGAAAAAAGATTGAATTCTTTATTATTTGCAAGAGGGAAAAAATTAAGTTTTTTATTATTATGCTTGACAAGATGACTCTTGCTCCTACGTATCCTCCGGTGCGATGAGGAAATCAAAGCTACGTAGTTCTGGGTATGGTGTTGGTTTGTGTTTTTTATGAAAAAGGTTTTGCTTTTACCTCTTAAAATGACTTTTAAGAATGACCCGAAGGCGAAAAAAATTTGATTTGATTTGTTGATGTTTTTTAATGTTCTTTTTATGGGTTTGAGTGGAAGACGACTAAAAGTCGGACAAAGTGTGCACTAAGCCCCCAATTAGTCGAGAAGCGAACGGATGTGCATCCGCCTCCTCTTTTTTAATCCTCCTTGTTTGAAACAATTTTAATTAATATGGTATAAAACTACACTATTATTTTTAAGTATTATATTATTTGACATTTATGCTATATTTAAAGTGACGTAAATTATTTGCATTATTGAAACTAAATTACCACTATACAAATAAGTAAAATAGAATATACAATAAACACAGGGGTATGAATAATACAAACGGGTTTAGAGCCTCAAATTAGCAACCAGCTTAGTTAACTAACTTAAAAAAAACAAAAGTAAACAAATAAGTAACTAATAAATTAAACAAAAATCTGGTTCCAATTGAAGCAAGCACAGAATGAAAGCAAAGAAATAGAATCTCTTCCTTCTTCTTCGATTTATTTCCTCCCCCAATATAAAGGTTTGCGGCGGCAACGAAGGCTAGTGACGTTTGTATGGCCGGTAGCTTGTGATAGATGAAGGCTAATGGCTATTAACAATGGTGGAGAGTTTGTTGTGTAGAGAATTTTTGTTGTTTGTGAAGGATTTCTTGTGGGAAGGAGAAATTGGTTGTATGGAGAGGAATTGGTTTTCTCTGATTTTTTGTGTGTAGAGAATTTTTCTTGTGTGAATGAAGAATTGGTGTGTGTATTATTGTGTAGAAAGAGCCTCTATTTATAGTTTTGAATTTAGGCTTTTTAAAACTTGAATGAATCTTGAGAGATTTGGTTTGTAAATTAATTTGAGAGATTTTGTTTGTTTTTAATGATTGATTTGCTCTCATTTTATATTTTAGTGTTAATTCTCTTGCTTGCTCTTCAAGACCAAAGATTTGGTTTTCTTTTGTTTTGATTTACTTCTTTTTTATTTTTTTGTGTCTTTTCTTCTTTTCTTTCTACACAAGTTTTTATATTTTCTTTTTATATATATGCTCTATTTTTATAATTTTGGACAAACAAAAAAAGTGATAATAAAAATAAATAGAAAAAGTTTCTTGTCAGAAAAATAAATAAAATTGACTAAATTAAGTATGTACTAAAATTTGGAGGGTAAAATTTGAGGTATGACACCAATATGTATTGAAGTTTTAATTTTGATGAGAATATAGTATATATAGATGTGGACTTCTACAAAATAGTATATATTGAGTTCCACTTACCGGACGGATTTGAATAATAAATAGCCTCACGGGAAGAAGCTATATGTTGATGTTATAAGGTTTCATTGAACAACTTGTTAACAAACTTCTTTTGAATTTTTTTTCAACAATATTCGGCTTATTGAACTGATTAATCTCATTCGGGAAGAATTTTAACATCAAGTAATTTTAATCTTTTTCCATCTGCAATTACAGCGAATCGAATCGTGATACTCCCTACCAATTAAGTCCAGCACCAATAGACTAACTTTTTTAATAGGCCCAACTTAATGATTAGATTAGGTTGTACTTTTTAACCAAAATTTCCTCTAATTCTAACAGCAAAGAGAAAATATCTCTGCCCCCCCCCCCCAAACTTCTCTAATTACTCTCTAAAGCCTAAAATTATTCTTTAGTTTGGAATTTAGAATCCGAACTTAAATTTCTGGGGAGTATTGAGAGTGTAGGCAAAAGTTTGAGATTTAGAACCCGAACTTTGTGCGGGTTCATTGGTTTTTTGTTTCGTTAGTTCGATATTTTATTTGTTTATTTTGTCGGTGTTTGTGGATTTTGTAGTTTTGTTACTTACTTTCACTCCATCTAATAGTTTTTTAGTTGATGTGGAGTTTAGTTACTTGAACTTGGTGGTGTTGTTGTTCTTGAAAACTTTGATGGTTTTTGTTTGGTTTTTGAAAGTGTAACTATTAGGCTTGATATTAACTTGGTGAGTAGGAAGACCTTTCCTATAGCACAAGTACATTAGATGAGTCATTGGTGAAAACATTAGATGTAGCATAAGTACATTAGCACAAGTTCGGTTTCTACGTTCCAAACTTTTTTTTGGTTCGGTATATAGTAAAAAGGAGTTTGGGTTCTACAACTAAACTTAGAATCCGAACCATAGTTACAACAGTTTTTGGTAGATAATTTGTAGCTAATCTCTAGTAAAAATGAGTTCAAATTGTAATAACCGAATTTTTGCCAGGTTCGGATTCTAGAACTCTAACTTTTCCTAAATACCCCCGAATTCATATTTTTGGGAAAAAACAGTAGTTACGAGGGGAGAGAGAGTGTAGGGGACGAGAAATCTATATAATATAAGAAATACTATGTCGTTGAAAAACCAAAAATACCGTTGCTTGCTTTATATGTTGCCACATCATCAAATTAATTATACAAAAACTACAATTTGTAGAAAATAACTATCTTTTGTGCCTATAAAAGATAAATAACTACCTTTATCCATGATTTATTTGCTTGATAAAAATTAACTATTATTTACAGGACAAATTGTTATTTATCACAATTTTAAAATAATTATTATACACAAAATAAGTTGTCAGTGATAAAAAATTTATTACAAAAGAGGGCTAAAGCCAATTTATAAAGTACTATTTGATTACAAAAAATATTATCTACGAGATAAATTGTCCTTGATAAAAAAAAATTAAATAACTATTAAATGCAGAATAATTTTTCATTGATATATAAAATTTAAAAATCATTATTATTTACGGATCAAATTTCCTCTAATAAAAATATGAACTTAAATACATTAGTTACACAGTACCCGTGCAAACGGATGAGTATTTTGCTAGTTTTCCAAAAATGACCACTAGTAAATAATTGATCTTGTTACGATCAGGTCAAAATAATCGTAAATAATATCAAATATAGTAATGAGGTAAGTGGACCTTTGATTGTCTCACTAGGATCTCTGATTCGATAACTAGCAAAAATAAGAATAAAGATTCGATTGGAAATGGGGTATTAAATTTTTGGGTAGAATTTGTTTCAATGATTCTTTCAAACGTGAGATGTTTAAATTACATGCATCTTTGATGTAGACAATAAGTGATTTTTCTAGTCTAGCTAGGTACACTCTCCGGGTGAAAATCGTATTTTAGATTAGCTTGTACATGTGCTTATCATCAACGTTAAAGTAAAAAATGATGTTTTATAGATCATTGTCGGTTTCTTGATCAAAGAAATTTAAATTGAACTGAATTTTCATTAATAGGGAGCAAGAAATGCATAATCCCCTTAGAACATTATGTGGTTAAAATAGTCTACTAAAAGTGTTAGATCAAAGGAATTTTAATTGAGAGATACTAACTTTGAGAAACTCCCACACCTTCTCTGCGTGCCCTCCATTGCTCACCACACCCCCCCTTGTATCTTTTACATGGGTTATACTTTTGCTAACTTTGACTATGTATATGTGTGTGTGTGTATATATATATATATATGGGAATTGCTAACTTCGATTTTTGGTCAACGTTAGTAATATAACCCACATGTAATTACTTAGTGCACCCACCATTGTCTTCGCGCGCTCCCCAACTACTCATAAGCCCACACATACACCCCCTTGTAATTACATGTTGGTCATACTTGCTAACTTCGACCCACACGGTCGAAGTTAGCAATCCCCTATATATAATGTTATGTCTTTATCAATAGAGTTATGTTCAAGGAAACAAGATGTGACATTTTTAGGTTAAATATGTTTTTCATTCCTAAAAAATTAGCAAATTTTTGTTTTCGTTCTTATAAAGAAAATAGAGATATTATAGAGATATTTCATAATTGAAATAGTGTCATGAATGGAAATCTAAGAGTGTGCCTTTTTTATTTGCCTAGTTTAATTGAAAAAGAATCTAAAAAATAAAATAAAATCTCTCATAATTGAAAAAATATCATGAGTGAGAATCGAAGGGTGTGCCTTTTTGATTTGCCTAGTTTAATTGGAAAAGAATCTAAAAAATAAAATAAAATGTCTCATAATTAAAACAGTGTCATGAGTGGAAATTGAAGGGTGTGCATTTTTTATTTGCCTTGTTTAATTGGAAAAATCCTCTTATAAGTTGTCAAGTAATCAACTGTTAAAGGAGTGGATGCCACATGGAAAAAATATCAAGAGAGACGTCCCTAAATATATACTATAGAGATAGAGATAGAGATATTATAGAAATATTAAAGAGATAGAGATTATAGAAAATTGCATGACATTTTAAAAAATGATTTTCAACTTAATTTTATATTTTTATAAAACTTAAAATGATTCTAAATTAAATTAACGACATCAGGTTAAACATATATACAAACTAGTTTATGAACCTGTGCCATGCACGGGAAAAAATACATTTGTAAGTTTAGTGACTTTTAAATATACTTTATAAAATTATACTTTTATACATTTTATAAATAAAAAAACCCTTATGTATATTTTTTTTCTTCTCATTTTTAATCTAAATAAGTGGTTTTTACATCTATTAGATTTTCTTTTAGTTTTTTGTTTGTAATTTCGTTGTCTTAGTACGACATTAATTTGTTTTTGCGTCATGTCTGGTGTTCTTGATTTTTGTCTTGTGCGGTGTTCTTATTTTCTCTTCTTGTGCATTGTTCTTGTTTTCCCGTCTTAAACGGTGTTCTTTGTTCCCCATCTTATGCGATATTCCAAAATAAATCAATGAAATATAGCTTATATCATTTTATTGTACATATTAACATTCTTTTAATAAAATAAATATAGACCCATATAAATTATACCAAAATTATCCATTGTATTATAAGTATAACTAATAATATAACTGAAAATATATAAGTTCATTAATATATGAGAAAAAATATAAACATCATATAAATTTTATAAAAAATCATATAAGTTACAAATAAAAATAGGCTCCCATATTAATTACAAAAAAATAGGTAGGTATAAACTAAAAGTTTCTTGGTCGATGAGTTTTCTTTTTTAATCCCTTTTTTCTTCAAATTGGCAACTTGTGTGTTGCAAGAATTTTAACATATCAAAGTCTTACAACACAGACCATCAGATTTCAATTTTCTTTGACGACATCAACAGAAGCAATAAAGTCGTATTTGGAAGCCATTGAAATGCGTAAATAGAGTTATTAGGTGAAGAAAAATTGACCAATATATGTTTGCTTTAGAATGAATGAATAAAAATGAATATGAAACCGTTTTTTTATAAAAGTGAAACACTACAGTAATTTATAGCCATAAACTAAAAAAAATATTCTTTGGTTGATGAGTTTTTATTTTAATCCCGTTATACTTCAAATTGAAAGTTAAGAAATCATAGACCTAGCTAGCCACTATGTTCTTCACATAATTTTCAATAAAAAAAAATTACATCAATTGGCAAAACAAAGAGCGGTATTGCACAAAAAGGAAGAATATACACATGTAGATACAACTTAAGAAAAATACTCATATGTAATACAAAATGTCTAAAAAATAAAATAAAATGTCTCATAATTAAAACAGTGTCATGAGTGGAAATTAAAGGGTGTGCATTTTTTATTTGCCTTGTTTAATTGGAAAAATCCTCTTGTAAGTTGTCAAGTAATCAACTATTAAAGGAGTGGATGCCACATGGAAAAAATATCAAGAGAGAGACGTCCCTAAATATATACTATAGAGATAGAGATAGAGATATTATAAAAATATTAAAGAGATAGAGATTATAGAAAATTGCATGACATTTTAAAAAATGATTTTCAACTTAATTTTATATTTTTATAAAACTTAAAATGATTCTAAATTAAATTAATGACATCAGGTTAAACATATATACAAATAACAATAAAAGATAACTATTGAGCTTAAAATTACATTACTTACTTGATATGCCGAACGAGAAACTTGATATTCAAAGTAAAAAATCCCAACCACTTACGCAGTTTAAATTAAACGACCTCAAAATTGAAAGTATAGAGAAAAAAATTCACATTTAATTTAAATCCTAAAACAATATACTAGAGTTTTAAAATATTACTAAAGGAAAACTTACAAATATATGAGAGAGCAAGTCCACAAGAATAAGATTAAAATGATGATGTAAATGTAAGCCAGTTTTGATTTGATGAATGTGATAAGAAATTTTAGAGAAAAGTTGGAGAGAATTTGATAAGAAAAATTTGAATACCGTTTAGACAAACAACAATATGTTAGAAATTAAATATAAGTAATGAATATACGAGGTGGAGAAGCTCTTGCTATTGGAGCTCGCCACGTAATAATGGCGGCTCAAGCCTCCACTCGCCTGCAATGGCTAATAGATAATTGGCGGCTTAGACTGCCACTGGCCTGTACAATCTTGCAAAAATCAAAACATGCAACGACTATTATGTAATGGGCGGCATGGACCGCCACACATTTTTCATACCTGCTACGGCTAGTAGCCGCTGGCGGGCTTGACCGCCATATACATGCTATACCTACAACAGTAGCAGCCACCAGTGGCCTAGACCGTCATACACTTGTAACTGTCATTTTTTTAAAATAATTGGCGGTTTTAGCCGCCCCAATTTGTCTCCCTTTATTTTAGAATAAGTTAGTTGATGGCTTAATTTAAATTTGTGAGGGCTTAAGCCTTCAATAATTTAAAGGAGGACTTTGACTCTCATTATATATTGTACAAAATATAATAAAATCGCCGCTAACTATAATATAACCGCCGCAAATTATACAAAAAATTATCGTTAAATAACAAATCTATAAAAAAAAAGTTAAAAAAAGTAAGTTGGCCAAAATTTTTTGAAAAAAAAATTAAAAAGAAAATACGTATCATGCCACATCAGAGATTTTATCCAGTTAGATTTGGTTTACTTTGACCAGAGGATAAAACACAAAATCTTATATTATAGGAGGTAAAGCAACAAAAAAATTTATAAGATTAAAGCAAATTTGACCTATTTTAGAGAGAGTAAACGGTAACCTTTATAATATTTTTACAACTGTGTTAATCAAAATCGTCCAATCAATAACTTATATTTGAGATACATTGTTTCTGGCTTTCCTTTTGGAGAGGCTGGCTTGTTGCGTGTGTCTCATCTTCAGTTCGCGGATGATACATTGTTGGTTGGTGTTAAGAGTTGGGAAAATGTTTGTGCTATAAAAGCTATTTTGATTCTTTTTGAGTTCATGTCTGACTTGCGTGTAAATTATCATAAGAGTATGCTAGTCGGGGTGCATGTGATGAATTCTTGGATTAGGGAGGAGGCTGGTTTGTTGGGGTGTAAAATTGGGACTGCGCCTTTTAATTACCTTGGTCTTCCTATTGGGGGAAATCCTAGGAGACTTGCCTTTTGGAGACCTGTCATTGATAAGATCAAAGCTCGGTAGTCGGTTTGGAAATATCGTAATCTATCCACAGGTCGCTTGATTTTGTTGAAAGTCGCTCTGTCGTCGATCCCAGATTATTTTCTTTCCTTTTTCAAAGCTCCCACAGGTATAATTTCTATCATTGAATCTCTCTTTAAATCTTTTTTGTAGGGTGGGGATGGTGAGGCTCGTAAGGCTCATTGGATTCACTGGGATAAAATTTGTCTTGATAGGAGTTAAGGAGGGTGTTTACTATGAATTTTGGTAAACAAACGCTAGTTTGCAATGCTTCAAAGACCAACTAGAGAATCTAGGAACATGTTTGTGCATTTATTATTTATGATTGAAAATACAATGTTCATTAATTGCAATGAACAAGTTTGTTTTGAAAGAAACTTAAATAACAAGAAAGATAAAAGTACTTTAAATGAAATGCAAGAAAAGTAAAAGTTTCAATGAATTAAAATGCAGATAAAAGTAAATGAAAACAAGTAAATTGCATAAATTGTAAATTGCATTGAAATTAAAAGAAAGTGATCACAAGATCATACATTGTGCCTTTGTTACTCTTTTCACTCGAACGCAAGGGTACTCAGAGTTTGTAAGGATTTTTTAGTATGAGAATTTGTGATCTAAAATACATGAAATGAACTAGTATTTATAGAGAGACACTATAACATCCTAATTAATGTCTATAAAACGTTCACTTGACGCGTGTCTTGCCACCTAATCTTAATTCTTTGAATGCCAGTAACTGCCAATTTGAATGAAGCATTGCAATGGTTCAAACTCGAATCTTCAAGAAATTCTGATAATTTGCTAAGTTACACACAACATTCGAATTTGAATGATTCTGATGGCTACTCGAGTTGTTGATGATTTGAAGCTACACTTTTCTTATTTCTTGGACTTGTGAATGATTTCCATCTTTTTATACTTATGAATTTTCTCCATAAGAACCTTCTTTTTCTTAAATACGTTACCCTTAACCTTCATATAAAAAATGAAAACCTGGAAACATTAATTTCCATGATTAAAGATTCATTAATTGTATTCAAAAGAACATTGAGTGCATATTTTGACTTAATCAAAATATGGGCTAACAGAGGGTTGGGTATTAGAAAGGTGAGGGAGTTTAATATTTCTCTTTTAGGGAAATGGTGTTGGGGGAGAGGACTGAGGGAGGTGGTTTTTGGAGACAGGTTCTTGAGCACAAATATGGTTTTGATAAAGGGGTGATTAAGGATGGTGGTCGGTTGGCGTCTTCGTGGTGGAAGGATGTTGTGGGGGTTAGGTGGGGGGTGTTTAATAGTGTAGATGGGTGGTTTGAGAAGTTGTTGTTTAGGGATGTGGGGGATGGGGAGAATACCTCTTTTGGGGATAATCCGTGGTTGAGGGAGGGGGTATAGCTTCGGGAGCGTTTCCCAAGGCTTGCTGGGCTTAGTGTTGATGTTCAGGTCTCGGTTGGGGAATGCTGTCGGCATGGGTGGGGAGTTGGTGGAGGGGGTTGAGTGTGGCGAAGACCTCTGTTTGCATGGGAGGAGGAATTGTTGGAGGGGTGTTGTGCATGTTTACAAAACGTTGTTTTGCAGTCTGATGTTGTTGACAGGTGGCGTTGAAAGGGTGGCTCTTCAGGGATGTACTCGGTCAAGGAAGCTTACATGTCCCTCACCCGATAGGATGAGGTCGGTGGTCAAGGTCCTTTGGTGTTTTTGCCTTGCTACAAGCTTGTTCCATTGAAGATTTCAGTGTTTGTTTGGCGGTTACTCAATAATCGGCTACTGACTCGAGATAATTTGCTGAAAAGGGGTATTATTTCTAAAGGAGATCATTTGTGTAGTCTTGGTTACAGTTCTGTTGAATCGGTATCTCATCTGTTTCTTGTTTGTGAGAAATTAAAGTTCAACAGGTGTGGTGTAGAGTGCTTCAGTAGTTGGGTTTTCAAGGCGTTTTACACTCCGAGATTGTTTCCCATGCTCATCAGTTAATGAGTCTTCAGGTGCTGATGTTGCAACCAAAGAAATTTTTTCAAGCATTTTGGCTTGCAACTGTTTGGTATGTGTGGAAAGCTTAAAACGAAGGCTTATTTTGCAATAAATCTTTTCATCCTGATTTGGTAGTGGATCAAATTAAACTTTAAGTTTGATGGTGGCTAAAGATTAAGAGTAAAGGTTTTGTGTATGATTTTGGCTCTTAGTTTTCAAATCATATGGCGTGTTTAGGGTGTGCTTTGGTGTCTGATCATTGTTGGGGTGGTTTTGAGCCTTGTCTAAGTTTTAATAATATCTTTGTTTAGCTGTTTTTAAAAAAAATAACTTATGTTTGAAATTCAAAATTGTGTGAAAATTATGGACTTTATTTATTAGTGTAATGTATCTCAATCCTAATACTAAAAGGAATCTGCTTATCAAAACAAAAACAAAAACAAAAACAAAAACTAAAGGTGTGTTTGAAAACTATTTTTAAAATTTTGGTTTTTAGTTTTTAAAATATGTTTTATAAAAGTGTTTTTGAAAACTATTTTTAAAAAGAGAAAAGTAAATTTTGTTAAACCTATTTTACTTTTTTAATTTTAAAAACTAATAAATAGTAGAAAAAAATTTAAAAATAATTTTATAAAATTGAATTATACCAATCAAATTTTTTAATTTTTAAAAATTAAAAAACTATATTTTTAAGAAGTTATTAAACCGGCCCTGAAACTAAAAGGAATCTCATTTGTTTTATTGCATTAATACACAATTTTATTGCATTATATTGAAGAGGACAAAAAATTAATTATTTTCTTTTTGTCAATATGTCCCAATACTAATTTGCTAAACGAAATAATTATTATCCTGACGATGCGAACGTCATAGATTTCACCATCAGTTTGAAATCGATCAGTAGTTCTTCCCTTCCCAACTGTTCTAACCGATTTGATTTCAATCTTATCTTCTCCTCAACTCATTCGTAAGTTCCTCTCTTCCCCTATTCTTCGGTTTCTCAAT
The DNA here is from genome assembly GCA_951804385.1 of Trifolium dubium. Lineage (NCBI taxonomy): Eukaryota > Viridiplantae > Streptophyta > Magnoliopsida > Fabales > Fabaceae > Trifolium > Trifolium dubium. Next base: position 16,633,848 of record OX638069.1, on the reverse strand, counting down.
TTTCTTAATCATGTTTTTAGCTTCTGTTTTCTCTTTATTCTTACACTATCTATCTATTGATCATTAGCTTTTGTTGGAGTATTTTGTTTTTATTTGTTTATTTTTAATGTCCCATTGACTTTGCTGGTATTATAGTTGGAATCATTGAATTACTGTATGTTTGATTTTTTGTTTGGATTTCACTTCCGTAGTAGCGGAGGATCGAACTGTGGTTCTCGTTCAGCACAATTCACCACTGGACCAACTAACGTTTGGTCTGTATGTTTGATTTATTGCAGGGGGGAATTTGTGTTGGAGAGTTAAATTAAATCAATCAAAGAAACTAAACAAAACATGTCATCTAGTTTTTATGAGATGAATATGAGGTCAGGTGCTGCAGATCTGGCCACTGCAATAGTACCTTTGTTGAAGCTCCTTTGCTTAACAGTCATTGGATTACTTCTTGCAAATCCTACAATGCAATTCATCCCAAGAGCTACATTCAGACTCCTTAGTAAACTTGTTTTCGCGTTGTTTTTACCGTGTCTTATATTTACTGAGCTCGGTGAAAGTATTACTCTTCGTAATTTCCTCGATTGGTGGTTTATTCCTGTTAATGTTCTTGTGAGTACCGCTCTCGGTTGCTTACTCGGGTTCTTAGTGGTGGTTATATGTCGACCGCCTCCGCAGTTAACTCGATTCACTATTATTATGACAGGATTTGGTAACACTGGTAATCTCCCTCTTGCGGTTGTTGGATCTGTTTGTCATAGTAAAGACAATCCGTTTGGGAAACATTGTAACACAAGAGGTGTGGCGTATGTTTCTTTTGCTCAATGGGTTGCTGTTATTCTTGTTTATACCCTTGTTTATCATATGATGGAGCCTCCTATGGAGTATTATGAGATTGTTGAGGAAGGCGCTGAAATTGAAATCGAGGAACAACAGCGTGCCCTCAATGATATTAGTAGACCGCTTCTAGTGGAAGCTGAGTGGCCTGGTATGGAGGATAAAGAGACTGAACATTCTAAGACACCCTTTATTGCCAGGGTGTTTAAGAGTATCTCAGGAATTTCATCATCCGCGATTCCTGATCTTGAGATTACCGTGGATAGCAATGACGGTAACAACAGTCCAAGATCTATTAGTTGTTTGGCTGAGCCTAAAGTTGTTAGGAGGATTAGGATTGTTGCTGAACAAACTCCACTTCAACATATACTTCAACCACCAACAATTGCATCTCTGTTAGCTATCATAATTGGCACAGTACCTCAATTGAAAGCTTTGTTCTTTGGATATGATGCTCCGTTATTGTTTATTACAGACAGTTTAGAAATTTTAGGCGGAGCAATGGTTCCTTCTGTGATGCTTATATTAGGCGGTATGCTTGCTGAAGGACCAAATGAGTCTAGACTCGGACTTAGAACTACAATTGGTATTGTTGTGGCAAGGCTAGTAGTGCTTCCTATCATTGGTATTGGGATTGTCGCATTGTCGAATAAGCTTAATTTCTTGGTCGAAAATGATGCTATGTTTAGATTTGTGCTTTTGTTGCAGTACACATCACCTAGTGCTATATTACTTGGAGCAATTGCTAGCTTGAGGGGTTATGCAGTTAGTGAAGCTTCAGCACTTCTTTTCTGGCAGCATGTGTTTGCTCTTTTCTCACTTTCTTTCTATATTGTAATATACTTCAGAATAATTGAGTATATCTGAAGTTGCTTTATATATATGTTTTACTACCTTGACATTTGATTATCTGCCATTGTTTTCTGTCAAAGGTTGGAGTTAGAAGTATGATGATGTGAAATTGTTAATTTTATTGGTTTGGTATTTGATGAAGGATGCAAATAATGTTATTCCTATTATTTTGAATTGGATTTATGTGGTAATGTTTATCGTTTGAAATTTTCAGAGGGAAAGTGGGTTTATGACTTTATGTGGTAAACCTTGTAGTTTCTCCACTTTTGGAGTATAACTGCCACTTTATGCATTCATTCATACATACGGTGATAGCTATAAAGCTCTGACACAAGACACAACATGGATATGGAACACGGCTAATCTAAAAAAGCATAGGACGCGGCAATATATATTTTATATATTAATATGAGCACAATTTAGAAAGAGTCTAAAAATGAGAAGTAAAATTTATATTTATTTAAACATAGTAGTACTTTCAATCAAGAAATAATAAATACATAATAAATCAACCAAAATAAGCATAGTACTTTTGATTACTAAAAATATTCTAAATGTTTCTTATTTTTGGCATACTTTCTTTTTATCTGTAACTTACATACAATTCAAAATTGTACAAAAATCAAAGGACATCTCATTTTATTTTTTTGGATACAAAAACGGGATTAGATCCCTAGAGAAAAATTAAACACTAACTAAGGGGTAAAAATCTTCAAAACATCAGCTAATAACAAAGAATTTAAACTAGTTGGGCAGAATTCATAAGACTTCAATTCAAGCTCATGATCACACCCCATATTTGCGAGCATATCTGCATAAAAATTAGCTTCACAATAAGAATGACAAACTTTAACTTCCCAATTCACAGAGATAGCAAGCAAGCGATGCACTTACTGAATAATCCTCCACCCATTATTAAGATTCTTTAACTTAATAGTGTTTTCTTGCGTAAAAAAAAAATTAATAGTGTTTTAACGTTTTTCTTTTAACTTTTTTTTCGCTTTTAATTTTTCTTTTAAGGTTTAAGTATCATTTTTGTCCTTGTATGTAAGAGGAATTTTAGTTTTAGTTCCTGTATCAATTTTTGTTCTAAATAAGCCTCTAAATGAATCAATTTTTTTGCTTTTGGACCCTAAAGCAAAAATCAGAAGGAAAATGTGTAGGAAAATCTACAGGATCTTACGAATTTTTCTATGGATTTTAACTAAGCATAAAAGCAAAATTTGATTAATTCAGGAACTTATTTATAACAAAAATCAATATAGGAATTAAAACTAAAATTCTGCTTAGGAAGAAATTGATATTAAGTCTTCTTTTAATTCCTATTACTATCACGTTTCTTTTAGGACCCACTAAATTAAACTACGAACATAACACGAGAGATAGAAATCTTGGCCTAAAAAGAAAACTAGAAATACTATTATCATCATGAAATTTACCCTTGATTTACACATACAATTCCGAAAATGGCATTGGTTGTTGATCTATCTAAATTCTGTGGTTACATTACACTTACAGTTACAAACTAACTGAACTAACTTTGAATCGCAATGACCATGATGACGATGACAACAACAACGACAACGTCGTCTCCAACATTTCTCTGCTCATTCCATTCACCTTTATCCTTAAAATCATCACTCTATCATCCCCAATGGCACATACTCAAACCACTTCAAACCTCTTCATCAAAACCACTCGTTTCCAATTCAAGAAGAACAAGAACCCACTTGTGCTCTGCAGGTAGACGCAAATCCACTGAGATAGCTACATCCTCCTCAGTGAAAGATGAAGATGACAATCTTAGAAGAGTTCTTCGAATTGGGTTGTGGGGTGCTGAGGTTGTGTATATTTTGTGGCTCTTTCTGCTTCCGTATGCTCCTGTAGGTACTCTTTTTCTACTGCTGAATGTATTGTTGTATCTTTGCGTATGTTGGATGTTACGTGTTGAATTTTATCAAACACTTCAATTAGCTTATCAGCTATAAGTTATCAGCTATACCATATCGGCCATTAGTTATAAGCTATCAGCTATTAGTTATAAGTTATCTTAGCATATGTCAGATGTTCTCTGTTGAATGTATTGTTGTATCTTAGCATATGTTGGATGTTACGTGTTGAATTTTACCAAACACTTCAATTAGTTTATCAGCTATCAGCTATAAATCATTAGCTATAAGATATCAGTCATTAGTTATAAGCTATTTTTCCCAAAAAGAGCCTATATGTCTTAAGTTATACTATGACTCTCGATTATGCGATTTTCAATTTCGAATGTATACACTGATTTTATGTTGGTAACACACTAAGGTTAAGAGTAGTTTATAAATTATCACTTTCCATTATCCGTTGAACTTAGGCCTTCATGGGATAAACATCTTATTTGTAGTTTATAGCACAAATAAACGCTTATGTATAAGCCATTTTTTATAGCAAAAGGTGTTAAGAATAACGATGATTAGTAGCTTTGGTGATTAGTTAGTTGCTATGAAGCACGAACACTGACACGGACACAACACAGACACTAACACGACGACACTCAATTTTTTTGAGAAAATGATATAATTCAATGTAATTGTAAGTGTCAGTATCTTGTTGGTTCGACACTTGTCCGACACCGGGACACGCCTAATCCGAGGAGTGTCCGAGCTTCATAGGTTAGTTTGTTTGTTAACTAGATGGTTAGTGAGTTAATTCTCTACTAGCTCCCCATATAAGAGCATGAGTTGTATTCCTTTTATCATTTTTTACCATGAATTGGTGACAAAACTCCCTTGTGTTTCATACTTTGCTTGGAAATCTGGGAGTTTTGAATGTATTGCATATGGTTTTTCTTTTCCTTTTGTTTATTGATAATATTATTTCAGATTTGATTTGGTTTGGTTTTGATCTCTGATTATTTCCTTGAATTGTAATAGGGAGATCCTGTATGGGCTATCAGTTCTGACACAATCAATTCTCTTGTGGATCTTTCTCTTAATTTCTTTTTCATCTTGCCTTTCTTGAATGCTGGTATGTTTGCCTATTGCACATTAATTGATAATGTTTAAGTTGATTTCATTTGTTTTCGTCAGAGGATTCAATTGTCAGCTAGGAATAACAGATACACTCACGATGTATTTTACCTTTTCTTCCATTATTTTTATGTTTATCAGTAAATAGTATTTTATTTCACCGTGTTTCTTAAAATCACTATTTTTTCGCTTGTAAATTCCTGAATTTGAGATAATCACAAAAAGTATATTCCTAATTTATAGATCTCTTGGTTTTTTCATCCTCTTTCTTTTGGGGAAGATTCTGAGAGAGGAATCTTGTTATAAAAGATATTCCACAAAGACAGACATGGCTATTACATTTGTGTTTATACATTTCTTTTGTTCCCACAAGCTGGAGTTTTTGTATATAGTAATTCTTTGAAGTCAGCTATTACAATATTCCATGCCAGATATAATTGAACTTTGATATGATTTTTTAGAATTATGGGGAATATACATGCTTTGGTTTTTAACGAAACTTAATAAAGATATCCTTGCACATCAATGATTTCTGTGCTGACAATTTTGGCAGAGTAGTTGGCATTCGTCTGATTGATGCTCCGGTTCTTCATCCTGTAAGCATCACTGTATTAAGTAAAATATGATTTGGCACCGAACAATTTCCGTGATGTTGGAATTTGTTTTCTTGCTTCAGATGACAGAAGGACTATTCAACTTTGTGATTGGCTGGACATTCATGTTTGCACCATTACTATTCACAGATCGCAAGAGAGACAGATACAAAGGGTCTCTTGATGTACTCTGGGGCGTACAATTGTTCCTCACAAATAGTATGTTTCATTGAACTCTTTTGCTTGACTAGTCTTTTTTATACCTATATGGATGCACATATTTCCGCTATTGTTCTGCAATACTTGATTTAGTACGTGTTGTCAAATAGTTGATATATCATTGTAGCATATCATAATTTGAACAAACCTCAATTGCATATATGTATCATGCAATTGTATCACTTATCATAACTCCTCTTTGTGATGCCAGCATTTTTGATACCATACATGGCTATCCGGTTGAATGATGCTGACGATGACAGTATTCCAAACAAGCAGTCAAAGTTGGGATCTGTTATGACAAATGGTGCTCCTCTTGTTGGACTGATTGGTGGGAGTGTATGTCTTATATCTCTATTGTGGGGTCTTTTTGGTCGAGTTGATGCAAATTTCGGGGGCATAGTTGACAGATGGGAGTACTTGGTAGGTTATCTTGGATCAGAAAGGGCTGCTTATGCCTTCATATGGGATATCTGCCTTTATACAATTTTTCAGCCATGGTTGATTGGTGACAACCTCCGGAATGTTCAGCAAAATAAGGTTGCAGTAGTGAAGTATCTTAGATATGTACCTGTGGTTGGCTTAACTGCTTATCTTCTTTGCTTGGAGCCTGAAGAGGTATAACTTGTGTATTTTGATGATTACTTTACTTTGCTCTAAAGACGGTTTTTCATTAAATAAAATAAAAATGATATCATGGTACATTTTTGAGAATTCAAACAGTTTCTTGTATCAATTCCTAGACCCCTCTTAAAGATTTGTATGAATTTCCTAATGAGGGGTATTAATTATTTTGTCCTATTTGTCTTTTATTATCTTCATAAGAAATAAATTATTTACCAATTTAGAAAATATAATTTAGAGAAAAGACTGTATTTAAGTTTGTAGAGATAGAGAATTTTTATCTTAAGGATACCAGTGAAAAAACTATAAGACGAAAGAATGTTGCTTAAAGCAACACAATCATGCTGCGTCGGCTGACTTGAAGAAGTTTGTTTCTATGTAAGTATGAAGAATGAACGATAATACTCGAGTCATGTCCAAATTAAACTTCTCAAAAAAACAGTGACATGCTTTTAATTCAAGGACTCTGGTACTGTCAAAGTTGATAAGCCAAATGCTGCACTCTTGTCCTTGATTTGCTTGTGTTAAGTATTGTTTGTGTTTGTGAATAGTGTGGTTAGTGTTCAAATGTTTGGACAGAGTTTTAGGTGCTTAGGCTTTGGTTTAGGAATGTTTTCTGTTTACCTAATTGATTAGGTTATTAGTCCTGATTGATTAACCGATGTTAATTGATTAAGTTATGAGTCCAAAAAGAAAACTACATTGTAACTTCTCGACATGACTCATAAAACACCTAATCAATACCCTAATCAATACCGATGTTAATTGCTAATCCTAAAAACATCAGAAAAACATAAATAACTAAGTTGAGTCGGACATGACTCATAAAACACCTAATCAATACCCTAAATTAGCAAGCATGCGCACAAATATTAGCTTCTCGACAGTTATGATGCACATTTACCTCCAGTCCATCTGGATAAACCTACGAAATTTTTAGCACAAACTCCACCTCAAAGAGCACAATTTATCTCCTTTGCATAGTATAGTCACCACCACTTGTGAATCAACTTGCTGCTAGGCAGCTAGCTCTACTAACCGGTACCCCCAATTTCAAGGCACAAAGAAGCCCTTCCACAACACCCCGAAAGCTCTGCCACCAGCTGGACAACTCTCTAAGTATTTTGCGAAAAACCCCGGCCACTCCCCATTACTACGTCTAATGAGTCCTCCAGTTTGTTCATTCATTGAGGCCTTTTAGCGCATACTGTTTATACTTTCTAGTCATTTATATAAATGTCATTTCGTCGTTCTAACTTCTAGTCTTCACAAAACACTGTGTCCCCCTTCCAATAGAGTTATAACTGGTCTCTCGTGAATCCTGGTAAAGTATCAATGAATCCTACTTTATTTTTTAACATTCTCACTTTAAAATTAATTGACAAGAGAGTAAATCACCATTTAGTCTCTTGAAATTGTTGCGATCGAACACTTATCCTTCTATTAATTTGTATATAATTTACCATAAGCAATTTCAAGACAAACATTAATATAACTGCAAACCAAACATATTATTGGCCTATAACATGCCATAATTTTGCAGAACACATTGTTCCAATGTCATTCCATAATAATAGGACCATGTTAATTTTGCAATGTTACCACATTGTTGGTTAAGGATGCTTTTATACTATGAGCCTTAACTTTTCAATATAGCAACACTTACACAATAACAACTCGAATGTGCATTAATATACAAATCATGCGAACAATTAAAAACGTGTGCCGCTAACCTATCTTCTACAGAAAATTAGATCAGTAGCTACCAATAATAATGTTTCTTCTCAGTATAACAGATTATTAACAACGCTCTATATTTGAGGGTCGCAGCATTTCATCACCGAGTCTCTATTACAAACTAACATAAATAGCCAATTAGTATTCGATGAAACATAGAAAATGCACCGTCATCAAGGTGATTGATTATATCAATGTAAGTTCCTAATCCCTTGGGCGTGCTAACCATAACGAGCTAAGTGCTCGTAGTCTTGAAATGTAATCATTTCTGACAAGAAGTGCCCGAGCAATCTGACGTGTCGTCAAAATCCTTTGTAACTGTTGCAGAGTTTCTTGCTTCAAGAGGTCAGCCTAAAAACACAAAGCATGAGAACAATGCTTATAAACCTTTGAAGATGATTAATATGGCAGCGAATATTTTATTGTAGCAATAGAAATAAAGGTATGAAATTTATCAATGGTGCTATTTTAATATATGCAGGACTGTATTAATGCAGCACATTAAGGTCATCACACCGACAGCGGGAGTTGAACTCACGTCCTTACGGAGGATGAGTCAACACCGTTGGCAGAACTTCCCATAGATTTCATTAAGTTACAATTAAGTGTTCAAGAATAGAAATAGAGAAAGGCATATGATGAAACCGTGTGTTTGAACTACACAGCCGAGAAGGGGTAAACCAAATTACAGTCTATTCTAGACAATATATGTATTTCTCTATTTCTCTCATTCATCATGGTATCATAGATTACAAGATAACAAAATTCAGGTCCTTAGCATGAAGAGATTAATTGAATATCGATTTTACCTGACGAAGGAAGTCTTCTATTGATGCAAGCTTGCTCATTGCCAACGCCATCTGGCCCATGTAATCAGTAACATTTCCAGAACCAGTACTGGGTAATGAGGAGGTAGAGGAAAGTGTGTCTAAAAGAGATTGTTTCAATGCTTCCATGCCTTGAGATAAAGCATCCTCGGTCTGCTGGGTAGACTTCTGCAGAGTACAAATTCCCATCAACTGATTTTCGGTTAATGGCTCGAGGTGGTTCCTGACTATCTGAATCACAAAAGAAACAAATATGAGTATCAAACAAATTAAGAACAAATATTTCTATAGTTCTATACACGTAATCAAGTTACTTGTAAATGATGTACTATTAAATTGTCTATGAGATGTCAGATCGGCGGTTAGAGTTTGACCTTATAACGCAAGGAACTAGGTTCAGTTTGCTAGGAATTTTGGGTCACAAACGTAATATTGCATGTGTTAGTGCCATTATGTAATTAGCCAAAGCATCGGTGGTCTAATTAATAATATATAAGTCTATGGCTAAAAGTATAAATATCATGAAAGGTAATTTATTGTGTAGATACCATAAGTCAATATCCAATTTGATGAGGGGCCAAATTAGAATATTGAAAAATAGGAAATAACCCTAAGGTTATTTATAAGGGTTATGGTCCCCAATTGTAGAATAACGTGAAACTCATCAGGTTTTCTCTTCATCCCCATCAGAAGAGATTCAAGGAGTCATAAGGAATTCTACGATTGGAAGATCACACATACCCGTGACCTTTGATCATCATCTATGTCGAATCCAAACCTAAGGTACGCTTCCGCTTCGGTATGAAATATTTCTTGATGATTAACATGATTGATTCTAGGGTTTAAGAATTGACTTTAAATTCTATCACAGTTCCCATTGGAAAAGTTGTAAAATATAAATAAATATCACTTTATTAATACATAAAGGTCAGTCACCTACCATGAGAAGCTCGGATGAACGGAATGCACCATGCCAAATAAAAAATCTTTCTACCGGTGTCTTCCAAAGCCCATAAAGCATGTGAAATATATCTGCCTTTGCCCCTATGCTCTTTAACCTAAAAAGTTCATTATAATGTGCCATAACACCATCAACAAGAAGATGCAGTTCATTATCACCCATTTGAGAATTTAATGCCGATCTTAGATCGTTGAGAAGACGTTGATGCTCGTCAACCCAGTGAGCATAGTCCATGTCAAATGCTAAGGCACCTGATTGATCAATAAACATTATCAGTCACAAACACCCCTACCATGAAGTATATTCAAATAGAATCACTCTAATAAATATACTGATGAGATGCTTAAAAGAGACTAATGAAATTTGGGAAATCATCAAGTTACATGCATGACTTCGATGCGATTTTACATGAATTTAATTTTTCACGATGCCAGGTCTCAAACCGAGTTCACGTGATTTCTATTAAGTATTAAATATATTATTTCTTTATCTCAAGTGGATTGAAAATGAATTTGAGCTCCTCTTTTTGGATAAATGAAAATTCAAAAGAAAAACAAGAATCATTTAGACTTATACTAATGTATATATTATATAAATCATGTTTTATTCACACACATGATTAAATATACAAGAATCACATGAAATAGCATTTTCATTACCATTTCCAACAGCTGAATGACCTTGATCTCCAGAATTTGCAATAAGCATGCCCTGCAATTAACATACACAACCATGAGGATAACATAATCAAAATGTTCATAAACATCAACCGAAAATGGAAATCAAAAACTTGATGCACCTGCTGACGTGCTCGTTGAAGCTCTTGCTCTAATTGCATGAGCTTCACTCGGCTGCTCTCCAGCTGCTGTACATATGCCTTCTTCCGTAACCGGCTCTTCCTTGCCGCTTCACGATTCTGAGCAAGTCTGCGAAGGGTCTAGAAAAGGGCATCCAAATTAAATAAGAAACGAGCTAGAAGATGTTGACAGATGCCGTAGCAAAGAACAACAAAAAGCTAAAACAAAAACCTTGTGATCTTCAGCTTTGAACTTGGTCTGATCCTTAGAGTGAGCAACCATATGTGCCCCACTCTTTCCTCCATTGGACTAACACAAAGTTGAAAAACATTATCAGATGTCGATAAAACACACTACTCATCCAAAATAAACATCTTAACAAAACACTAAAAATATACTTGTATATCTCATTTCATGATGGTATGAAAAAGAAACACTTGTATTCACATTAACAATATTCAACTTGGTTGAAAGTGAACCAGATTTCTCACACAACAAAAGCATCAATAAAGGAAAACAAAAATATATATTGATGAAAACAGTTGAGTTGTACTATATGTTGAGTTTAATTTTTATACACTACCAATATATAATGTTTAAAGTTAACATTTCACAACCAATCATATTATAACTAGTGGTAGAGTAAGAATATTTCCAAAGCCGAGCAAAATCTCAATTTTAAACTAAAATCCCAATTTTACACTGAAAAATCTCAATTTTGAACAAAAATATCTCAATTTTGTCCTAAATTAACTCCTAATAATCTTTGGCCTAAACTAACTCTAAAAACACCAACATTTTTTACCTGACCCCGGACAATTGACTAGGCATACCAGGTTGTGGATCCGCCACTGTATGACTTTAGAAATAGTTACGATTAAAGTAAAATATTTTTAATGATCTAACGATTATGATTGATTGTGTAAAATTTTGCACCGACAGTGTATCTAAATAAAATCATGGCTTATATGATGTTTTGGTCCCTGTAAGTTGGCCTGTTTTTTATTCTAGTCCCTGTATTTTAATGTTTTTGAAATTGATCCTTGAATGTTAAAATTATTTTGGTTTAGTCTCTAAAGTCAAAATCCGCAAGAAAATTCGAAGGAAATTTTCCTTCAGATTTTGACTTTAGAGACTAAAATCAAAATGTTTTTAACATTCAAGAATCAATTTCAAAAAAACAAAAATACATGGACTAGAACCAAAAACACACCAACTTACAAGGACCAAAGCATCATTTAAGCTTAAAATCATTGTTGTATCTATAATCTGTACTAATCTAGAAAAGCAAACATTTTTGAAAATTTTTGCAGTGGACCCACTTGGTTTTTATCATCAGTATCAATATCAGTGGAAGTATCATCAGTCTGTTGGCTATTATCTGCCATTCCAGAATCAGCCCAATTCTCAACATGACAATTCCCCAAAGGCAACGAGGCTATTCCCTTGCTGTACACCAGTTGCTGCTGCCCTGCATCTGAACACCCTGCGCCCTTTGATCCTATCTCTCCAGACCCAACATTCTACAAAAACACAATTTCATTATGAAAACACAGTTTAGTCTCTTTGGGGGGTCCGCGGATCGTCCCTCAAAATTTTGAAATAAGAACAAATTTGTTTGTATTTCTCTATTTTTAGTAGAATATGAAGCACAGACACGTCAACACGGATAAATATTTTTGAAAAAATTATATAATTCAACGTAATTGTAAGTGTCGAACACAAGTGTATCTGACACCAGAACATATCTAATTTAAGGTGCCCGTGCTTCATACACAATAAAAGAGCTAGACTCAATAAAAAAAGCTGGTGTGAAATTTCTTAAACAGTAAATTGGATATGACATGTTTTTTCTTTCCACAAGAACTAAAACAATCCTTATTTTGTATTACTATGAACTAAAAATTAGTAAAAAGAGAAAAGAAAAGGATGATAAACCGTGTTGATTGTTGTCCCATACTGCATGTTACTACCATCAATAACAACATTGTTCGACTTTACACTACTAAACATACAACCTGCACCAAAAAAGTTTAGATTTCAAATAGTTAAATACCATCCACACACAAACTACCATTTAATTTTATTTTTTTGTTAGATAGTTTAGCGGCTAAAATTCCATCTTTTTAAGATGGATAAGTGGGTGTACCAGAGTTCAAACTATGATCACAGACGGAACCAAAGATGCATACGATTATATATAAAAAAAAAAAAAAAAACAAGAGATATTTATTATTACTTGAACTTAAATCAACAGCATCTTGTTGTTGAAAGAAAGGAGAAGAATGATGAAAATCTCCAAGATCAGAGAAACGCATTTGGTTTCTGTTTATATCGTCTCCCCTGTTTCACCAAAACAGAAACAAAATAGACAAAAACATAATGAATCATTTTTTTTCTTTCACAAAGAGAATAAATGCAAAAGAAGAAATAACACAACACATACATACCTAAGCAAGAAGGGTTGGTGACAATAGAGTTGAGAGTTTGATTGAGCTGTTTTGAAACTTTGCATAATTACTAATAAAAATATATATAAATTGTTAATGTATGTTAAGAATGGTTTAGTTTTTGTCTTTACTAAAGTTATAGCAGCAGCATCAATGCATCATAATAACCAAGAGAAGAATCAGAAGATTAATGAGAAGTGAAGTGAAGTAAAATCTTGATGTATCTTTAAGAAGTGGATGGCGTAGACATTTGTATTAGCAGTACTTTTCCTTTTTTATAAATATATTTTTTGAGCAAAAGATTTTTTAACAGTTACTAATGCAAAGGATCTAATATGCCTTGGAAAAAGTGAGAGATATTCAGAGAATAAAAAAAGAATAAGGTTATGTTTGGTATCACGGTGGATATGTCAGAATTGCGGTGATCCACCGCGATTTTGCAGAAGCTACAACTTGTAGCTTTTGAAAATTACGGTAGATCACCGTGATTCTGACACTCTCACCGTGATACCAAACATACACTAAGTGATAGAGTGATGTGGTTACAAGCAGGAAAAATAGTTTATAATTGATGATTTATGATAGATAGTTGATAAGTTAATTAAGGTGTTTAATAAAATTAACGGTTTGATTGTGATTGATAAATGTAAAATGGCATAAAAAAATTATAAAGTTAGTTAATATTTTTTTTTTTGAAGTAGAATGATAGTAGTAAAATTGGAATAAAATATGATAAACTAAAAGTTATAATTCCATAAGTTAATTGAAAATAAACTATAAACTCCTTTTGAAAAGTGGTTGTCAAATAGTTCTTTCTATTTTATCAAATAAGTAAATTATAAAGTATAAATTCATTTTGGTATTGCCAAACAGAGCCATAGTTTAAAAATTACAAGAATGAAAATATGATTAATAAAAATAAAATCATACTGTAGTACTACTATTATTAAAAAGAAAATACTAACTTGCTGTATTAGTTAAAAAAATTTGTTCAAAAAAATAAAATTCCCTCTGCTTCGTTTACTCCATCTATTTTGATGACACTGTAATTTTTAATAGATATATATGCTTTATGAATATACAAAAAATAAAATAATTTTAATTTTAACCCTATGTAGTATTCAATAAAACACGTACCAAAAAAAAGTATTCAACAAAACAATTATACTATATTTTAAAATAAACATATTAATAATAGTATATAAAATAAAATTTTAAACCTTTAATATCTGTATGTACGCGAAATTTTGATTTTAGTTTTTGTATATTTCTACAAATTTTTTAAACCTTTAGTATTTGTACGTACGCGAAATTTAAACCTTTAGTAGTATCTGTATATTAATAAAAAAAATTAATATTTCCATTAATCTCTACTAATATTTTCATTTATATATTAATCAAACATCTGTATAATATTTGTATGTACGCGAAATTTTGATTTTAGTTTCTGTATCGGTTTTTGTTCTAAATAAACCCTGAATCAAACAAACTTCTTGATTTTAGTACTTAAAATAAAAATCCGCAGGAGAATTCGTAGAAAAATCTGCAGGAAACTTGCAAATTTTCAAAAATAAAAAATTTGATTGATTTAGTAGTTTATTTAGAATAAAAATTGATACTAAGACTAAAATTAAAATTCCACGTATATACCAGAATGAAAATAATATGTAAACCATTAATAAAAAATATAATCAAAACTCTATGAAAATAATATATAAATTTTTATGAGAAGAAGGAAGTATTGTTCAAGATTTATTGGGTTTAGATTCAAATTTTTAGTAGAGATCAATGTCCATGTCAGCAACATCCATGCCACATTAAGTAATCCCTTTCAAACATACTTGTCACATCAACACTTAATTGGTGCCTTAATATTAATTACTAGTACTTCTACTAACATGTATTCTTTTTATCTTTTTTTATAAGAAACAATTCACTTTTTAAATTTATTAAATAATTAATATATGTAGTTTATAATATAAACTAGATACCTTAATTATTGAAAGAAATAAGTAAATTAATTGTTTTTTTTATAAAAAAAGACCAAAGAGAGTACATGAAAAATGGACGAATATTATTTGAATATTTAAAATTAAATGACTGATTTGACAACGTATAAAACCATATTATTTATAAATATTAATTTGTCTCGAAAATAATAATTTTTTAAGGTCATAGAATAATTCAATAATATAGGTTTTTTATTTGAAGTACCAAAAATAAATTATATTAATAAAAGCTAAAAACTCATTCTAGCACAAGATGTACATACCATATGAAACTTCAAAAAATTGTCTACAACAAAAACGAAAAAGTTAACCGATGTTCATATAAATTAGAGAGTTCGACCGCCACATATGAAAGTTTAGACCAATATTAATATACTCCTTCCATACAAAAAAAGTATAAATCACTTTGAAAAAAAAATTCTACTAAAATATATGTCACTTTACAATACCAATGAAACAATATATTTAATATTAGTTTTTTTATTATACCATTAATCATTTATTACTATATCTTCTTTTATTTCTTTAATTTATCTTTTTCCATACTATTAATGAAGGATAATTTTGTAAACTAACTCATAATTTCTATTTTCCATACAACATTAATTACATTTTTTAATTTATGTGATATGCTCAAAACGACTTATATTTTTATACGGAGGTAGTAATTTTCTTATGGTATTATAGTTTTATCAAATATTTGCTGAATAGAATTTTCTTTATTCTTGAACACTCAATTTTTTCATTCAATCTAAATAATTCAAACACAACATAACTATGTAAGTTGTATAAAAGAGCGTCGAACTTGCACTCCTCCAACAGAATGTACAAACTAAACAAAGTGATTGGGTAAAAGAGTCGAGTTATCTTTTTTTTATTTTTTTTATCTTTTTATATGTTGTTAACCATTCCATACTATTTTTTGTTATATATAATTTAAATATAGGATCATTCTTATTTTTTTTAAAAATTACACTTGTCCGTCCTTGTAATTAAGCAAATTTATTATTATTAATAAAACTACTATGTAATAGAATTTTTTTTGACAAAAACTATATATTAGAATTTATTTATGTAGTTCATGTTTATAAAATATAAAAAAAATTAAATTCAGATGTGTGGTTGAGCGGTTGAGTTTCATCCTTCATTAATTAAGGGTCGAAAGTTCGATCATTACGTTAAATATAGAGAAGCTTTAAATCTCTAGATCAATTGTCTCATCCTTTGAGATGTCTTTAACTAGTACTACCTCCGGTCCTAAATATAAGAGAAGATTTACTTTTTAGGTTCATTGAGAATCTAATATATTTGGTCTACAATATGGACCAAATACATTAGATTCTCAATGAATCTAAAAAGTAAATTTTTTCTTATATTTAGGACCGGAGGGAGTACTAGTACACCGGTATATAAGTTAGCATTGATTTTAATAATAATAATAATAATAATAATAATAATAATAAAATTAATTAATAATAAGCATTACTGGCATCTGACTCAGGATTTTATTTTCCCAACATCTTACAGATACAGTGACACACTGTTCAATAGCCATCTCAACTCTATCTCTTCCCCAGAAGACGTCTCCTTCTTTCTTCTGTTTACACCTTTTTATTTCCATTCCTACTCCTATGCCCTAACCTACCTACACCATCTTGCTTTTATTTTCCATTTTCCATCTAATCAAAAGCATAAATATCACTACACTCTAAAAAGGTGCTGAATTTCCACTCAACAAAGTCGCATAATAATTTTCATAATGTTATCAAAACATGTTACTATTAAAAAATAAAAATTAAAATAAAACAAGATTACCTAAAGAAAGAGTTAGAGAAGTATCACTTGGTATGATAAAACGGCTACATTCGAAAAAAAGAAATGTATGCTGCTCCACCAATAGCAGACGCTAGCAGAAAATAATCTAACACGTGAATATTACTTATTTATTTATTATAGTAATATAGATACAAAGTTTTCACGCCTAAATTTATAAAAAGAGTGAGTTTTCTTTTCTCGGAATCGAACTTCTAATTATATATTTAAAGAGTTTAAAATTCTTACTACTTAGATTAATTCGTTGTTAGTAACACGTGAATATTACTAATTGTTATGAATATTTGTTTATAAATGACACTCATGTAAGTATCAATTTTGTCTTTGTATGTACACGAAATTTTGGTTTTAATCTTTGTATCAATTTATGTTCTAAATAAGTTTCTGATCAACTAAATTTTTTGTTTTTGGTCCTTAAAATTTCCAACAGAGAATAATCATTGTTAACGGCGATAAAAATTTCGTACTAATATCATGATAACTCAAAAAAAATAAAATCATGCTGAACCATTTCACATGATTATACCACATGATATTTGTGATTATTTGTCCTAAATATTGGTAAATTTCGACCAGGTCCTATTTAACTCTTGTAAAGAGGACAAGAGAAGGGTTGCTTTTGCTCGATATTAAAATCAGATTTTTTATTTTTGGATAATTAAGTCTGAAAGTCCTAACTCAAATAGTAAATGTCGAAATTGTTGGCCGGGCGTCATGATCCGGATTCGAACCCAGAACCTAGCAGTTGTGTGAGTTGTTTGATTTTAGTGGATTACCACTTCATCTAAGACAAAAAAATAAAAAAAATTATAACCAAAAAAATAAATTAGTTCTTTATTAAAATTCTAAAATGGAAAAAAAATGAAACAATTTACTTTCCTTCTAAACTACTGTAACTTAATAGATTTTCTTTTGACCAATACTGTAACTTAATAGATTTTTTTTTTAATCAGTAACTTAATAGATATATATTGATAGATAATTTGACAATTGACATTTTATTTTAAAAGTGACAATATTTGTTTGTTTTTATTTATTTTTTTATAATTCAATCTAATTTTTGTTATCACATATTCAAGAATTATATTTGCGTTTGGTTGCGTCTAACACGATGCAAATTTACTACTTGATTGATAGATTGCTCCGTCTTAACATGACTCTTCCAGTTTCTAGATCTTTTCAGCAATGAAAGATCAATTTCTAGCCGATAACATGACGGTTTATATTGAAAGGGAAATTAGTGTAAGTATCAGTTTAAATCTTATTATTAACGATTTCAAAAAACTTGTTATACGTAAAATATTATTTTAAAGTGTGTAGCTTAATTTTCTTATAATTAATTTTTACTATGCTATATAATTTTCATATTTAATTTAAATATTATAATTTATTTTAGTCGTCCACCTGACTTTGTTTTCCTTGCTCCTCCACCGATAATAGAAGCATTAGGATTCACCTGCATTGTTCAATCCTATTTTTCTTCTAATTCGTTATTATAATTAAATGTACATGAAAATTAAGAGGGCCTGGAGTTATATTGTTTCTAATTTCTATATATCAGGAACCTTGAATGGTATAATCAGTAAAGTCAAGTAAAAATTTACTTTACGCACCCCTTGTTTCTCTTTCCCTCCCTAACTACCTGTTTTGTCTTTACTTGCATTTCAGAGGGGTTCGGATAATATTATCCGAATTTTCCATACAAGTTTGGAAAAAAAAATCCGAACTTAGCAGTTTACAAAACCAGAAAACGCGATTGGCAGATTGTAGGGGTTAGGAAAAAATAATCCTAACTGGATAGGGAAAAATAATCGTAACTGGTTAGAAAAAAATAATCCGAACCACCAGAACCTGTCTTACTTAAGTTCAGCTACAACTCACTTTCTCCAACTTCTTCTACACAATCAAAAAATCTCTTCACAAAACTATCTCATTTGGTTGACTTGAAGATCTAAACTCAACATTGGAACATTAGAGAGGGATTTGCGCACACTTTGGGGCGATTAAATGAAAGATTACCTTATATTGACGCTCCAAAGTGTGTGCAAATCTCTCTAATGTTCCAATATTGAGTTTAGATCTTCAAGCCAACCAAATGAGATAGGTTTGAGAAGAGATTTTTTTATTGTGTGTAGAAAAGTTGGGGAAAGTGATCTATAGCTGAACTTAAGTAAGATAGGTTCAGGTTCGGATTATTTTTCCCTAACTAGTTAGGATTATATTTCCCTAACTAGCTCGGATTTGTTTTTCCAAACTTTCACTAAAAATTCGGGAAATTTAACCCGATTTGATCATTTTCTCTTTCTCCTAGTTCGGATAATATAATCCGAACTCCCATTTTTGTGCTAAATAAAGGGCATTTTCGAATTTAAAGGGAGTTATAGAAAAGCGTTGGGAGGTGCGAAGAGAAATTTTCCCATTTTCATTTGGACTGATCCAAATGTCCACTTTTGTTTATGGTTTACATATTTCAATATACCCACCAGGCCCACCAACCCTTCGTTTATTTGTGTTATATATGCGCTTGTGATGACGCAGAGTCAACCCATTCTACATGTAATGTTAGGGCCGGCCCACGGGCTGTGCAAGCTGTGCTACAGCTTTGGGCCTCGAAAATATCGGGGCCTCGATATTTTTTTTCTTCTGAACCAACAATGAAAATAAGGATAAATATTATTGACACACATTAAGTAAAATGAAAATCAAGTTGGTGTAGTGGTATAGTGCGCGAATCAATTTCGCTGATTGCGAGCGGTGAGTGTGTTCAACTCCCCATGCTGACAGTTTATACTATTTTTTCTTGTTTTAAATTTTAATGGTTGTAATCTTTAGAAAAAAAAAACAAAAAAACAGTTTTCTCTCATAAAATTTTCCTTCACTAAGTATATTTTGTTATTTCTTTGAAAATAAATTTATATTTCAAAAAATTATAAATAAACTATTTATTTTATATTATAGATGTTATAGTAACTACTTTTGATATTGTTTATTATATTTACTATAATATACGATGTTCTTTTTTTATTAGCGAATATATGATGTTATTTTTATAAAAAAAATATATTTTTATTAGGGGTCCATTTTTATAATTCGCTTTGGACCTCCAATAAGTCGGGGCCGGCACTGTATAATGTAAGGACACATAGGTGAAATTTAGATTTATTATATGTTTGGTTTAATTTTATAAAGAGTCAAAAGTAATTTTAGAAGTATAAAATTAAAGTTATTTAGGGTCCGTTTGATCTGTAAAATAAAAATACTAGAGAGAACAGTAAATGACAGTATAAGGCAGAACAACAGGACAAGTATTTACGGTATTGAACAAATTTTGTCTTGTATGATACTTGACGGAGAAAATGTTATTTTGTTGATTTAGACAAGTTGTGCTGAGGACAAAAAGTTGTTCCATGGTTCTGTGGGGATAAAATATATGATTTTGTCCAGTCCCTTGACCCTCAGTTTGTCCAGTCCTTGTAACAATGTTAAAATCAAACACAGTACAACAGAAGTTGTTCTGTCCAATCCCTTATTTTTAGCAGATCAAACACACTCTTAGAGTCGGATAATAACAATAATCAATTCAAAATCATATTTCTTTCACTTGTAATTATTAGATACTATAATCACTTCATAAAATCGGTTAACATTACAAAATCGATTATGTTCATATCCACTTTTATAATTGATTTTTAATTTTAAAATCGGTCTTTTGTTTAACAACTAATATCCAATTAGTATCCATTCATTTCAAAAATATATCATTTTTTAAAAAGTATATTTATAATTAATAAAACAGATTTGTATATTATTTGAAAAACAAAAGTTTATTTTATAAATTAATGTATAATAAACTCAAGTTTCTATTTTGACAAACCCCAAACATTATTTCTATAAGTTCAAAACATTCTTTGCAAACAACCCTGAATCATTTTTACTTAAAACTCTATAATTTAATATATAATTAAAAACAGAATTTATTAAGAAATAGTTTAATAAATAATTAAAATAAGGTGGTGGTGTTGGCTGGTCAACGCCAGACATCCAGCTCAAAGCATGGGACAACTGCCCTAGAGATTTAAAGCTTCTTCATCCCAAAGTGAGGATCAAACTCTCAACGCTTGGTTAAAGGAGGATGAACCCTAACCACTCAACCACACCAATTTAATAATAATAATAATAATAATTTTTTTGGTTACAATAATAATAATAATGAATATAATATAATACTTAAACATTTATATTAAAAAAAATCTTTTTTGTTAATTTAATCAAATCTATTTGAGAAAAAAAAAATAAGAAAAAATTGGTTGCGATCATCCACCAATTAGTTATTGGATATCCAACTAATATAAGAGGGTTGGGTTATAAAATCCAAATATGATTAACCAATTTTTTAAAATCGGACACAAATTTGGTTATGATTAATTCATGAAACTAGTTAAAATGAGCCTCCCTATATATATTTGATTCATGAGTGATTTTTCTTTTAAAACATAATTATTGATTCTGCCTCCAAAATTGATTCTATAAGAAATGATTATTTGTAGCTTCTGAGATTTAATATGATTTTTACATTAAAACTTATTGTTCAATTCACTTTTACATAAATGTATATAGTATACAAATACAAATTAATTCTGTTAAATTCATTATGTTAAAATAAATACTGCCCAACTTAATTCTATCAAAATTAATTATCTCTGCCGCCAAACAAAACACATGCTTATTGCGAAGACTTTATTACTTTTGACTGTTTTATAGGCTAATTACATGCCAAGTATTTTATGTATGAGATTTTTGCCCCACTTTGATTTGATTAGATGACACCTAAATGATTTTACATTATGAGTATTTTCTGTTGATCATTCTTATGATTAAACTTGGTGCGAATATTTTCATGTTTAGATGAAACCTTTGAGTTTAATATCATTGAGAGGTTTAAGTTTGAAATGTGTGATGCACGTCGCCTTCTATTTTATGCTGTATATATTACTATAAAATAAAGAAAATATTAACTAATGCTCTTGAAATACTAGTTAAAAAATTAAATATGGTAAAATTATCTTAAAATTTGTATACTCAACATGTTAAAGAAAAATATTAATTGGAGACCAAGAGAGTATTTAAACCTTCTTTCTATTTAAATAAAAAAAATTGTGGCAATTCGTTGTTTTCTAACGATCCTCAAATATTAAACTTAAAGACACATGCACATCAATTAATATAGCTTTCATTTGTAATTTAACTATATGATTTCTCAATTCAGTTTAGTTAGATTTGTTCAATTCATAATGTTCTTTGAAATTGTTATGATGAGATCGACATTTGAGTGACATAGTTCTTTCTTCAAGGCTAAAAAATGAAGTCTAACATTTTAAAAAATGGTGATTAGAGTGACGTAAAAATGGTAAAGAAAACAAAAACAAATTTAAATTTGATTCTCATTATTCAAAGTATTACACATATATTGATACAAGAGAAACAATTTTCAACTCAAAACAAAATGATACAAGAAACTCATAGAAAACAAGAAATCAATACAACACATAATTAAGCACACATGCATGAATAAAAACACACGATTCATAGGTCTTATTTAGAACATATAGTTTGCAATATATATTTGACCCGTAACATGAAAGATTGATTAGTAACTAATTAATTAACCATAAGCTAGGTTAATCAATCAAAGTTTTCCAGTATCTTCTCTAGAGAGAAAGAGTTGGGACCATCAATAAAGTCCCTAATAATCCAAACAAAAAAGCCAGGGATTAATTTGTGTTTGATGAGGTATTGGATTCCTAAGTAAAGTATAAGGTCATGTTCAGGAATGCTAATTCCTGGCAAGACCTTAGCGGGTGTGTACTCACCTACTAATTTTTCGTAGAGATCTACGACTTCTTTCACCTTCGTAAATTTTTGATTGTAGAACTGATAGTCAACCAAGTCAATAACATTTTTGTTGGCCAAATACAATTTGTGGTAGTAGGAATCAACAAGTTTTGTTGGAGCAATGGATACTACATTGATGGATAAATGTACATCATGTTTGAGATCTCTTATAACTTTTCCAATACAATAGGAAAAAACTTCTTCAGTTGTCTCAATGACATCAAAATGAATATCAATACCATCAATAATGCTTTGGGTTCTATGAACAATCTCGATATCATAGAGATGAATGATTTCTTTGATCGATTTTACAGCGTTGACAATCCACTTTTCTTTGTCAATTGGAGCGAATGAAAATTCGCGGCCAACACCTCCGATGCTTATGACAAGCCTCACGCGAGGATTAATTTTTTTTTGATTTTTCACCCATTCGATGCTGGAACGATCAACTTTCCAAGTGGGCTTTAAATTTCCTGTGCCTTTATCATGTCCAAGCTCGCTAGCAAAGCTCAGAATGAGGTCATTTTCTTGAAACGTGGGATGGATAAATACTTTGGCTGGTATATGATGTATGTATTGACGAAAAATGGTTAGATTCACATTTTTAGTGTTATCGGATGTAGACATTGTGATGATTGGAATTTGATGGAGGGAATAACTAAATTACTTAATGCAACTTAATTAATTGATTTTGATTTGGGTGTTTGAAATGACTAACTCTTGATGCCCTTTTATAAGGCAACAAGTACAATTCTAATCCAATGTGTTGTCATGTACATTCATATTAATTAATAATTAATCACTACTTGATAAACAAAATAATATATGAATTTCGCTATAATAAACCCATTCATTTTAATTTTAATTTTATGGATTGAACGTGTCTATATATTTTAGCACTCAAGACTTTTTTATTTGGACAAAAAAAAACTATATTTTGTTTTTTATCTTAAAAAGACAAAACCAGAAAATATAAATGTAATTTACTTAAATTTCCTTTTTCTTTTCTATTGATTATTTTAGTGTTGCTTAATGTCTTCTTGTTCTCTCTCCTTTCTCCTTCTGGTGGTTCTGTCACCATGGGTCCTTGAGTTTATGTGCTCCTAAGTCCTACCTATTATATATTGTAGAAATAAAATATAGGTGGCTTCTACAAAGACATCATATGATCTATCGTGCATAATTTTTAAAATTACATAGTTGACATACGATTTTTTAAAATCTTCTATTGAATTGAAAGTTTGTATATATAGATCATATAAGCAAAATTTTAAAAAAATTGAAAATTATTATATATGTTATTGAGACTCATTAAGAATTAAAAAAATTATTAGTCTCAATAAAAAAAAATTAATTTCTTAAAAACTTAAAAAAATTAAAAAATGAAATTCAATAAAAACTCATAAACTATTAATCTTGATCATGAGTTTCAATAACATATCAAATAATTTTTTATTTCTTAAAATTTTGTACGAATGATCTTTTAATTCAATAGTAAATTTTATAAAATTTGTACCACTACTGTATATATGTAAATTTTAAAACTTGTGCCCCATGAACCATATAATGTCCTTGTGCTTAATTATTAGAATCTACCATAAAATATAGGCTTAAACATTCTTTTGGTCCCTATATGTACACATAATTTTAGTTTTAGTTCATGTATTTATTTTTGTTCTAAATAAGCCCCTGCATTGACTAATTTTTTTTGGCTTTGATCCCAACCGTTTGTTTCCATTACAAAAACGTCTAAGTGGCAAACGTTTTACCACGTGTTGCTGTTGATGTGGCTGATGACTAGATTAATTAAAGGGACCAAATCCAAAAATTCATAATTTTGCAAATTAACATAATAAATGTAGGAGAGCTTCAATTTTTCATCAAGTGTCAACGTTGCCTCATGAACATGTAACTTCACTAGTGAAACCTTTGAGGCTATGTTCAAGTTTTCATTTGAATTCTTCAACTTGGGATGTTAAAAGTACTTGTAAAGCTCAAAGATGGAAAGGGGAAGGTGTTTTGTTATTGAATTGTTATTTCTAATGATGAAAAGTATGGCAATAAGCAGGTTGTTAGTCTCAATGCAGAGACTTATTTAGAACAAAAATTAATATAATGATTAAAACTAAAATTCTTTTTTGATACATCGAAAATATCTAAAATTAAAGTTCTATGTACATATAACGATCAAAATGATGTTTAAACTTAAAATATATTATAGGTCGTATATGTGCATATTGTATATAAAAAAAATTAGGTGTGTATTTCTTGGTAACATCAAATTGTTTATTTTTTTATTAAATTATGTGTCATGTTAAAATGAATTTATGCTAAAGTTCTTTTTTTCTG
The DNA here is from genome assembly GCA_951804385.1 of Trifolium dubium. Lineage (NCBI taxonomy): Eukaryota > Viridiplantae > Streptophyta > Magnoliopsida > Fabales > Fabaceae > Trifolium > Trifolium dubium. The sequence continues at coordinate 16,608,863 of OX638069.1, read as the reverse complement.
TAAGATTTTAAATTTGAGGAAAAAATTCACTAGTAAGATTTAAAATTTGAGGCAAAAAATACAGTGATGGTTCTTTATCTTATTTATTTATAATATTTTAATCATTTATCTTTATTTTTTATTAAATTGGTCATTTATCTGATTTATTTGTAATATTTTGGTCTTTAAACTTTATTTTTATCAAATTGTTCATTTATCTTATTTATTTGTAACACTTTAGTCATTTTCTTATTTTTATTAAAAAACTGATGTGGCAAGTCTATTTTCTCATCTTCTAAAAATATATTTTAAAAAATAAAATCATATGAGGTGACTTGCCACATCAGTTTTTTTTAATAAAAAATGAAAAAATATATAGATTAAATTGTTACAAATAAATAAAATAAATGATCAATTGATAAAAAAACAAAAATAAGGATTAAAGTGTTACAAATAAAGAAAATAAATGATCAATTTGATATGAAACAAAAATAAAGAACTAAAATATTACAAATAAGTAAGATAAAATAACACTAGTGTATTAATGTATTTTTGCTTTTTTTTTTTTTGCTTAAATTTGAATATGGGAAAGAGTGTCTAACTTTTTAATATCGGTATTCTATTAGTTAAATTAGATCTTACATATAAAAAAATTATAGGACTTTTATTATCTATAGACAAAATGACAAATACTTTTAAAACTCACACAACTCTAAATTTCTGAATTTAAATTAAAATGAAGATGTCCAATCTAATAATATTAATATTTTTAGGTTGAATTATAACTTATGAACTTGTAAACAGTATATTTTTATCGAGTAGTCTAGTGACAAGAATTTCACCTATATTAAAGGTGAATAAGTGAGTCTATATTTTGTCAACAAAAAAAAAAGTGAGTCTATTAGAGCTTGAACCCTAATTCTTACATGTTATATACAATGTTTATACCAATTGAACTATATTTCATCACATAGGACACCGATATTTTATGCTAAGTTGCTATGCGAAAATATGAATAACTTAATTAAATATCTTCAAGTTAATTAAATATCTTTAGTATTTTCGGTTTTGCTTCATGCTTAATTCCACTAAGTTCACATTATGGTTGTTAGGGGAGTTCACATTATGATCAAATTACTTGGTCAAAAAAAAAAAATGATGAAATTACCTAATGCAACTTAATTAATATATTGACTTTTTTTTTTGGGTGTTTCAAATGACTAACTGTTGATGCCCTTTTATAAGGCCGTAAGAATCGGATCCAATCCGATGGTATTATACTGTGCATTTATATTAATTATGTTAGCACTTAGTTGGTAGTACTTTATCAAAATTACTAAATTTAGACAACATTTTTTTACATTTTTTGATACATTGGTACTTATTAATTAATATTAAAAACAAAAATTCATTAATTTAAAAATCACTATATGTGAAGGTTTTTTTTTGATGTAAAAATAACGGAGCTTTTGATATGCAAAGTTGTCTATTTTTTTTGTTTATTTTAAAATTTAAAAATATATCTTAATATACATTGTGTTTAAAAAAATGTAGTTTGATGAGATTAAACTGAATGAATCTACAATAAACTTAGGAAGATCACTAAATGTGAGAATTTTTTTTATGAAAAAATGTGTTAGTTTTGTCATATGCAAGACTGTCTATTTATATGTATTAAAGATAAATTATGAGAATAATTATAGGGACCAAAAATATATCACAATGTGGGAGTTTTGTGATATATATTTTTTGATACAATATTAAATATATGTATAATTATTTAAACAATTTAACTATATTTTCTAAATATTCATACCATATATCAAACCACAATATATTCACATTACTTATACAAACAAATATTGTATATATTTGATTATAATAATATTTAATGTGCACTTTCAAAAAAAATATTTAATATGCAAAAATAATGAAAAAGTAGTGATGTCAAGCATAGTCACATTGCCAATTTTGGAAACATAATTTATCACAAAATATCATGGATACTATGTTATAGCATTGATTTATCATTTATGTGAGGTATCCACAAAAAATTGTGCTCATACCGTTCATTTCCCGTGTGGCCCGCACCCAACTATCCATTATATTTATGAATTCAATTTATTAATTTATACATACTGTTGGTATAAAACTATTTTACAAATGTATCAGATAATATATTGATACATAATATATTGTGTGAAAAAACATATTATTTATAAGCAACTATTTTCTACCGTTGTCCCCTTATTTCGATTCAATAAGTTGTTCTTTGGATCTGGTGGGCTGAGCACTTTTGATTCGAGTTCAGAAGTTAGTGTCTTTTGGCAACTCTTTGGGTCGGGTTGAGGGATCTCTGGTGGTATGAAAGCAGAAGAGTAGCTTCTAAGAATGAGACTAGAAGTATATCTCTTTTAGGTAGTGTAGGTTTTGGTTTTTTATGGCGTTCTGCTTATATACGGGGCGCCATTGTTTTGTAACTTCTATTTTGCCGTTCTATGTTCGTCTTGTGCATATATATGGTCTTATTAATATAATATTTGCCGTTAAAAAAAAAACCCTTAAATAGATTCCAGTTATCTCGAGTGGATTTATCTCTGCAGTTGCGTGCGGAAAATACCTTTGGTTTATCAAAAAAAATCTCAAATTCACTATTTAATATTAAAATAAATTTAAAATAATAATTTAAAATAAAATAATCCCGTGCACAACACAGGTTAATATACTAGTGTATATATATATATATATATATATATATATATATTACGCCAATCCATTGAAATATGGTATGCGACAAGCGAATATTTGCGACAAGAAATGAATCCTAATTTTAGGATGACTGACCCCTTTAATCCAGTCCATATAATGTCTTTTTCAGGAGCTAGAGGAAATGCATCTCAAGTGCACCAATTAGTCGGAATGAGAGGATTAATGTCAGATCCACAAGGACAAATGATTGATTTACCCATTCAAAGCAATTTACGTGAAGGACTGTCTTTAACAGAATATATAATTTCTTGCTACGGAGCCCGTAAAGGGGTTGTAGAATATATATATATATATATATATATATATATATATATATATATATATAATGAAAACTATGTACAAAAAAAGGGGGGCCAGACCTAACCCAAAAAGAGCCACAAAAAATGCTACATAATTAAGAAAAGCGATAAGTCGAAAGTCCCAATTTGTCATGCAAAAAAGCAGGTCGTGCGATCAATGGTAATATCACCCCACCACATATAACCCACCAAAGAATGTCCATGATTGGATAACCGACCAACACACATGTTACCTTCTCGAAAAATGTGAGAATGTCTAATATTCAAACCAAGAGACAGGGCATTATGCCAACGGTTGCGGAGCAGCCAAGAGATTAAAGACGGTGCCGAACAGCCAAAGCACTAATGGAATCACTCTCAACCCAAATATTCTGCCAGCCATGAATTGCCGCTTCCTCTAAAGCAATAATAATAACTAAGATTTCAGCATGTAAAATTGAAATGTCACCAATATTAGAAGCAAAACAACCCATGTGTTCCGCCCGGTAGTCAGGCAATATACCTCCACAAGCTGCAACATTGTTCATGACGGAGCCATCAATATTAACTTTGTGCCACATGAAATTAGGGGCTAACTAAACAACTGTCTTGATTGTAGGAGCCATACGATGCCGCAGAGATCATGGAGACAGTTGTGCAACTATGGTACATCGCTACCTATCTATTCTCTAATGAAGCATTTATAAAATCAAATCAGTACTCGTCTACTCCTTCTGTCTCAAATTACAAGCAAAAAAAAGTTATATTTATTTAAAAAATCAGAACATGATAATTTAAAGTGTTACTTGTTCTTTGAAATAAATTTGAAAGGAAGATGCAAAAATAATTTTTATTAGTTATTATATTATGGGGAAAAGAAAAAAGAAAATAAATTAAATGGAATTTACAATTAATTTTGTCACAATAAATAAAAATAAATCATAAAAAATGATAAAAATAATTTTTTTGTTATAATTTGAGACAAGTAAAATTGGTTTTTTTGTTTTTAAATTAGGACAGAAAGAGTATTCTTTGTTTTTTTTTTTGGTAGTGGACAGAGAGTATTCTTATGATGAAACATATATATACGAGGCTTATTCTCTAATATAAAGTACGATATACTTTATAAAATTTACTATTGTATTTAAAGTTTATATTACATAGATCATCTATATGGATTTTTAAATAAATTGAAAATTATTTGATATGTTATTAAAACTCATCAAAATTAACAATTTGTAGATTTTTATTAAATACCGTTAATTTTAATAGATCTCAATATTACATCAAATAATTTTTCAATTTTTTGAAAAATTTGTTTGAATATTGATATGTGATTTCAATCCAAATATATTAAACTATAAATTTTTTAAAATTTATACTCGTTATAGAATTATTGACAAATGCACCGTGCACCATCCAAGTCTTTTACCTATATACAATCACAATAATAAAAAGAGTGGAAAGAGGATTTAATTTTAATAAAAAAAATGTAATAAGGTTAACCATAAGTTTTTTTTTACGAGTCCACCATAAGTTAGAAGCACTAAGTTAGAAGCACTGTTCCTTTCTTATAAAAAAAAAAAGAAACACTATTCCTTTAAATTAAATACAAAGTCAATCATTATAAAGTAATAAAGTCAACCATAATTTAATAAGTATGAGAAACTCTTACTTAGTCATTAATCCAACACTTGACTATGGGTGCTTCCAATAAAATTAAATAAAAACATTTTTTTTCGACTAAAAAAGAACTTCATCCATTCATTTAAATTAACAAATACATAGATCATTATAATTTCAAAATTACTAAAAAAAAAAAAAGTGAATCTGCAAGCAATCTCGCAGCACTTAGGTTAATAACATACAACGACATCATTAAATGCCTACAAATATGACAACATAAAAGTAACCAGGAATGTTCATACTCTCGGATTCGTAGCATCGACGTCCAAGTCTTCATCAGATCTCAAATGAATTAATGGAAATATGCCAAATGCAATTAATGAACCCCGAACAAAGAAGAAAACCAACAAAAACGCCGCACAAGACGACAAACAAACACAACGTCATACAAGACGACGAACAAACATAACGCCGCACTAAGACTGCGAAAAATTAAAAAGCGAAAAATCAAATTTGTGTAGATAACTACTTATTTAAATAAAAAGAGAGAAAATAATGGTGTTGAGGGGTGATTTCAGATCAAAAATGGTCAAAAACCACCTTTTACAATGGAAAGATGAATAGAGAGAAAAGTTGAGAGAAGAGTGTGGTGACCGACCCTAATAAATGGGATATAAAAACATAACATCTTATATTTAACTTGAAAAAAAAAAGAGTAAAAGAATGATGCACAAGATAAAACCACTATTCTTTGATTTTTATTAAAACATTATATATATAGTGTGTAAAATTCTTATTGTTTATGCCTAATACCAAATGTTGAGGTCGTGCTAGCTCAAGTAATAAGAGTTTCTCTTAGAGGTATTTTTTATTTAACGTTGAATATGCTAGCTCAACTTTTTAAATTCTTACACAAATTTATTTTTTGGGAAAAATAAAACATACAAAAATTATGAGATGTTGCAAACTTACAAATTTGAAATTTTACGTCAATGTATGTATATATTAGTTCCGGTAAGAAATAAAATAGATTTATACTACCTACGTTCTTATTTATAAAAGACAAACTCCAAAAATTACACAAACTAAGAGGGTGGTTTTTCTAAGAGTATAATGTAAATTAAACAAAGTTAATTTTAGGACGGACTAAACATTAAGTTTAGAAAGAATTTGTAGAAAGGAAAAATACTTTAAAAATTAATTAAGGACTATAAACTTAGAAGATCTTCATTTTTTAGAGACCAAAAATATATTTATTTAAAAATTGAATTAAGTGTTAAATATAAATTTTTCGAAAATCAGAGTGTTCATTTACCAAAAAAATCATATGTAATTCATCTTACATTAAAAAATTCTAAATTTTAGTAAATAAACATTCGATAAAGTGATAAACATTCCTTCAAAATTCATTCAAAATTTTACGAGTTTAAGACTAATTAAACTAAATTGATTTTAAGAGGCATTAAACATTGCATTTAGAAAAATTAATGAATTTTACAGAATGCTCAACTCAAAATTTTACACAAATTCATGACATATAAAAAATATACTATTTAGAACATACGATGTGATTGATTCCCTACCCAAAAAACGAGAATATACCATGCTTCCGTAAAATGCTTATTCGTATTCATAACTGTAATTCAGACATTTGCTCGATATTTATATACATGTTGTACTTTTTTGTGTGTGACCAAATATACATGTTGTATTCTTCTAATTAATTAAGCCTAATATGTGAGCATACGACATTCTATGTTTATCCATGTTAGAATTTTTAGACTTTCTGAAACCATGAGCTGGATAGGCATAAGTGGAATTTTTTATTTTTAATCTGGACTTTTTATTTTGTTCTAAAAATTCATATTTATCCCTCTCATCTCTCACTATAAAATACTCATCTCACTTGAGTCGGATTGAGTCAAACCGCTAATTTCCTATTTGAGTTGGGTACATTATCCACATTTTTATTGATTTATTTGTAAAAAATCTGGTCATGATTTGTAAATGACAGGCTCCTTATCTTTTATCTCTAAAACATGGTAATTTATTTTCAATTTTTAGCTTGAAATATATAAAAAGACAATAAATGAAAAAACTGAGAAAAAAAAAACTAGTCATAAAATACTTGCAACTAATTTTGCCAGATTCAAAATCACAAAAATATCATGTCTAACTTGCAAACATTAAAACAAAATAACCAAAGTGGAAGACCCTAAAATAATTAAAGTTATGACTCACAAAATAACAAGGCTTAAAAGCCTAAACGCATTGAAATTACAATGAGAAAATTTAGATTTGGTAATTGTAAAGTATGTTGTGAAAATTGAAACTCAAAGGGTGAAATATATTCTGACACTACTAGAAAAATCGCATTTAAAGACCGATTTAGCGACCAAAATATTTTGGTCACTTTAGAAACCGAATTAGAGACCAAAATTTTGATTTTAAAGTAAAAAAATATTTGGTGGTTAAATCGGTCACTAATATAATATAGCAACCGATATAGAGACCGAATAATTGGTCACATAATAATAAATATTTTGGTCTCTAAATCGGTCACTAATATTATATTAGTGACCGATTTAGAGACAGATAATTAGTGACCGATTTAGAGACCAATAATTACTATATTTATATTAGTGACTGATTTAGAGACTGATAATTAGTGACCAATTTAGAGACAAATAATTACTATATTTATATTAGTGACCGATTTAGAGACTAATAACTAGTGACCGATTTAGAGACCAATAATTACTATATTTAGTGACCGATTTAGAGACTAATAACTAGTGAATTTATGCTAAAGTTCTTTTTTTCTGTAAGATTTTAAATTTGAGGAAAAAATTCACTAGTAAGATTTAAAATTTGAGGCAAAAAATACAGTGATGGTTCTTTATCTTATTTATTTATAATATTTTAATCATTTATCTTTATTTTTTATTAAATTGGTCATTTATCTGATTTATTTGTAATATTTTGGTCTTTAAACTTTATTTTTATCAAATTGTTCATTTATCTTATTTATTTGTAACACTTTAGTCATTTTCTTATTTTTATTAAAAAACTGATGTGGCAAGTCTATTTTCTCATCTTCTAAAAATATATTTTAAAAAATAAAATCATATGAGGTGACTTGCCACATCAGTTTTTTTTAATAAAAAATGAAAAAATATATAGATTAAATTGTTACAAATAAATAAAATAAATGATCAATTGATAAAAAAACAAAAATAAGGATTAAAGTGTTACAAATAAAGAAAATAAATGATCAATTTGATATGAAACAAAAATAAAGAACTAAAATATTACAAATAAGTAAGATAAAATAACACTAGTGTATTAATGTATTTTTGCTTTTTTTTTTTTGCTTAAATTTGAATATGGGAAAGAGTGTCTAACTTTTTAATATCGGTATTCTATTAGTTAAATTAGATCTTACATATAAAAAAATTATAGGACTTTTATTATCTATAGACAAAATGACAAATACTTTTAAAACTCACACAACTCTAAATTTCTGAATTTAAATTAAAATGAAGATGTCCAATCTAATAATATTAATATTTTTAGGTTGAATTATAACTTATGAACTTGTAAACAGTATATTTTTATCGAGTAGTCTAGTGACAAGAATTTCACCTATATTAAAGGTGAATAAGTGAGTCTATATTTTGTCAACAAAAAGAAAAGTGAGTCTATTAGAGCTTGAACCCTAATTCTTACATGTTATATACAATGTTTATACCAATTGAACTATATTTCATCACATAGGACACCGATATTTTATGCTAAGTTGCTATGCGAAAATATGAATAACTTAATTAAATATCTTCAAGTTAATTAAATATCTTTAGTATTTTCGGTTTTGCTTCATGCTTAATTCCACTAAGTTCACATTATGGTTGTTAGGGGAGTTCACATTATGATCAAATTACTTGGTCAAAAAAAAAAAATGATGAAATTACCTAATGCAACTTAATTAATATATTGACTTTTTTTTTTGGGTGTTTCAAATGACTAACTGTTGATGCCCTTTTATAAGGCCGTAAGAATCGGATCCAATCCGATGGTATTATACTGTGCATTTATATTAATTATGTTAGCACTTAGTTGGTAGTACTTTATCAAAATTACTAAATTTAGACAACATTTTTTTACATTTTTTGATACATTGGTACTTATTAATTAATATTAAAAACAAAAATTCATTAATTTAAAAATCACTATATGTGAAGGTTTTTTTTTGATGTAAAAATAACGGAGCTTTTGATATGCAAAGTTGTCTATTTTTTTTGTTTATTTTAAAATTTGAAAATATATCTTAATATACATTGTGTTTAAAAAAATGTAGTTTGATGAGATTAAACTGAATGAATCTACAATAAACTTAGGAAGATCACTAAATGTGAGAATTTTTTTTATGAAAAAATGTGTTAGTTTTGTCATATGCAAGACTGTCTATTTATATGTATTAAAGATAAATTATGAGAATAATTATAGGGACCAAAAATATATCACAATGTGGGAGTTTTGTGATATATATTTTTTGATACAATATTAAATATATGTATAATTATTTAAACAATTTAACTATATTTTCTAAATATTCATACCATATATCAAACCACAATATATTCACATTACTTATACAAACAAATATTGTATATATTTGATTATAATAATATTTAATGTGCACTTTCAAAAAAAATATTTAATATGCAAAAACAATGAAAAAGTAGTGATGTCAAGCACAGTCACATTGCCAATTTTGGAAACATAATTTATCACAAAATATCATGGATACTATGTTATAGCATTGATTTATCATTTATGTGAGGTATCCACAAAAAATTGTGCTCATACCGTTCATTTCCCGTGTGGCCCGCACCCAACTATCCATTATATTTATGAATTCAATTTATTAATTTATACATACTGTTGGTATAAAACTATTTTACAAATGTATCAGATAATATATTGATACATAATATATTGTGTGAAAAAACATATTATTTATAAGCAACTATTTTCTACCGTTGTCCCCTTATTTCGATTCAATAAGTTGTTCTTTGGATCTGGTGGGCTGAGCACTTTTGATTCGAGTTCAGAAGTTAGTGTCTTTTGGCAACTCTTTGGGTCGGGTTGAGGGATCTCTGGTGGTATGAAAGCAGAAGAGTAGCTTCTAAGAATGAGACTAGAAGTATATCTCTTTTAGGTAGTGTAGGTTTTGGTTTTTTATGGCGTTCTGCTTATATACGGGGCGCCATTGTTTTGTAACTTCTATTTTGCCGTTCTATGTTCGTCTTGTGCATATATATGGTCTTATTAATATAATATTTGCCGTTAAAAAAAAAACCCTTAAATAGATTCCAGTTATCTCGAGTGGATTTATCTCTGCAGTTGCGTGCGGAAAATACCTTTGGTTTATCAAAAAAAATCTCAAATTCACTATTTAATATTAAAATAAATTTAAAATAATAATTTAAAATAAAATAATCCCGTGCACAACACAGGTTAATATACTAGTGTATATATATATATATTACGCCAATCCATTGAAATATGGTATGCGACAAGCGAATATTTGCGACAAGAAATGAATCCTAATTTTAGGATGACTGACCCCTTTAATCCAGTCCATATAATGTCTTTTTCAGGAGCTAGAGGAAATGCATCTCAAGTGCACCAATTAGTCGGAATGAGAGGATTAATGTCAGATCCACAAGGACAAATGATTGATTTACCCATTCAAAGCAATTTACGTGAAGGACTGTCTTTAACAGAATATATAATTTCTTGCTACGGAGCCCGTAAAGGGGTTGTAGAATATATATATATATATATAATGAAAACTATGTACAAAAAAAGGGGGGCCAGACCTAACCCAAAAAGAGCCACAAAAAATGCTACATAATTAAGAAAAGCGATAAGTCGAAAGTCCCAATTTGTCATGCAAAAAAGCAGGTCGTGCGATCAATGGTAATATCACCCCACCACATATAACCCACCAAAGAATGTCCATGATTGGATAACCGACCAACACACATGTTACCTTCTCGAAAAATGTGAGAATGTCTAATATTCAAACCAAGAGACAGGGCATTATGCCAACGGTTGCGGAGCAGCCAAGAGATTAAAGACGGTGCCGAACAGCCAAAGCACTAATGGAATCACTCTCAACCCAAATATTCTGCCAGCCATGAATTGCCGCTTCCTCTAAAGCAATAATAATAACTAAGATTTCAGCATGTAAAATTGAAATGTCACCAATATTAGAAGCAAAACAACCCATGTGTTCCGCCCGGTAGTCAGGCAATATACCTCCACAAGCTGCAACATTGTTCATGACGGAGCCATCAATATTAACTTTGTGCCACATGAAATTAGGGGCTAACTAAACAACTGTCTTGATTGTAGGAGCCATACGATGCCGCAGAGATCATGGAGACAGTTGTGCAACTATGGTACATCGCTACCTATCTATTCTCTAATGAAGCATTTATAAAATCAAATCAGTACTCGTCTACTCCTTCTGTCTCAAATTACAAGCAAAAAAAAGTTATATTTATTTAAAAAATCAGAACATGATAATTTAAAGTGTTACTTGTTCTTTGAAATAAATTTGAAAGGAAGATGCAAAAATAATTTTTATTAGTTATTATATTATGGGGAAAAGAAAAAAGAAAATAAATTAAATGGAATTTACAATTAATTTTGTCACAATAAATAAAAATAAATCATAAAAAATGATAAAAATAATTTTTTTGTTATAATTTGAGACAAGTAAAATTGGTTTTTTTGTTTTTAAATTAGGACAGAAAGAGTATTCTTTGTTTTTTTTTTGGTAGTGGACAGAGAGTATTCTTATGATGAAACATATATATACGAGGCTTATTCTCTAATATAAAGTACGATATACTTTATAAAATTTACTATTGTATTTAAAGTTTATATTACATAGATCATCTATATGGATTTTTAAATAAATTGAAAATTATTTGATATGTTATTAAAACTCATCAAAATTAACAATTTGTAGATTTTTATTAAATACCGTTAATTTTAATAGATCTCAATATTACATCAAATAATTTTTCAATTTTTTGAAAAATTTGTTTGAATATTGATATGTGATTTCAATCCAAATATATTAAACTATAAATTTTTTAAAATTTATACTCGTTATAGAATTATTGACAAATGCACCGTGCACCATCCAAGTCTTTTACCTATATACAATCACAATAATAAAAAGAGTGGAAAGAGGATTTAATTTTAATAAAAAAAATGTAATAAGGTTAACCATAAGTTTTTTTTTACGAGTCCACCATAAGTTAGAAGCACTAAGTTAGAAGCACTGTTCCTTTCTTATAAAAAAAAAAAGAAACACTATTCCTTTAAATTAGAGATCAAGTTCATCAAGATAAGGTGGCTAATGATAATGATGATGATGATCAAGTTCATCATCATCATCATCATCATCATCATCATCATCATCATCATTATCATTAGCCACCTTATCTTGATGAACTTGATCTCTAGTATATGGCTTCGTCTAAAAGTTTAAGTTGTCCATCAATTGTATTAACGTATCACGAAGTTCTTTCGTTTCCTTTGTCATTTTTTCTCTTTCAATTCTCATTTCTTCCCTTTCTATTTTTAGTTCTTCAAATTCATCTCTTTGCACCCACTCAGTTGACGAGGAAGAACCACGATAATTTCGCCTGCCTATAAATAAAGAAGATTCACTCCCACGACCATATACATGTCCTTTCCTTATTCCTGCCACCTCAAACCACACATTTGTTTCCTTTGGCGGCGGAGTTCCTTACAAAGATGCTTGTTCAGTCAATTCTTCCCATCTATGTTTATACATTTCCTATTGACATAAATATAAGACTAATTAATATTTTAAAATCAAGTAAAATAAAATCAACATGAAAAATTAAATTCAATACAATTTAAAGTTTAGAACTCATTACATAGACATGTTCCAATCTTCGATCAACCCAAGTGTTATTCTTGCGATGTTGGTGTGTATGAACAAACAAATCTGAAGGAGTTGGAGGAGCCCCATTCAATTCCGTCTAACAAACAAAAAAATATGAATTAAAAATAATTTAACATCTTAAAAAAATTCAATTCCATATTTTGCTATGTTTTTTAGCCATTCACCATAAAGAGACACACTAATAAGCGTTGTTTACAGTTCCTATCGTAAACTCAACAAACAAAAGATGCATGTGTAATAGATATCTATTATTTTAAACTATATTCATAAAGACCTATCTTAGACTTAAAGAATTGCAACTCATAAAAAGAGGTAAAACATATGCAACATAAACACCATATTTATACAAACAAAATAAACTTTACCAAATTAGCTCTGTGTTGGGAGGAGCTGATAGAGCCACAAGTGTGAATGGACATTCCATGACCTTCATGGTCAAACGCTCGATTTGTTTTTGCTTGTATACACTTTTTTTTATATTCAGAAGTTCTCCAATGCTTACATAATGTATTCCACAAATCCGAGGTAATCCAACTTGGTCTTTTCCATGTGGCACGAACCTTGTTTAAGTTATTTTTCATTACAGTTGCTCCTCGTCTTTCAAAGTTCTTTCTAGCCCATGCTTCGTCTGGTGGATAAAAATTAAAATTTTTCTAGATAATATATAACAAAACATAGGGTTAGGCAAATATTCTCCTTAAAGTAAATGTAGATTAGCATCTATTATATTAACAAAAAATAAGGCTGCAATAACAACCCAAACAATGAAAAAAACGAGAGAAATTAAATATTGAAGAAAAGCTACAATAGCAACCACAAAAGGAAGGAAAAAATTGATAGACATCTACATTAATTCCATGGGTCGTCCCAGCCCTTAGGTCCCTCTCTTTTTAAGAAATCAATAATAATATTTCTACTTTTTAAGAAAGCTACTTTGCTCTGCAGAATTTGCGCGTATTCAAAATGCTAATCTTCGATTCAAATTAAAAACATACCTTCAACTCTTTAAACCACAAGTCTCTCATATCAATGTGTATCTTTTTCCATGAGCTCCATGGCTCATTATAACTACTCCTCATGATATCTCCAATCCCTTTAGTTGCAGCATGCGAAGGCAAAAATCTACAAAAATACATATTATTAGTTATGAAATCTATATAGTATATGACAAGGACTAAAAATATATACATGTAAATATATTGGTGTTGATATTAATTAAGCCCAAAAGCTACAGCTGGTTATTGAGAGCCAAATTAAGTCAAATATTCCAAACCAATACAAACTAAAAATTTTAAGGTTTTTTGTGTTAGCGCTCTCCTATAAATCCTCAAATCCTGCATTCATGTTCTCTCTTTCTAAAATAAAATTGATCAATTATCTCATAGATAGCCTCAATCAAATTCACAAACAAATAAAACAGACATGTTAATATAATTGCCCAGAAAACAATACTTATCGGAGAGACGCCGCAACAACAACTCACTACTAATTATGAGAATGGAGAAGTACATATTGACACAACAAAAGAAAAACAATCAAATACAAATAGAAGTAGTACGTAGAACTTAAATACAGATGAAATTTGATTTCAATAGAACTTAAATTCACAACATATATCCAATTCAAATCAACAAGAAAATTAAAAGTTAGGTTTTACAAATTACATACATATGGATGAGTAGTGCCTTCGAGAAACATTCGAGGGGTTTCAAAGTGAAACGTGACTGAAGAATTTGAAGATTTATGTGAAAGATTCAAACGGTTTTGCCGTGTTTCTGGGTTTGTAGCTAGCGTGAAGAAGGTTTGTTATAATATTGGTTCTCGGTACCTTTTTCCTTTCTTTCACTGAACTTGGTTCCAGATAGCTACGTATAAAAAAAATTAATAAAAGGTAGGTAGATATCTCTTAGGATGTACGATTCATTTAAAAAAACTTGGTTCTATATATACATTTTTTTTGGTACAAGATTCTATATATTTTAATTTATAAAAACTTGGTTTGTAAAAAAAAAAAAAAATTTTTTTTAAAGGTAGTTTGATTATCTCCATCAATGTGTTATAGGTAAATATTGTTTTTTTTTTTCCGGTGTATTTTTAAAATCTTTTTTATTTTTTGACAAAGTATTTTTAAAATCTTAACTGTCACAAATTAATTACTACATTCGTTTCTTTTTACTTATCGTTTTAAGAAAAACAAAAAAGACCAAAATAGAAGAGTGTATTTCTTAAAAAGAACGGAGATAGTATCATCCATTGAAAACTTCCTTCACATGTTTTAAAAAAATTTAATTTTTTTTTATTTTCAATATATCAACTTTTATTTTTAGTCAAATAAAATTTTTCGTTGAACTCTTTTGTTCTAAATTTTATGTTTAAAATTTTATCTAATTTTTTTTCGTTGAACTTTTATTTAATTTTTTATAGTTCAAGTGGTAAGAGTTAAGGGACATGAGTTGGGTAGAGAAGATCCAGGGTTCAAATCCTAGTGGGAGCAATTTATCATTCCAATGTACCAAAAAAAATATACTAAATAAATTATTTTTATGACATGTCATTAATAAAATCTTAAAATGTCATTAGTTTAAAATAAATTGGATCTTTACCTTTTGTGTTGAAAACAAGATATATAATTCATGAAAATTAACGAATTTTAGACACAATTGTTAATCCAAAGTTGTAATCTTTAATTTAAAGTTGTTTTTTACAATAAACTTAAAATAAAAAATAACATCTCTATAATCACTTGTGAAATCTCAATATGTTTGAAAGTTTCTTCTCCTTCTTCATTGTCATCTTGCTCTTGTTCTTGTATATCGTCAAATGAATCTTCAACTCTTTCTTTCTTTTGAACATTAATGGATACTTTTGATAAAACTTCTCCTTTTTTTTTTGGTACATCGAAAAATTGATGAAACTTCTCCTTCAGTGTCATATTTTTCTTGTAATTTGTCAAACGAGTCTTCAACTATTTCTCCCTCTTCACCTCCCATCGACGGTTCCAATGAGTCTTCCACCCTTTCTTCCTTTTGAACATTCATGGGTCTTTTGTTTATTTTTTTTCTCTCTCAGATTTGTTATTTTACTCTGCACTTGAAATTTTTAACAATTTCTAGTCATCTTATTTATAGAATTTTATCCCTTTATAGAATCATTGTTTTTTTATTTGGATAAAGACTAAAGAACTATTATTATATGTAACAAACTTTATTTAAATACCTAAATATAACAAACTTTGTTTTAAAAATAAATTTTAGTTTTTCAAACTTTTTGACAAACTTTGTTTTAAAAATAAATTTTAGTTTTTCAAACTTTTCGTTAGTCACTTGTTTTTTTTTTAACCGAGTATTAAGTTTTTAGTTAAATATATATATTTTTCCATTTTAATTTTTTTGTTGAAAGTTGAAAATATATATTTCTTTTGCGAGGCGAGGTTTCCGGATTAAAATATAGTAAATTTTTTGTCTCCTAATCAGTTGCTAATTATTAGTTTTTAATTGATGTATAATATTCAGTCTCTAAATTGGTCACTGATTGTCCGTCTCTAAATCGGTCACTATATTAGTGACTGATTTAGCGACCAAAATATTTTTTATTATGTGACTGATTAACCAGTCTCTAAATCGGTCACTAATATAAATATAGTAATTATTGGTCTCTAAATCAGTCACTAATTATTTGTCTCAAAATCGGTCACTAATATAAATATAGTAATTTTTTGTCTCTAAATCGGTTACTAGTTATTAGTCTCTAAATCGACCACTAATATAAATATAGTAATTATTGGTCTCTAAATCAGTCACTAGTTATTAGTCTCTAAATCGGTCACTAAATATAGTAATTATTGGTCTCTAAATCGGTCACTAGTTATTAGTCTCTAAATCGGTCACTAATATAAATATAGTAATTATTTGTCTCTAAATTGGTCACTAATTATCAGTCTCTAAATCAGTCACTAATATAAATATAGTAATTATTGGTCTCTAAATCGGTCACTAATTATCTGTCTCTAAATCGGTCACTAATATAATATTAGTGACCAATTTAGAGACCAAAATATTTATTATTATGTGACCAATTATTCGGTCTCTATATCGGTTGCTATATTATATTAGTGACCGATTTAACCACCAAATATTTTTTTACTTTAAAATCAAAATTTTGGTCTCTAATTCGGTTTCTAAAGTGACCAAAATATTTTGGTCGCTAAATCGGTCTTTAAATGCGATTTTTCTAGTAGTGTATCCACCGCCGAACGCAATGACTATTCCCTCGCTAAATTGGAGGCACCTCGATGGGTGAGATATCTGACCCAAAGATTTAAAGCTGCTCCATACCCAAGGTGAGGATCAAACCCTCGACCTTGGTTAAGGGAGGATGAACCCCAACCGCTCAACCACCCCCTTAGATTATCATTGCGATAATTTTTTTTTTCTGGTCAGGTTTTTTTTCTTTTGGTCAGGTCATTGCGATAAATTTAATCCTTATTAAGATATGTTTCTTTTTCACATTATTCACAATGATAATTATTTTTTTAAAATTATTTATAATTTTAATATAGGATCTTTTATTTATTTATTTTTAAAAAACTTTTTTTTATCACGGGCCATATTTAATATTCGAACAAAGCCTCAAAAATGTCAGGGCCGACTCTGAATATATTAGTCGGTAAAAAACTTTTTTAGTTTTTTTCTTCCATGAATCGAATAGTTTATGTAGGTTTATCTGCATAAAATATCATATTTAATCACCCGATTTGTCACTAATATTCATTTATCCAACATAAACCGTCAAATTGAGTCAATTCGAACTGATTAACCTAATTTTACTAAACATATTTCACCGCTGATTGGGAGTGCATAAAGTCCTCAGGTCAAGTGTTACTAACGAGACATGCAAACAATGCAAGAATTTGGCATAAGTTCATTTCATCAAAGGTCTCTATATATGTATGGAGGTTGTTTAAAAACAAGATAGCAAATAACTGATGAGAATTTATGTAAATGGAGTAGTAAATTTATCCAAAATTTAACACAATGTGTTGCGTGTTATATAGGATCTAGATCCTCTCTAGAAGATTCTCTCTTCAAATGATACTTGAGGGCTGAAGGGAAAAACAATTGACAAGATCGAAAATATATCAAACAAAAAATGAAGCTTAAATGATGATAATGGTGGGGAGGTGTAAATTGATTATCATAACTAAAAACAAGAGATTGCAGAGTGAAGAAATCCCTAGGAAATGGAAGACGATGAGAAGTTTCTCCCTCCTCTAATTGCTCCTTTTTTTCTTTTTGTCCCTCGACCGTTGGATAAATCAGATGACTTGAATTTTCACCGGAGAGACAACAGTGGTGAAAACCGCACAAGGGCATCCGTATCCACAAATAGAGTGGTGTTTGACAACAAGGTGGGCATTGATAATATAGTGGATTAAATAATAAAGGTATGCTTATTATTAATATATATCATAGTTTACTATAAGCATGTCTTATGTTTTCTGGCAGTAATCTAATAAAGGGTTGCTTAGTAAAAAGAGCAACATAACAGCAATATGGTTAACACAATGTGTAGAATGTTGATGCTCCTTTGATTTTTCTTCCTCAGTATTAATCAAAGCAAATATCTCCTGCCTTCCCCATTTATAATGTCACTTGACGCGGTACTGTAATGTTAAATTTCCTTAGGTACGCAATAACTATTACCTCAACAATTACTCGTCTACCTAGAATCGATGGCCAAGATAGTTTATAGTTTGTTAGTGTGATTTGAATCATTCGCTTTCTAATTAACGGCCAAGATGCAAAACATATAACTGCGGGCTAAACAAATGGCTGCCTGCCGTGTTGGTGATGGAAACAGGAATCATAGTGTCAAATCATGAACTGTCCAAGGTAACAATAACGGATAACCTGATTTCATGGTGATGTCTACTCGAGTTGGATAGAATTTGTTGACACCTGTTATATGCAACACCAAATATCGACTAGCTAAATTTCGAATAAACTGTTATTTTCTGCTATTTACAACATTGCGTTAACATCAAACACATTTTCTTATCCAATTACTAAGAACTTTTTGTAATGTCAAAGGTACACACACTATAACACAGCACAGAATGAAATTAAAAGATGTGAAGAGTTGGCATATATATAGTGATAATTTAAATAAACAGTTGTTGTAAAATACCATCAAGTGATTCCTCAAATTTATGGGTTATCTGGTATATCATATATGAGCATCAAGATGGTTGTGTGTTAAAACTTCCCTTGCACGTGAACTCCTATGTTGAAGTCGTTGGTGAAGTGTTTCAGAAATCAGGTTGAAAAATTCATGGTCCCATCTCTGAATCAACAATGGATCTTCAGCATAACAGATATATATTGATGTCACTGCACTTTCCACCACAACCATAGCCACTCCAACCTGAGAATTATAAGTTTGAATGATCTTTACATATAGCAGCTATTTATGGATGATAGACAAGGATATCATTGAGTTTTGTTATTAATGGAGGTGAGACACTTAATGCTTTAAAGGGGAAAGCAAGAGTTGCACCAAAATATGCATATATACACAAATATATGCTTCCAACAATGTATAAAACTTATTGTTAGTAGACCTCCTATTAAAAAGGTGTATGTAAGGAATAAGTTCAAAGGCCCAAGCAATTAGGCCCAATTTAAGTGGTAAGTTGTGTTATAAATACAATAAGAGTGGTATTTTACTGTCATTGGATTTTTTCTTTGGAGATTCTAGGGTCTGTAAGTCCTAGAGCAGTTCAAGAGAGATTATTAGCAGTTATTACTTTTGTTAACGTTGTTGTCTCTTGAAATTCGGAGTCTTAACTGTTTTTGATATATCAAGACAGTAATCTATATTGAATAATAAAAGCTATTAGTCAGTTTTTCCATCATTTACCATTTCTATCACTGGTATCAGAAAATCGATCATTTTCCTCATGTGTATGGTCCCATACACGAAGACAAATGGAAGCAAGATTGGAATTTCTTGAACGCGCGCATATGAGGATTACATAGCCACGCATGATGAGGTAAACCACTTGCGACAAGGCTGAAGCAAATTGCAAAGTGGATGAATTATGTGAAATTGTTCACAATTTGTCAATACGCCATGAACAGGGATCACTGTCGTTCTCGCCGCAGCATATTCACAACCCAAAGGACAAATGGAGGAAGTTAACAATTCCTATTTTTGAAGGAGAAGATGCACTTGGCTGGACAAGTCGTGTGGTGCGCTACTTTGAATTGTGAAATGTAACTGACGCAGAGAAAATTCAAGCGGCCATGGTAGCTATGGAAGGGAAAGCATTGACGTGTTTGCAATGGCGGGAATTTTGCTCTCCTAATCTGACACGGGAAGATTTCAAGGCAGCACTTCTTAACAGGTTCCAACCTGCTATGCTCCAAACACTTTATGAATAGTTGTTGAGTTTGAAACAAGCAGGGTCCATGGAAGAGTATCGTGCACAATTTGAATTGTATGCTGGTCTATTATGTGTTGCAGAACCTGAATATCTCAAAGGGATTTTTCTGAGTGGCCTCAAAGTTCTAGTTTGCCGGAACTAATGGATTTTGATAACGCATTGATGAGAAAAATACTCGGCTGAACCCCAAGCAAATCCCACGCTCCAAAAGCAGGAAATTTCACGAGGAACTTCCCTTCTAACCGTACAGTGGATGCGAATAAGAGATCGTCAACTAGAACGTCTACCACTTGTGCTGTCACTGTTGATGGTAATACAACATCTCAATCAACTCCTTTTCGTGGTAGAGTATATAAGAAACTGACTGATGCAGAGTTACAGGACAAATTTGCTACAGTTTTGTGCTATCATTGTGATGAAAAAATTTCACCGGGTCATAGGTGTGCAAACAAGCAATTTAATGCACTCATTTTGGAAGGGGATGAGGACGAGGCTGAAAGTGTTGACCAAAAATTGGAATCTGATAGTGCTCTAAATTCTCTTCAATTATCTATGTTTAGCATGTCGGGTCTTACTTCCAAGAAAACAATGTTGTGTTGGTCAGCTACGTCAAGAACAACCTCAACTTGCAATAAATAACTGTAACCTGAAGCTTGCAATGCTTTGTACATGGTTTATGGCGCTTTTGACAAAGTAGGACCCCCTTGCAAAACATGAAAACCAATTGAAGTTGGAACTTTGAGAATTAAATCTCCAAAATTGGCACGGATCTCATCAAATTGAGCCAACCAGTCCATTCCCAGTACAATATCTACATTATCCAACTCAAATACATAAAAATCTTGTTGAACATGCAATCCTAGAATTGTGATAGACAACTGTTAGCACACCCCTACATAAGGAATCTTTCTTCCATCACCCACCTCAACAGTGAAAGAAGGATTTGGTGTAAATACTAAGTCTAAATTCTACACCAAAACCAAAGAAATAAAGTTGTGAGAAGCCCCACAATCCACTAATACCAGTAAGACTCGACATGCTAAACATAGATAATTGAAGAGAATTAAGAGCACTATGAAATTCCATTTTCTAGTCAAAACTTTCAGCCTTGTTTTCATCCCCTTCCAAAATGAGTACATTAAATTGCTTATTTGCACACCTATGACCCGGTGAAATTTTTTCATCATAACGGTAGCACAAAACTTTAGCAAATTTTTCTTTATCTCTGCATCAATCAGCTTATTTTATACTCTAACACAAAAAGATGTTGGCATCAATGGTGGCAGCAGAAGTGGTGGCTTGTCTAGCAGACTGATAGGCATAAGTTAGTATACAAGAGAAAGAATAGGAAAAAGGGTCCCACCCCTCATCATGAGTTGTCACCAGCTCACATAAGCTGTCCAGAGCTGTCACCAGCTTTCATAAGCTGTCCACAGCTCCCATAAACTTGGAGGAAGGGATACACATGGGACATGTGTCCTCTTGTGAGTGGATGGGTGAGCTTATATAAGTCACATTGATGGTGTGAGTGTTATCATGCAAGAGTTAAGCTAGTTCTAGCAATTGGGAGAGACTTGGCCTCTCGAAGAGCCATTCTAGTCTGAATAATCACTTTTCTGTTTTCAGCTTATTTCAGTTTAAGTGCTTTTATTTTGTAATTCACCCTTGATTTAGATCCCGTTTGATCTCTAAATCAATTATCATCTATTATATACTTTCATTTCATCATTTATCTACTGTTTATTTGTTTTTCTACTGTCCTATCGATATTGGATCCTATCAATTGGTATCTAGAGCCTCGGTTTTACGTTGATTTCGAGCAAAAATCATGGATCCAATGGAACAGAGATTAACGAATGTAGAAACTACTATTGAACAGATCCGGCAGTTGTTGCTTGAGCAACGACAACCACGACGTCGTCATGGAAGACCGGTGGGAAGACGACACCCACGCGACGGTGACGACGACGCCGGTAGTGATAGTAGCACTATTTCGCGTAATTCTCCGGTACGACAAATGGCGAACGATCACCGGAATCATCACCATCGGCGTAAGCTAGAGATGCCGATCTTCAAGGGTGATGATGCGTATAGTTGGTTAGTGCGCATCGAACGATATTTCCGACTTAGTGGAGTACGTATACCGGAGAAGTTAGATGCTGCAGTGATAGCTTTGAAAGACAAAGCTCTGAATTGGTTCCAATGGTGGGAAGAGCAAACTCCCTATCGCAACTGGGATGAGTTCAAAATTGCTATCATACGCAGATTCCAACCTGGAATTCTGCAAAATCCATTAGGACCATTATTGAATCACAAGCAAACTGGATCTGTGATGGAGTATAGAGACAAGTTTGAATTGCTTGTTGCACCGGTAAGAAGGGATGACAGGAATATGTTGGAAGCAATCTATCTAAATGGATTAAAGGAAGAGATACAGGCTGAGTTGAAGTTATATGAAGATCTGGATCTGTCTTCTTTAATGGATAAGTCATTATTACTAGAGGAGAAAAATAATGCACTATTGAAGAAGGGAATTGGTAGCAGGGGAGAGTGGAGAGATAGGAGTGCTACCACTAAATTCAAGGATCCTAGTGACTATGGTGGAAGAAGGAGGGAAGTAGAGAGAAGTGGAAATGAAAGTGCTGACAAGTTTAGAGGAAGGAGATTGAGTCCTGCTGAGCTTGATGAGAGGCATAAGAAAGGATTATGCTTCAAATGTGGTGAAAAATGGAACCGGGAGCATGTGTGTAAGCTCAAACACATGAAATTGATGTTATGTGAAGGGAGTAGTAGTGAAGAAGAAGAAGAAGGAAGTATGGAGGGAGAACAGGAAGAAGAACCGCTAGAAGAAGAGATGAAGACTTTGCAACTGTCCTTGCAAAGTAAGGAAGGTTTCACTTCCAACAAGTCCTTTAGAATATGGGTAATGATTGGTGACAAACCTGTACTGACCCTCATTGATTCTGGGGCTACTAGCAACTTTATAGCCACTGAATTAGTGAAGGAATTGGGAATTACATTGGTAGAAACTCCCACATATGTGATTGAAGTTGGAAATGGCGAGAAGATCAGAAATAAGGGTGTATGCAAGGACTTGGAATTTCAAATACAAGGTGTGCAGCTCAAACAAAATTTCTTTCTCATGGGATTGGGAGGAACTGAAATGGTGTTAGGAATGGATTGGCTAGCTAGCCTTGGTAATATTGAGGCAAATTTTCAGAAACTGAGCTTGAAATGGAAAAGAGAAGAGAAGAATTATGAGATATAGGGAGATCCAGCTCTCAGTACCAGTCAAGCCTCATTTAAGGCCATGATGAAGGCATTGTATGATGAAGGAAAGGGGTACTATCTGCAGTATAGATCAGTTAGCACTGATATACAGCAGAAGGAGGTATTAGATCCTGCATTGGCTATATTAGTGGAGGAGTTTGCAGAGGTGTTAATATGCCAACAGGATTACCACCTAAAAGAGTACATGATCATGCCATTGTTTTAAAGCCTGGAGCTGACACACCAAACATTAGACCCTACAGGTATCCATTTTATCAAAAAAATGAAATTGAAAAGATTGTGGCTGAGATGATGCAATCTGGTATAGTCAGGCATAGTACAAGTCCATTCTCAAGTCCCGTTTTACTGGTTAAAAAAAAGGATGGAGGGTGGAGATTTTGTACTGATTATAGGGCTTTAAACAAGGTAACTGTACCTAATAAGTTTCCTATACCCATCATTGAAGAACTACTAGATGAGCTAGGAGGTGCAATCATTTTTACTAAGTTGGATTTAAAGTCAGGGTACCATCAAATAAGGATGAACGAGGCAGATATTCCAAAAACTGCTTTTAGGACTCATGAAGGGCATTATGAGTACTTAGTCATGCCCTTTGGCTTGACCAATGCACCATCAACATTCCAATCATTGATGAATGAAGTCCTCAGGCCTTATTTGAGAAAAATTGCTCTAGTTTTCTTTGATGACATTCTTATATACAGTAAAACTAGAGAGGAACATTGTATACATGTCAGAGAGATACTACAAGTGTTGAAGGACAATAAACTATATGCTAATCAGAAAAAATGCTCATTTGGTCAACCTCAAATTGAGTATTTAGGTCATATAATCCCTAGTGAGGGGGTGATGACTGACCCTAAGAAGATAGATGACATGGTTAAATGGCCAGTTCCAAAAAATCTGAAGGGGCTGAGGGGATTTTTGGGTATTACAGGTTACTATAGAAAGTTTGTACAAAACTATGGAAAGATAGCATGGCCACTTGTGCAACTTCTAAAGAAGGACAGTTTTTTGTGGAGTGAGAAAGCTCAGAAAGCTTTTGAGAAGCTTAAAGTAGCTATGACTACCTTGCTAGTCTTGGTTATGCCAGATTTCACTAAATCTTTTGTTTTAGAGACTGATGCATCAGGACAAGGATTGGGGGCTGTGTTGATGCAAGAAGGAAAACCAATAGCATATATGAGCCATACCTTATCTGCAAGGGCTCAGTTAAAATCTGTGTATGAGAGGGAACTGATGGCAATAGTTATAGCAGTACAAAAGTGGAGACCATACTTGTTAGGAAGGAAATTTATTGTGCATTCTGATCAAAAAAGTCTTAAGTTCATATCTGAACAGAAAGTGATGGGTGAAGGACAACAAAAGTGGATATCTAAACTTATAGGCTATGATTTTGAGGTAAAATATAAGCCTGGTAAGGAAAACTCAGCTGCCGATGCTCTCTCTAGACAAATGCAATATGCAGCAATCATTTCTCACCAATGTGAAGTATGGGAGGGATTGGAAGAAGAAGTGCAAAATGATGATAAGTTGAAAAAAATAGTACAGGAATTGACTATAAATCCTTTGAGCCATGGAAAGTTTCAGTTGAGAGGAGGAAGGCTTTTCCATGATGGCAGGTTAGTCTTGCCACCACATTCACCTAGAATTCAATGGTTATTACATGAATTTCATGACACAGCCACTGGTGGGCACTCAGGATATTTGAAGACATATAAAAGGCTTGATGGTATTGTGTACTGGGAAGGAATGAGGAAGTGCATCAAAAGGTATGTGGAAGCTTGTGAGATATGTCAGAGAAACAAATATCAAACACTGAGTCCTGGTGGTTTGTTACAGCCACTTCCAATACCAACACAGGTATGGATTGATATATCTATGGATTTTATTGGTGGTTTACCAAGAGCTCATGGTGTGGATACTATCTTGGTCATAGTTGACAGATTCACTAAATATGCTCATTTTCTCCCTTTATCCCACCCTTATGATGCTAAAAGTGTAGCTGAGTTGTTCATTAGAGAGATAGTGAGACTACATGGATTTCCCAATACCATAGTCTCAGACAGGGATAAGGTGTTCTTGAGTTCTTTTTGGAGTGAATTGTTTAAGCAAGCTGGCACTAAACTCAAATATAGTAGTGCATATCACCCCCAATCTGATGGGCAAACTGAGGTTGTGAATAGGTGTTTAGAGACCTATCTAAGGTGCATCACTGGCAGGAAACCAAAGGATTGGTCTAAATGGTTATCATGGGCTGAATTTTGGTATAATTCTAACTATCATTCATCATTGAAAAGCACACCATTTGAGGCCTTATATGGAAGGCCACCACCAGTCCTAGTCAAAGGTGATGTGCATGAGTCTTCTATAGAAGAAGTAAATAGGCTTGCTCATGATAGAAATACAATGCTAAAAGAATTGCAAGAGCAATTGCTAAGAGCTCAGGATAGCATGAGGACTCAAGCCAATAAGCATAGAAGAGATATTGAATTCAGCATTGGTGACATGGTGTATTTGAAGATAGCACCTTATAAATTGAAGAATCTAGCTAAAAGAATGAATCAAAAACTCAGTCCTAGATTCTACGGACCTTATGAGGTGTTAGAAAAGATTGGAGCAGTAGCATATAAGTTAAAGCTACCAGCAGAAAGCAGAGTCCATCCGGTCTTTCAAAAAATGAGCAAGGTGCGATGGTGCGAAAGAATGAGCAAGGTGCGATGGAAATGCTGGTGAAATGAAAAGGATTACCAGAGTTTGAGAACTCATGGGAGTTAGTTGACAAAATGGAAGAAGATTTTCCAGATTTTCTCATTGAGGTCAATGAGAGTTTAAAAGGGAGGGGTATTGATAGGCATAAGTTAGTATACAAGAGAAAGAATAAGAAAAAGGGTCCCACCCCTCATCATGAGTTGTCACCAGCTCACATAAGCTGTCCAGAGCTGTCACCAGCTTTCATAAGCTGTCAACAGCTCCCATAAACTTGGAGAAAGGGATACACATGGGACATGTGTCCTCTTGTGAGTGGATGGGTGAGCTTATATAAGTCACATTGATGGTGTGAGTGTTATCATGCAAGAGTTAAGCTAGTTCTAGCAATTGGGAGAGACTTGGCCTCTCGAAGAGCCATTCTAGTCTGAATAATCACTTTTCTGTTTTCAGCTTATTTCAGCTTAAGTGCTTTTATTTTGTAATTCACCCTTGATTTAGATCCCGTTTGATCTCTAAATCAATTATCATCTATTATATACTTTCATTTCATCATTTATCTACTGTTTATTTGTTTTTCTACTGTCCTATCGATATTGGATCCTATCACAGACGAACTCTTTATTCGCATCCACTATTTTTTTACGGTTAGAAGGGAAGTTCCTCGTGAAATTTCCTGCTTTTGGAGGATGGGAGTTGCTTGTATTAAGCAGAGTATTTGTCTCATCAATGCGTTGAGCAAAACCCATCAATTCCGGCAAACTAAAGATTGGGTGAATTTTAATTCTACCTTTACAGCATCTTTGAGGCCATTCAGAAAAATCCCTTTGAGATATATTCTAGTTCTACAACACGTAATGGTCCAGCATAAAATTCAAATTGTGCACGATACTCTTCCACAGTTCCTACTTGTTTCAAACTCAACTACAATTCATAAGGAGTTTGGAGCAGAGAAGGTTGGAACCTCTTAAGAAGTGTTGCCTTGAAATCTACCTTTGTCAGATTAGGAGAGCAAAATTCCGACCATTGGTACCACGTCAATGCTTTCCCTTCCATAGCTACCATGGCCGTTAGAATTTTCTCTACTTCAGTTACATTTTGCAATTCAAAGTAGCACTCCACACAACTTGTCCAGCCAAATGCATCTTCTCCTTCAAAAATAGGAATTGATAACTTCCTCCATTTATCCTCTGGGTTGAGAATCTGCTGCGGTGAGAAAGATGGTGATTCCTGTTCACAGCGTATTGACAAACTGTGAACAGTTTCACTTAATTCATCCACTTTGCGATTTGCTTCAGCCTGTTGTTTTTCTGATACCAGTGATAGAACTGGTAGAAATGGTAATTAATGGAAAGTGTAACTCACCAATAACTTTTATTGTTCAATATAGATTATTGTCTTGATAGATCAGAACAGTTACAGACTCTTAATTTCAAGAGACAACAACAATAACAAAAGTAATAACCGCTAATAATCTCTCTTGAACTCCTTTAGGACTTAGAGAGCCTAGAATCTCCTAAACCATACCCAAAATAACAAAAAACCAATGACAGTAAAATATCACTCTTATTCTATTTATAACACAACTAACCACTTAAATTGGGCCTAATTGCTTGGGCCTTTGAACTTATTCCTTACATACACCTTTTTAATAGGAGGTCTACTAATATACTTGTTATTGTTGTTGTCTCTTGAAATTCAGAGTCTATAACTGTTCTTGATCTATCAAGACAGTAATCTATATCGAATAATAAAAGTTATTGGTCAGTTATACTTTCCATCAGTTACCATTTCTATCACTTATTTACATACATACATACATACATCTAATCATATACATATTTATTG
This sequence comes from Trifolium dubium, assembly GCA_951804385.1. Lineage (NCBI taxonomy): Eukaryota > Viridiplantae > Streptophyta > Magnoliopsida > Fabales > Fabaceae > Trifolium > Trifolium dubium. Next base: position 16,580,905 of record OX638069.1, on the reverse strand, counting down.
AGATATTTTATGAAATAATAAAATAAAATCGCAACATGGTAAGATATGATTGTATAAAACTAATTTACACTGATGATGCATAATTTTTAAACTCTATCTATTTTGGTGTTAAACCTTTCGTTCAAGATTGCTATAGAAGGAAAGGCAAGGGTGAGAAGGCAAGGTCAGTTTTTGTGGCAAGATATGAATGTTGTAATTTGTTTCTATTTTGAGATCAATTTTAAAGAGAACATTTAATAAAAGTAATAAAAAATCAAGGAGTTTGTAAACTTACCAATATCATCCCCATGAGCATAGATGTAGATCCGATCATAAAAGCTCTGTCACTCCATTTCATCCATGCCCAAACACCAGAGCAAGTTCCAGTTATCAGCCCACCTAAAATGGTTCCCATTAACAGCACAGCACCTGAACAATCGTATGCGACAAGTGCTTCAACTCCAGTTGATTGAAATAACTCCCAGGCATCTCTAGCAGAACGGTTAAAGCTTTTACCATAAACACCAATCTGTAAGGGACATGAGCATAAAACATGCTCACGTAAGTTTCTCATTTCAATTTCCATGACATATTCATACCTTGACTCTATAGAAACAACAGGTAGTTAAACTAAAAAGATAAAATAAAAAAAATCAGCAGTCTCTTATTTGAATCTCGATTGCTGAGATCAATTTCTATTATTATCGTATACTGAAGTGCTTACTTATTATATAGACACAATGGGCTACCTGGACATAGGCATACTTGTTAAAGAATCGGACAAGAGTCTCCACAAGATGGAAAAGGAAATCAACACAGCAAAGTAAACACTCATTGTTGCCTATCTTTGACCGGATTCCTCTTATCTAAAAACAAATCAAAATTTTGATGAGTGTACACAAGAAATGAATGCGAAAAGGAAATGAACTTCAAATAATTCACAAAAAATAAAAAAGGTAGTTAATACCTCCCATCGCAGTGTCCTAATAGCAGCTGTGAATAATGAGCCATAACAAATGCTGCCAAAAGATGTTGTTAAAGCATACTGTAAAGATTTCATTATGGAGTTAGTGGGAATTGATGCACCCTCGCTACCACCATGGATACTAACGCGAACAAGTGTCCCAGACACTATGACATGTATAGTATTACAAAGCACAGCACCTGTCCAAAATAAGCTTACAGAGAGGACCTGCATGGATGCATAATAGCAGTATCTGATGAGAAAAGCTTACACAATATGAATTCATAACAAGAAAGTTCAACACAGGAACAGACAGAATGAAGATTAAAACTTGCCAGCTCACCACAAGAAGCCACCAGCGTCCACCGTCACCCAAGCTTGAAGCTACAACACCAGCAGCTCCGAATGACCACAAGGCCATCCATAAAAGCACGATGGCCATTAACGCATATGCGACTCTCATAACCTCGGGAAGATTCCATACCATCTTCACAGCCTTTTGCAAAACCAACATTGTAAATGGAAGTCTGGATGACAAAAGGAGAGGCAGCCACCACAAATTAACTTAATTATTAATTACATAATTATATAGAAAGAAAAATGATTGAAATGAAGAAATCATGTCTCCTAGGTCTATGGATTTAGTTTCTCAGAGGATTAATTTTGCCATCCAAAAAGGTTAGCGGTGCAGCTTGTTGCTTTCTTGCCTTTCATTCTTGTTTAACTTGAATATATAAAAAGACATGATAGTGTGTGAAGAAATTATACTATAATAAAACGAAGAAAAACAACAGCAGAGAGCTTCCAAAATATATAAAATTGCACCATGTATCTTTTGATAAATGAAAGTATCCATGTTGCAAATGCTTATTTACAAAGTAAATAGCTATTTATATTTTATATGCATTACCATGGACCTGGTTAGTGAATTGTGATATTATAGATTGTAAACTTCTAACAAGACTAGTTTAGTGAGACGTCCAAATTTATATCTATGTACAACATTATATCTATATTACATCAACAACATAAAATGACCTAGGTTAATGGAATTGTTAAATATGGTTCTCATAATCTAGGCATTATAAAATAATCAACAACTGATAGATATAAATATTCTCCTTAGACATGCATTATAAATCTCAATTTTGAATTCACAGAAGTAGAGTAAAAGTTGATAACAACCAAGATCAATTCAATAAATTATTTCTTGTATTGTGAACTCAGGAAAACATAAGACTTCTTTCACTAATTGAAAGGCTTTATTAGGAGGATACAGAATAAGAGAAGTAGGTAGAGCCCTTGACATGTTGAAGATTTTGACCCTAAGATGAACATTACTTTTGAAGTTTTATAAATAAACAATTAAACTGGTTAAATCAACGAGAATGTGAGTTTAACAAGGGAGATCAACCTCTTGAAAGTTCCATCTCTTGATATACTTGAGGAAACTAGCTTGCTTTATTGCAGACCTAGTGACACTCCTATGGATCCCAACGTCAAGCTACTACTAGTTAGGGGCAGCCACCGAAATACCTTGGTACTGGTAAATATCGACGCCTAGTTGGTAAACTTAATTACCTCACCGTGACCAGACTAGACATTACTTTTGTTGAAAATGTGGTTAGCTAATTTCTAAATGCTCCATGTGATGACCATTGGAATATTGTGATTGACATTCTTAATTTAATAATGCGTAGAACAAAATATTACTTTATGATAAACAAGGGTAACACATCCAAGTTGTGGGCTATTTTGGTGATTCTAATGTTGATTGGGCAGGTTCACCTGCAGATGGAAGGTCCACTTCAGGGTATTGTGTCCTTACTGTTAATAACTTGAACTCATGGCAGAGCAAGAAACATAACATAGTTACAAAGCCTACTGCAGATGCAGAATATTGTGTTATGGCAGCAAAGAGCTCGTGTATTCACATGGCAAAGAAATTACTCCAACAGTTCAAATTAAGAGACGTTGAGGCAATGAAACTAATGTGTGACAACCAAGCTGCATTACATATTGCTCCCAACCTAATCTTTCATGAAAGAACTAAGCACATAGAGATCAATTGTCATATTGTAAGAGATAAGGTTCTTTTAGGATATTCCCTTATAGAACCTCAAGTTGAATCCATTTGTAACAAGCTTGATGTATATGACATTTATGCTTTAGCTTGAGGAGTGTTAGAATTAAGTAAATTTGTCCATAATCCTTGCCACTTCCTAGTATGCATGTTAATATTCCCCGAGTTTACAACTTCCTAGGTTAGTGCTAATCAATTAGACATTAAATGCATTTTATATTTATTGTAACACTACAAATTGTGTGATCTGAGTAATGAGTATAGACACAATTTACAAAAAATATTCATTTAATCTTCAACATAACATGACTCTATATAAGGGTGATTTTGTACAAGTTATCAAATTTTAAATAGCAAGTAATGTAATTGGTCTCAGCAATTTATTTGGATTGGCATATTTGAGTTTTTCTAGTGAAATAAACACTTGTAAAACTATTCTGGAGAGCCTAAGTAAACAACTTATAGCTTATCCATAAGTTGTTCAGCTAATTTGGATAAGCACTCCATGACAGCTTATATGAAAATATATTGACTTTATTTTATCTTTTGTTATAGAATAGCTTATATGTAAGCATTTATATGATAAACGATTATGCTATAACCACTTAATTAAGTTGTTTATGTAAATAAGGTCTCAGTAATAAATCTGCAGGAAGCTTCAAATATTAACTTTACCAATCGTTAAAATATGGAAAGAGATGGAGCAACCAACAATCTCCACACGGAACCGGTCAGCAACAAGAAAACAACATAAAAATTCAAATAAAATAAAATGTATTGAAAGGAAGGATAACTACTTACCTATCTATGACAGATATAATATACAAAAACTGCAGAACTGCTCCGATAGCGAAAGCAACACCCCAAAAAAACTGTTGAGCCCAAAAACACAAAACACTGATCACAGCAAGATAAGTGGTAAGAATGTGGACAGACACCTTCATCATTTGCATAGCACGCGAACCCAACAATAACAACCAACTCCATCCAAGAGCAGTTCCAACACCGCCAGCTACTGCATAGAGTGGCCAGTAATCCTCTGTCAAACCAGCTTCATTCTCCATGAACCGGTATGTGTATTTATCAATGTCAAGCCTGTTCTTTTTCTTGAACCTATTAAGGCCAAGAATAGCAAGCACACAACCTAAACCAATCAATTGGATCACAAATAAGCCTAACCAAAACACATCATGCCAACGCCTTTTCTGCTCCATGCTCACCACTTCAGTGACGTTGTTGCCACTTTTCCTATATTTCCCCTGCATATTGTCGAAATCGATATGATATATTCAGATACTAAAAAAGAACACAAGGTCATATATATTAACAGAGTCAATAAAAACAAGAGAAAAAGAGAATGAATTTTTTTTCCATGATAACATGGGTATCCCCATATAGCATGTTACAGATAATGAAAAAGTGAAAACCTTATAACTTATAGAGGGTAAAAATCACATTTTTATTATTGATGGTGTAAACAAAATCATTAAAAAAAATTTGTGGGTTTCATTTTTGAGAAGGAATCACTTGACTCAAGAAGTAACTATGAGAGGAGTTACTCCGTTTAATATCTCATTATTCACGATAAATTTCACTAATCTAACCGTCCAATTAAAAGTTCTTATTGAATAGATCAACTCTGCAAGTTTTTATAAAATTTTAAAACTATTTCTTACATCATTAAATAACTTCTTCAAATGAACGTATAATAAGCTTTTAAACAATACAAGTAAATATCAATGTTTAGATTACATAGATAAGAATTAGTGAAATATCAAAGCTTTTAAAAATATGTGCACTTGATCATTGATATGTAATGATGTAAACCAACCGTTGAATTAGTGAAATTCATCGTGAATAATGAGATATTAAGTAGAGTAAGTCATCTCAGAGTTACTTCTCGAGTCAATAGATTCGAGTCAATAGATCCGTCAACTTCTTTTGTTGAAGTAACTAGTGAAATAACAGTTACAATTGAAAGGGGTATAATGGTATGTTTGGTATCACGGTGGATGTGCCAGAATTGCGGTGATCCACCGTGACTTTGTAGAAGCTACAACTTGTAGCTTCTGGAAATTACGGTGGATCACCGTGATTCTGACACATCCACCGTGATACCAAACATGTACTAAATTAATAACGCCTGAAAGTGAATGAGTAATTGAACTAGAGAAAATGGAAAGAAGAAAGTACCTGATTGTTGGTGGAAATTGAACAATCCATCATTGTAACTGGATATGAAAAAGCATTGCAGATTGCGATGGAGCTATGAATAAGAGGTACTACTACTACTGCTACTAAAATTGTGAGTAAACAAAAAAGTGTAAAGAATTAACAAAAGAGAGACAAGGGTTTGGGAATGTTGAGAGAGATTGGTGTTAGGTGAGTGGTGGTGATGATTTGGTTTACTATAGAGGGAAAAAGATGGTGAAATTGTGGAGAGATGCCACGCGCCATGATTGAAGTTGCCATGCGCCTTCATGTGATCAAAACTTACTTTAAAATGGGTCATCAATCATCATATCATTTTATCAACGACTACTATAATATGCTAGTGCTATGCCTAGTAGTCCGACTAATTATTGCCCTAAGCCAAATGAGACTTTTGTCTTTGTCGGTGGAGTAAAACGGTCTCGTTAATTTAACTTAATTGATAAAATATTTGTTTATAATATAAAAGGATTGAAGTTCGAATTCTGATACGTACACTTATTCACTTTATTTAAAGGGTTAATTATCTTTCACCCCCCTGTAATATATGCAAAAGTTGCATTACCCCCCTATAATTTTTTTTTGTTGTTTTACCCCCCCTATAATATTAGATTCCATGTTTTACCCCCCTCAATTTTAGTCAATATTTTTTGACTGGTCAAAATGCTGACGTGGCAGTCCACGTGGAATTTATTTTAATTTATATTTTTTTTTGAAAAAAAATTGTCAATTCTGAATTTTTTTTATTTGTTTTATTATTTAGTTTTTTGATTGTTTTTAATTAGTAAAATTAGAAAAGAAAAAAGGAAAGAAGAAACAAAGGAAAGAAACGAACAGAAACACCATAGCCAACACTGCCTTCACACACCATTCTCTGCCGACGGAGAAAATCTTCAACGGAAGAGAACAAATCTGCGATGATTCTTAAAAAACGAACCCTAAACTCCATCCTTCTCATTCTCTGTCGCGCGATCGGAGAAGAAGACCGGCGACCGGCGACCGACGGCGATGAAGAAGAAGAAACAGGCGAATCCACCCGCGACGGCGAAAAGGAACGACAACGCTGCGACGGTGAATCCACTTGAGTTTCCAATTGATGAAGAATTGCTTCCATTCATTGTTTTCAAATTGAAAACCCTAAATTTGAGAAGAAAGAGAAAAAGGGGCGATGTACAGTACAACCCATTAGAGCTTAAACGATTGGAATGGAAGGAAGGAAGCAATGGAACGATGAAAGTAAAAGATTGTAGAGAACGATGAAGGATGGAAGGAATGGAAGGAGGCAAAACCAAAACCATCGTGTTCTTGTTTCTTCTTTCTTGTCTTATTCTTTTTTCCTTTTTTATTTTTGAATTTTACTAATTAAAAAGTAAAAACAATCAAAAAGTTAAATAAAAAAAATTCAGAATTGACAATTTTTTTTCAAAAAAAAATATAAATTAAAATAAATTCCACGTGGACTGCCACGTCAGCATTTTGACCCAGTCAAAATATGTTGACTAAAATTGAGGGGGGTAAAACATGGAATCTAATATTATAGGGGGGTAAAACAACAAAAAAAAATTATAGGGGGGTAATGCAACTTTTGCATATATTACAGGGGGTGAAAGATAATTAACCCTTATTTAAAAGATAAAATTTTAGTCACTATAATACCTGGAAAAAAAATAGATAGTAGAGTTGTCAAGGTGGACATGGCTCATGTAGTCAGACTCACTTCACTTAAGTGAGCCAACTCATATAAAGAGGCTTCAGAGGGTCAGTCAGTTAATTTTATGTGCTACTAAATTGCACTCCACCCAATTAGCAATGAGCTATGTGGATAAGTGGATATCTTAAAATCACGCTACCAATTATGTATAAAAATGATAGTTTGAACAGTTGAAGAGTAAGTAATTTCTATACTTATTTAAAATACAACTTCAGATACTAAATGAAGTTTCAGAAACCATTGTTGTGGTTAGAATTTAGAATACTTAAAATGTCACAACCACTGGGCCGACTCAAAGGTAAGACAATTCAAGCAAGGACTTTAGGCCTCCCAAAAAATAAACTTTTTACTGAGTAAAAAAGGTCTCTGGTAAGTCATAAGTCAATTAATTCTCAGCAGCAAAAAGCTTCCGAGAAAAAGATAAAAGCCTCTAAATTTTATTTAATAGAATGAAACAAAAATTATATAATTTCTCAAAAATTTTAGCAACTATAACCTTTGAATCTTTGCATATTAAAACTAGCTATACTTAATAAAATTTTATTTTAGGTCAATAATATCTTAGCAAAGATAAAATGTATTGGCCTTGTTACCGATTGAAAAAGAAATGTTAAATAAAATTGATTATGATAATTTAATAAATGATATTTTGTTTCAAAAAATAAAAATAAAATCATTTTAATAAATAGAATTTTTAAAACAAAAAGACCTCACTTTTTAAATTCGCTTTAGGCCTCACTTACTGTTGAGTTACTGTTGAGCCGGCACTGCACAACCATTATTGTAAGTCAATGAAATCGAACTGTATTTAACTTTCAATATTGAAGGGATATCCACATCATCTTCTATAAGACACTTTTCATATAAATAGAACTATTTTTTAGTCGACCGGCCCACAAGCCCGTCATACTGATCCAAGACGAACAATGAAAATATAGGCCTGACGGTGACCTAGAGAGATACTGTCATTTTCTTAGATGCTTTTTTGAGGGCCGATCCATATTAAAATAATCCCTCCGGTCTTTAACATAAGAGAAAAACAATTTTAAATTCATAGAAAAACTAATGTATCTAGCCTATATTATAGTCTAAATATATTACTTTTTCAATGAACTAAAAAAGTGATTTGTCTCTTGTATTAAGGACCAGAGGGAGTACAAGGCTAGTGGGACGCCCTAATAGTTAGAACCATTTTGACAGCTTAAAAGATATGTCTTATTTGCAAAAATAAAATAAAATTAGATGTCCCTAATACATCAAAAATAACTATATTGTCCTCTTTTTCATAAACAATTTTAAAATACAGTGCCCTAATTTTTAAGGTTTGTATAGGACTCCTCATTGGAAATGGCACATTCCCTTTCCTTTGATGAAGGAGCCATTGGGAATGAACCACCAACACCAACCTTAAAAAGTTAGGGTATTTAAAAAAAAAATGAAAAAGAGGACTATACAATTTTTTTTGTGTCAAGGACATGAAGAAAAAAAAATCTCTTGTTTGTGACTTGAAGGTTCTAGTCAACATTGTTACATGAGACTATAATATTAGTAGAAATATTTCTCTCCTTTGGTTCCGCATATTTGTGTTCTTCAATATGGATTGACGCATTCAAATAACTTAGAAGTGGTGCGAGAGACACAAATATGCTGATTGATTCAAATAATTTTCGATTTATATAATCTGGGAACTCTCCTAAGAGATCATCAAAGTCTCATTTTATAATATTTTTGGTGCTTATATGTCTCGAAATGATCGCTTAGCAACTTAGTTTCTTTTTTCTGGGTGGCTCTACCCTTTTTTAGTACCAAAAAAAGTCTTATACACAAATATTTATGAGATCGAATGGTGTATATTTTAACATCAGAGTTTCATATTAAATTTTAAATAAAAATAAAACTGTTGTCTTGTTTCTTAAGATCTAAATTGTTTGATCAAGATCGGACAGAACCGAAATGTTAACTGATTTTAATTCAATTCTTACCTAAAGATAACTTGACAGAAAAGTTGTACACATATGGGTCATTTAACCAGCTATATAAGTTTATCTGTTATTCATCATCATTATCATAGGTCCTTGTCTTCATCATAGATAATCAAGTTTTACACAAGTTATGTCTGTTTTTTTTTCTAAGGGGAATTATGTACACCCGATATTTCATATCTCACCTTTAATTAAATAGCATTGAAGCCAAGCAGAAGGTTTAAACTGAAAGATGTGATCAACAACCACCACCCGCCGGTTCGATTGAACTGAGTAACCCATTGCCTCTAAGTTGCATGCAATGATCTTCAGCATCAGCTTGGGCACAGATAATCACCACTGACATTCCATTGTGGTGAGCTTCTTGCATTATGTTAACTGCATTATCAAGGGTCATTCCAGGGATCACCTTCATGAGTACTTGGACGACATACTCCCGTTTATTGTAGTTGTCATTGTGCAATATTACACGATATGGTGGCGCTGTTTTCCTTGATTTCCTGCACATCTTAAAAATGCCAGAATCAAATACATTTTTCTTTACTCTACGAAGAAAGAAATAGTTGAATATCCCATAAATATTAATCAATCAGAAGAACAGAACAACACAGCATCTAAACCACTCCAAGGGATCTCCAAGTTCAGTTTCATCATGACGTTCCAGGCATAAACAACCATTCATATTCATCCACAATATACCATTATGTATTTACATGTTTTAGGCCGTCTTCCACTACATGTGACGATATACCTTAAATTATTTTCACACTATTAGCAGGACCCGTTGAAAAATTATCACAAATTTCACATGAAACAATAACAAACAACTTCAAATATCAATGGTTAATAGACACATTGTAATGAGAATCACGGATCACCTAATAACATTCAGGAAAACAAATATTCAGCGGTTAGAAAATCTTAAGTTGATGATCAGGCATCAGCAATCAAAACTTTCTGCTTACTTCAAATCAAATTCAGATTCCCGGCCTGGGGTGGATTTTTCAATAATTGGCTTTTCCAGGATTCCTCCCCCTTTACCAGATCCTCTTGTTAATACAGCCATGGGAACACAAAGATTGGAGCATGGGCCCTTACAAAAAGAATATCTGTCCCCTGTAATGCAAATGCTCCATAAGTATACTTGAAACACTCGACTCGACCATATGCTTAGGGATGAGACAAGCTTTATGGAGACCAATAAACAAATTTCAATCACAAAACATGAATTGTGAAACAAATAAGATACAATATAAATCAGAACAGAAAACACAATATAACATTCATAGTAAGCATTGTTAGTGAATAATTTTTCAAGACATTATGAATAAATAAGAACAAATACAAGAATAACTGCACATACACAAATGAAAATGAAGGTTCATGAAATATGTAACAGTGTACACAAAGGAAATTTTAAATATGCCAACTACGTACTGAACCAAATTTTGATAAATGTTGAAATAGATCATTTCATTGAGATGAAATAATTTGCTTTACATATGTGCATAAGAGGTACAATTTACAAATATATGATAGGCAAGGAGGAAAAGTAGCCTTGTGAACAATTGGACTTCCAACTTCAACGTTACAGCCAAATCTTAAAAATTGAGGAGTTGCAAATTGAGCCATAAGCTCAATATCAGCTGATTGAAAAAAATTATTGATCATATTATTACCAATGCACTAGTCATCTAAATCACCTTTTTATTTCCTTTCAGAAAATTAAATTTATTTTATGGATATATCTTATACTTAACAAAGTTAATGCATTTAAATAATCTATGGATCGATATGAAAAAATCAGGTAATAACAATGAGTATTCACTATATAATTATATATAGTATGTCATACAAAAATTGTTAAGATAATAAATGAAATGGTATATTTGTAGCATTTCTCACAATTTGAGGGTTCAGTTGAATATATTAAAGTTTATGGAGGCTATTAATAATACTTAGTGGGTGGGTATGTATTTTACACCCGAGCAAATGATAAAGGACACATAAAATGGTAAGTAGAGAAAAAGACCACAAATAACCTCAATAAATTTAGGTTGTACGCATAGCTAAGTTAGTAGAGATGTCACATTTTATATGCAAGGCCGGGGTTTGAACCCGGATTTCCCACTTATTCACCTCAAGAGGTGAATTTCTAGCCACTAGGCTACTTGACCAAAAAAGAAAATTAGGTTGTAAGCAAACCAACAAAGATCAATACAAACAGCACTATAGTTAACTAGTTAACAGTATTCAATAACTTCAACAGAATTCAGTATCCACAAAATCCATTATTTGATCAACATGAATTTCTCTTCAGAACTAACAATACTTTACGCTCAAAATAATACAATGCTTATTAATAGATGTATAATTAGTTAGAGATTAGTAGTTAGTTTCTTGCTAATTTGTCTGCCTATATAAAAACTTGATATAATCACTTTACTCATTCAAATACAATTTATATTTCAATTCTTTGAATTTCCGATTTTTATCAAATCTATCAATCTCGCAGAGTCTCTATCATAAAACGTTCTGAAGCAGCTACCAATTTTTTGCACTTATTCTCTCTAAGCCACTTTAAATATCATCCATCTTTACAAGTGCATTGAGAAATTGCTGTGAAGCCACAAGGGTTGTTCCTCTTATATAATGTGGTGGGTATGAATACTATTGGAACTAGTGTGAAGCCTTTGTTATGTGGTTAAACATGTATGCTTTTGTTAACTGGTTCAAGAGTTGTGGTTTCTGCTCAATGGTTAAGTCTCTGCATCTATTGGCTTCTTTTGACAGTTTTTGGATTCTTCTTTAAGGTTGGTTGTTAAGCATTTTTCATTGTTTTTCTGCTTATGCTAAGTGGCAAAACTTAAAGGTATAGTTTCTAATTGGTAGTTAAGCTTATTTCTTTTGGCTTTGATGATTTTAAATTCTGCTTGTATAGTGGTTAAGCTTTTAATTCATATCCTTTTTCAACCAATGTATTTTTGGCATTTCTCTTTGAGTATCCCTTTCATTTTTTTATTTTCACCCTCAGATTCCTAGGGAAAAGTGGTCCTAGTAGTACAGAGGTTCCGGGCGAGTTCTAACAACAAGTGGTTTTAGTCCGCTCCCAAACGCAGTAGCGGGGATCGAACTGTGGTCTGATTAAATCAATTAAGTCGGTCTTTGAGTCGGATACTGAGTTGTTTTCAGAAATCTATTACATGATTAACCGCTTGAACCAAAGGTAAAAACATTTATAATGAATGAATTGCAGTTTGTAAACTACTTCTGATTACTACTGGGTAATGAAAATAAAATAAGACGCTTAATAATAAATAACCAAACAAACCCTAGTTTCCGTAGTGTAAAAAATAATAATTAAAAAATGGGATGTTATGATATGAAAAGAGTTAACCCACCTGGTATAAAGAGGTTGTTAGGAGAGAAGCCAATGCCCCGACAGATCGCAGTCTTCATCACTCTCCTCTTGACTGTCTATATTTGTAATCGATCTTCTCTTCTGCGTTTTGTGAGTGAATGAACAAATAATATAAACAAACAAATAAGAGTCGAGCAAAATAAAAATGGAAATTGATCCTCAAGATTTTTTTTATAAATAGTAATCCGCTAAAATTAAACAACTCATACAATTGTGAGATTTTTGGTTCGAATTTCGGGTCACGATATCTGATCTAACAATTCTGATATTTGTCAATTGAGCTAAGATTTCTTAACAATTAAAAAAAAAGTAATACATCAGTTATTATAAGAGAAAATGAACTTTTTAATACTAAATATACCGGTTCTTTAACGAATATAGAAAGGGTATTGTCTCTTATAATAAAGAATAGAAGTAGTATTTTTTGGCTTAATTACTCTTTTGATCCCTTAATTTATTTTCTAGTTTCATTTTGATCCCTTAACTATTAGAAGTTTCGTTTAGATCCCTCGACATATTTTTTGGTTTCATTTTAGTCTTTTAACCATTAAAATTTTTATTTTAGTCCTTTAACTTATTTTATAGTTTCCTTTTGGTCCCTTAAATCTTCCTCCGTCAACCACTTTAATCTTTGCTTTCAAGGGACTAAAATAAAACCAAAAAAATAGTTAAGAGACCAAAATGAAACTAAAAAATAAGTTAAGAAACTAAAATGAAACTTTTAATAATTAAGGGACCAAAGTGAAACTAAAAAATAAGTTAATAGACCAAAAGAGTAATTAAGCCTATTTTTTTTAGTAAAAAAAATAATAAAATTTTCTAAAGAAAAATGCTAAACAATGTCCTTGAGCACTAGTTAAGCTATGGGTGTTTCGGTGCGGTTTGATTCGGTGTTGAGTATAAAAGTCATTCAAATCGCAAGATAAAAATGCATGTGGTTCGGTTTGCTTCAGTTGGTTTTTAAAAAGTTATCCAAACCAATGCGGTTTGAATTTGATCGGTTATAAAAAATGACAATATTATCAACTTATTACAAAATAAACATAAAAAAATTCTTAACTTCAAAAAAAAAAAAAAAAAACATAGAAAAATTCTTACTTTTTAATGTTTTTTTTCCTAGTCTTTGCTACGGTTTGTGTCATCTCCTTCGTTTAAGGAGCTTGTTTTGATCTCTTAGTTTTCAAGTTTAGCAAAGACTAGTTTTTTTCCCTGCTCATCGGCCATGGCTGAAACAAATCTAGCTGATTTATCAATTCATGATGAGGGAGATGGGAATTTTAGTTTTGATTTTGACTATGAAAGGGGAGGAACAGAGGGAGCTGCAATGGTGTCTTGTGGGCAGATTCATCTAGGGATGTCAATTTGTATCTGATAACAGATTATTTGTGGGGATTATCTGTACGAAGATCTAAAGTGACGGATTTTTTTCTTCGCGGAGACGGGGATGGAGGGGAAAATTCCCCCGTAGATAATTCGGGGCGGGGAACGGGGAATGTCCCTCCGCCACCGCGGATTCCCCGACCCCGATTATATTATTTAAATTATATATAATATATATAATTATATAACTTTATGTGTATTTTTTTTTATAAAAAATAATAATTAATAGGCTATAAATATTATGATTATGTATGGTAACAACAAGTGTATTTGGATATTTATTTTTTTGACAAAAAGAAATATTCAAAGTTGCTTTTGCATTTTATTGTTATTGATGCAAAATGTACTTTTAATTTTTAAAAATGAAAGATACAAAATATTTATTTTTTTTTGAAAAGGGAAGAAAATAAAAGATATTAATGTCGTATTTTTGATTAAAATGTATATCAATTTTGTTTAGTTTTTATGTCCGTGGAGCTCCGTGAAAACTGTGGAGATCCGTGGGGATGGGGATGGGGAGAAACTTTCCCCCGCGGCGGGGATCGGGGACGGGAAAATTTTTTGGGGGCGGGCCGGGGAACGGAGAAACAGCATCCGCACATTCCCCGCCCCGTTGACATCCCTAGATTCATTTATGATAGCCCCATGACAACCAGTGTTGGTTGACACAATAGGGCTTATGAAAGAGCAGTTGCCGTCAAACTTGCTTTACATAGGGACGTTTGTGGAGTATGATAAGAGTAACAACTCCACGTTTTGGAGAGACTATATGCGGATACGCGTCCGAGTCGTTGTGAGACTGCCATTGAAGAAGGATTTCAAGAGTAGAAGTGGGAATAGACCGGCCTATAGGGGACTACAGCCTGAGCCTATATCGTCTAGCCTATATAGGTTCAGGCCAGACCATATCATTTTCTTAAATAGAGTAGACCAAAGCTTTTTGACAAGTCTATTTAAATATAAAATACTCATTTCATCTTCTTTCACGCCCACACCCACACACATCCTTTCATCTTCCTCCACGCCCTCATTCTGAATCTTCACAGTTCCTTCTTCTTCTTCTTTTTCACATATGCGACAATCCCCATTAATCCTTCATCAAGGAAATTGATTCATGGATAACTCTTCTTACATAATTCTTCATAGGAATTCATGAAACCATTCGCATTCCTTCTTTCAATGAGCTTTTCTCCCTTCTTACAATTCCAACTTTCCCATTCCCAGTTCGTTTTGAAAATTGAATTTCTCCAATTCAATTTGTTTGATGATCCTTGTACATGTTCTTGAGATATTTCTGGAAATAAATTGAAAGTTCTTATACAAAACCCATAATCTCAGTTTTATGTTCTTGAATGAAAACTATATTGTGTTCCTTGTAGAGCAAGTTGGCCATGGATGCACCACCAAAGAAATTATAGGGAGTGTGGAGTAATGAGGGGGGGCGCGTGGAGAAATTATAGGGAGTGGGGGGCGCGCGTGAGTAATTCATGGGGGATTTTGGAGAAATTCATGTGGGTTATAGTTGCTAATTTTGATCCATGTAAAATACATATATAAATAATAATAACATTTTATTTATACATGTATCAGTCACATCTCTAGTTAGGTCTAATATTTTTATTGATGTACTAACATATATTATTTTTTTTTTTTGGTACATATAAAAGATAAACTTCTCCCGTCAGGAATTGATATCTGAACCTCCCCCACCCAACACATATATCTCGCAGCGCTTACCACTTGAGCTATCCTACGGGAACACATGTATTAATCATTTAATTATGAATGAAATGCTACAAACATTCTTTCATAAATAAAAAAACGATAATGTTTTTCTTTTGTGATTTTTATTTTTTTTCATCATGAAAGGTTAAAAAATATTAATTATTTATTATAATTGGAATATCTTTATATACCCTCCCTAAGTGTGTCATGTGGACAAACAAACCATATCAATGTACTTAAGAGACATTTTATATTGATTATAATTTTACGATGATTTTATTTTTTCACATTATAAATTGATCTTTTTCCTATTTGTTACTTGCAAACGGGGAAATATGGCTAAACTTGAGTTTGTATATGTTATGACTCTATTTCTTTCCATACTTCTTGTTGCTGCTAACTTTGACGGTAAACCATTTTTTTTTTCATGCTTTTAAATTTTTTACCTTAACTACTTATAAACTCTCATATCCTCTTTATATGCTCTTTTTTTCATTACAGCTAATTTTTATGAATGTCTTAATCACTCTCAATGTGATAAAAGAATTAGGTGTAAGCCTCCGGCGATTCCGCAGTGTAATGATAATTTCAAATGTTATTGTGATGCTCATACTGGTCCCAAAAAAACATGGAGTACAAAACCAAACAGAGTGCATGGATTCCCTATATGGTAGAATGATTTCCTGCACTATCAAAAGACCAAACAATTTATTATAAACAATCCCATGATATGTCATTTAAATATCTTGTTGGCATCCAATAATTTATTTTGATATAATTGTTATAAATACTTCTAGTGGATGTCCCTTAACTATTGACTCATGTTATTAGGCTCTTGTATTATCCTATAAATACGATCTATGTTGTATTGTAAACACACACCTTCAAGAAAATAATCCAATCTTCCCTACTCTTTCTATCTTCTCCCTTTCTAATCAACTGAAAATGTACAAATTCTTCTTTAATTTTTTTTAAGTTTCCTTTTTAATCTTTTCTTATTTATTTATAATAAAATTCATGATCATGCATCCTAGAAGGATTGCACAAGAGATTAGTAACATAGATAATAAAATTCTTGAAAAACTTACGACTTGAACTATTGATTGGGCCGTGCAGTAAAAATCATAATTTTATTCTCTATAAATTTCTGAAGAATTTATTATAGTTCTTGAAGAACTTAAAAACTATGTTGCATTTCTGAAGGATTGCATTAAATAATCATTTTTACATTATAAAAATGTTATATAAGTTCTGGAAGAACTCTAAAATTTAGAAGAATTCAACGTACATACATCTCAAAAGGATAGAATTATTAATTCTTTTTTTTTTGGTCAGGTAGCCTAGCGGCTAGAAAATTCACCTTTTAAAGGTGAATAAATGGGCATACTGGGTTCGAACCCCGGTCCCGACACAAATGTATAATGTCCTTTACCAATTGAGCTAGGTTCATGAAGACAATTTATTAATTCTATTTTTAAGTTTTGACAATTTATAATATTTATTGAATTTATTTATTTATTGTTATATTGTCGAAAGGAAAAAAAAAGAAATACTAGCTTCATGGGTATTGCTCATGAATACACATACACATCATACTGCTTAAGAATAAGGAAAAAAAAAAAGAAATTTGGTATGTCCATGGATCCTAATCTATATCCATATATATATTATTTATGAGTCATTTCTCAAAGCAATATGTATATGTGGCATCATGAAAATCAATCTCCTCTCATATGCAATTCACATTTATATCATTGAATTTGAATGATGTAAGCATAAAAAAATAATAAAAATCAGACAAAAACAATTATACTCTTAAATGCTGACATATTATAATTGTTGACCAACCATTCATTGCATAATAATTCGGTATAAAAGTCATTCTTAAAGACAATACACCTCCTAAAAAAATTGATTTTTGAAAGACGATACACCTTCAAAATTATAATCAAAAATTGTTTTTTATAAAAAAAATTATTAAGAACTCTAATATTATAATTTGTATCTAAAATATGATAATTATTGTATTGTATAAGAACTCTTTTAAAATAGTTGTAGTATTATTTTTTCATAGTATATATAATTTTTTTTTTTTGAAGAAGCTAAACTAACCCATCTAAATTGTCACTGGAGAAAATCGAACCTGAGACCTCGAGGAGGAGCATACTCCCAAGTCCCAAGTCAATACCACCAGGCCAACCCAAATGAGTTTCATAGTATATATAATTGTAGTTATCATATTATAATTTTTATTCAAATAACATTATAGTATTTTGAATAATTATCTTTCAAAAAATATTCTTATACTATATTTCAATACTATAAAATGTTAGTGTTACACCACCAAAAATAAAATGAGCGTTGATTATCAAAAGAAAAATATATAAGTACCGCTGCCGGGTATCGAAGGTGGTTCAAACCAAAATAAAGTCATAAATCACCGGAAAAAAGTTGATAATATCAAATTTAATGTATGCTTTTTTTTTCAATATTTTTCTTCACAAAATTAAGTTATTTATTTATTGTAGATCTTATGTAAAATTATGTTTGACCCTTCTTCTTCTTCTTCTTCTTTTAAGAAGTAGAGAAGTAAAAAAAAAAAAAAAAGCAGGTTAAACACTACCTTAATAAAAAGAGTAATAATAGTGATACATAATTACTTGCAAAATAAAAAAATACAGGGATGATAAGTGCCAAAAAGTAGTTATATTTCACATTTAAATAGGGCATTTGTTAACTTGTTTTGTTAGTTATTTGTACATAAAGTCCCCAAGATCTTGTATATATTTATTTAATGATCTTTTGTCTTATGTTATCTAAATTTAAGCTTATTTTGAAAGATTTTTGTGCTTTGAATGAACTGTTGGCAAAGTGGAACATTTTTGGAGTGTAAGAAGCTCGCCAGCTAGCGAACCACCACTGTTTTGGTCGCCAGTGCTCGCTAGCCAGCGAGCTGCTCCTGTTTTGGTCGCCAGCTCCTCGCCCAGCGAGCCTCAGCGAGGAAGGCATGAGTCAGCAGTACTAATCCACGTGTCAGCAAACCCATTGGTGAAGAAAGCTTAGCTCGCCCAGCGAGCAAAACAGAGCAACTTATATAAATAGCTTTTTGAAAACAGATTTTATTATTCTATTCACTGGTTTTTAGATCTGAAACAGAGAGAATACAAGGGTAATAGTTTTAGGAGCTTGAAGGTGGATTCATACAACTTGAGACATCAAGTGTTGATGTTCATCTATTGTTCTTCTTCTCATAACTCTTGTAAGAACCCCATGACAATGGGTAACTAACTTCTCTTTGTTGGGATTAGATGTAACTTGTTCATGACTATGTTTCTATTTTGATCTTAATATATATATGCTTTAGATTATTCATCAATATGAGTTTTATCCTTGATTTTCATGTCTACTTTAAGATTTGAATGATATAGACATATGTTGTTTGAATCAAAGCTTTAGGATAAAACTTGTTAAAACTTAAACTCTAGACATAGATTTAGGTTTTAATAGTCACACTTAATATCGAAACTTAATGCTATTGGATTGGTTGAATCGTCCGAGACATCGGAATTTAAGTAATTCAATATAGCCGTTGTATTGATTGATCATCCGAGACATCGGAGGTTAATAGGTATAAACGGGTTTTCAACGTTATCTGGACACGGATACGTTAGAGTAGCGATATGTGAAAGTATTGACTAATAAGCTAAAGTGTATATATACTTGATTAAGATAGTATATAGGAGTGAATGAGTAAAGTCTAATCCCGACAATTTCATCTCTAAGAAACTTAATCTTTTTATACCGCAATTTTATATTCAACATAGTACAAACAAATATCTCCGAAATCCGACCTTGAAATGATTATAATTGTTGAACGGTATCTAATATCGCACTAGTCCCTGTGGATACGATATATGCAAAATACTTGCTTTTGTACTTTAATAAAATGGCGCCGATGCCGGGGACTGGCGCTTAGATATTGGAGCATTGCAACTAGCTGATAAATCCATTGTACGTCCTTCTGGAAGGGCTGAAGATGTTCTTGTCAAGGTCGATAAATTCATGTTTCCAATAGACTTTGTGGTGATGGATATTGAAGAGGATGGTGACGTTCCGCTGATTTTAAGAAGATCTTTCATAAAGACGGCACGAATGATGATTGATAGTGATGATGGGGTCATGAAAATTAGAGTTCAAGATGAAGAGGTTAGTTTCAATTTGTGGGAAGCAATGAAGCATCCCAAAGACAAAGGAATGTGTTTCAAATTAGATGCAATTGATGATGTTATCTTAGATGTACAAGAATAAGCGCACAAATCTTCACCTCTTGAACAAGCTTTGACAAATGCGATTGACAACATTGATCCCAAAGAAGAACAAGAAATTGATGAGTGTTTGAAGGAACTTGATACTTTTGAAGAAGTTTCTCCTCTTGAAGTTGAGGTGGAAGAATTGAAAAATGATTCAAAGCCGATCGATGTGAAAATTGAATTGAAACCATTGCCATCACATCTGAAATATGCATTTCTTGAGAAGGTAACAACAAACCGGTCATAATTAGCAATTCATTGTCAACTCATGAGGAGAGCAGTTTGATTGAAGTTCTGAAAAGAAACAAAGAGTCGATAGGATGGATGTTATCTGACTTGAAAGGTATTAGTCCATCTTATTGTATGCACAACATCATGATGGAGGAGAATTACAAGCCTGTTGCACAACCTCAACATCGTTTGAATCCTACAATGAAAGAGGTTGTGAGGAAAGAAGTGGTGAAGTTACTTGAAGCTGGTATGATTTACCCGATTTCAGACAGTGCGTGGGTGAGTCCAGTCCAGGTGGTTCCAAAGAAAGGAGGGATGACGGTGATCAAGAATGACAAAAATGAGTTGATTCCGTCAAGAATAGTTACAGGATGGAGAATGTGTATTGATTATAGAAGGTTGAACAAAGCCACAAGAAAATACCATTTTCCATTGCCGTTCATGGACCAAATGCTTGAAAGATTGTCAGGTCAAGAGTTCTATTGTTTCCTTGATGGTTATTCGGGATATAATCAGATCACAGTCAATCCTGAAGACCATGAGAAAACAACATTCACTTGCCCCTTTGGTGTCTTTGCTTATAGACGGATGCCTTTCGGGTTATGTAATGCTCCAGCAACATTTCAGCGGTGTATTCAAGCTATTTTTTCTGATATGATGGAGAAATGCATTGAAGTGTTCATGGATGACTTTTCAGTATTTGGCCCCTCCTTTGCTTCTTGTTTGATGAATTTGGACACCGTACTTGTAATACCCTAATTTTGAGCTTTTTAAAATAAATATTTTATTTAAAAATTACTTCTTATTTTCTTTAAGAAGTACAAAAAAAATAGGTTTTTCGATAATTTTGTTTTACAATTTATCATTTTTATTTTATTGTTTTAAAATATAGCAATTTACCTTTTTATATGAAAAATAGCAAAAATATTTGAAAATTGTTTTCATCCCTTTATTTAAGTATATATTTCATTTTTATATTTTTTCTATATTTTTTATTTACATTTTTATTCATTTTTACTTAATATTTTTGCATTTTTATCCCTTTAAAGTTTTTCTTGACCAATCAAGTAGTGCCACTTCATTTCCTTCACATTTTATTACCAATTCCTTCATTTAAAATAAATTAGAAATTCTTTTTCACCCAATTTTCACTTTTTACCCACAAAAGTTCAGAAATCACAAAATAACCCCAAAAGTTATGAGGCTCTATAAATAGGACCTCATTTATGACAACCCTAATTTTCATTCACTGTTCACACATTTTCAGATCAATTTCTCCTTACTTCTTTCTCTCCCGCGGCGCCCTCTACACACTCTCCTAACCCTAAATTTCTTTCTCTCAAATCCACCAAAATCATCAAAGAAAACATGAATTTCACTTGAAACAAAAGCTTCTAATCATATTCCTCTGCTCAATTCCTCCATTAATCGCACGGTTTGGCAGCAAAACAAGCCTGAAATATTCCAATCCGAAAACGAAACCGCAAGAACGAAGAAGGTTGAGATTTGCGTGATTCCGGACAGTTTCTTCTTCTATCCTTTTGATTCACACTCGTATTATGTATATAGATTGATTCTGATGATGTTTGCGTACTTTGATTGATGAAAAACGTTTAGATCTAAAATATTTTCCCGTCGGTTTTTGTTTGATTTTGCGTTTATCATGCCTGATCTTTAAAAATTAATGTTAAAATCATAATCTATGCGAAAAACCGTGCGAAATGATGTGTTCATACGTTAGATTTGATGAAGGTTTGGTGTTGTAGTGTTTCTACCAAGTCAACTCGCCATTTTAATGGCTGCTATAGGACTCACCGAGTCCCTGACTCGGTCCTTTGGAGAAGAAGGAGATCCCACGACGTGGCAGCCTGCGATTGGCGCCCGCGCGGGTTAGTATTTGGGCATCTGGGTCGGGTTAGATCCGGACCCGACCCAGTTCGTTTTTTTTTTTTTTTGGTGTGGTTTCAGAAATAGATTGATTCTGATGATGTTTGCGTACTTTGATTGATGAAAAACGTTTAGATCTAAAATATTTTCCCGTCGGTTTTTGTTTGATTTTGCGTTTATCATGCCTGATCTTTAAAAATTAATGTTAAAATCATAATCTATGCGAAAAACCGTGCGAAATGATGTGTTCATACGTTAGATTTGATGAAGGTTTGGTGTTGTAGTGTTTCTACCGAGTCAACTCGCCATTTTAATGGCTGCTATAGGACTCACCGAGTCCCTGACTCGGTCCTTTGGAGAAGAAGGAGATCCCACGACGTGGCAGCCTGCGATTGGCGCCCGCGCGGGTTAGTATTTGGGCATCTGGTTCGGGTTAGATCCGGACCCGACCCGGTTCGTTTTTTTTTTTTTTTGGTGTGGTTTCAGAAATAGATATTGGGCCAATCTAAGCCCATTCTGATTTTTGTCTGTAGTTTTTTTATGAATGCTGGTCACACACTCTGAACATGCTATCTGCACCCCCCTTTTGTGAACTGAATTGGGCTTTGAGCCCATGATTTCTGATTTCTGTTTTTTTTCTGTTTGTTATACACACCTCCTTTCTTTCTTTCTTTTTCTCTTATTTTAGATCAGAAAATGTGGATTAAAAAAGTAATTGGTCTCTGACGCATGACTTTGATCGATTAATTTTTTAATTCGGAGTTTTTATAATTTAGATTAGAAAAGTGGATTAAAAAAGTAATTGGTCTATGACGCATGACTTTGATCGATTAATTTTTTAATTCGGAGTTTTTAAAACTTAGATTAGAAAAAGTGGATTAAAAAAGTAATTGGTCTTTGACGCATGACTTTGATCGATTAATTTTTTAATTCGGAGTTTTTATAACTTAGATTAGAAAAAGTGGATTAAAAAAGTAATTGGTCTCTGACGCATGACTTTGACTGATTAATTTTTAATTCGAAGTTTTACAACTTAGATTTGAAAAAGCGGATTAAAAAAGTAATTGGTCTCTGACGCATGACTTTGACTGATTAATTTTTAATTCGAAGTTTTTACAACTTAGATTAGAAAAAGCGGATTAAAAAAGTAATTAGTCTCTCACGCATGACTTGGACTGATTAATTTCTTCGAGAAACCACGAGACAGAGCCTGACGCATGACTTGTCTCTATCTTAACTTTCGACTTTGACGTTTAAGTTGACTTTTAGGTTGACTTCTACTTTGAGTTCCTAGTTTGACTTTTTAGTTGACTTTTGCCTTGACCTTTAGTTTGACTTTTTGGTTGACTTTTACTGTTGACTTCGTATAGTTGACTTTGTCTCGTTTAATTGAGTTATGCCGATTGCTTGTAATTGCCTGATGACTTGTTTCTCTTTAACTGATACATGATTACTTGTTTATATGCTCATATCTGATGCATTTTTAATTGTTCAGTATCATTGATTATATGTCATTTGCATTCATGCATTTGCATTTCTATCTTCTTCTACCTTTCTTTTTCTTTTTCTTTTCTGAACTGGAAAACTCTGAAAATACTCTAAGTAAATTATTGAATGAAAAGGGAGATGTCTGACGCATGACTTTCATCTCTTGAATAGTCTAAGTACCTGCCGCATGGCTCGCGACTGAGGACTATTCTCATTCACTGAATAATTACTCAGAAAATCTAAAAGACAATCAACCCACTCAACTGTTTTCCTGCTCTTGCGCAGTCAGCTTTTTCTGCCCTTGCGCAGTTAAATCTTTTTCAACTTCATTTTCCTAAATGGATGGCGCTTTATCCATTCCCCTGCTACAGACAAATGCTTAAGCCTCCGAAGCGAGCATACAAGCATACTGTTGTATCAGTGGAATGCGACCTAAGCATCGTTCACTAAAAACAACCAACACACAAATCTTTCTTTTCAGGAAGAACTACGTGAGCTTTGACTTCCTCATTGTACTTGGGGGATACGTAGGAGCGAGAGCCTCTCTCGTCAAGCCAAATAATAAAAAACTCTTTTTTCCCTTTTCTGTTTAATATGCGGTAATTTATTTCTTTTTATACGGTTATCTCTGTTTATGCAAACCAAAATTCCTCGAATGGTTCCTGTTGAGTACAACAGATATGAGGGGTGTTAACGTCTTCCCCTCATGTAACCAACTCCCGAACCCGATCTTTTAAAGTTTTATCATTATTTTCCTTTCCCCTCATGGGATAAATAAAATATGGTGGCAGCTTCATTGTTTACATTTGTGCATTGCATTTCATCATTGCATATCTGTATATTTTTTTGCGCCGGGTACTACAGCTGGCGACTTCACTGGGGACAAGATGATTAGTGAGTTAAGCCTAATTTGGGGCTTTTGGTTTGCTTATACCAGGTTAGCCGTATCTGTCCTATCTTTTACATTACCGCAAAATATTGAACTGTCTGGATTTGCTGGCTTTGTCTTCTCTTCTACTCCTTTTTTTTTCTTTTTGCCTTTATGGCTTGGTTCTTGGTTACTGTGTGCTATGGTTCATCACCGGACCGGAGAGAAACTTAGGATTAGTTGAGGGATTTTTTGCATTGGGCTCTCTGCCGCATGGCTTTGGGTTCAGTTTTTTCCATGTGGGGTCCAGGACTCCGGAGGCCTTTTTATCCAGTCTAGGTATCTGAAACTTTTGTCTAGGGACCACCGTTTAGAACCCGTGTCGAGGTTATGATGCTGACTCATCCAGTTGGCGTTATAATCTCGCTTAGATGAGGTTGCTTTTGGGAAAAGTAACCGAGGATTTTGGGAACCATGTCAACCTAGAACAACATGTGAGAGGGATAGAATGCTACAAGTAACTTTGAACTTTTGGCCTCAGAGATTCCATTTTGAAAAGAACCTGGTTGTTGTGACTATTGAAGATATGTGACTTTGAGATCAAGTTTGTTAGATGATAGAATGCTACTGTGATCATATCCATGCATCCATGCATTCATGAAAATAATCATGCATATTCATCTTTTGCATACCTTTACAAAAAATGATGATGAGAAAAGTTTTGAAAAAAAAATATCACGCATTTTCAATCATAACAAATCATGCATTTTTCAAATCACAAAACAAAATCTCATTTTCATCCATTCATTCCAACAGCTACCTTCCCGGCACCGTTATTTTACAAGAAGAGTTGCTCATCACATTATGGACAATTGGCTAGAGAAACACGATGCGCTCCAGGCTGAGGTCACCCAGATGGGTGGACAGGTAACCCAGTTGGGTGGAAGAATGACCCAGTTAGGTGGGAAGCTAGATCAGGTCTTGGAGATGTTGGCTAATATGAATATGCAACCAAGGATGGTCGAGGTTCCCGCACCTGCAGTTACTGTTACTCAAGGAAATGCCTCTGCTGGTTATGATTGGCCTACTTTTGGTCTACCTAAGGGTTATGTCCCGCAAGGATATGTGGCGGCGACATCTGCTCCACTTGTTGAAACTCCTGCTAGGGTCGGCACGGTACAACAGGTGATTGACCTAAATCAAGACGCATTTGAGGATCCTAGGGATGCTTATCAAGGTCCTGACCATCATGGGCCTTGATTTGCATACCAAGGAATGGCACCCCAGGTTAATGATCAAAAGGTTGATTCCGCTCCTCAGTTGGAACAGTAATATCAGGCTCTAGAGGAGAGGTTGAATCTGGTAGAAACAGGTAATGATCCGTTGGATTTCTCGAAGATGTACTTGGTTTCTGATTTTGTGCTTCCACCAAAGTTCAAAATGCCTGATTTCGAGAAGTATAAAGGTTTGAGTTGCCCGAAGAATCATCTGGTTATGTATATCAGAAAAATGGCCTCCTATGCTCATGATGACAAGCTAATGATCCACTGTTTCCAAGACAGTCTGGCTGATGTACCTCTCAACTGGTACATGCAACTCGAAAAAGGCAACATCCTTTCGTGGAGGGATTTGGCCAATGCTTTTATCAAACATTACCAGTATAATATGGATATGGCTCCAAGTCGCACTCAGCTCCAAAATACCACTATGAAGGAGGGTGAATCTTTCAAGGTCTATGCTCAAAGGTGGAGAGCCTTAGCTTCCCAAGTACGTCCCCCGCTCTTGGAGACGGAACTTGTGGACTTGTTTACCAATACTCTGCAAGGGACTTACTTTGAAAGGTTGGTAAGTACTTCTTCCTCTGACTTTGCCGATCTGATTCGAGTTGGTGAAAGGGTCGAAATGGGGATCAAGAATGGGAAGATTCCATCTGCTATTGGTTCACAAAGTAATAATGCCAGGAAGCATGATGGCGGCTTTAACAGAAAGAAGGAAGGTGAGACTAATGCTATATCCTCAAGGGGCAGTCAGGCGCAGCCGGCGGCACCTGTTCAGTTTCCCTACTTTCCCTTTCCATACTTGGCTGCTGCTCAGCACCAACAATTTCCAAATTATCAGTATCAAAACCTAGTGCCTCAACATCATCAACAGACGCCACCAAAACGGAATCCTCCACAAGCTCGTAGGGTTTTTGATCTGATCCATATGCCGTACAGTCAGTTGCTCCCTTACTTGATTCATAGTGGTAAAGTGACGCCTAAGCAGTTAAGACCTTTGCTTCCACCATTCCCTGATTGGTATGTCGCTAACGCTAAATGCGATTACCATGCTGGTATTGTGGGTCACGCTACTGATAATTGCAAAGCTTTTAAACACAAAGTACAAGACCTCATTGATGAGAACGAGTTGACTTTCAAAGAAAGCGGACCCAATGTGACCAGTGATCGATTGCCTAAGCATCCAACGGGTAATGTAATTTGTGTTGAAACTGGCGGAAATTTGATAAGGGATGTTTCTCTGATCAAAACACCTTTGTCATCTGTCCGAGAGATGTTGCTGAGTTATGAAGAGTTTGAGAAACTACACTCTGATTGTGATGATTGTCAAAAGGATCCAAACCACTATTCAAAGCTGAAGGAATGTTTGCAACAACTGATGGATCAAGGTTTAGTGCAAGTGGGATATGCCAAAAGGGAAACTTTGGTTGCCACTGTTAATCAGAATGAACATGCAAAGCTCGAAAGTGACGGTCGGAAAGAAAAGGGATCCGTTACATCTTTGAAAAGCCTGAAAGTAGCCATAGAGGAAGGGTTGTCTACCGGTTTGGGGCAGGTGTTGGTTTTGTCTGAGAAGAAGGATCGCTTCGGTTTGGGTTATCAGTCATCCAAGGGGATAACAACTCCAAAGAAGGTTCAAGACAAGATTCCAAAGATTGAGGATGTTTTTAGCAATGCTGGTTACCGTGTTGATGGTCACATTGCTATGATTAATGACAAGGATATTGATGGAAAGAACTAGGATCAGGTGCGCCAGTGTTCTCCAGAGACTGTGCTTAAAAGGCTGTTGGAATCCCTGAAGTTGTTTTTATTTCAAAGTAATTTGTTTCCTTTTCAAAACACCTTTGTTCAGCCCTGAATAAATGGTTGTGCTTGTAGGGCCACTTTGTTTTAATGTTTAATTTGCAGTTAATGAAAAAGTACTTCTTGTGCAATTTCTGTCTTATTTATTCTTCTTTTACAGTTTTAAAAAGATAATGAAAAATAGCAATAACTTCTTGCATTCATAAAATACTTTTGCATTCAATCAAATTCAAAAAAAAAAAAAGAATCATCATTCAGAAGTGAATCTATTGAATCATAATTGTGCCGTAATTCTTCATGGTTTCGGGTGACGAAGAAAGAGGTCATAATGGGCGCCTCCCCATAATAGGATATGAAAGAGCAAGTTGATCAGGTATTTTATCTCTTGTCAAGTATTTGTTTGCATTTAAGATTATGTAATGCACATGCATGTTTTGTAATCAATCCATTTGTACTCACTTCTTCTTCTTATTACTTGCAAGTTTGGAGCGAGGATGATGAAAACGAATAACTGATTTTTGCTGATGTATGCTTTCAATTGTGAAAAAACCTAGCTGATGATGAAAGGCATTGTTTCATAAAAAAAAATTGTGATTGAATCGAGTCATTCTTGCATATGTTTTGTTGTTATCTGATTCTCCTAGTTTCTTGAGATATATCTTTTTTAAGAAAATAAGCAATTTTGGTTTGACACTTGACCTGACACTTTAAGAGTATATAGGTTGTTTTGCACTTTAGGCTATTATGAAGGTTCATAAATGATTCAATAAAATCGGTACTGTCTTAACATCTTAGACTCTTAGAAGTATGTAAGATCAATTTGAGTACTGATTTGGACGAAGACCTGAACATAAGTTTTAAGTAACTCTTAGTAGTTTATCTTAGCAGTCGGCACCATCTTGTACACAAACTAAGTAGGAAATCGATGAACATAAGTGAATGATCCAGAAATGAAAATTTGCATATTTTGGTTAATGCACTAATTGAGTTAGATGACCCTCACTCGGTTGTTTAACCCAG
Organism: Trifolium dubium; assembly: GCA_951804385.1. NCBI lineage: Eukaryota > Viridiplantae > Streptophyta > Magnoliopsida > Fabales > Fabaceae > Trifolium > Trifolium dubium. Next base: position 16,552,565 of record OX638069.1, on the reverse strand, counting down.
CAGTTGTTGAAAAACCATGGTAAATATACCCATTTAGTAGTTGGTTCAGAGGAGTCTGGTTCTGAACTTGGTAGGGCGGGTTGCTGTCCGATCCCCCACAACTGCATTTGGAAGAGAAATAGGGGTTTACCAAATTGATTTTACCAGCTCCCCTCGATTTATGATCATAATCACTAACAGATTTTTCTACCATGAATGTGTACAAGATAACGGGCTTAATGTGATTCACCTGAATGAAAAGGGTGAATAAAATTTAAGCAAAAGTTAGAGTCACAATAAAATGCTTCAGATTTGTCTTCATATGATGAGAGTCTTTGACTGCAATGTGTGGTTTTGTGTTATTACAATACTTGTGGTATTGATGTTTATTACTTGATTTTCTTTTCTAGCCGGCAACCACGTATGATTAGAGTTGTCATGTCTTTTTCAAACAAGTGCTAAAAAAGAGTTACTATTTATGTGCTTAATGACAAGCAAATGTTCAAGTATGGGGAATTTGATAACACAATTTATATCTTCTTTTGGCTTGATTTACATGAATCCTAATTGCATAATATGACCTCAAAAGACCTAATTGAAGCCAGGTTCACTTTGAAAGCATTCGACAAATGTATTGTTAAGCTGACTCCTCCAGTTTGTTGAATAATTTAATAATTATTTCTTTTATACACATCACGTGTGTTTCAAAAACTTGCATGTGCATTATATCCAAAACACCTTTTCAAAAGAAATGATTTTACCTGCAAATTAATACTTGACATCAAAGAGATCTGAGTGATGGTCTGATCAAGGGCAAAGCTGATTTGAAACGCTCCTAGCTAGAGGCAAGCTATCTATGGATTCTGCCAAACAGGGGAAAACAAGTTGAACACCATGCTTATCAAGAGTGAATTGGTTCAAGAATTGGTTATACTGCAAATACCAGTTGGTCAGGGGCATATCCGTCATAGATTCCAGTGCTTGGGGCATACTGTGTCAAGATCATATCCTTCTGAAAAGTCATATGTGATGAGATATGGCAGAACTTTGGTTGTTAATATCATGGATGGTGAAGAGTTTCCACTCTCAATGCACGCTGCTGCGATACCTGACTCTACATGAAGATGAAACTTTACGACAGAAAGGATTGACTCAGTCTGCTTTCACCAAAGCAAGGCCTTGTAAACTCGAGATCGTGAAGAAGGATGGCATCGTTATGATTCAGTAGAATTCATTTATCTTCATTGCCATTATCTTAGTTTCAATTTGCAACCACCTCATTGAGGGATTAACATCCAGTTGTAAAAACTTTCCGCATTTTTGCGCAGTGAATAAAATTCTCATTTTCAATCATATTGTGTCTGCTTGCTTTTATGTTCTGATTGCATATGTTTGTGCTATTCATTTTGTTAATAAATAAAACATTTAAGCATTGTGAAAAATAAAAGCATTTGAAAAGATTACAAACTGTTTTGATTTTTAAAACATCTGAAGGGAAACCAGTGGCATACAGTAAACTGTCCCAATCCATTACAGAAAATCATGGCAATCCTTTTTGGAAGCTTGACTGAATGTTCGTCCCACAACGATAGTCAACATCTCAGGATTTCACCTTAATGGAGTTACTCAAATTCTCGGTGCCGGGAAATTCAAACTCTCCCCAAAACAAACTCAGAAATTCATGCACTCATGCATACAAATTCATGCATTCACGCATATAGGCTCATGCATAAAAAAGAATCACACAAAATCTTGCATATAATTTGATATTTCATCTGTATTAGAGGTACACAATCATGCATTCATGAAGTACATGTTTAAAATATTTGTCTTAACAGGTTGCAGACTTTGATCTCTTGTTCAGTAACAAAGGTCTGCGGACCTAATTCTCCAGTAAGACGGTTATTGGATCGTAACTTCTCAGCAATAAGGGTTGATGAATCTGTTCCCCAATGAATTGGTCAACAAAGTGCCATCCCCAAGCAGATCAGTCAGTGCATCATATTCTCAATGAGAAAGGTTGAAGGGTCGTTTCTTTCCCCAGTGAGGCAGTTGATAATTGTTCATCCCCAGTAAGTCGGTTGAAACACCGCATTTTCAGCAAGATGGTTGGTGAACCACGATATTTTGACAAGAAGGATTGGTGAATCTTTAAACATCCCCAGTGAATTTATTTGGTTTTATCCTTATCACTGATGTTCAGCAAGTTGGTCAACAGAGTTTCATCCTTATTGAAGGGATTTTCACTCTACACTTTCCAAAAAGGGTTGATGATCCTTTCCCCAGTAAATAATTCGATAAGTGTTACTTACAGCAGATTGGTCTACATACAACTTTCCCAGTCAAAAAAGTTAAATAGACCCGTTCTCCAGTGGTTTGTTCGAGATGGTTATCTCCAGTCGATTGATAGATTAAATTCTTCAGCAAAATAGTTTTCAAGCAGTTGTCTTGTGAATTTTGCCAAAGATAATGGCAGAGTATTCAATTTTGACTCCCAGCAAGTTTTCTTTACTCAAAGACACATCAAGCGTTAGTGGAGCATTTTTCAGAATCAGTTTTTCTGAGTTGAGGGACCCTGAGGGGGGAAGACTCTTTTGTTTTTTATGGTCGACACACTAGTGAAGTGGTAACGATCAGTTTTGGAGTTCAGGTACCCTGAGGGGAGAAGACTTCAATTTTATTTTGTGATCAACACACCCGGAGGAGAGGTAATGATCAGTTTTGGAGTTCAGGTACCCTGAGGGGAGAACACTTCATTTTTCTTTTGTGGTCGACACACCAGTGAAGTGGTAACGATCAGTGTTGGAGTTCAGGTACCCTGAGGGGAGAAGACTTCAATTTTATTTTGTGATCAATACACCCGGAGGAGAGGTAATGATCAGTTTTGGAGTTCAGGTACCCTGAGGGGAGAAGACTTCATTTTTCTTTTTATGGTCGACACACCAGTGAAGTGGTAACGATCAGTTTTGGAGTTCAGGTACCCTGAGGGGAGAAGACTTCATTTTTCTTTTGTAGTCGACACACCAGTGAAGTGGTAACGATCAATTTTGGAGTTCAGGTACCTTGAGGGGAGAAGACTTCATTTTTTCTTTTGTGGTCGACACACCAGTGAAGTGGTAACGATCAGTTTAGGAGTTCAGGTACCCTAAGGGGAGAAGACTTCATTTTTCTTTTGTGGTCGACACACCAGTGAAGTGGTAACGATAAGTTTAGGAGTTCATGTACCCTGAGGGGAGAAGACTTCGTTTTTCTTTTATGGTCAACACACCCGGAGGAGAGGTAATGATCATTTTATTCTCAAGTATTCAGTTACTAGTGATTCCAGGTATGTTTCCACCTTCATCTGCCATATGCATTCATTATCATTACATCACATTCACACCACAAAATTAGGGCATTTGTATTTAATTATCTTCTACTTCGAATGCATAAAGGTGCAAGTCATTTACGCATTCGATTATAAGACAATTAAATAGGGGCAACTGTAATACCCTAATTTTGAGCTTTTTAAAATAAATATTTTATTTAAAAATTACTTGTTATTTTCTTTAAGAAGTACAAAAAAAAAATAGGTTTTTCGATAATTTTGTTTTACAATTTATCATTTTTATTTTATTGTCTTAAAATATAGCAATTTACCTTTTTATATAAAAAATAGCAAAAATATTTGAAAATTGTTTTCATCCCTTTATTTAAGTATATATTTCATTTTTATATTTTTTTCTATATTTTTTATTTACATTTTTATTCATTTTTACTTAATATTTTTGCATTTTTATCCCTTTAAAGTTTTTCTTGACCAATCAAGTAGTGCCACTTCATTTCCTTCACATTTTCTTACCATTTCCTTCATTTAAAATAAATTAGAAATTCTTTTTCACCCAATTTTCACTTTTTAGCCACAAAAGTTCAGAAATCACAAAATAACCCCAAAAGTTTTGAGGCCCTATAAATAGGACCTCATTTATGACAACCCTAATTTTCATTCACTGTTCATACATTTTCAGATCAATTTCTCTTTTCTTCTTTCTCTCCCACGGCGCCCTCTACACACTCTCCTAACCCTAAATTTCTTTCTCTCAAATCCACCAAAATCATCAAAGAAAACTTGAATTTCACTTGAAACAAAAGCTTCTAATCATATTCCTCTGCTCAATTCCTCCAATAATCACACGGTTTGGCAGCAAAACGAGCCCAAAATATTCCAATCCGAAAACGAAACCGCAAGAACGAAGAAGGTTGAGATTTGCGTGATTCCGGACAGTTTCTTCTTCTATCCTTTTGATTCACACTCGTATTATGTATATAGATTGATTCTGATGATGTTTGCGTACTTTGATTGATGAAAAACGTTTAGATCTAAAATATTTTCCCGTCGGTTTTTGTTTGATTTTGCGTTTATCATGCCTGATCTTTAAAAATTAATGTTAAAATCATAATCTATGCGAAAAACCGTGCGAAATGATGTGTTCATCCGTTAGATTTTATGAAGGTTTGTTGTTGTAGTGTTTCTACCGAGTCAACTCGCCATTTTAATGGCTGCTATAGGACTCACCGAGTCCCTGACTCGGTCCTTTGGAGAAGAAGGAGATCCCGCGACGTGGCAGCCTGCGATTGGCGCCCGCGCGGGTTAGTATTTGGGCATCTGGGTCGGGTTAGATCCGGACCCGACCCAGTTTTTTTTTTTTGGTGTGGTTTCAGAAATAGATATTGGGCCAATCTAAGCCCATTCTGATTTTTGTCTGTAGTTTTTTTATGAATGCTGGTCACACACTCTGAACATGCTATCTGCACCCCCTTTTGTGAACTGAATTGGGCTTTGAGCCCATGATTTCTGATTTCTGTTTTTTTTCTGTTTGTTATACACACCTCCTTTCTTTCTTTCTTTTTCTCTTATTTTAGATCAGAAAAAGTGGATTAAAAAAGTAATTGGTCTCTGACGCATGACTTTGATCGATTAATTTTTTAATTCGGAGTTTTTATAATTTAGATTAGAAAAGTGGATTAAAAAAGTAATTGGTCTCTGACGCATAACTTTGATCGATTAATTTTTTAATTCGGAGTTTTTAAAACTTAGATTAGAAAAAGTGGATTAAAAAAGTAATTGGTCTCTGACGCATGATTTTGATCGATTAAAATTTTAATTCGGAGTTTTTATAACTTAGATTAGAAAAAGTGGATTAAAAAAGTAATTGGTCTCTGACGCATGACTTTGACTGATTAATTTTTAATTCGAAGTTTTTACAACTTAGATTAGAAAAAGCGGATTGAAAAAGTAATTAGTCTCTGACGCATGACTTGGACTGATTAATTTTTAATTCGGAGTTTTTGGAACTTAGATTAGTAAAATGGGTTAAAAATAATTGGTTACTGACGCATGACTTTGACTAAGTTATTTTTAATTCAAATCTTTAAAACTTTAAATTAGAATTTCTTCGAGAAACCACGAGACAGAGCCTGACGCCTGACTTGTCTCTGTCTCAACTTTCGACTTTGACTTTTAAGTTGACGTTTAGGTTGACTTCTACTTTGACTTCCCAGTTTGACTTTTTAGTTGACTTTTGCTTTGACCTTTAGTTTGACTTTTTGGTTGACTTTTATTGTTGACTTCGTATAGTTGACTTTGTCTCGTTTAATTGAGTTATGCCGATTGCTTGTAATTGCATGATGACTTGTTTCTCTTTATCTGATATATGATTACTTGTTTATATGCTCATATCTGATGCATTTTTAATTGTTCAGTATCATTGATTATATGTCATTTGCATTCATGCATTTGCATTTCTCTCTTCTTCTACCTTTCTTTTTCTTTTTCTTTTCTGAACTGGAAAACTCTGAAAATACTCTAAGTAAATTATTGAATGAAAAGGGAGATGTCTGACGCATGACTTTCATCTCTTGAATAGTCTAAGTACCTGCCGCATGGCTCGCGACTGAGGACTATTCTCATTCACTGAATAATTCCTCAGAAAATCTAAAAGACAATCAACCCACTCAACTGTTTTCCTGCTCTTGCGCAGTCAGCTTTTTCTGCCCTTGCGCAGTTAAATCTTTTTCAACTTCATTTTCCTAAATGGATGGCGCTTTATCCATTCCCCTGCTACAGACAAACGTTTAAGCCTCCGAAGCGAGCATACAAGCATACTGTTGTATCAGTGGAATGCGACCTAAGCATCGTTCACTAAAAACAACCAACACACAAATCTTTCTTTTCAGGAAGAACTACGTGAGCTTTGACTTCCTCATTGTACTTGGGGGATATGTAGGAGCGAGAGCCTCTCTCGTCAAGCCAAATAATAAAAAACTCTTTTTTCCCTTTTCTGTTTAATATGCGGTAATTTATTTCTTTTTATACGGTTATCTCTGTTTATGCAAACCAAAATTCCTCGAATGGTTCCTGTTGAGTACAACAGATATGAGGGGGTGTTAACGTCTTCCCCTCATGTAACCAACTCCCGAACCCGATCTTTTAAGGTTTTATCATTATTTTCCTTTCCCCTCATGGGATAAATAAAATATGGTGGCGGCTTCATTGTTTACATTTGTGCATTGCATTTCATCATTGCATATCTGTAAAAATTTTTGCGCCGGGTACTACAGTACTGAAGCGGTGTGTTGAAACAAATTTGGTTTTGAATTGGGAGAAGTGTCACTTTATGGTGACTGAAGGCATTGTTCTCGGTCACAAAGTCTCTTCCAAAGGCATTGAGGTTGATAGAGCAAAGGTGGAAGTTATTGAGAAGCTTCCACCTCCAATAAATGTCAAAGGAATCCATAAGTTTTCTTGGTCATGCCGGGTTCTACCGGAGATTCATCAAAGACTTCTCCAAAATTGCCAAACCGTTAAGCAACCTGCTTAACAAAGATAAGTCTTTTAATTTCGATCATGAATGTTTACTTGCTTTTGAAGAGTTAAAGAAACAGTTGACAACTGCACCCATAATCACTGCGCCAGATTGGACATTAAATTTTGAACTCATGTGTGACGCAAGTGATTATGCTGTTGGTGCAGTTCTTGGCCAAAGAAATAACAAAATTTTTCATGCCATACACTATGCAAGCAAGGTTTTAAATGATGCACAAATCAATTATGCAACAACAGAAAAAGAATTGCTTGCAATAGTGTGTGCATTGGAAAAATTTCGACCTTACCTCATAGGTCAGAAAATTGTTGTATATACTGACCATGCAGCTATCAAGTACTTGGTGAACAAACCTGATTCCAAGCAAAGATTGATCAGATGGATGTTGTTGCTCCAAGAGTTTGATTTGGATATCAGAGACAAAAAGGGAACAGAGAACTTGGTAGCTGACCACTTGTCAAGGCTGGTGAACAATGAGGTGACCTAACATGAAAGTGAGGTTCTTGAAGAATTTCCTGATGAAAAGTTACTCATGGTGCAAGAAAGGCCGTGGTTTGCTGACATGGCCAATTACAAAGTATTTGGATTAATACCGGATGATTTCAATTGGCACCAGAAAAAGAAGTTCCTCCGTCAAGCTAATCAATATGTTTGGGATGATCCTTATTTGTTCAAGATTGGTGCGGACAACTTGTTGAGAAGATGTGTCACAAAAGAAGAGGCCGCAAGCATAATGTGGCATTGTCACAATTCACCATATGGCGGTCATTACAATGGAGAGAGAACTGCTGCTAAAGTTCTACAGTCGGGCTTCTTTTGGCCGACTTTGTTCAAAGACACTTATGAGTATGCTCAGAGATGTGATAATTGTCAAAGAACTGGGGGAATTTCTAGGCGCAATGAGATGCCTCTGCAAAACATTCATGTGGTAGAAGTTTTTGATTGTTGGAGCATTGATTTTGTTGACCATTTCCCTCATCATTCTCCAATGCGTATATTCTTGTGGCGGTTGATTATGTGTCAAAATGGGTGGAAGCAATTGCATCACCAAAGGCCGATGGCAAAACGGTGATCAAATTTCTCAAAAAGAACATTTTCACTCGCTTTGGAACTCCCCGTGTGCTTATTAGTGATGGAGGATCGCATTTTTGCAATTCACAACTCGCAAAAGCACTTGAGCACTATGGAGTCAAACACAAAGTTGCATCACCATACCATCCACAGACCAACGGACAAGCTGAGGTTTCGAATCGTGAGATAAAGAAGATTCTTGAGAAAACTGTGTCTGCTTCAAGAAAAGATTGGTCAATGAAGTTGGATGAGGCATTGTGGGCATATCGGACAGCTTTCAAATCACCGATAGGTCTCACACCTTTCCAAATGGTCTATGGTAAAGCTTGTCATCTCCCGGTGGAGTTGGAACACAAGGCATATTGGGCTTTGAAGTTCTTGAATTTTGATGAAAATCAAGCCGGAGAGAAAAGGAAGGTTGAAATGCAAGTATTGGAAGAAATGTGGTGTCAAGCTTATGAGTCTTCCAAGTTGTACAAGGAAAAGGTCAAGAGCTATCATGACAAGCGGATTCTCAACAAAGAATTCAAGCCGGGGCAAATGGTGTTGTTGTTCAACTTAAGGTTGAAATTGTTTCCCGGAAAATTGAAATCCAAGTGGTCCGGTCCTTTCAAAGTTCATGAAGTCAAGCCATATGGTGCAATTGTGTTGGAAGATCCAGTTACAAATGATAGGTGGACTGTGAATGGTCAGAGACTGAAGCTCTATTTTGGTGGTGAATTTGATTGTTTCACCACTAAAATTCCACTTGCCGATCCTTAAAAAACAAAAGAACAACGTCAAGCTAATGACGTAAAACAAGCGCTTGTTGGGAGGCAATCCAATTTTGTAAGTATTTAATGTTTTTGTCATGCATTCAAGTTTGAAAAAGAAAAAAAAGTGGTTCGGACATGCTGTGCAGAAGCAATTATGCAGAAACCAGAAATTTTTCTGGTGTGCTTGCCCAGCGAGCTACACCTCGCCCAGCGACGGGCGCGCAAATCTGTCTGCCTACGTGGAAGACACAGCTGTACCCCACCACCACTCAAAAATCAAAATTTTCATTAACTCCCCCCTCACCCACTCACAACACGGTTTCCCACTCTCTTTCACTCTCAAAACCCTAGCTTCCTCCTCTCCATCCCTAAACTCATCTCCTTCACTTAACCCACTCAAATCCCATCAAATTCTTTCCATTATTGCATTATCTCAAGCATTCATACTACTTTCTCATTCCAATTTCGTGCACCAAGGTTAAGAAGGTATGTATTTTATGGCTTTTTTAGAATAGGGTTGAATGGGCAAAGTAAGTTCCTCTTTGCAATTAGATTTGGTTAAGTTCATCTTGGAATCACAACAACAACTCATCTTGTGTTCTTCTTTTTGATACACATTAGTTTGTACATAGTTTGATTTGTGAATAAATAATTTGATGTTTTTGTGAAGAACAATTCAAATATTCATGATTTTTCCAAGTTGTAATATGATTCCAAGAGTGAAAAGTGTTGTGGATAAGAATTTTATGCTTGAGATAGAGATTTGAGAAGTGTTGGGTTGAAAAAAATTGAAGAACATGCAAGCAAGGCTCGCCAGGGCTCGTTGGCCAGCGAGCGGCCACTGTTTGGCTCGCCAGGTCTCGCCAGGGCTCGCCAGCCAGCGAGCCACCACTGTTTTTGTCGCCAGCAAGCTCGCTGGAGCTGGCTGGGCGACCATAACTGCACTGAAAATCCTTTGTTTATACTTCTGCATAGTTCTGGTCATGAGGTTTGATGTGTCACTGTAATAATCTTGATAAATTTTCACAGTTTAACTTGTTTGGAGCATATTTGTGTTGTCTGATCTTGTAAGTATGGCTCCTAAGAAACAAACAGTTGAGAAAAAGAGGAAGACTGATGCTGGCACTTCACGTGCCTCCTCAAGCGGTACCTGTTTCAATCCAGACATTTTCCTTGGTCCTGAACAGTACAAAAGGTATCAATCCTTAGGAAATAGGACAATATGGCATGAAAAGTTCTTCCGTATTGATGCTGATGACAAGTGGGGAAAGTTTGTGGAAATCATTGAAACAAGGAAATGGGGGAAGCTGATCACTCCACCTGACAAAGTCAATGATGACTTAGTTAGAGAATTTTATGCAAATGCAATTCCCATGGAGGATCATGAAGAGGTGTCTTTCAAAACAATGGTTCGAGGAAGGGAGATTCGATTTGATAGAGATGCCATCAATGCATACCTCGGCAACCCGAGTCGACTCCCTTCAAATACACTGTGTGCTTACACAAAGATGGTGAAAAACAACAATTGGAATATTAAAGACATTGAGAAGACGTGTTTGAGAAAAGGACGCCATATCATACAAGACAATCTCCGTCGTCCCTTGAGAGCTCTAAGGGATCACATGCAAAAATTCAGCCAACTCCTCCTTCGGCTTGTGCTTCACAACATCATTCCACGAAGTCACACTTCTGATTGTATCATGCGTTCATTGGGCTTGATTTATTTCATGGAAAAAGGTATGCAAATTGATGTAGCCCGTGTGATTTCCATGGAAATGAAGGAAATCGTCATAAGTGGTATCCGTAAATCATACCTGAAGCCGAACTGCATACTTGGCTTTGCTGGATTGATCATGGGACTGATTATGCAAACTCGACATCCCATTCCACCAAATATTCACCACCACACAGGAACAATCGATGATGGTTATGCCAACCGCCACTGCAAGTGGAGCACTGTCGACGAAGGGGAGAAAGACCAAGGACAAACCTCCACTCAACCCCCCACCACTTCCACAAATGATCCCCCTTTCCAAACTTTCTACAATTACATGTGTGACCAGAATGAGGCAAACTTTCGGGCAATGACTGAAGTGCATCAATCCATTTATAATAACCAGCTCCAGCAGCCCGTGATGACACCGGAAGCATTCCAGACTTATGTTCAGTGGCCTGGGGTCAGGCCAGATTTCTCAGGAGGGGGTGGCACTAGTGATGCGGCTGCTGATGTTGATGCTGGTGCTGATGATGCTGCTGCTGATGATGTTGATGATGAGGATGATGAAGAACTTGATGCTGAACTTCAGGCCGCTGCAGCAGCTTTCAAAGACGAAAATGAAGATGAAGAGATGAATGAGGACGATGATGGTGAAGAGGATGATGATGATGGTGAAGATGATGAAGCATCTGACTGAGCAGATGTGCAGATGACTGAAAAGCTCACCATTACTGAGTGAAATGTTTAAAGCTTTCAGTCATTTATTTCTTTTAAATTTCAAGTTTTTTTTTTATCTTTTCAAGTTTAGTTGAACAATGTGGAAGCATGTGTCCTGTTTTAACAGGTGTTTTGAACATGTGGGGATGTATTTTGAACATGTTTTTATGTCACTTATGGTACTTAGTAATTTATATTATTAGTATTAGTTAGTATAAGTTTTTGATGACAAGCTTGCATGATTCAGAGGTGCAAAGACAGGTTTGTGATAAATCAAGTTTCATAGCATGATAAAATTTCTTTTTGTGAGCCGTATGTCAACTTTTGATTAAACTTTGGAATATGCTTAGGAACTCAACATGCTTTTGAATTGTGTTGCTTGTCCTAAGATGATTTTCATTATTTTTGTCAAGCATGAAAATTTTTGTGTTATCTAACCTAGCCGGGTGAGATTGTGTGAACCTTCCATTGTTTACATAAATATTTGAGAGCCGGCAATTGTGTATGTGCATTTGATTTTAGCTTAATCTTGCTGTCACCGATGTGTATGATGTCATGGAAAGGATCAAGGCCTTGTTTCTTTTTGAGTGATAACTACTTATGGCAAATAGCCTACCTTGAGAGAATGTGTGATCCGTTGTGTCCCCTTTTGAGCCGTAAATTGTAAATATTTGTTTGTTTTAACCCTGAAACCAAAAAGAAAAGAAAAACAACTACTCTACCCTTGTCTTAGGATAAGAGAGCAATTGTATTTCAATAAGGGTTGTGTCAAAGATTCAAAGTTGGGGAGAAGTAGGTTGAAGAAAATTTGTGGTTTTGTAAAAGTAGTTGAAAGGTGATTGATTATGTTATATATTCAAAAAAAAAAAACACTTGTATATAAAGTTTTGATCAATACTCTTTGAAAATCAAAAGAAAAAGAACATGAACTAAGAGTGTTGATGAATCAATTGTGAATAGAAAAAGAAAATCACCTTGAAATGAAGAAGGGGGAAAGGAAAGAAAGTGAATGACTTTAAATTTGAATAGTCAAGAATTTGCTCTCTTGTCCTTAAGGCTTTTTGAATCCAAAGAAAAACAATAATTGTTTGCAGCCCAGCCCCATTACAAGCTCGAAAAAGTCTTTAGTGATCCATGATTGATGACATGTTCTGTGAAATTGTGTGGATGAACGTTTGAATCGAATTGTTACATGCATATTGCTCGGATTGAGTTAAACACTTACCCTCGAGTGATATAATTGTGAGGAATTTGTGATAACACTTGAATTTTGTTTGTTTGATAGGAATGTTGAAAATCTTTGCTTAGGCATAGCAATCTCTTCTTGACCATGCTTTGTATCTTTGTATATTTTGAAGGTTGGTTTTTAGTTGATAGTGCTTTGTTCATGCTACTAGAAAACAAAAGTTGCAACTATTGATTGATTACAAACCTACTCTTTATGATGTGAATTGTTAGCTTGTTAATATTTTGATCTTACTTTTGTTTGAGGACAAACAAAGTCCTAAAGTTGGGGAGAGTTGATAAGTGCCAAAAAGTAGTTATATTTCACATTTAAATAGGTCATTTGTTAACTTGTTTTGTTAGTTATTTGTACATAAAGTCCCCAAGATCTTGTATATATTTATTTAATGATCTTTTGTCTTATGTTATCTAAATTTAAGCTTATTTTGACAGGTTTTTGTGCTTTGAATGAACTGTTGGCAAAGTGGAACATTTTTGGAGTGTAAGAAGCTCGCCAAGGCTCGCCAGGGCTCGCCAGGCAGCGAGCCACCACTGTTTTGGTCGCCAGCGCTCGCTAGTGCTCGCTAGCCAGCGAGCTGCTCTTGTTCTGGTCGCCAGCTCCTCGCCCAGCGAGCCTCAGCGAGGAAGGCATGAGTCAGCAGTACTAATCCACGTGTCAGCAAACCCATTGGTGAAGAAAGCTTAGCTCGCCCAGCGAGGATAGCTCGCCCAGCGAGCAAAACAGAGCAACTTATATAAATAGCTTTTTGAAAACAAATTTTATTATTCTATTCACTGGTTTTTAGATCTGAAACAGAGAGAATACAAGGGTAATAGTTTTAGGAGCTTAGGTGGATTCATACAACTTGAGACATCAAGTGTTGATGTTCATCTATTGTTCTTCTTCTCATAACTCTTGTAAGAACCCCATGACAATGGGTAACTAACTTCTCTTTGTTGGGATTAGATGTAACTTGTTCATGACTATGTTTCTATTTTGATCTTAATATATATATGCTTTAGATTATTCATCAATATGAGTTTTATCCTTGATTTTCATGTCTACTTTAAGATTTGAATGATATAGACATATGTTGTTTGAATCAAAGCTTTAGGATAAAACTTGTTAAAACTTAAACTCTAGACATAGATTTAGGTTTTAATAGTCACACTTAATATCGAAACTTAATGCTATTGGATTGGTTGAATCGTCCGAGACATCGGAATTTAAGTAATTCAATATAGCCGTTGTATTGATTGATCATCCGAGACATCGGAGGTTAATAGGTATAAACGGGTTTTCAACGTTATCTGGACACGGATACGTTAGAGTAGCGATATGTGAAAGTATTGACTAATAAGCTAAAGTGTATATATACTTGATTAAGATAGTATATAGGAGTGAATGAGTAAAGTCTAATCCCGACAATTTCATCTCTAAGAAACTTAATCTTTTTATACCGCAATTTTATATTCAACATAGTACAAACAAATATCTCCGAAATCCGACCTTGAAATGATTATAATTGTTGAACGGTATCTAATATCGCACTAGTCCCTGTGGATACGATATATGCAAAATACTTGCTTTTGTACTTTAATAAAATGGCGCCGATGCCGGGGACTGGCGCTTAGATATTGGAGCATTGCAACTAGCTGATAAATCCATTGTACGTCCTTCTGGAAGGGCTGAAGATGTTCTTGTCAAGGTCGATAAATTCATGTTTCCAATAGACTTTGTGGTGATGGATATTGAAGAGGATGGTGACGTTCCGCTGATTTTAAGAAGATCTTTCATAAAGACGGCACGAATGATGATTGATAGTGATGATGGGGTCATGAAAATTAGAGTTCAAGATGAAGAGGTTAGTTTCAATTTGTGGGAAGCAATGAAGCATCCCAAAGACAAAGGAATGTGTTTCAAATTAGATGCAATTGATGATGTTATCTTAGATGTACAAGAACAAGCGCACAAATCTTCACCTCTTGAACAAGCTTTGACAAATGCGATTGACAACATTGATCCCAAAGAAGAACAAGAAATTGATGAGTGTTTGAAGGAACTTGATACTTTTGAAGAAGTTTCTCCTCTTGAAGTTGAGGTGGAAGAATTGAAAAATGATTCAAAGCCGATCGATGTGAAAATTGAATTGAAACCATTGCCATCACATCTGAAATATGCATTTCTTGAGAAGGTAACAACAAACCGGTCATAATTAGCAATTCATTGTCAACTCATGAGGAGAGCAGTTTGATTGAAGTTCTGAAAAGAAACAAAGAGTCGATAGGATGGATGTTATCTGACTTGAAAGGTATTAGTCCATCTTATTGTATGCACAACATCATGATGGAGGAGAATTACAAGCCTGTTGCACAACCTCAACATCGTTTGAATCCTACAATGAAAGAGGTTGTGAGGAAAGAAGTGGTGAAGTTACTTGAAGCTGGTATGATTTACCCGATTTCAGACAGTGCGTGGGTGAGTCCAGTCCAGGTGGTTCCAAAGAAAGGAGGGATGACAGTGATCAAGAATGACAAAAATGAGTTGATTCCGTCAAGAATAGTTACAGGATGGAGAATGTGTATTGATTATAGAAGGTTGAACAAAGCCACAAGAAAAGACCATTTTCCATTGCCGTTCATGGACCAAATGCTTGAAAGATTGTCAGGTCAAGAGTTCTATTGTTTCCTTGATGGTTATTCGGGATATAATCAGATCACAGTCAATCCTGAAGACCATGAGAAAACAACATTCACTTGCCCCTTTGGTGTCTTTGCTTATAGACGGATGTCTTTCGGGTTATGTAATGCTCCAGCAACATTTCAGCGGTGTATTCAAGCTATTTTTTCTGATATGATGGAGAAATGCATTGAAGTGTTCATGGATGACTTTTCAGTATTTGGCCCCTCCTTTGCTTCTTGTTTGATGAATTTGGACACCGTACTTGTAATACCCTAATTTTGAGCTTTTTAAAATAAATATTTTATTTAAAAATTACTTCTTATTTTCTTTAAGAAGTACAAAAAAAATAGGTTTTTCGATAATTTTGTTTTACAATTTATCATTTTTATTTTATTGTTTTAAAATATAGCAATTTACCTTTTTATATGAAAAATAGCAAAAATATTTGAAAATTGTTTTCATCCCTTTATTTAAGTATATATTTCATTTTTATATTTTTTCTATATTTTTTATTTACATTTTTATTCATTTTTACTTAATATTTTTGCATTTTTATCCCTTTAAAGTTTTTCTTGACCAATCAAGTAGTGCCACTTCATTTCCTTCACATTTTATTACCAATTCCTTCATTTAAAATAAATTAGAAATTCTTTTTCACCCAATTTTCACTTTTTACCCACAAAAGTTCAGAAATCACAAAATAACCCCAAAAGTTATGAGGCTCTATAAATAGGACCTCATTTATGACAACCCTAATTTTCATTCACTGTTCACACATTTTCAGATCAATTTCTCCTTACTTCTTTCTCTCCCGCGGCGCCCTCTACACACTCTCCTAACCCTAAATTTCTTTCTCTCAAATCCACCAAAATCATCAAAGAAAACATGAATTTCACTTGAAACAAAAGCTTCTAATCATATTCCTCTGCTCAATTCCTCCATTAATCGCACGGTTTGGCAGCAAAACGAGCCTAAAATATTCCAATCCGAAAACGAAACCGCAAGAACGAAGAAGAACCCCATGACAATGGGTAACTAACTTCTCTTTGTTGGGATTAGATGTAACTTGTTCATGACTATGTTTCTATTTTGATCTTAATATATATATGCTTTAGATTATTCATCAATATGAGTTTTATCCTTGATTTTCATGTCTACTTTAAGATTTGAATGATATAGACATATGTTGTTTGAATCAAAGCTTTAGGATAAAACTTGTTAAAACTTAAACTCTAGACATAGATTTAGGTTTTAATAGTCACACTTAATATCGAAACTTAATGCTATTGGATTGGTTGAATCGTCCGAGACATCGGAATTTAAGTAATTCAATATAGCCGTTGTATTGATTGATCATCCGAGACATCGGAGGTTAATAGGTATAAACGGGTTTTCAACGTTATCTGGACACGGATATGTTAGAGTAGCGATATGTGAAAGTATTGACTAATAAGCTAAAGTGTATATATACTTGATTAAGATAGTATATAGGAGTGAATGAGTAAAGTCTAATCCCGACAATTTCATCTCTAAGAAACTTAATCTTTTTATACCGCAATTTTATATTCAACATAGTACAAACAAATATCTCCGAAATCCGACCTTGAAATGATTATAATTGTTGAACGGTATCTAATATCGCACTAGTCCCTGTGGATACGATATATGCAAAATACTTGCTTTTGTACTTTAACAAGGGACACTTTTATATCATAAACACTTTAGTATAGAAAATTGTACACAAAACACTCTGCTATCATTTAAAAATATAATTAATACATGGAATACATAATTATATACCTAAAAGCTAATAGTAGAAATTGTATATAAAAAAAAGTAGAAAGAACACTTAGGTGTTCATTATATTGGACGGGACAAATTCAATGGTAACATGGATGGGACAAATGGTCATTTCTTAAGTCAGTGTATTGATATCACTTTTGAGAAAATTAAACCTTCCACCCCTACACTTAATCCTTCACCCCTACACATTTTACTGAACTGACTAATTTACCCTCATATATATACTAAAACCGGTAAAAAATTCACTTTTTCATTTTCACAAAACATTGTTCCGGTTTGATAGAGAGAGCGCGGAGGGAAAAGTGAGTTTTTTACACACCGAAACAATTCTTTGCGTGTTCCGGTTTGGTTGTTTTTACCGGAACGATTGAAAAGTGTTTCGGGATGAATCTCACCCCCACACCGCCCCACACCGGAACAATTTTTAAAGTGTTCTGGAATACATATTCATGCGATATTGATACCGGAACAGATTCGATGTGTTCCGGTATCGATTTTGCTTTAAATTGTTACCGGAACAGAGGAAAATTGTTCCGAGATGTTTACCGGAACACTTTATACATTGTTCCGGTATCGTTTTTTTTAATCAATTTTTTTTTCTTTTTTTTATTTTTTTTGTTTTTTTTAATAGTGGTGCGCACTAGAGGACGTGATGGGAGTATTATTAGAAGAAATCCTGGACGTGACAAACCTGTTCAGCGTTACGTGGTGCAGCAGTATGAAGAGGAGGTCAACAACATTACGAGCATCACCATCTTGAGCAGCCAGCGGCATTACAGCAGCCTCCTCCGGCAGTAGACCATCAGCCCGACTTGCAGTGGGATGGAGGACCGATTGATACGAGTCTTCTCACCAGATATAACGAACATGTTGCTCGTTATCTCTGGTTTGGTGAGGTAATTAACTTATTTTTATACCAATTTTATCAATTTTAAATAAATAGTTTAAATTATAACGTCAAAAAACTTAAATTATATTTATTTCAAATTTTAACAATTTTAATTTATATAATTTAATTTTTAAACAAATTTCACATATATTTATAAAAATGAAATTATTATGATTATTTGATGTAGTGGATGTCTGTATTTATTGATTTTATATGTGTTGTCCATAATCAAAACAATTGAAAACATGTTCAACAACTTGATTGAATCTGGATGTGCCCAAAATATATCTCTCAAAATTTCTGAATCATTATCTCTTCTTCTACTCCAACATACATATTTCGCATCATCTAACAACTACAACAAATGTTGCATCTCTATTCTAGGACCTCTTTCCCGTTGTTGTAGAGTCTGTCTATTCTTGTATATTTGATTGATATGAGTAACACTCTCTGGATTTTGCCTTTGCAACGATAGAAGTATGTTTCTTGGTGCTACACGACACTTTGTCAAATCTGCTACATGATTCTTTTCAGTTTCAGTCAAACGTCCCACTTGAGGATGACCTTCATATCTATCAGGTAGTTCATGGTTGTGTATTCCACATCTGACTTCAACTTTCCATCCTGAACCATTTGTTGACGGTGTTGATCTGATTTTGAATGGACACTCACATTTTTTATGAGCACTTTTTTTTGAACTTTCACCTTCATATTTTCCGCCTCTGTCACAACCTAGAATTAACTTATCACTTCTTCCTCTCTTTCCAGTCTTCGTATCTGATCTAGTAATATTAATAGTGACCCTGTTTGTAAATCCAACCTCTCTAGCCCATTCTACCACAGCTTCACGTGTAGGAAATTTTTGAGTAGTTGTGAGTACAACAGTAGTATCGACATGAGTTTGATTAGTAATGCTTGTTTGAGAACTTGACATAGCTATACCTGTTCAAAGCGTATAAAATTGTTAAAAAAGTTGATAAAATACATTAAACTGGAACACTTTATAGGATAATTCGATGTTACTGGACAAATATAGCACACCGGAACGCATGTTATTGTGTTCCGGTAACTATTTCTGCAAATTATGCACACCGTAACACATTACACCACGTTCCGGTATACATTTCTGCAAAACAAACACACCGGAACACATAATAGTGTGTTCCGGTAAAAATAACTGGGACTTTGTTCACGTCGGAATAGTTTCTGTTGTGTTCCGGTATAGTTTATTGAACCGGAACGGTTTAGCGTTGTTCCGGTATCAATCTACAACGACCATTTTTAAAAAATAGTACACCGGAACGATTCAAAAACGATTCCAGTAAATTGTAAAAAAAATAGTAAACCGGAACTGTTTTGTACTTACTGGAACGGTTGAATTGTTGGGGTGTGGTTTGCTTCTCGGAACCGATTAAAGAATGATAAAATAAATAATAAAAAAATATAAAAGGTAAAATAGGGGTATTAGGTGGTTTGTAGGGGTGAGGGATTAAGTGTAGGGGTGGAGGGTTTAATTTTCCACTTTTGATTTAGTGTGTGAGCTTAACATGTTATATTTAGTTTGATGTTTAACAAAGTATTTCTCACACCGAATACATTATTTGTTCTTTTAAGGATTAAAAATATTTCTGGTTTCCATAAAATTATAAAATTTTATTTTTAGTCTCTATAAATGGTAAATTTTAGTCCATATAAAAATTTTATCCATGTAAATTTAGTCTCTGTTATTTTTTAAATTTTTTAATATTAATGTTATTTTTGTTTCATATTTTTTTTTTCGATAAGCAACTTTGTATTATAAGGAGTACGTACAAGGGGTACTCAACCCATTACAATACAAGAGAGATATAATTACATAGAAATCCCCCGAAAGCAATCCGTCGGATTGTTACACCAAGCACAATATGATCTAACAAACGAGACATGTTGAGTATATGCCCCCTAAACAGTATGTTGTTCCGATATCCCCAAACACACCATAAAGTAGCCAACCAAATAATATGACGGAAATCCTTACCTAACCGTCCTTTAAACAAGCTGCCAAAAGTCATGAAGTGATCGACGACGGAGACCGGAGAAAGCGGGGCGCAATCCAGCCATCTGTAAACGTGTTGCCACACCGTATTGGTGAAAGTACAATGAAGAAAAATATGTTCTAAATCTTCATATTCCTGTTTACACAACACACATAATCTATCCTCATTAGTATTTAGAATACCTTTGCGAAATAATTCTTCTTTGGTTGGCAATTTTGATAATAGCAACCGCCATCCGAAAATGAGCACCTTTGACGGAGCGTTGTTCTTCCAAAGCTTCTTTAAAGCGTTCTCCACACTAGTTTGTAAAGGTGCGGCCTGGTTCAAGGTCTGGAACAAATCATAAGCTGATTTAACAGTAAATAAGCCGAGGGTATTTGGAATCCAACGTCGTCGGTCTACCGAGTCCCTGCAAGGCTGAATTTGAACCAACATACTCTGCAGATCAGCAGCTGCCAATTGTTATGCAGAATCTAGATGTTCAATCCAGTCAAAACTCCATGACCAAGAATCATGTTCCCATCCTCCCATTTCCGAAACAGTGGCATTTTGGTTAGTTGACACACGATACAACGACGGAAAAAGAATACATAAAGACTCCATTCCTACCCATTTCTCCTTCCAAAACAAAATTTCATCGCCACTTCCGATTTTGTTACTAATATTGTTTCTGAACCAATTACCGTCTTCTGCATTACCTATACTTAGAATATCTCGCCACCACAACGATGTTGTTCTCACACCGCTACTCCCCTCTCCATGCAAGAAAATAGAAGCAAACGACCCGTATCTAAAACGTAGGAGATCTTTCCACGGAGCTTGTTGCTCATTCAAGCAACGCCACTTCCATTTGCAAAGTAAAGAATTATTAAATAGCCGTAGATTTTTTACACCCAATCCACCCTTGATTTTCGGTTGGCAAATACGCTCCCAACTTACCCAACAAATTTTCTTACTATTTGTTCCTCCTCCCCACAAAAAGTTTCGTTGTATAGAGATCAATTCTTTAACCACACACTCCGGCACCTTAAAGAAGGAAAAGAAGTAAAGTGGTACACTTGATAGAACCAAATTGATAAGGGTAACTCTTCCACCTATAGAGAGATGTCGACCATTCCACAAGCCAAGTTTCTTTTTCATACTTTCAATTATAGGCTTCCACGTGGTTCCCCTCCTCGGATTCGCACCTACCGGAACACCAAGAAAACGAAAAGGGATTGATTCAACACCACAATGTAGGAAAGATGAAGCTGCTCTCAAGAAACCATCATCGAGACTAGAGACTAGTTCGAAGCTTCTTAACACTGTTTTTATGGTCCAAAGATTATCCCAACTATCCTCGCCTATGAAAATTGTATCATCCGCGAACTGTAATGTGTGAAAAGATAAATTGTTACCAACCTTATAGCCTTGAAAGGTCTGATTAAGGGCTGCTTTCTTCATTAATCCGGTTAAACCTTCT
This sequence comes from Trifolium dubium, assembly GCA_951804385.1. Classification (NCBI taxonomy): domain Eukaryota; kingdom Viridiplantae; phylum Streptophyta; class Magnoliopsida; order Fabales; family Fabaceae; genus Trifolium; species Trifolium dubium. Next base: position 16,531,366 of record OX638069.1, on the reverse strand, counting down.
GCAACAATTAAAAAGAGAAAAGGTGAAATTGGGTCACCTTGTCTCAGCCCTTTACCTACGCTGAAATCTGTCGTCGGACTCCCATTAACCAAAACAGACATTGAACTATGAAAAACACATGCCCGAATCCATCTACACCATACCGCCGCAAACCCCATTCTCTGCATCATATATTCCAAAAAATTCCAATTAATAGTGTCGTATGCTCTTTCAAAATCTACCTTAAAAAACAAGCACTTGTCTCTTCGCCTCTTTGCCAAATCAATCAGTTCATTAAGCACCAACACCCCGTCAAGAATCTGGCGGTTGGGTAAAAAAGCCGTTTGGACCGGAGAAATCAGTTTCCCCATAACATGCTTCAGTCGGCCTGCCAATAATTTGGAAAGAATCTTGTACAAGCTGGAAATAAGGCATATTGGACGATAATCTGAGGGTGATTGCGGATGATCCTTTTTGGGGATAAGCGACAAAAAAGAAGCCGTGGAAGCCTTAGGAAGAGTAGCTTTATTATGAAATTCGTTCAAAAAATTCATCACATCTTCTTTGATAACTTCCCAACACACCTTGAAAAAATTAAGGTTGAAACCATCCGGACCGGGGCATTTGTTTCCGTCACAACTCCACACCACTTCCTTTACTTCATCAATCGAAAAAGGCGCTGTCAGCACGTCATTATCCTCCGGTGAAAGCGAATTAAAAGAAATGCCGTTGAGATTTGGACGGTTGTCCCATCCTTCTTTGAAATTATCCTCAAAAACACTTCTCACAAATTCCTTCACTTCATCAACACCTTGAACCCAAAAATCGCCATCTTTGAGAGCCACTAGTTGATTTTTTCGTCTTCGATGTCTTATAGATTGGTGAAAAAATCTGGTGTTGGAATCACCCTCCTTAACCCACTTCATTCGTGATTTTTGTTTGATCAAACTCTCCTTGAGGTGTAATTGACGCCAAAAATCTTGTTTGAGACATTCTCTTCTAGTTGTATCTACTACAACCCCTTCAACCTCCAAGAGACCTTCCATGTCATTGATATTCTGAACCGTATTAGCAATATTCAGATCCATAATGCCGAATACCTCTTTGTTCCAACGCCGCAGACACTCCTTCAAACGTTTAAATTTTTCTTTAATAACAAATGCCTTGTTGCCATTAACTACAAAACTTTTCCATGACGATTCAACAAAAGAGAGAAACTCCGGATGATCAAACCACCCATTGATCACCCTAAACGGCTTAGGACCCCAGTTGTTTGGCGATATAATCAACCAAATAGGACAATGGTCGGATATAGAACGATCACCTATCCATTGACCTGAAATATCAAATTTGCTAATGAAACCATCGGATAACAAGAATCTGTCTAGTCGACTCATAGCTGAACCGTCCGCATTGCACCATGAAAACTTCTTGCCTAACACCGGAAAATCTATCAATTCCATCTCTTCAACAAAACTAGAGAACAAACTGATTTCACCGAATCCCCTATCCCTACTTCTCCCTTTTCGTTCGGATGTATGTAAAACGGAATTGAAATCACCTCCTATGCACCATTCACCCCCTCTATTACTGTGCTTGAGTTGCAATAAATCCGCCCATAATTTCTTTTTCCCCGCTAGAAGACATGGAGAATAAACACTAATGAAATTGATAATCAAACCCTCCTTCTCAACACAAATGCCCAAATAACCGTCCCCTAAAAAGCTATTCAACACAGAGAAGGATTTTTTGTTCCAAAGGATTAACATACCTCCAGAAAGTCCCTCAGGTTCCTTCATCGCCCATTTTGTGTATCGTGTAATCTGTAATAATAGATTGTTTGGTCTCCTGAAGGAAACATAAATCAAAAGCCCTTTTTTGTAGAAAAGAGCTCAAGAATCTCCTCTTAGCACTACCCCCCCACCCCCTCATATTCAAAGAAATCACCTTCATAAAATACCATTGAGTGGTTGCTGCCTTCTTGCTCTTTCCAAGTCATCTCAACCTTCATTATCCTGAATTTGTTTCACACACTCGTCAACTGCTTCCTTGCTCCTGTTGCCGGCGGAATTCACCTCCACCCCTAACTCAACCGCGCCATTCCACACTTTGTTTGCAATATTTTTTTCATAATTCCTGAGGAAAATATTGTTACAATTCCGAATATCCGCCGAAGAAATCGAATTGTTAAGCTCAACCCCATCTGAAGAAGCAGAAGTAACAGAATTGTTACGGTTGCAGGAAGATAGAGGGCAGCCACGCACCACTCCCCGCGCGGCTGAAACAGAAGCCGCCCCTCTTTCACCCTTAGCTGCCGTCGAGGAAAATTGGGAACTGGATATCGAAGTTGAAGAAACAGAGCCAGATTTGTATTTCGTGTGAACACTTTTGACCATAGCTTGTTGTTTTCTCATGGTGGGTGAAATGCAATAAGTTAAAGCTCTTTTCTGTTTGTTTGGGATTGATAGCTTCTTTGGAGGTATAGAAGTTAATGGGCCTAATTTTAACTGATTGTATGCTTGACTAGGCCCTTCACTATAAACACCCCTCACCTGCTTCTTCTTACCGCCTTCCAATGTATTATTGCAAATCCTTGTACCCCCCTCACTAGTATGAGACGAAATTGGCAATAGTTTGGGCCCGCCCACTCCTTGCACCCGGCCCAAATCATTATCCAAATTTCCTTTCATAATAGTCTCCTTTGCCACACTACTAACCTCACCCCCTGCACTATATTGAATTGGTTTTGGTAATGGACTGAGCCCACCTGCTCCCTCCTCTTGGCCCAATTCATTTCCCAAAGACCCATTCCTTCTAGTCACCTTCTCCGCCCTACTATCAACACCCCCTGTTCTAGTTTGAAGTGGTGTTGGTAATGGATTGAGCCCACCAAGCCCTTCCTCCTGGCCCAATTCATTACCCACTAACCCCTTCTTACTAGACACCATCTTCATCCTTCTATCCACACCCCCTGTACTAATATGAATAGAATTTGTCAATGGGTTGGACCCACCTTCACCACCCCCCTGGCCCAGCCCATTTCCACAAATACTATTCAAATTAGCCTCCAAAACAACACCTCCCGCCGTTCCTGTTTTAGCAGAAGAAATCAATGCAAAATGCTTATTTGGATCATTAAGTAAAGAATTTGAATTCAAATTTGCATCCTCCAAAATATTATCAACGGCCGGTTGACTTTCCACTACAATAAAGGGAGAAATAATGGTTTTAGATCCTGAATTAAATGCAACGTGATTCTCGCCTTCTCCTTCCATTTCTCTTTCCGATTCTGAATCCACCGCCCACAACCGCCGTCCCTGTTCTTCCTCCTCCGTATCTTCCGAACTAGACTCCTCCGCCTGCGGTTCGACAGGTATAATTCGAAACGGGCCCGTTGTATCCTCCACTATGCGTAAGGTGAAAAGAATCCCGTTGATCTGCACATTAACTGCTTCGTTCAACACCTTATGGCTTGATGTTCGAATTAAAATGCGAGCTACGTCCATATTAAGTTTTTTAAACGTTGCATCATCGCAGTTCATCAACGTGCCCCATAATTGTGACAATTGAGAATAAAAGCTAACATTCCACGCATGAAGTGGTAGACCGTAAATTCGAATCCAAACCGCTCTCTCAGTATCAACATCAGTAGGCTTCCATGGTCGAACCTCTTTGAACCATTGATCTAACCAATCTGGTGCATCATCCTTCAAAGCTTGCAACTCCCCCTCTTCATTCTCTTCAAGCAATGCTAGATTAGATCCTAAAGGAGTGATCTTGACCCCGAAATACCCTTGCATATGAAAAGCTTCCTGGATATTGTATGTTGTACCCGGGTTGGTAACTATCCCTATGAACGCCTTGTTCAGATATTGTACAAGATCATCTTCTACCTCAAAAACCAAGTCTGCATTTTTGTGACTCTCATCTTCAAATTTATCATGCATTAAAGTCACCGCTTGTGCATAAGAGTGATGCTCCGGTCGTTTTCCCTCCGTAACGTCTGCTTCTCCCTTCCTGATATTTCTTTTTCTACCTCGTGTTGCCACCGAATACGAACGTGGACGTTGGATCCTATTGTGGTGTTGCCGGGCCCTTCCCCTCGAAGCACTCTCCACACTGGCCTGTCTCTTTGGTCTGTCAAAACGTGATATGTTGGCTGAAATCTTATCACCGCCAAAGACAACATTGTCCAGGTCACCTTCGAGTTGTTGAATATCTGTCACATTGGTAAATCGAGCGAATCCAAATCTCCTACCGTTCCTGTCCCTCCGTACCGGTATAACCACCTCCATCACATCCCCGTAATTGTGGAAAGCGTTGAAAATTGCTTTCGCTCCGTATCTTTCCGGGAAGTTTGTGAAGAAGAACGTCGTCAACGAAATCTTACGGTCCTTACTGAAATTTCTATCTAATGCAATGTCAATCTTGAAACCATGATTGATCCTCCCCCCTCTATTCCTTCCTCTTACTATACTCCATCCTTGGTCGTCCTCCTTCATGATAAAGCAATCTGACTTCAAAAAATAAGAAAGTAACGGTTGTGCATATGAGATCTAAACCTCCACCAATAGTCACCGTCAAGACCGATCCCTAACCGATAGGAACTCCGTTGCCGGAATATCCGTGCTAGGACTTTAAACCCTCGCTTGACAGCTATATCAATGGACGAGATAGATTAGCAGAACATTGAAGGCAAAACCCTAAAAGACAAAATGATCAAGAACTTTTTGTTTCATATTTATCTTACTATAAATATTATGAGATAATTATTTGACTTTTTGTTTTTGTTTTTGTAGGGGTCCTTTTTTTTGACAAAAATATAAGTATGTCCATTCATTCAAATAGATAGAGTACATCAGATACAAGTACAAATTCAATACCACAAAAAATATACAGGATGAATCTGCGAATAAACTCACATTATTCAAATTAATAGCATAAAACGGTATACTTATGCCTACAAATAATATGATAAAAATAAAGTAACTGGAATACATATGTCTCCGGATCTGCATCGTTGATAAACTTGGTCACTGGTTGAATCAGGAATCAGTAGTTGAGCAAAGTCGATCTGTCAATAACATCGCACAATACAAGTCGATCTGAACCAAAAAAACACTGCACAAGACGAGAAAAAGGAATATCGCACAATACGGGAAAACAATAACATCGCCACAAACGGGAAAACAAGAACACCGCACAAGGCGGGAAAACAAGAACACCACACAAGACAGAAAATCAAGACGGGAAATCCATTATTTACATGTCTTGAATATATATGCTCCTGAAGTAGCAAATTTTAGAAAATAATTTCAAGAATATTTTATACCTTTTTTATATATACATTGACGTGCATACATTGGATGAATATTATTGGTGTGTAATTATTGTTATTGTACACTAGAGATAGCAAGAGTTTTCAAGTAACACCAATTCTACTACACTTGTCTTTGTGGACAAGATTCTTTACAAACTCTTCTTTGATCTCTTTCACTCTAAAGCTTCATATTGCTTACTTGGATCAATATTCTTATTGAGTGACTTTAGAGATATTTTTCAGTTACTTAGAAGCTTATAAACTTGGTGTAGTTTATTGTAAAAAGCTTTAGATCCAACCAACTCTTTGTAAAAGAAAAGAACTTGCTCAGGAATACGTAACTATTGGTTGAGCAACTACCTTAGAAGGAAAGGTAGAGATAAATTTGCTCAAGAATACGTGACTATGGGTTGAGCAACTAACTTAGAAGGAAAGGTGGAGATAAGCTTGAATAGCTTGAAAAGATTTTTCATCTTGGTTTAAGATCAAAAGAAAATTGTAATCTTGGATTAAGATTATAGTGGAAAACTCACAGGCGTGGGAACTGGACTAGCCCCGAATTCGGGTGAACCAGTATAAATTTTGTGTGTGCATTTCTCTTACCTTTAACTATTTATTTTATATAAACATACAGAACACAAAGCACATTGTTTACATCTAATTTGAATTTCCTTATAGTAGGGAGAACGTTCTCTGAACAATCTCTACTTGTTCTGTACTAGAGAACATTCTCTGATCAATCTCTTTTATTGTTTACTAACATTTATCCAAGTATACACTTGAGATCCATTTAGTTGACTACAAGATTGAATTTTAAAAAGGGTCACAATTCAAACCCCCTTTCTTGTGACTAATTCTTGCACTTCAATTGGCATCAGAGCTCTGCCTCTAAGGTTTGAGCACTTAACAGTGTAAGAGGAAAAGATTCAGGAAGGAAGTGATGTCAAAACCTGCAAATCAAAGTAGATGTCGTAAATGCACAAAGTTGGGACATGTTAAAAATAAATGTCCTTAGAACAAGAAAGTGAAAAGAAATATAGCTTCCAAAGAGAAATCTATGATGGTATCCAAAGATGAATTTGATGACTCAAATTTGAAGATGAACAAGAAGAAAATGCGTACCAGCTCGTGAAAGACTCAGACATTGAAGAGGTAATACTTGAACCTTGTTCATCATGTCAAAAAACTAAACATCTTTTTGATAATCTTTTTTATGACTCTCTAAGTACAACTCAAAAAAATGGACAACTTAGAAATGAGATTACAAGATAACTTTAGAAAAAGATAAATATAAAACTGAGATTAGTGAACTAAAAGAAATCATCATTAGTATGCAAGAAAACTAGAGAAAAGAAATTGATGAAATTAAGGGGAAATTAGTGTCTCAAGAATGTTCTAACATTCAAGAAGAAAATATCATTTTGAAACAAACTAATTTTGAATTAGAAAATTATATAAGATGTGTTGTAAACTCTACAAAAACTTTTGAAAATATTATGGGATCACAAGTTGGAGCTTTAGACAAAACTTGAGTAGGATTTAGAACTCATCAAAACAAAAAATTATATGAAAAGTTTTTTGTTCCACAAAAGGATCAGAAAGTGCTAAAATACAAATGTACTTTGTGTCATAGAGATGGACACCTTGAAAATTTTTGTTTTAGAAAGAATAGAAAACTAAAAGATGAAAGAAATCTCGAGAGAGAACATTCTCAGAACGTTCTTGGAAGGCATCAACAAAGTAGGAGAACATTCTCTAGACATTCTCAACAGAATCATTCTCAGAATAATCAAAGACAAGTTTTATTAAGTTTTAACAAATAAAACTTCTTTTAAGAGACATTCTCACCAAAATTATTACTAACTTGTGTTGTAGGAATGTCTTCAAGCAATCAAGAAAAAGCCTTGAGGCTTGGCAAATTGATTCTCAAAGAATATGACTTGAGAAAGACAATATTTCCTCACATTTAAAAAGGAGGAATGTGAAAACTACAACCTTTGAAGTTATTGACAAAATATCAAACTAAAGGTACATGTATCTTTAAAATATTTTTGCATAACTTAAGGATGATTTATAAGTCTAACACATAACTTCATTTTTTTTGTGAAAATTAAAATTGAAGTTATTTCACTCTTATCCTCATGATTATGGTTTTTTAATAAACTTTAAATCAAATCATGTTTTCATGTGTTTTGAAAAGGAAAAGTTTTTTGAATAAAAAAGGGGTTTGCCAAGTAAGTATGAAAACAATGACAAATTTTATCTAGAAAGATATTTTTCAAAAACTGGTTTGAAATGGATAAAGTTTGTAAAACTTGTATTTATAATGTTAAGATTAATCTTCTTTTCAAAAAATACAATTTCAACCAAAAGATTTTTTTAATTACTTCATTTTGTTTTACTCTTGTCAAAACTACAAGTCTTATGACTATGTTTATGATTTACTCAAAGATCCTTTTTGAATATATTTTTGAAGCATAATAATGATTTTCTTTTAAGCTTTTAAGTTCGTTGAAAAATGGTTCTTATTTTTAAAAAAAAAAACTCAAAATCATTTTATGTAAAGTAGTAATCATGGGAACACTTTGAAAAAACTTTTTCAAAACATTATTTGATCAAAATTATATTACACTTATGCTTGGTGAACTCTCCAAACAAAATAAGAGTTGTTTAAAAAGGATAAAATAATGGTTAAAATATTTTTAATCAAGTGTTCAAAAAGACCATAATTATTATATGTTATATTTTTGAATCTTGTAAAATGATTTTTCATATTCAAGGATTTTTTTTTGATATATATGAAATTATAACTCATAACCTCATTTACCTTTGTTTAAGGATATTTCTCAAAACTTACATGTTTAAAATCAAACAAACATCTTCATGACTTGTGAGCCTTAAATAAAATCTTGTTTCTATATCTTTTGAAAAGGATAAATGATTTAAGGATAAAAAACTTTGTGAAATATGAAGACATTTGCAAATTTATCCAATCATGGTCTAGAAAGTTTTTTTTGTAAAATTAGTTTTGAAAAGGATAAAGCTTATTTGTGAAATGTGTAGTTTTCTTTTTAAAAAATATATTTTTAACCATAAATCTCTTGAACTACTTTATATTGATTTATTTGTTTTCATATAACAAGGTTTATGACTTTCTAAATGCTTGAGATTTATTCAAAAATCATTTTGGATTTGATTCTTAAAAGCATAAGAATGTTTTGTTTTAAGGCTTTTAAGTTCTTTGAAAAAAAAAGGGTTCAAATTTTAAAAGTTATGAAATATTTTTCCATAAGAAATGATTAAGTAGAGCTTTCCTTCAAACATTCTTTGATGATATTTTACTTGATTTTTCTTATTTTAGAAGTCTCCAACAAAATAGTGTTGTTCTAAATAAAAAGTTATGGGATGAAATATTTTCAAGTGTTGAAAGAATATTTTTAAAGGAAACCATAGATATTGCATGCTATTTTCTTTATCATGTTTCTTTTAGAAAAATATTGAGTAAAGTTCCATGTATTTTTCAAAAATTAAAACTCAATCATATCATGCTTTTATTTTTTTGGTGTCACTACAATTCTTGGCATAGAAAAGAAGAAATTGAGAAAATTGCTTCAATATTTCAAATGTATTTTCTAAGGGTTACTTTATCTACATTCTATAATATGCAATCTCAAAATCTTCAAGTTGAAAATATATGCATACTATTTTTGATGAGTTTTACAAGAAATGATAATGTTGTTGTTGATAATATGAACTAAAACGATTTAAGCATTGAGATGGTCAATGTAATTGGTGAATCTCCCTCATCAACTTTCAAGAAAGAACCTTAGTCATATGAAGAAGGAAATAGGGAAAAATTGGTGAAGATCACTGGTGTTAAGAGAATAAAGGAATCAACACCAAAGGAGAATGTTGTTGGAGAACAACATGAGAATGTTCTCCCAATAGTGAATAACGCTGCAGGAGAACAACCAGAGAACATTCTCCCTGCTAAGGAAACTCCCTCCACCCTTTTTGGAGTCTCAAGTGATACCCTCCCTTCATATTGGGATACATCACTTCATTTTGGAACAAGGAAAGTTGTCTTACCTTATGGAATGTTGTTGACTATGATCTTTAAAAAGTTTAATGTTGATCTCTCAAGCTTTAACAGTGAAAATGCTTGTCTGCTCTTTAACGGAAAAAACATTTGTCACATGAAGTAAAGGAAATGCTTATTAGAGAATGACATGTTTGGCATGTATCACCTTGCTAATTGAATGAAGTTCAATCTTCAATATATCATCTTGATCTAAGAACATTGCATTAGATATGAGAAAAAGGAAAGTTATTTTTTTTGGAATGATTCTCACCAAGAGCTCTCACATCTACAAGGTTAACTTTAAGAAGGAGAATATGGTCAAACTTCGACTTCAAAATATGTTCATCATATGAATAAGGAAATGATTAATTTTGAGAACATTGCTACTTTGATTTGGAACAAAAGGAAAAGAAAGGACTTTGAAAAAAGTGCAATTTGGATGAGTTATTTGATGTAGTGTTGTATTCAGTTGATCAATCTAAGAATGTTCTCCTTGTCAAGGCAACAAGTGCAAAGTTGTCTTGAACCAACATCTTCTCAAATTACTTCTAATATACTTGAAGATGGTGTTTTTTTTCTCAACATTGGAGAATGCATCAAATGATAAATCATTTCTCCTTGATCAAGTGTCCTCAATTTACAATGATGAGCATATGGTGAAATTCTAATACAATTGAAGATGCTCTCAATGATTGAACCTCAAGTAAAGAAATTCGTTATATGAGGTACACAAATTCTAATCTTAAATCTTATAACATTTGCACTATGATATGCTTGAAAATTCATATGGATTATGTGATTGATTGGATAATCTTAGAATGATTTCTGAATTTTCTATATGCAAGTATATGACTTGTTTATGCATGTGCAAAAATGTTGAAAGTTTTGGAGAACGATCTGAGAACGTTCTCGTAGATTTGCTTTTTATAACAACTTCATGTGAGCTGTCTTTTTATAACAACTTTGTGTGCTCTAATTGAAAGATTGGTTAAAGATTGTTTTGTTAAGGTCATCTTCTATATAAGTTTGAGTCAATTTCTTTCACAATGATCATTTTTTTAGATGCCGAAAGACAAATAAATTAATATTTCTCTTAATTCATATTTTAAGAGACATTTTGCAAATGCTTTCAAAAAAGCAAGGTGTATTGATTACATTGGCGCTAGAAAAATTGTTTTGTAAATGTTTTGTGCAAGACATGTTTTGTGTGCTTAATGAAAAATTATCTTTGATGATCAATAATTGATAATTTTTGTGGAGTTAGTCTCTAAATTATTCTTTATGATAAACCAAAACTTTTAGAACAACAAAAACGACAAAAACTCATGATTTTGATAATCAATTATATGTCATATTTTGGTCTTACATAAGCATGACTTATAGCACAATTTTCATGAAAAATATCTTTACTTATAAGTCTTTTAAAATTTGCAACTTTCTCAATATAAAAATTTGGTTGAATCCAATTTTGTTGCACATCTTGATTAGCCTATAGTTTGCTTAATCATAAAGTATAACTTTTTAATATGGCTTTTCAACAACTAAGATTTTTTATGGCTTATGTAAAAGATTCTTCTTCAAAGGTTTTAAATGAATATCTTTTTTGTTTGGTTGGATTTATTCTTTGAAGATTTTTACAAAAGATTATATGATTGGTCTTCATGAGAATAATTTATGTGTCTACTCTCCAAAATATTTGATATTGATCTCATAAGAATATACTTGTTGCACATTATTTTCTTAAACTCTTATTTGACTTTTTCTTAACATAAAAGTGTTGTTTCTACAACTTGTGTGTTATGCTGTCAAATTAGAAATGTGATCAAATATTTTTTTTTTGTAAAGGATGATCCTTCATTTTTTATAAAAAGGAATCATATTTCATCATGAAAACTTTTGAAAAAGAGAGAAATTTGTTTTTGACTTGATGTCAATTTACTTTGATTTCACAGTTTCCTCATGTGCGCCATTTTCTCTCTAATTTTAAGTTCTTGGATTTTTTTCAAATATTCATTATGACCACAACATAGTCTTGTCCATCATTTTGAGAATGATCATATTTTAAAAAGAATTTCCATCTCATAAGACTTAGGAGGAGATTTCAATATTTGAAAATATTTGTTTCCTCTAAAATTGCATTGTTCATGAGGTCAAAATCTTTTTCTAAAAATTCAGAATTGTTAGCATTGATTTTTATCAAATTCTTGCATATGTTTGTATGTGATTTAATGATTATTCATGTTGTGATATCAATATTGATTAAGAATGATTATTTCTCACATTCTATGTACTTTCATGTTAAAATGCAAACTTGATAGTTTGATATATGAGTAAACCTCTCACTTACATGATTTTTATGTGCAATGTTTTCCTACTCTTATTTTTGAAAATTGCACTTCATATTTTATATTACCCCATACTTTTTGATAAATGACAAAAGGGGAAGAGAGATATATGATAAGAGAAAAATCTAAGATGGAATTAATTAATGAAGAATGTTATGAATTAACCTCTTGCATGTGTTTAGGGGGAGTTTAATTAGAATCATAAGAATTTAAACTCTTGCATTAATTGAGGGGGAGTTTAATTGCATATCTATAAACATTCTTGCATTTGTTATTATATTCATCCATAAAACATAAGATTTATTCAAAAGGTTTGTCATCATCAAAAAGGGGGAGATTGTTGAGAGAAAATATCTTTTGTACATGTTGTAATGACAACAAATCTTATGGAATAAATGTTAAGTTTTATGAATGGTGATCTACTAATGTTTGCACTTGAGTTTTTGTTGAAAGCTAGATAATGATAAAAGTGGACAAGCTAAAGGTCACTCACACCAACAAGTGCATTCTATATACTCAATGATAAAAGAATTTGAGTAGTATCAGATCATCATAACAATATCATCACATGCTTCATGAATATTTTCAAAGGATATTGTTTGAATCATAAGATGATTTATTGAAAGGCTCAAGCAAGAAAGTGATTGTCATGGTTAATATTCTTCTTCTACACCACAAAGTTTACAATGGTATTGAATGATCAAGGAAGATTATGAGGATCATAAGTTCAACAATGAGGATGGAAAAACATGCATCATAAGCTACACAAAGATATATTTGATGTTGCATGACAAAATTCACAATGAATTTTGTGTTACACGCTTTGATGATTGTAATACCCTAATTTTTGCGCCTTTGAAAATAAATATTTTATTTAAAAATTATTTCTTAGGGGGGGTTATTCAATTAGGATTTTGAAGGATTTTAATGGATTTTGAGGGATTTTAATGGATTTTAAAAGTCTTGTGTTATTCAATCAAGATTTTTTTTGTTTTTTTTCAATCCCACAAAATCCGTTGTTATTCAATGAAGATTTTTAATCAAGACTTTTTCTTTTTTTTTCAATGCCACAAAATCCGTTGTTATTCAATTAAGATTTTTAATCAAAACTTTTTTTTTTTTAATACCACAAAATATGTTGTTATCCAATCAAGACTTTTTTTTTCCACGCCACAAAAAAAAAAAGAATCTTGATTGTAAAATATCTTTTAAAAAAAGTCTCTCAAAATCTCACAAAGTCAATATAATCCCACGAAGTCTTTTAAAATCTTCAAGACTTTTTTGTCAAAATAATCCCTCGAAATCCCAATCTAATAACCCCCCCTTACTTTCCATAAGAAATATAAAAAAATAGTTTTTTAGATAATTTTGTTTTACAATTTATCCTTTTTCCTTTATTTCTTTAAAATACAGCAATTTACTTTTTATATTAAAAATAGCAAAAATATTTGAAAATTGTTTTCATCTCTTTATTTAAGTATATATTTTATTTTTATATTTTTCTATATTTTTATTTACATTTTTATTCATTTTTACTTAATATTTTTGCATTTTTATCCCTTTAGAGTTTTCCTCGACCAATCATGTGATGCCACCTTATCCCCTTCACATTTTTATTCTTTTTTTCACTTTAAAATAAATCAGATTTTTCTTTTTATCCCTTTTTACAGTTTTTACCCTTTATTTTGTGATTATTACAATTTAACCCCAACCCTAAAAATTTGGCTATAAATAGAGATGGGTTCTTACAAACCCTAGTTTTGGATTTCACAAACCCTCATTCTCTCCTTTCTCTCTCTGCGCGGCAGAAAATTCTTTCTCTCATTTTCTCTCATTTTCTCTTCATACTTACCAAAACCCTAAAAATTTCTTCATCAAAAAATCCCAAATTCATCACAAACCAACACGAAAATATGAAATCCACTTGAACACAAACCTTCTGATCGCGTTTTTCCGCTCATATCCTTCATCAATCACACGCAAAGACGGCGAAGAAGAGATCCGAAGCTTTAGATCCGAAGCCAAGACGAACGAGATCGCAAAAGGTTCGGTTCACATGATTTGAACCGTGTTATAGTCTCTTTTTTGCGTTGATTATTAACTGCATCTGTACATAGCTTGTTGTGTGAACACTGTTGTTTGTTTTGTTACTGTTTTAAAAATAAAATGTAGATCTGTTTGCGATTTCGTGTTTCATTTTGAGCAATCATTCGTTTCTGTTTACAAAATCCGGAAATAGATTCATGATAACACGTCTCTGTATGATCGATTTACTGCGATTTTGAACGAAAAAACGGTTTAAAATTTTAGATCCGAAACTTTGAGTTTGATTTTCGTCTAGATTAAAGCTTTGTTTCGAAAAACCAATGTTAAAATCGTGCTCTACGTTCGAAAAACGTGCAAAATCTCAATTGTTCCTTATATTTAATTTTGAGTGAAATAAAGATAAATTGGGCCCTGTCTTACGACTCGCGCTTTGAATTTATTTTTAATTCGTTCAAAATGCAATCTGATGTTTGAAACGTGAGATAAGCGAGAGCCTGACGTACGACTCGTCTTGAGCTTATCTTACGCTTGCTTGCTAAAATGTCCGTTAATTTGCTTCTCTGTTTGTCAGTTTCAATTTATGCCTGATTATCTGATTACTCATTTATTTATGTATCCGCATATTTATTTCGAGTATTATTTAATTTATGCATTATTATACTGTCATTACCATACATCATGTATTTGCATCTCTCAGCTTCTACCCTTTTCTTTTCTTTTCTGATCTGAAAATCTGTTGTGAACTTATCTTTGAATATGGAATGTGAATAAATCAGTCTCTGTCGTACGACTCTGGCTTCGAATTATTCGCATGCCATTTAAAACGGAACACTCTTTAATTAAATGAAATGGGAAGGAACCTGACTTACGACTCGTCTTCGGCTCGTTTCACTTTAACTAAGAATGTTCATTTAATAAACTGAATGAAAAGAGGGAGCCTGTCGTACGACTCGTTTCTGCTCGGATGATCCGGTCCCTGACTGACGACTCGTGATTTAGGATCATTCTCATTCTCAAGATAATTTCCTAAAATCATAAAATACACTCAACCCACTCAACTCTTTTTGCCTGCCCTTGCGCAGTTAACTCTTTTTCATCTGCTCTTGTGCAGTAAACTCTTTTTAACTGTTTTCCTAAACGGATAATGCTTTATCCATTCCCCTGCTACAGACAAACGCTTAAGCCTCCGAAGCGAGCACACAAGCATACTGTTGTATCAGTGGAATGCGACCTAAGCATCGTTCACTAAAAACAACCAACAAACAAAAATCTTTCTTTTCAGGAAGAACTACGTAAGCTTTGACTTCCTCATTGTACTTGGGGGATACGTAGGAGCGAGAGCCTCTCTCGTCAAGCCAAATAATAAAAAACTCTTTTTTCCCTTTTCTGTTCAGTATGCGGTAATTTATTTCTTTTTATACGGTTATCTCTGTTTATGCAAACCAAAATTCCTCAAATGGTTCCCGTTGAGTACAACGGATATGAGGGGGTGTTAACGTCTTCCTCTCATGTAACCAACTCCCGAACCCGATCTGTTAAGGTTTTATCATTATTTTCCTTTCCCCTCACGGGATAAATAAAATATGGTGGCGGCTTCATTGTTTACATTTGTGCATTGCATTTCATCATTGCATATCTGTATATTTTTTTGCGCCGGGTACTACAATGATATACTACTACGACTAACATCAAAAGGAATGATGCATATTCTAAGGATCTTCAAAATCTACTCAAAGTATCATCCTACCAAGATGAGAATATATGAGAATGATCTTCATGATTTTCAAAAGAGTTTATGCAAAGAGCATAAATGTTTTAAATCATTCTCCAAAATTAGAAGATGATAATTCTCATGATGAGTATATTCACGCGTCCTAAAGCATCTCAAAGATACTCAATTAACATATAGGAATGTGTGCCAAACATCAATCGAATTATGGGAAGTTTTGCAGCAACAAGATTATATGTCTCATCCCTTAAGAAAAGCTTCAGCAGAACATTCTGAGAATATTCTCTATTCAGCACTACATCTTACTTCAAAGAAAAGCTTCAGCCATCATTCTCAGAATATTCTCTGGTATGACCTCTAAATCTCTTTCAAAGCAAAAGAACTATTTTGATATCAGCTCAGAGAATGTTACAAGAAAGATAGTCATCATTCTCTCATCATTCTCTAGACTCCAACGTGTTTGTTCTTCAAAGGGAAAACACTTATTTATTTTAAGTGATAAATGAACAAGACAAAGGAGCACTTTTCATGAATATTTATTCACAAGATCTCTAAAGCAAAATACTCCTTTATGGCAATACAAGTGATTAACAACTTATGGGACTTTCTATTCTAAGTCTTCACATGGAGCATGTGCCAAAGAATGTTCTTTGACTTCAAAGACATAATAAATTATCATTTGAATTTATTATGATGGAAATGAACATAGACCAATGAGGAGAAGACAACAACTCTTTTACTATGAGTTGTCATGTACTTGCAAAGATTTAATCAATGTTCATTCTCCAAGAAGTGGAAAGTCTTTCTCCAACAAAGGCTATACTCTATTATTTATCAAGGATGTACTTGCAAAGTACTTTTCTAATAAGCCTTGATCAGATCACAGCTGGTTACTTGGAAGCAAATTTGTCCCCACACCATTCTCCCACTATTCTATGAAGATACTTCAAAGAGAATGTACACAGTTCTGCGAGAATGTTCTTTCATCATTCTCCCTGAAGCATTGTTCTCATGTGACAGCAACATTTGAATGCAATGGTCACTCTTGATCATCAAGTAATGAAAGTACAGTGCAAGATCATCTAGACGCTCCTCTTGGAGAACTTTCTCAGAACATTCTCCAGATTACTCAAGAATTGTAAGTAACGGCTAGTTCTTTGTTCTCTGATTTTCTCACACATTCTCCAAGATTCCAAACGCTTTTCATCAACTATAAATAGCATAGAATACAACAGGAGCAGTGGTTTAGTTAGGATTTGTTTGAAGCCTGGGCAAAATTTTAACCGCAAATTCACATATGATTAAAAAAAATTGACCAAATTTTTCTCCGAATCAAATACCTCCCCATTTCCTCTTCACTCTACCTTACATTGTTACTTTACTATATACTTTAATAATCATCTTATAATCTTGCTAAATGTTAACTTTTCACCACTGTTTCCACTCAACAAAATACTACTAGCACCCCAATTTTCAATTTCAACTCAAGTGAGTGACTCTCTTCACTTGTCTTTTCTTATCTTTTCTTCACATTGACATTTTAACAAACATGTCACCAGCACAAAATTTGTTTCTTCTTCTTTCCCCGGCCGTGCTCTTTGCACTTCTTTCACTTGTAGCAAGTGAACAAAATGGAAATTTTCAAACACTAAACACAAAATTCAACCCCAAAATTCCACTCCCACCATTCAGAACCTTATCATCATCAAAACGTTTTGAAAGATCTTCAAATCTAGTTAAACTCAAGTATCATTTGAGACCAGTTCTTTTTTCCGACCAACATATATCTAAACAATAACAAGAGATGAGCAATAAGAATAACAATTAACAACAACAACAATAACAAACAAAATTCTCTAAGCAATAATTAACTACAACAATTTCATGTATTTTCAACAATCTTCATCAATTGGTAAGACTTAAGGGGTGAACACAATAGTACTCTGTTCCTTCGTGTGGTTCTCAGCGACATAGTAATTCGTTGAGAAAGAGAAGAGTCGTGCTCTGTTTTTTGCCCTTTCTATTTTTTTTTTTGAACCATACTTTTATGTTTTTTCTTTGAAAAAAAAACAATTTATTTGGGCCAAGCCCGGGCAAGTTCCCAGGCATGCCTGGCCCAAAAAACGCCCATGAGCAGGAGCATAGCAAGAGTTTGCAAGCAACATCAATCCTACTACATTTGTCTTTGTGGACAAGATTCTTTACAAACTCTTCTTTGATCTCTTTCACTCCAAAGCTTCATATTACTTACTTGGATCAATATTCTTATTGAGTGATTTTAGAGAGATTTTTCAGTTACTAAGAAGCTTTATAAACTTAGTGTAGTTTATTATAAAAAGCTTTAGATCCAACCAACTCTTTGTAAAAGAAAAGAACTTGCTCAGGAATACGTAACTATTGGTTGAGAAACTACCTTAGAAGGAAAGGTAGAGATAAATTTGCTCAAGAATACCTAATTATTGGTTGAGCAACTACCTTAGAAGGAAAGGTAAAGATAAATTTTCTCAAGAATGCGTGACTGTTGGTTGAGCAACTACTTAGAAGGAAAGGTGGAGATAAGCTTGTATAGCTTGAAAAGATTTTTGATCTTGGTTTAAGATCAAAAGAAAATTGTAATCTTGGATTAAGATTATATATAGTGGAAAACTCACAGGCGTGGGGACTGGACTAGCCTAGAATTCGGGTGAACCAGTATAAATTTTGTGTGTGCATTTCTCTTACCTTTAACTATTTATTTTATATAAACATACAGCACACAAAGCACATTGTTTACATCTAATTTGAATTTCCATATAGTTGGGAGAACGTTCTCTGAACAATCTCTACTTGTTCTCTTAGAACAAGTTGTTCTATACTAGAGAACATTCTCTGATCAATCTTTTTTATTGTTTACTAACATTTATCCAAGTATACACTTGAGATCCATTTAGTTGACTGCAGGATTGAATTTTTAAAAGGGTCACAATTCAAACCCCCCTTTCTTGTGACTAATTCTTCCACTTCAGTATTCACCTGAAGTGAATCCAAGTATATTATCATACTTGATTAAGTTTAGTAGTACGTGAAAGGTTCAGCCTATTTTTAAAATAATGATATAAAATTATATCATTTGTTAATTTGAAATAAAATTGATGATATGGATATTATTAAAACTCTTGAAGAGTTATTGAAAGTTAATTTCTTAAAAGAAAAGAAATTGATATGAAATATTTAAGAAGAGTAAATATTGGTTTGAAATGACAGAGTGAGTATTTGAAAAATAATACTCCTGTGAATCATGAAGTATATATAACAATTCTATATGGAAAAAACATGACTTGTGTACACTAATTGTTGTAATGTCACTAATTGTGAACAAATTTCTTTTCAGAGTTTGACAAAATGATGAAATAACATATAATTGTTGATTTCTATTTTGGTCTTGAAGTATCATATATTACTATCTGACATGAAATATTATCAGTATTCTTGAAGAGCTTCTAAAATCTCGCAATTAAAGAAAATTTGAAATAAAATATGTTGGATGGAATAAGTTTGTTTTGGAATTGCATATTTATTGTTAAAATAAGATTTTATGGCAAATATATTGAGACAACTTGATCTAATTTGTTGTACTATAATAGTTGCAAAGTCACTTGATGTGAGCAAAGATCATGTCATGCCTCAAGAAAATGATAGACAACTTGAATTTGTCCTGAAGTATCATATCTTAATTCAATTGACGACACTAATGTATTTTTCTAGTTATACATATGGTATTTTATGTTTGTCTATATTAGCAAATACAAACGGAATCAAACAAATAATATGAAGATAATATCACAAGCACTTCTAAGTTGAGGAAAAGTATGGTAAAAATTAAAAAAATCTTTCTACAAATTCAACTCCAAGTAACGCTTTTGGACAACTAGCGCTGAAGATTATTTGGCCTTCTTCGTTTCAGATACAATTGTCTTTATGAGGGGGAAAAATAAATGTGTTCTGCATTTTTTTTTCCCTTCACCATGGCAAAGATGGGTGCGCTATCGACCTCCTCTTTAGTGAAAATTGATCCCTCTCCGTGAGTTTTGTAATCCGCTCTCTGTTGGTCAAGGTTGGTATAATAAAAACTTAAATTATCAATTGGTCTCTGTAAGTTCGCGTGTTTTTTATTTTAGTCTCTGTATATTGTTTTTAATCAATCCTTAAATGTTAAAATTATTTTAGTTTTAGTTCTTAAAACTAAAATCCGCCGGAAAATTCAACGAAAAATCGGCAGAAAATTTGTGAATTTTTCTGCGAAATTTAACTTTAGAGACTAAAAATTAACATACAGGGACTAATTCCAAAAAAATAATATACAAAGACTAAAAACAAAAATACGCGAACTTACACGACAAATTAATTATTTAAGCTTATTTAATTTAAAAAAATGATTTTTTATTGTTGGGAAAATTGAAGGATGCAAGATTCATTCATGTCCGTGGCCAGTCATAGATTCCTTTCAAATGAATCATATGGTTCACCTACATATGGAACACACTTACATATGATTCATATGTCCATGGCCAGTCATTGCTGATTTTTTATGGTTTGTCGATAAACTATTAGAAGAGAATTAAAAAAGGAATTAGTTCCACAAATACTGATCTCAAATAAGGCTATTAAATTAAATTCCTAATTAAATTGCAGGTTACACACATATATTATGTAGAATATTGCAATGACATAATATATATAGTTTAGGTGTAGAAGCTATAAGTTGAGGAATCAGCAATGATATTCCTGAAGCCACCAACCGTAGATGCCAGCATAATGCACACTCCGATGTATATTGCAGCCTGAAAAACCAATACATATTTTTTTAGTCAGATCGTCTAACGGCTAAACTTTCATATTTTTTAAGTGGGTAAGTGGAGCACGAATTAGGGTTCAAACCTAAGTCTCTGCATTATCATATAATATCCCTACTAACTCAGAACTCACGTGACAAATACACACAAACAAATACACATAAACAAATTCTTCATTTATGTATACATAAAAGAATTAATATCGAAATTCTTACCCAATTGATGAACCAGTTGATGCTAAATCTCTTTGGTTTCTTGATTATTAGCCACATTATACTAGGAAGCTGAAAACATTGATACACCAGAGCAGATTAATCATTGATTGATCTTCTATGTTCTGAATAAATAAATTCTTGTATGAAAGGGACTTACAAAATATGAAGTGGGAGCAAAACCAAATCCACCAAAGAATCCAAGAAGATCGCCGAAGAAAGGGAATGTAACCCCAATAAAAAGTGTAAATGCTGCAAAAAAAATTGGATGAAAAAGAAGATAGCATAAATGGTTTTGCATATCTGGTTTGTTTGGATTGACTTATTTGAATTTATCTGCACGTATAAGTTTTATGAGACTGTTTGAGAGAACTTATGAAGACAGCTTATGACAATGTTGCTAAGTTTGTTTCAGCTTACGTTCATAAGTTCTCCAATTAGCGTATGAAAACAACTTATGAAAACAATTCATGATAAGCTTATACGTAAGCGCTTATCATGATAAACATAAGCGCTTATGCTATAAACTGCAAATAAGTTGTTTATCGAAACAGGCCTATGACTCTCACCTACAAAAGAAGATCTAGCAACAAGTCTGAGAGGCAATCCAGGAGGGAAATTCCATCTTTTGATCATCGTCGTCTCAATCAAATCAAAAACAGGCATAGCATAAACTTGATAACTGCCAATAACATGAATGAATACCATCAAGTTAGCTGAGGCAATGAGCCAAGCAGGTCTTTCAAGCGACATTAGAACATTATCATCAACATCTCTTCCAAATGCCCAATATCCAATAAGTGCAACTGGGAAATAGCATATTGCATTTATGACATAGGCACCAATAGCACCTTTCCACATTGGTATTCTTGAAGGTTTCTCTGGTGTTGATGGAATTGTTGCTTGAATTTCAAGTGCTACTGCATGGCCAGCAAATGCAAATGAAATTTGACCAAGTGCATTGAAGATTCTGAATATTGAGTTACTTGTGCTTGTTCCTTTATGTGAATAGCTCACATTCTCAATCCTACCTCTGCCCAAGCAAGCCACCCATGCTATAGTTGAATAGCTGCATTGACAAGAGAATGTAAGTTTGTGTTTTACAACGTAATCCAATCACTATTATTATAATATAGCATCGACACTTCTGGTTGAACGTGTGTCTGACACTTTTCGATGTCAAACACTCGTCTATCATGCCTTAAATTGATATGATTCTTCTTAGCTTTTTGATAGTAGATGGATGAACTCAAAGAAAAACACAATTTTGTCGTTTGTCATCTTGTCTTAGAAATTTTTGCATGAAAAACAATGTGTTCAAATTATTTAATTCTTAGTGTGTTTGGTGGGATAATTAGAAATTTTTTAATTCTAAACAATTTAAATGATTGAATTGAATTATTTTTATTTATAAATATGCGTGTTTGGATAGAGTAATAAAAAATTTCATGGTAAATACTTCTGGGCAAGTTTTATAAATTTAAAAAGTTTAGGGTCAAATTTTAAATTTTAAAAATAGGGACCAACTTGTAAATTTCAAAATTTAAAGGACCAATTTAAAAAATATTAGGGGCCAATTGATATTCATCTATTTTATTTTAAGGCTTAGAATTGTGACATTGCTTCAACAAATATACAAACATAGCTCAAGAGTAAAGTTATTTATACTTTTCATTTCAACCTAAAGTTAGTTAGTGCCTTTACTAAATTATGAGTTTATGGGTCAGTTCTTTATGCTTTTCACATGAATAAGTTCTTCTAGGAAGAATCCAAACAATACTTTTCTCACGAATCCACTTTTTTTGGATCTACAAAGTGAAGCTAGCTAAGCAAGCACACATTTTCAATGAACTATATTTTCAAAATAAAGATAACACTGTAATTTTGTTAAACTTGTAATTAATTTTTTTTGTCAAGTTGTATAGTGGATATATAATTCCATAATTTTAAAGGTGAATAAATAGAGCACTAAAGTTCGAACTTCAATTTCTGCACATTACGTATCATATCCGTACTAATTGAACTAAAATACATGGATACAAACTTGTAGTAAATCTATTAGTGTTGAAAAAAATTTACTTAAATACCTTAATGACATGACAGCTGCTGCTAAAGAGACAGAGGTAACAGAATTGAAATTGGGAAGCTGAGACAGAAAGAAATGAATGGAACCAAAAATCAAAATCCAGTAAGACTGTTTGAGTTGTGTGCAATTGGTGCATGCAATCTCCATGAACTTCATTAGACATTTTCCTCCAATGACCATGTAAACAATATTACACCCAATTTGAACAATTAGTTGTTGTGGTAACACAATCCAGGGTCCAAGTTTTGGTCCAAAAGCATGTTTACCAAGATCAACATATCGATCAAAACGGGTACCCGGAACACACTCATGGAGCTGAATCATTTGCCACATTGTGTTTAAGGTTAGACTCCATGATAACAACAACATCAAAGTCCCCGGAATCCTGCATAGAAGAAACTAAACTTTGAGTGTAAAGTGAACTTCAACATCGATCACTTTTTCGCGTTTGGGTTCTCTAGAGTTTATTGTTTCGCTCCCTAAGTATAACTGAACTACATCATACTTCAGTTGTAGCCGTAGAGGATCCAAATCTTTTTTCTTGGTTAATTGGTAAGGATTTTGTGTAATATTTTATGAATGTAGAGAAAAAAAAAGACATAAAATGTGTAAAATTAGATTGATAAATGTTTTAAATATCAAACTCAAGATTGAACCATTGAAACCTCTGAATTATAGTTCAATTGGTTCAACTAATACACTAAAAGGGAAACTCGCAGGGATCGGAAAGGGGTCCAACCATTTTGGTGTACTATACGCAGTCTTACCCTATTTTTTACATTAGAGACTATTTTCAGGACTTAAACCCGTGGAATTTTACTCACGTGACATCAACTTTACCGGTGCAAGACTATTTTCAACTTAACTGTGGTATAATTAGAATAAAACTAAGCAGTGAACTAATGATTTCTCGATTCAACTGGATAAACTAACTTATTTGACTGTATTTTTAAAACATTTAAATAGATAGTAAGCATAGTGTATTTTAATTACCATCCTAGATATGCCATGGCATATGGAAGACTGAGAACACCTGCACCTATCATGGCTGTCACAGTATGGAAAGTTGAGTACCACCATTTCGCATTGCGAGACTTGCCATTGTCCACCCATTTTTGCTCTAACTCTACTTCCTGCATGTGTAAACATATACAAGAAGTAGCGGCACAACTTGTTACTCATTTACTTTATATTCATATGTATATATAAACAAAAAATTTAAGTAAAAAAAAGTATTCATCCAAAAGTTTGGTGACAAATTTGTGACTCAGATTAATATATTCTTATTTTTGTACTAATTTAAAAAACTTAGTATTGAAAAAGTTAAATAATATAAAGATATAAAGTAAAGAAACTTGATTGAAAGGCTTACCTCCTTAGAAGGAGGAGAAGAAGTAGCTGAAACCATTTTTGAATAGCTTAGAAAGCAAAGCAGAGAAAGAAGACCCCCTTAAATTTTGGAGCTATAGTTAAAAATGTTTAATGTATTAATGATGAAGATACAATAATATAGTATGGTTACAACTTTAGCACTTAAATTTTATGCTCAAAAGGAGAGTAGCTTGACTGATAACCCAACATGCAACAACTACATGTGTATGTACCTAGTTCAAATTCTGACTACTTACATCATAACAAAGTAATAATAACTAACTTGTAGAGTAATGGTTTACTTTATGAATTACTTTTGCTAAAAGAAAATAAGTTGGAGAATCATTTTCATGAGGGAACATCATTTATTAATCACACTATAGGACAGTAACCTTGTATTTCAAAATGGGTACACAGTTTTATAGTGACTCTGTATAGCAAAATTGGTAAGCAGTCAATTTGATTTATTTATTTTTTTAGTTCACCCTCTAGTCCCTCCCAAATGCAATTGCGGGAATTGAACTGTGGTCCTCCCTACAAAGTTCAACATCAATCACCACTGAACCAATTTAATTTCTGAATGTGTGAAGCACTCGTTGAATGTATCAAAATTACATGTTTTTTGTTAGTCATTTTAGTCATCAACGAATCTTTAGTTAGTTTTTGAACATGTTTTTTTTCGATGTAACAATAATAACAAATGAGGCCTTTTCTTTTTACGGAATAAAAAATGGACCTAAGAAAATATAATGACAACGCCTAGTTGGAGAGAAATAGAGAAGAGAGAAATAGGAACACAGAACCAATACATATATTTGGACTAAATTTTAGTTTAAATACATACATTAGTTTTTGTATTTTCATTTATCTCTTCTCTATTTCTCTTCAACCAAACAACCCCTTAAAAATTAAAATAATTGTTCACCCATTTTTAAAGTCACTAATCAAGTGCTCCTACCTACAAAATTGTACTCACATTTTAGACCTAAAATTCCCGTATGATATCATATTTGGCCTTTATATGTGGGACACTAATTAGAAACTTCCTACTTTTTTTTAGTGGGTAGGTTAAGTGGTTTGCATGTAAGCCTCATGTAACAAATGATATCATAAAAAGCTCTCAGATGTTGAGGGTATGGAATAATATTTTGTTTCTATAAACTTTTAGATATTATTTCTTCCGTACAAAATTATAAGTTGCTTTGAAAAATTGAAATGTCATACTTACCCAAAAGCTAATAATTTTCTAAAATAAAAATAATTCACCAATGAATGATAAAGAAACTTTTTGCTGGTAAATGAAAGGGATGCAAGTTTAACATTAATCATTACCCAGCTTTATTTAGTCTTGAAAACAAATGATTGAATATTATGGTGGGCTATTCATGTTGGTGGAAAAGTATCATCTAGCTATACATTGCAATGAATGATCGAAGCAAAAAGATGGGGTGGCACTAATTTTTTTTTAAAGATAAATAATTTGACGAGGATTACTACTTCAAATTAAAATGATCCATTTTTCTTGAGAATTGAAGAGTTAAGGAAAAATTTATCAATAAAAATAAAAGAAAAAAGTACTATCTTTTTTTTTATACAAAACTTGTTTACTTTAAGATTAAGATGCCTTGAGGGACACTTGTTATCCAAGCTTTGTAAGCTTAAAACATAATTCCCCCGCATACTCATTTGATGAGGAGAATATTGCATGATAGAATCCTAGTTAGATGTGCACTCTTTAAGGGCCCGTTTGGTGCGCCGAATAGATAGAGATAAGATATGATAAGAAGTTGAATAATAATACAATATGATAGTGACAAGATTAGGACATATCATATGTGTTTGGTGCACACATGATAAAAAAAATAAAAAAGAGTAATTGGATAACATAGCCGAAAATAAGGATTAAAATAACAAAGAGTAATTGGATAGGCTTAATGGTAAGTTAAATTTTTTTTTTTATTGGTGCACCAAACAACAGATTAAAACAAGATTAGAAAACTTTAACATATCTTATTTTCTAACCTACGCACCAAACAAACCCTAAAGGAATATATGTGACTAGGGGTGGTGGGGTTGAGCCATTAAAATAGGTTAGTCCGAATGGGTTGGTCTGTTAAGTCCACTAAAATATAGAGTTTAAGTTTAATAATAAGAGTTCAAGTTTTTTTAGTAATTTCCGACTCAAAAAAATCCGTTGTAAAACGGATTAGTGTGTGAAAAATTGCCCTTCTACCCCTATATTTAACCTTTCACCCCTATAAATTATTTGATAATCCTATTTTACCCTTTTTTAATATTAAATTGTTTATATTATTAATTTTATTATTCATTTCAACTTTTTTCTTATACACCGTTCACCCCTACATTATTATTCATTTCTGGTAATGTCTAAATTTGTTCCGGTTTGATGTTATTCAATTCAAAAACTGTTCCGGTTTGATAAACTATACCGGAACACAATTAAAAGTGATCCGGTTTGATTAGTTTTTTAGAAATATTGTTGCCGGAACACTTTTCAACTATTCCGGTTTGTGATTTGGTTAAGTGCTGCCATTAACTGCCGGAACACTTCTCGCACATTCCGGTTTGGTTACATTTGAACATTGGGATTTGCAAAGTGATGCCATTAACAACACATTTGGCATCGCCACTATAAATGAAGAAGAACCACAAAATTACATTGGAACATATGACAGATATATAATCACCAAAAAGTAATCTTGTATGATACAGTGCAATAAAAAACAAATTCAATCATGATCATGATACAATACAATCCAGAAAGTGAGTTAAAGACATACAAACAATTATAGGAAGAAGTAGACCAACTTTCAATCCAGAAAGGGAGTAAAAGACATACAAACAATTATATAAAAAATTTATTACGCTGGAACATTTTAAAAATTCTTCCTGTAAAAAATCAAACCGGATTAAATATGTAAATTGGGGGGTGAATCATCTATTCGAAAAAGTTGAAATAAATAATAATAATAAAAATAATAATGTAAAAAGTTTAATATTAAAAATGGTAAAATAGGATTATCAAGTAGTTTGTAGGGGTGAAAGGTTAAATGTAGGGGTGAGAGGACAATTTTTCTTAGTGTGTACAGATTACGGGCAGTCCCGTTTTTGAAATTTTAAGGGCCTTAGGCCAAATTTTAAAAAAACACAATTTTTTTATAAACAGTCAATAAAATATGAATCAATTATGGCAACAAATATTTCAATTATGATAGCATCTCAAGTCACAAATATTTTGAAATTCAAGATTATTGTTTGTAATACGCTATTTCTGCAATTGGTATGAGAAATATAATCTAGTTAATTAGGCAAACAATGATTTAAAAAAATGAGATCTTAATACTCGAAATTCAATAAAAAATTATCTAAATTTGAAAATTTGTTGTTGTTTGATATCGTGAGATAGATAATCAAATATTTGTTGTTGAAAACGTTATAAAAATTAAAATCTAAAGAATAAAGTTTTTAACAAATTCAAAAGTCGAAATATTAAAAAGAGTAGAAACACAATTGATCGTGGGGATCAATAGCTGAAGAGAAAAAAAATCAATTTAAATTTTAATGCAAGACAAAAAGAGATTTGTTTTGGTTATGCGTTTTAGGTTTTACTTCTCAATTTTGTGTTTTGGCTAATAAAATTTTGGTGTGAAAATGAAAATGCTAAGCTTAGGGTGTAAAAAATAAATTATATTGACTTCGTAAAAAAAATATAAAGATCTATTGGGCTCAAATCTGATAAATATTTGAGTTTTTTTGTATTTTTTTGCTATATATACCGTCTATAAAAATATAAGTATTACTATATACACCTTATATAAAACAATTTGGCCCTTTATCGACATGGGCCTTAGGCCGTCACACTCCGAGCCTATGCCCAGAGCCGGCCCTAATTACGGGCAGCCCATAGAGCGAGGCCACGAGTAGCCCATAGTGTTATAAAAACATATAAAAATAATTAAAGTTTACATCCTCCGTCTCAAATTTTTGATCTTTTTAACTTTTTAGTTTTATATCAAAACTTAGGTCCTTTTAAAAAAACCAAGATAAAATTAATGATGTTTTGTCATTTGTACTCTTAAAAAAAGTAAAACATTCATTAAATGAATTTTTTTTCTTTCACCCTCTAATTCCTAGGGGAAAGGGGCCCTAGGTCAAGAGTTCGGAGCGAGTTATGGCATCAAGTGGTTCCAGTCTTCTCCCAAACACAGCTGTGGGGATCGAACCACAGTCCTCCATATCAAGCTCAATGTCAATCACAACTGGACCAACTAACATTTGGTAAAATGTAATGGTAAAAACGACTTAACTTATCAAACTTTATTATTTCTTAATCCACATACAAAACTCTAAAAATATTTTAGGGCATGTTTTAAATAATTTTGGTTTTTAGTTTTTAAAATGTGTTTTATAAATGTTTTAAAACTGTTTTTAAGAAGAGAAAAAGAGAAAAACAAAATTTTTTAAACATGTTTTACTTTTTTGGTTTAAAAACTGATATATAGAAAATAATTTTAGAAATGTTATGAATAATTCTAGTGGATGCCCATTAGCCATTGACCCATTTCATTAGCCCTATGTATTATCCTATAAATAAAATCTATGTTACATTGTAAAGACACACCTTAATGAGAATAATATAATCTCTACTCATTCTCTCTTCCTCTCTTTCTTTTGTCAATCTCTATTCTTTTATACTTGTTCATATTTAAAATAGTTTCATAACAAGAAAATACTTTTGTAAAATTAAATTACCAATCAAGCTTTTTGATTTTTTAATTTTTAAAAAATAAAAAACTGTTTTTGAAAAGTGAACCAAATAGACCCTAAATTGTTGGAATGGAGGGAGTAACATAGATCTACATAAAATAAAATAAAACTATTCAAGGTTTGAATTTTAAGCAAGATTAATAGTTTATTTTTTCATGTGTATTATTAAATTAAATTTTGGAAGCATATTATCATAGTTATTTTAATAACATTTGATTGTATTTCTATATCAATACTAAAATAGAACAAAAATAACACAGAAATATATTATCAATGAGAAGTTTTTTTTTGGTAAATATCAATGAGAAGTATATATTCATGAATAATAAAACTTGATTTTTTTTATATAATATGTCGAATTAGACTTCAGATATATTATTGTGCTCTATTTCTCTCGATGCATTTGCTTCTTGTAAATTGATGTTTTATTTTCTACTATTTTAGTATTTTCTATACTATTTTTTTAAATACTTTTCTATTGTTTATATTATTTTTAAAATAAAAAAACTGACCCGTTTAGGGTCAAGTAGTCCGTTTTGACATGTCTAATTGAGGAGGGGGGTTTGTTTGTGTGTGTGTTAACTGCTCACCTTTATAATTAACAGAAAAACACAGTTGATCATCTTTTTATGGGGTGTGGATGGCTAAAATCATTTGGCCTGATATGGTTCTAATGTTGAACATTGTCGTAATATTGAACATTTGATCAGATATGGTTCTAATGTTTCAAAACACTTAATCAGATATTGAATTTAGAGTCAGATAAAAGATTTTCTTTTCATTCAAGAAAAAATTAGAAAAAGTTGACACAACTCAACCCCCATGTTTTTCTAACCTTCAAAGCTCCCAACATGAAATCATTGTCCCAATATTCAAGACAATCATTTATGAAGTGATTAATCTTCTAACAAATAAAGCACTACATAAGACACACAATATGTAAGGTGTAGGATTTTGTCCTCATTTTTTAGGTTCACCTTATAATTCACCAAATCATCAATGATTTTGTTGAACTTCATCAGTTGCTCCATTATGAATTTCAACTCTAACATTATCAATGAGTAGAGTTGTTTCATAAACTATTTGTGACCCAACACTTTGTTTGACCACATCCCAAATATGGTTTCCCTTAGGACTTCTCTTAACACTATCTTCAATGCACAAGATAATGACAATGATCTCCGTATCATTTATCTCGGTCTTTTATGCTTGCATAAGATGAGCAGACATAATGGTCTTGCCCTTCAATGCTTCTATACGCTTATGTTGGATTAATATTGCCCTCATATTCACCTTCAATGACCTAAAATTGTTGCTAACGATAAACTTATTGTGGTCCCACTTGGTACCCATGGAGCTTACTAAAAGATTGTTTCAATTGCCCCACAGTAGGCGCCAGTTGTTGAAAATCCAATTTAACTCACACTAATGTTTTTGTGTAGAGCAAAATTAGTAGCAACCATTAATCAAGTTAACAAATTGAATCACAAACAATAAACAAGATAAAGAGCAAAACACAACAGATTTAATTATCCAGTTTGGTCCAAAGAATGACCTACGTCTTCCACTAATCAATTGAGCTTCATTACAAAGAGATTCCAAAAAGAATTACAGGAATTAACATTCAATCATAATTATATCCTTTTTCCGAATCTCTACTGGTGATGAAGAGACTCAATGATTTAGAATACCCAATATGAGATTAATGATTCTTTTTGAAACCCTAGTATTCTACCAATAGAAAACCCTTTGTTCTTCTCCCTGAAACTCTAGTTTTGTGTTGCCTGCAAATCCTAATCCTTGTATCTTCTCATGTATGCATTTTTGTGATATATATATATAGAAAGGCTTAAAAACTAGAACAAATTTGTTTAAAACATAATAAAATCTCGCATACAGATTCAACAGAAAAACACTCATGTACATGTTTTTCTTTGGTCCCACCAACACAGCCTGCACCTATTCATCAAGTTTCCAAGCTAAAAACGTGACATTCAAATTTGAGATTTCAAGGCATGACACAAATTATCAAGATAGGATGAATTGAATATTTCCTTTATAATGGTTGTTTCGAACTCGCTTAGAAAAACCTTAAAATCAAAACCCATGAAAATGGCTTGAAAATTGCAGGGAAAACATATCACGGCCTTTATTTTGAATTTTATGGTGTTCAGAGAAAAATCAACTTTAAGGCAACACCACACGGACAACTATTTTGTGCCTTGCATTGTTCAACTAGCACTACTCATATATTCTATCACACATCCAATGAATTTGGAGCATGCTATCAATATATACAGCCTATCCGTTTTTAATGGCTCAATGCTAAAGAAATGGAATGATCATATACCATTATTATATGGCAAAAACCTATCACTGTCTGCAATAAATTATGAGCCAAGTACTTGCGATTGCATGCTACCTATGAAAATAAGATTCATGTTCACACTGATATGTCAGAATATATAAAATAAAAATAATCCCCAAAACATAACCTGTGTTGTGTCAATCTTGGGGAAACTATATCCAAAAATGAGCTAACTCATGAAATTCCCACCACCAATGTTTGTAGCTCCTTGTGATGAAACCTGTCCCTGAGAAACCATTTGTGAGCGTCCAGGCCCTTGAACATAAGTTTGACCCATTCCAGTCCCAACCATCTGTTGCTGCTGAGGAAGTTGTTGATGCTGCAGTTGCTGTAACTGCGGCAGCTGTTGCTGCTGCTGCTGAAGTTGAGAAAGCTGCTGCTGTTGAAGTTGAGGGTGTTGCTGCTGTTGCTGGATTTGTGGAATCTGCTGTTGAAGCTGGGAAAGCTGCTGCTGTTGTTGCAGCTGCGGTAGTTGCTGTTGTTGTAGCTGTTGCTGCATCTGCTGCTGCTGTAATTGTGGAAGATGCTGTTGTTGCGATTGCATCTGCTGGTGCTGTTGTTGCATTTGTTGCTGTTGCATTTGTTGCTGCTGCTGACTGGACAATTGTGGTTTAAATACAACCATGTCCTGCTTGCATTTAAGGTTTCAAGTAAGTAAATAAATAAAGATGTAATTGATCAAATAAAATAGACATTGAAGAATCAACAACTATATGTTACCCCAGGAAAAAGCATCCCAATCAAGCGGCAGGCTTTATCAGAAACAGATAGTAGCAACGTCTGCGACGGCAATTGAATAACTGCACACTGAAATTAAATAAAATATTAATATGACCACCAAGATTGTTAGAATTGCGAATTTGCTTTAAATCAAAAGAGGATAGTTAGATCAAATATTCGTAAATCACAACCAAAATTGATGGATTCTACTCCATTAATTTTGTTGAATTGAAAGGGGAAAGCAAGATTGCAAAATAAAAAATCGCAACCAAAATCGATGGATTCTACTCATATAATAGTAAATATATATTATAAAGTCAAAGTACTCAAAGTTTAAAATATATAACAAACACAAAACAACCAAGTATCAAATCTTAAATTTAGAGGAGGCGGCATGGAACAGATACTAAGCCATCTAAAGTCTAAACAGAGAGCATAAAACAAAGATTAGAAAATAAAAGAGCTTCAAACCGGGTCAAAAAACTCAACGGGTCATCTTTTGCCCATTCCAAAATTATCCAAAAAAATACCATAATCGGTAGAATTCATACAAAATCGCCGATTTTACTGGGATTTTGCGATTCTGTGCGATTTTAATGAGTAACGTGGAATTAATATTCTATTGGTCACAAGATTTATTATTAATTCAGAACCAACAGGAATTGAGTTGTTGAGAGTTGAGATGCTCACAGTATCACACCTCAATTTCATTAATTCAGGAAAACATAGACAGTCTAACAGAAAAATACCCTAAATATAAGACAAGAGCTATGGTGCATGGACATGGGTATCATACCGGGTACATGATACTTAATAGTATACAAAGAAATGTATTTCGTAAGTATAATATTTGACAACAAAAAAATGTATAAAAAAGTCTTCCAAAATTTACTATATCTCAAATCAAAATAGAGTTAAGAAAAAAATATATGTATTCAAGAAAATAAGGATAAAAATAGTTAATGTACATAACAGCAGTTAAAATCCCGATTTTAATAGTTAAGTACCCACGAGCATGGTAGTTAAAATCCCGATTTTAATCTTAAAATCTTACGATTATACTTGCCCTCAGCAATTATGATTACACATAGCCCTACTTTTGTGGAATCGGGTGGAATCCCGATTTGAATCGTAAAATCTCAAGAGTACACACAAATCTTCTTGCAATTTAACAATTATGCTTGCGTCCATTTCAAAAAATATATTTTCCCTTGTCCTTCTGTTTCATTTTCAAATGGCTTCAAACTCTCATGGTAATGAATTTAAATGTACAAAGTATTTCAAGTGTGATTTAAGGTTTTCTTTGTCTTACTTTTGCATTTTATATGCATATATATGAATTTATATGCATATTTGAATTTATATGAAATTAATGTTACAATTGTACAATTTACGATTTTACTTCCCCTTTCCGATTTTGCTTAATATCTCGATTTTAACCACCATGCCCACGAGTACTGGGTACGACATGAATTTTGGACAAGGTTGTTTACATAAAAAAAATACTAAATTAGAAACTCACAAATAACCTACCAGCTTCTTTTCTTGCAGCTGACCAAGAAAACCATGCGGGTTCATTGCTCGAAAAACTAGGAAATCTGCCTTTCCTACATATTGTCTAATCATATCATGTAAAATTAGCACAGCAACAAAATACACCTAAAGACACCAAAATATATTAAAATAATACAAATTGAAATAAGGACATACTTGTTATTCATGTGATCCTGAGATATAAGCCGAACTATTTGCATCACAGAAGGCCAGTTCGCTGCAAGTCTGAGATCGAAAAAAGTAGTATCGTGTATGTTAGTAAATCGAAATGATTAAGGGGATATAAAAAATGTTTGATGATATGATTTGGTCAGATAAGGAAGTCAAAATCATAAAAATCCAATACAGACTCGGTCATTATGATGAAATCGTAGTTAGTAATGCCACACAATTAAGAGTGAAATTTTATATGGATCTGAATCAAGTTAATTTAAAATGCAATTATAAAACTGAAAATTTTAGGACTGAATTTTTTTAATAAATTTAAATGCAGATGAGTTTTAATGTCGAATTTGGATTATATGAAAATATTCATCAAAGGTGGCGAGTGAGCATTAAATCAAATGTCATTTAATAAAACAAATTATGCCATAATAATAAGCTATAATGATTTGAAGAGTAGGGCACAAATGAGGTATTCAGTGACCTCTGCTAAAGAGAATGCTTTTATTGATTATTCAATTGCAGCCATTATTGGCATGCTTTTAACACCACCAGTGTTATCAATGTCGGATGGCATATTATGGCACTCAGCCAACAATCCGCCATATAGACATGCCATTGCGGCCTATGACAGACACATGGCGGGTATAATAGGTATTCCAGCCTACGACAGAGGACACAAAATCTGTCGTGCAGTAGCGCCATGGTGACACTGAACTATACTAAATCATTTCCAAGCAAATCATTTTTCATTGCCAACTGAATTGATTTTTCAAACAGACAGAATTGCAAGAAATGACAAACCACAGAACTATTATCACTTCCATTGACAAGCAAAACAGAATGCTATTACACAAAAAGCAAGGATTTGTTGTGTCCAGAATGATGGCATGCAAGCAAAAGGCGAAGAGTAGAGGTGACAACAAACTCAGACAGAAAATTATGCAATGTGTTACATTATTGACTTAAAGTTTATTTGTTTAATATTTTTATCTTGAAAAAACAAACATGTTTTATTTTGTAACCAAACAAAAATAGGTTGTACAACACAGAATCTCTTAAAAAACAAACCATTTATACAACATAGGAAAATCTCTATTTCAAGCTTAAGTTTTATAAAATGGGCCTTTGGTAATAAATTGATGAGTGAGGTTGCTTTGTGGGTTCATATGGGGGTTTTTTTCTTTATTCATTGTGTTTTCTTTTGGAAGATAACTTGTCCGCTGTTGTATTTCCCCTTATAATATTTCTTTATTTATATATTAAAAATATCTAAGCATAAACTATCAATTAAGCTTAATCAGTACTAAGAAAATTGTCCCAAGCAAAACATTTTAATGAAATCCTACTTAACTAATCTAAAACAATATGACAGCCTAAATTTTCTGACTCTAAAGTCTATAATTCAACCCAACTTCAAATACTACTTCTAATAATTTTGCGGCAATAGTATTATAAACTTCATCTACAATATATTCTAGTATGTCTAGAAGAAAAGATACAACTTCTGAAACTTACGTTTCAGATGCAGAAGAATTCCTGTAACCCTGCCACAAAGAAATAATGCATCAGGATTACACGTCAAAGATCTAGACAGTTCAAAAAATTACATCAATTGCAATTATTAAGACTTAAGAGTGAGACTACAAAGGCTATACAAG
Organism: Trifolium dubium; assembly: GCA_951804385.1. NCBI lineage: Eukaryota > Viridiplantae > Streptophyta > Magnoliopsida > Fabales > Fabaceae > Trifolium > Trifolium dubium. The sequence goes on along the minus strand of OX638069.1, from coordinate 16,496,112 downwards.
GAAATTATAGTAGGCTGGAAAATGAAAAAGCAGAACTGAAATAGATTAAAACAGAAAAATATATGTATTTTATCTCACAGATGGGAACATACTTCGAGTTTGGTGATAAATACTGGCTGTCCTTGTCTTTGTCCTGATAAGCTTCCCTGCATGAATTTCAACTATTGAGCATATAGAGCTAATGCACAAGCATGCTAAATAAATTCAATAAATTGCCACCACTCTAGCACCACCAGTTCATTCTATGACAATTACAAATAAAAATATATACAACACACCGTATATATGATTATTTCCATACAGTATTTTATGATTTGGAAAGAAAATTTCAATGAAATATCAAAATATCTCTAAGTTACAATGTAAGAAGTACTTAGAGAATACAAAGAACAAATGAAATAGGAAAAAATTCTAGTGCACACTAAGCTAAGGGTGTTGTACTTGCAGATATTTTTTAAATACATAAGTATATCTAGATATATTTAAAACAAACATGATCAGTAGTTAACTAGTTATCTTCCCCGAGAGAATTGACTCTTAACAAACCTCACCTTACAAACCGGTTTTGAAGGGATGAGTTAGGCCCAACTCCCAATTCTAAGAGTTATGATAGTTGAAAAAGAGACCAGCAGTGATACTCTGTCGATTTCATTATACTAATATCCAAATTTAAGCTTTAAAAGATATAACAGGAATACAGCTTCATTACTCTTACTATATCAAATAAAAATTATTGAAAAGAAACTAAGATTACCTATTGGTGCTAAACAAAATGAATTGCTAATGGAAGAATTGTGTGGCCACTTTAACAAGAAAAATAATTTATACCAAAAGTCTAAAACAAACTGAAATCCTTGAGGAACTTCTAGACATTGATGTAAAATTAGAGTGAGAAATAAACTTTAATCTAGGTTTAAGAAGGAATGGACATACCTCCCAGACCCTTATATATTTTGATTGTGCAGAAGCCGCCTGTTGGGACAAAGGCATATTAGCAGCAGCTGCATTACTCACAAGTGGCTGCATGCCTGATTGTACTTGTTGAGGAATTCCTGGAGTAGGAATCATTGCACCAGTTCCGGAAGAGACGCCTGATTGACTGAGGCCATTCATTACATTTTGGTTCATGTTAACTCCTCCTTGTACCATTTGGGCCCCTGAAAGGTTTCCTGGGTTCATACCGGGAACCTGTTGTCCCATACTAACAGTTCCTTGAAGATTAGCTAATGGTTGTGAAATCCCATTGTTTGGACTTGAAGACAAATTAGAAGTGGTTGACGTTAATGAAGTAAGACCTGAGTTTTGTCCAACCTGTGCAGAAGCAGTAAGAGACCCAGAACTAGTTACTACCGACGGTCCGGATGAAAATACGTTTTGACCTGTAGGACCAGAAGATGTCGTCCCACTAGATATCATGTTTGACATGTGCATGGCAACAGGAGTCTGACCCATTGACGGAAGTCCCATAGAAGTTCCGCCACTTAAAGCGGCAGAGTTCATTACCTGACGTGCTTGAGAGAGATTATTCAAAATGTTCACATTCGCTTGAGCCGGGTTCACAGGACGTGATGGCTGCAACATTGACACTATGGGCTTTGTATCCTGTGCATTTTCATTATTTGTCATCATATCTTGAGAAACAGAAGATGGAGAAGATGTCTGCAAGCTTGGAACTCCTTGACCAGTACTAGTAGCACGAGGAACTGAGGAATTATGAGGAAAAGCTGGTCCATTTACCATGGAAGTTACAGGACCTGGCTCCTGAAGAATTATAATATAAATCCAGGATCATTTGAAAAATTGAATCATAAATATTGAAGTGCATAATTTACAAGAAATTTAAAGTGATTATCTAGAGGTAAGTTTACCACTTTTACAGTAGCAGGAGTCACATTCCCAGCAGGTATTGGTTGCCGGTTTGCAATAGATCCATTCACTAAAAAATCACAGAAAAATTGTTAACAATAATACCTTTTCAATCAATCAGTATGTCAGAAGAATAAATAAGCCACTTAGAATAAACTGCAGACCAACCAAGCATGACAAGCTATAGCTTTAAAGCAACTACCTGTTCATGAATTTCTGTACTAGTTAAAAACAGAAGGCAGCAATATCCATAATGACAAAAGAATGAGTCCTATTCTTTTTCCTTTTAAAAGTATAGCAATGTAAGAAGAAATTCAATCAAGATTAATGTTTTTTTACATAATTGAGTCATATATTTAACATAATAGATGCAAGAATAAGAAAAATGCATGAAAGTACAAAAATGATTAAATTCTCAACAAAATAAGACCAGCCTACATATTTCTCCCCTTTTTTAAGAGTACTTACTCCAATCTTAAATATAAGCAAACACTCGGAATGTATTTGGACCAAATAAAGTTTTACTGTTTTAATTCGGGTTTTGTATTTTTTATATTTTTTTGTCTGCTTGCTATTATTTCAGATCTCTGTACAGCTGTAGTTTGATAAAAACAAACACTGATAAACTGAAACTGATTGAAATAGAATTAATGAACTCAAAGGATAAATAATTTATAATGGATGAAGATGGCTCTCTCGCAAAAGGAAGAAAGTAAATGACACCCTCAACAATAAGAGCACCTGCTCTGATATGGTAATCACCCAACACTCAGCCTTGAATTCCTGGTGGGCCTGCAGACGTAGGAAGGTTTAATAAAGGTGTTGGTCCTATTCACTAATGTAAGTTGTCACCTCACAGGTCGTTCATGTGAAGAATCTCTCAAGTGACTTAGTCTTCTTGATAGGAATGAGAGAAAAGATCAGTCTTTTGACAATCCAATCTTTCTGTCCCATCTAATATCCTCAATTTCTAGCTCCAACCCTCAGGATTCATTGGTTACAAACCCGTTAACATAATATGATAAATGTATATCCTTACACCTCAAGAATAAATCTTCTGAATAAATTTCTATTCTAGCTATAAGTGCAACGGAGTTGGTGTCCAAAATTATGTAAAAGAAAGACACAAGAAAAATAACTAAAGCATGAAAACTTATTTTTGAAGTATATGACAGTTACTTAATATTTGTCTCGAATAAGGAATGCAAATACTGCATGCATAAACAACCTGATGGCAATGAAGTTGGGGGAGCCCCCGTAACCGGTGTGATAGATGCAACATCTACTTTTACAGGACTTTGATTTGAAGGCATGTTTGTTCCAGAACGACTCAAGGCACCACGGGCTTCCCTGAAACCTTCTGATATTAAAATAAGGAAATGAGTGGTTTTAGGGTCAACCGGTGGTTCAGCAGCTCTATTATTTCGTTTTCCCTGCAGTGCCAAAAGGATATTATCAATATCATGAAAATGATTCAATAGCAGCCAAAAAGTTATTTTTCCTAATAATATCCCTATAATAACTTCAAAAATATATTTAGCATATTATTGAAAATATTAGAATATTTTTTGTAACATAAAAAATACTCCCTCAGGTCTTAATTATAAGCAAATATCAACCTTTTAAATTCATTGAATAAATAATGTATTTGGTCGATAATGTAGACTGATACATTAGTTATTCAATGAATCTAAAAAGTAGATATTTTCTTATAATTAAAGCCAGAGGGAGTATTAGCTTGTATGTTGCAAAACTATTCTAGAAAATGTGAACTTGTGATTGTGAGTGTACTGTTCTCATGTTTAGTGCAAATAAACGAACATTCTCGAGTACTAATTCCCAGGAAACCCGTTTACCCATATATTCCAATGAAATGTAGGAATCTTTCAAAATAAACAAATAAATACAGATTATAGTTTTAGTAAAAGAGTGGCAAGTCATCCTTACCGCATTGTAGATGGCTTTAACTTTGGGAAGTTGTTTTGGGCAGATGACCGATAAAGAAACAGAAAACTGTATACAGAGTATCATATTCCATTAACAAGAAGGGAACAGATTTAGAATCTTACAGCATCAAAGATATAGAGTGCCACACAAATAACATTAATAAAACAAAGTACCTGTGGAAACACTTTAGCAACAGCTTCCGCATCATATAACTGGTTCCCAGGGTCGGAGTCAATGGATTCACTCTGCTCTAGGCTCTGCAATTGCGGAACGTATACTGGTGTCTGCAATGGGTAAGGATTACTGGCTGCCACAAGGATACAATGCATGTGCATATCCACATTCTGCTGATTTGGGCCTCCACTTTGAGAAGGGGGGAACATCTAACCATTCCAGCATTGAGTGAGCATTAAAATCCTTCTTACAAGATATGTTCATAAAATTGTCCAAAAAGCAAGTTTGAATTATGTGGAATAATCTATTAAACGGTGTGAAAACTATGAAGGGCGTAGATACTGAAATTGGTAAAATAATTTATGCTTCAAAAAATACATCCATGCTATCAAAAGATGATGAAAAAAAATGTAAGGAGATTGAAGACAAGCACCGGATAGACTAGACCAATGTTGTGAAACACGTAAATCATCTATAATTTATCCTCATTGGTTCAACCAATGAAATTCTATTGTGATAATAAATCTGCTATTCACATAATCCATAATCAAGTGCAGCATGATAGGACCATACATAATGAAGTTGACGAACATTTCATCAAAGAAAATTCAATAGTGGTCTATTCTGCACTTCATATGTCTCTTTCCAAGGCAATTGTTTCCAAGCTGGGAATGATAGATATTCATTCACCAGCTTGAGGGGGAGTGTTGTAAATAAATAGTACATATTTTATTATTAGAAGTAATCTTTTATTTTTATTTTTGACGAGAGAAGTAATCTTTTATTTTATTGTTAGGAGTAATCTTTAATTTTCATTAGTAATTTGTATTCGGCCCATTAACCCATTAGGTTAGAATAGCCTATATAAATACATTAGTCGTTGTATATTATTCGTAACTTGAAATATAATAATATTCAGTTTTCACGATAACCATTAGCTCTGCTTTCATGGATAATTTAGCACAAATACATACAACCACTATTTAATATTCTACAGGACACAATATAAAAAACTTCGAACATTTCATATTATATATTCACTTCAAGTAAAAAAAATATAAGAAGAATTCTGCAAGCCACAACCATTATCGTCTGTAATCAATGAATCATCTTATATCTCATGTAAACCAGAATATCATCTGTTACATGAGAACATTTTGATCAAATAAATGAAGCCAAAACATCATATTAAACAAGGAAAAACATTCATACACATATAAAATGTGCATGTTCACAAACTATGAAGCCCAGATACGGATACGGACACCGGACACCGACACGTCGACACGGATAAAAAGTGATAAATTTCAATGTAATTGTAAGTGTTGGTGTTGTGCCGGTGTCAGACACGACACATGTCCGACACCGGGACACGCCTAATCTAAGAAGTGTCGGAGCTTCATAGTTCACAAACACAGATAATAAAGGATTAAAAGGGAGCATTACAAAGGAATGAGGATAAACATATATTGTATGAAAATTAAAAGAATAAACAGCAAACTTAATACATAGGGCATGCATACCATCAGAGCTTCAGCAAGCCCTTCAGCAATTGCCGCGTCATTAAAACCACCGCCAGAAAAGGGTATAGATGAAAGCCACTGTAAGAAAACATCAGGGTCTCTTGTCCAGCCAGTACGTTGCACAAGAATACCTGCATTCATTGATGCTAAGATAAGTAAAAATATGCAGTAGATTGTCAATTGCACATAAATTTGCCAGTGTAAATTGTAAAAGAAGTTGGACCAATTTCAAGAATCCTAAAAGTCCAAGAGATTATGCTGTTGAAAGTATAACTATTATAGCCACACTCAAGAACCCATTTGCTGGTGTAAAGGAAGATAAACAGAATTCAAGCATCCTAAAATCCAAGAAACTAAGTTTTCAGCAGTAAAATCTTGTCCATTTTATAACTTAACATCCCACACCCGTAGATGTGTGCTAGAACTGTGGAAATTTTATACAAACAGACAAGTTTAATCAGTTTTCATTATTTATTAGTATGTAACAGTTTATTTAAATATCGGAACTGTGTATAAATTAGAAAAATCAACTAGCACAGGTAGCAGGAAGAAGTTAATTATGATGCAGTGCAAAAATTCTGGCATGAACAGTTATAAAAAGCATGTTTCACAAAGCAAGAAATAAGAAAATTAGCAAAACTGTACCAGAATAACACCCATGAGTATTATAGGTGACTAGGGCAAACTCAACGTTGGAAACAGAAGGCTTCTGCAAAAGAAAGGAAAAGTTATAAAATCAATAGATGAATCACAAGACCGTCATTACACAAGACAGAAAGAATAAAACACTTTGACATTATGTTTCGAACGAATGCACGCCTGAGCACCCTAAGTAATGTGATACCAAATACCAAAACAATTTATCGTTTTACCCCTTAGATTTTTAGGTACTGAATCCCACAAAAGTATTTCTTACGTTGATGTATATTCACTCTTTATAAACTCTTCACAAGTTTCTAATCAATGTGGGATTTGGATTTTTCCAAATACATGGGGATAATATGGTGGGAGACCGAATGGATCTTGGATATGCTTTAATGATATCTGCAATTTTTAGGTAGGGTCTAACTCACATAACAAAACTGGCTTATGAAATGAGAAATGCCTATTCTATATCTCAAGAATTAGGATAAATCATATTTGGTTCAAATATTATTTTATCCCCTGCAATTACAGTGTTTTTTGGTTTTAGCCCCTGTAAGTTTTTTGTTTGGATATAGTCTGCATAATTTAAAAGGTGTTGCTTTCAGAACCTAAAGTCAGCTTATTCGGTCACGTGGCATGATTTTATACCAAGTATGACATTAGGAATGAAAAACAACATTTTTTGAATTTGCAGGAACTAAATCCCAACAAATTAAGTTACAGGAACTAAAACCAAAAACATTATAACTGCAAGGGAAAATAGGGGTAAATTGATCAAGGGATTTCAAGATAATAGGAGAGAATTGATCGAGGGATTTCACCAAGTTTAATCTGGTAGTTTGTCTCCTTCCACTCATCCCTTTTAACATCGTCATCAACAGCCTTCTTAGTGAGGTATTTATCTTTCAATTTTGTATTTCAAATCAATTTCAAACTACCAGCTTAATTTCAAATCGATTTCACTATATTCAACCTTTCTTGATGACTGTGGGAGACACAAAATAAGTAAAGTAAAATGAACTTTCCGGGAGGCTTAGCCTTGAAATTAAGCTTGGGAGACTCAGGCATGAAAAATTGAACAAAGATTACAAAGAAATAAATGCAAAACAAATAAATGTATACCTGCCCAGTTGACTCATTACCACCAAGGGACCTGTAACAATACCACAATAGGTTAAAACATGTGGATTATATGATCTATGATGATATTGCCTTTAAAATAGTTCGACACTTGTGATATGACAAAATAACAGAAATCTGCATACATATATATAAAAATGGAACTGTCCAATACATATAGCAGGCAGAATCAAAATGGGCAGAAATACTAACCTATATGGGTTTCAAATTCATTCGTGTCTGAATCGCAAATCAAATGATACATTTCATATGTTAGGCTAATGTCACCAATTAGGTTAGGTAGGGCAGCCCGGAATGTTTAAAACAGTAGCAAGCAAATGTCTAAGTGCATGTTTGGTTTCAATTCTAGGGCAACCAGAATTGATTTTGGACATGTAGAATTGATTCTGACATGTTTAGTTTTATCAAAATAAAATTGATTCCAACACTCAAATTTTTTATTCAACTCACTTTTAGATTGATGTATCCAAACATAAATCACTTTATCATCAAATCAATTTTGGTCAGAATCAATTTTTCTCATGGCACAACCAAACATACACTAAAAAACTAACAGTTCCCTCCTAAAAACGATCAAGTGTTTGTTTGGTTTGGCGGTAAACAAAATTGATTTTGATAAAATTGAGTTTGACATAATTGATTTTGGTTAAAAGTGAGTTGAGCAGAATTGATTTATGTTTGGATACTTCAATTGAAAAGTGATTCTTATCAAGTTTTATTGTTTGGATAATTGAAATCAAAATTGCTTTTGAATGTGCAATTACCAAAATAGGTTTTACTCGTATTTAAAACTACAAATTTCATTTGCATTAGGATAATTATTTAGGAAAATATTAAATAAAATTTATTATGATAAAAAATGTGAAATTTAATTTTAAATATCAAAAAATTTAAAAAGCTACATATTTAATTTTAAAAAACTTTAAGCATGTATTTAAAACTACATATTTCATGGGACTATTTATTATGATAAAAATGTAATATTTAATTTTAAAAAACTTTTTTTCCTCTTTTTTTTTATCTGCATTTGTTAACAAAAACATTGGGCTTTACTCTAATAGAAAAAATTGCAGATGGGTGTTTTAATTGTAAAAAAAAAAAGGCTCGAGTCCAATCACTCTTCATCTCTAACCTAGAGACAAAGTTACTCCCAAAATGAACAAAATAAAAAAAAACGCAGAGGTAAATCAAATGGGTTTCAACCACATAGCGATCTTGCCTTCAAGCTACGACACCCTCCCCTCTGTCTTGCCGTCTTTTCCATATCTACACCTCTATTGTTTTTGAAAAAACAAACTTGATCCTCTTGAATCAGTGATGGACTTAAAGGGTAAAAGAGGCAAAACAGAAAAATCAACTGTGATTTAATATCTGCGGTGAAGACGTGATTTCCAGAAGCTAGGATGACCAGCTTCACTTAAAATTGATTCTGGACATAAAACGTGAGGTGGCGGCAGAGACAATCAAAGAAGCCAAACATGTCGAAATCACGGTGGCATGGCTTGAACGTGCTTTTGGGTCATTCCACCGGGGAACCAAACACGCACCAACACAATTTGATAAACAGAATCAACAGGGTTTCTCCAAGAACATGAAACAAGTCAGAATCAATTCTACACCTCCAGAATCAATTCTAATCCCTCTAGAATTGAAACCAAACATACACTTAACCAATAACAATCAACACAATTTGGACACAGTTCCAAAATCAAAACACAAAACACTTCATCTTCAATTCAATTTTAGTCAGAATCAATTTTACAGAATCAATTCTAACAGAATCAAATTTTCTCACCGCACAACCAAACATACACTAAAACTAACAGTTTCTTCTCTCCACAAAAACAATCAACACAATTTGATAAACAGAATCAACAGGTTTTCTCCAAAAACACAAAACAAATTCATTTTCACTTCTTAATCAACAACAATCAACACAATTTGGGCACAAGTTCCAAAATCAAAGACCTAAATCAAAAACCCTAATCTCAATTGAATTGAATAAAACAGAACATGAAATGAATAATGAAGCTAATTACGAGACCTGATGATTTTATCGAGATAATCCATTTGAAGAGTATCCCAGTAAGGTCCCATAGCAGCAGTACTTTCGACGACGACGATGACCTGTTTCTCCGCCATGAAGGTGTTTGATAAAATACCGCAATGAAATATTAGGTTATAATAGACGTTGGTGTGAGTGAAGCGATTGGGGTTTTATATAACAAACAGCGTTAGCGTTGGGTTTAGAGATGGAAAATTGCGTAGATGGAAGGTGGTAGGAATGAATTAGCATAAGAAGGAAATAAATTAATTATGAATAAAATAATAATATTATGAATAAAAGTGGTTTGTTTTGATGCAATGAATTTGGTTTAGTTGGTAATTTGCTGTGTTGATGATGGATGGTGGCCGGTGGGTGGAAGGGAGGAGAGGAGTGGCCACCACGGCGGTTGGTTTCTCAGCTGACGTATTGTGGAGCTATTTTTACAGATTTTGTTTGATTTCGTAACGAACACTTCAAATTCTACAACTCAATGTGATGTTTGAAAGTTGAAACTGTACTTTATCAAGCGAAAGAAGAAAAAGAAAAAAAATAAAAAAATATGATACCCTTTGACTATCTTTTTGTAAAAAAAAAAAAAGTTAAATAAAGTTTGGGAGTTTTAATTTCATATTTTGACTAAATTTGGATGTTGACCCTTTTTTTTTAATTCAGAATATTTTTGTTTAAAATTATATCGTAGTTCAGGATTCGATAGCGATGTAAATAAATTTTAGTCAAGTACTAAAATATTTTGTGTTTAAAACTATATAGTAGTCTAGAATATGGTAGTCATGCTTTCACCACAAGGGGCAGAATATTTTGTGTTTCTCATGTGGACAGATTTGATAGGTGGAAGTGGGTGTCGGGTTCAATAGATTCTTTTTCTGTTAAATCATGCTATGAAGTGTTATTACAAGCTCATGATGCGAATTTAGTGCAACTCAATGTCTTGGGGGCATTACAGATTTTGTAGAAGACCAATGTCTCCTCCAAGATAAGCATGTTTGGATAGAGGCTTTTATTACATAAACTTCCTACAAAGGCCGCCCTTCATCATATGTGTATTTTGCCCAATCTTATGGAGTTGTCTTGCGTCTTGTGATCGCAACATGTTGAAGATTGTATCCATCTTTTTTTCCAATGTCCATTTGTTCAGGGAGTGTGGGATGCGGTCTCCAGGTGGATTGGTGTTAGTTTGCCAACAGTTTTGGAAATTTGGTGATACGCTTCACTTTAAAAAAGGATTTAGTTAGCAACTACATGGTGTCTTTGGAAGCTTAGAATCGATGTAATTTTCAATAGTGGTTCTCCAAATGTCTCTTATTTGCTTGACAACATTAAAGTCATTTATTGGTTTTGGTTTAGTGGTCGATCTGGTCGTCATTCTTATACCCCTTTCTCTTTTTAGTGCATTGATCATTTGACTTGTTTACGAAGCATATAGTTTTAGAGTATCTCCATTAGTGAACCACACAAGAAATAACTCACTTATTTTGTGGGTCCCATTAGAGCCACATCATTTTGAAATAATTCACTTATTTTTTACTCCATCAGTGCAACTCTCAAGAACTCATATTGGGTCCCACAACTTTACATCACATATTAATATTTTTTTTGACAAGCATATTAATATTTTATTCATATTTAACTTTATTACAACTTAAAATATTAATTTAATACTTTTAATTAATACTAATATGGAAAAATGAAAAATAAAATGAAATTAATTTTTTTACAACAAATAATAAAAACTTAACTTTAAATACATAATAAAAAATAACTAAACATTATATAATTAATAAAACTTAAAATCCATACTTTTCTTTGAGCTTGTTACAATATTTTTCATGAATTTGACTCTCATTCATCGCAGACGTGTCTGACATGATGACTTCCATCGCCTTAAACTTCATCTCTTTCTTCTTTAATTTGTTTTCTTCCTCTTTAAGTTGTGCCAATTTTTCCAATGTTGCTACTTTTTTATCTATTGTGTCATGTACAGCCTTAGAAGAAGTTTCCGTCACATTTGCATTTGCCTTTGCCTTATATTTTTTTTTTTTTGCTTCCTTTTGTCCCATTGGACGCTCCATTGGTGATGTTGAGTTAAATTCATAACTTGAAGGTGTCTCTGGATTATGTGATGATGAGTAAGCCCCACTAGTAGAAGTCTTTGTTTTTTTTGAAGAAGTTTCACTCAATGCTCCATTCCATTTAGGCTCATCTTTCAACAATCGCCATGCATACTCAAGCATAAATGGGGTACCTACATCCTGAGAATAAAAAGCATGTGCTTGTTCATGATATCATTCTCCGAAGTCACACTTTTCCTTCCCTCAACAGCTTGTTTGTAACATCCAACAAATTTTTGAACAAAACTATTCATATGATGCCATCGAGATTTTAATTGACTAGATGTCTTCTCTTTCCCTTGCCCACGATATTGGTTATAAGTGGTGGTGATTCTTAACCAAAAACTATCTGCTTTTTGATCAACTCCCACAATTGGATCCTTTGAAATATTGAGCCATGTTTGAATAAGAAGTATATCTTCATCCCTTAAGAATATTTCTCGAGGCTTTTTTTTACTAGAACGTTCTTCTTCTCGCTCAACTGTAATATTTTCAAGACCAATTTGAGTTGAAAATTGTGGAACTTGACATCTTGACATAGACCTAATCGGTGTCTCAGGCTCATCACGAGTAATCTCCACACCTTGAGTATCCGTTTGAGGTCTATAAAACATGTTAGAGTTTGTTGGTGACGGCGAAAATATGTTGGGGTTTGTTGGTGGCGATAGAAATTGAGAATTTTGAGAATTAAGATGTTGTTAATTTTGCATGAATTGAAATAAAGACTCTTGAAAATTTTGTTGATTGAGATACATTTGAAGTTGAATACTATAAAGATAAAATTATGAAGTTAAAATTTTGAGAGTGAAATTGAAAGAAAAGAGATAAAATTATAAGAGTAAAATTGATCTCAATTTATAAGTAAAATGAGATTTGAAATGATAAAATAAATGGTAAAAGTATGTAGTATAAATGGGAGCTAAATATGAACTGTCATAAATTTACTACAATTGGAAGTAAAAAAACGGTCATATTCAATATATAATAAATTGCTTCAAAATAAATAATATTATTTTAATTGATGAACATGAAAATGGTGTTGCTTCACAATGCAACCATTATGCTAGCTGGCCAACATCAAAATTGCAATATCAAAAGAACCATATATGTGTTATGACATGTGGCGAACGATCCAAAAAAATTGCAATAGTAAAGTTGCTCTTAGAGCATCTCCAATGATGATCTCTATATTTTGGTTCTTTGTGAGTCCCACTGATCCATACAAACTCAAAGCAACCCATTTAATTTTTACTCCAATGGTGAACCAAGCAAAGAACTCAAAATGGGTCCCACAGAAAATAAAAAATGCATTTGTCAATAATTTATTACCATAGTCCATTTTTTCTTAAGAGTAATTATTGGATTTTCAGTGGCTCTAGAAGACACAAACTCATTCATTTTAACTGGATCTAGTTCAATCACCATTTTCTCTCGAGCTTCATCCCTCTTTACAATAGAACATCATTTTCTCACCTCCAAAACACAATCTTTTTTTCTCATGAAGCTTAAGCTCTGAACTTTATTTTGCTTCAAGATCTCAAAAAGCTTCAATACCAAATGTTTCTCTTTCAACTTTCAACGAAAAATTCAAGATTTGAATTTTTTTTTTTCTTTCTACTGAAGAACAATTTCTAAATATTTTGAGTTTGTTTTATGTTAATTGATGATGAGATCGATGGATTTTATCCCATTGATATTGGTACTTTCTGCTTGTGTGATGATTAATTTATTATTAAAAAATTGTTTTAATTTCTCAAGGAACGTCAACGAACTTTGCGTCGTGATGAATCCGTATCTCCACTCTGGCGGACTCCAGCGGTGTAAAACAGAAAAAACGAGTTCTTCCTTCCACGAACTGAGAAAGAACACATGGTTGGAGATGCTCTTATGTTTTTTGTTGTAAATGATTGAGTACCTCATATACTCCCTTATAATATTATTTGCTTATAAAAAAAAAAGTAATTTTAGTCAATAATTATTTCATTTAAGAATTGAATTTGAATTCTATCAAAATTTATTATTTGATAAAACTTATTAACCACTTAATTCAATGTCTTGATTTTAAAATTTAAATTAATATTTTATCCTATTCATTTTGACTGATTTTTTTTTTAAGAAACTATTTTGACTGAATTTGAATTTAAACTCTCTTTTTCTTAATTCAAAATAAAACTTTTTATTTTGACCAATTTGAATTTTAACCTGGTATTTAAAAAAATATGTTATAATATAAATAAAAATATTATAAAAAATTATATAATAAACAAAATAAATATTAGTAAGTTAATATAAAATAATAAAACTGAAGTAGCAAAAAAATTTCACAAGAAAGGAGAGTTTAATTTGTCAACCTTTCAAAATTCAACTCTAAAAATTAACAAAGTTAGTTTATCAAAGATAAAATGTTAGAATGATCTTAGATTGATCTAATGAATGTAAAACTATAATTAGTGCAAATAATAATGAGTGTGACGTGTGTAGTATTTTGTAAAAACTATGAGAAGAGTAAGAAGAGAACACAAACAATTAAACTGGTTCACTCTTAATTTTGGACTACTCCAGTTTCTTCACTATGTATCTTGAGATACTATCGATCTAGAATTACAAATCTTCTCTTCTTTTGATCTAAACCAAGATCAAATTTCTTAAACCTTACAAGTTTAATCTACTTTGTTCCTAAGGTAACGCTCAATCAATATTAAGTAATTGACTTGAGCAAAACTTTCTTATAAAGAGATGTTGTTTTGATTTTAAGCTTTGTTATAAAATCAACCAAGTTGAAAAGCTTATGAATTTGATTTCTCTAACTTCACTCTAAAAATTATACAAATCCAATATATGATCGAAAGCTTTTGGAGTGATAAAGAGCTAAAGAAGAGCTTATGATTTGCTTGTATGATAAAGACAGGTATGCTTGTTGTGTATTAAAACTCTTGCTCTTCAATGTTCATATGAAGTCCTATTTATAGGAGATGATTCTGTCTTGGACAACAAGTGTGGCCATTGTATTAAAAACTAGCCATTGGAAACTTATGAAACAAGAAAGTTAATATTAGTTTATGAGAGGAGACAAGCTTCTGGCATATCATTCTCAGACCGCTCTTCAATAGATTTGAATCAAGGAGCGTGTGAATGATCAAGAAGTGAGTTGTATGCTGAAAGTCCTTTGCTTGTCCATCAAGAATAATCGTTTGAAGCTAATTCAACACGTGTTAAATTGTTGTATGTGAGCTGGCAACAAAGTACAAGTAAGAACACTCATGTGGCATCATTCTCAGACCAATCTTCAAACTAGGTTGAAAAATTACATTATAGATCTTAGAGAATGATGGTCGTAGATGACACAGTGGATGTGAACAGCTGGTGCTTTGCTGTCATAGTTGTATTTCTCTTTGTATTTGTCTTGTACTTGTCCATAAATTGAGGAAGAAGGTTAGAAGAGAATGTCCATTTAAATATACTTGATAAAGTACAAGACAATCCATAAATAATACTTATTGTAATTTGATTAGTCTATGATTCATTTGTTTGCGGATCAGAAAAGAAATAAATAACAATAATTTTGAAGAATCATTATTTTTTATCTCAAGCACATGCTTTTTCTTTAAACATGGCTAAAATGGAAGAATATTATTTATTATAAATATATTTATTTTAACTTTGCACATTCAGATGAAAAGGTAAGAGATATGGAATAGAAATAGTGTTTTATTGTTTGAATTTTAATTAAAAATAATAATAGAACATCACATACTGCTACTTTCCATCATCACTATTTTGTATCAATTTAGAAATTAAAAGATGAAATGAAAATTATACGCATAATAAAGACTTAATTGGATATTTGGTCCCTTAATTAATTTATTTGTTTCATTTTGGTTTTTTAATTAATTGTTGTTACAAATTTGTGTTTTAACTAATTTATTGATTTTATTTTAGTCCCTTAACTAATTGTTGTCGCAAATTGGTCCCTTAAATTAACTTCCGTTAACTATTTTGGTTCCTTTCCGTTAATTTTTTTTAAGGCTGTTAAATATTTATTTTTAGTTTTTAACAATTTTTGAGACACATCACTTACCATAGTTTGCGATATCATCAATCATGTGTACATATTTAACGGCTAAAAAAAAGTTAACGGAAAGGACTAAAATGGTTAACAAAAGTTAAGTTAAAGGACCAATTTGTAACGACAATACTTAAATGATCAAAATGAAACCAAAAATTAGTCAAGGGCCAATTTATAATAACAATTAGTTAAATGATCAAAATGAAATCAATAAATTAATTAATGGACAAATTTGTAAAAACAATTAGTTAAAGAATAAAAATAAAGCTAATAAATTATTTAAGTGACCAAATATCCATATAAGTCAATAAAGACTTAATTAAATATTTGATCGCTTAACTAATTTATTGATTTACGTTTGGTAAAAAAATTTACTCTATTTCCATCACACTGTGTATATATTTTTTTTGATTAAGTAATTTTATAAAAATAAATAAGTGGACAAATCAAAATTCAAATTTCAATCTTCATACATAAAATATGAGTTGAAATCTTTGGCTCAATAATTTACTATTTTTTAAACCGCCAATTTTGTTATTTTTTATTTGCAAAAACATGTCATTCTAATTTAGCGAGAGATTAGTCACTTCGTTCGGCGGTAGATACCCCGGTCTTAACCAAAAAAATATGTCATTTACAACATGCCAAGTGGCAAAGTTGTTTAAGCTGAGGCCACTGACAAAGAAACGTAGAAGAAAGTACATGGCTGTCGATCGAGTGGGCGACGTTACATTACATATTAAGCTGAGACGATTGAATGAGTAAATCACCCATCAACAAACCATGGCCACATTACAATGCAATTCTCTCCTTCTTACCAAAACTTCTCACCCCATAACAACAACACACCGTTTCTCATCTCCATGTTTCATCTCAACTCTTACCACTTCACTTTCTACAACTTCTTCCATCAAATTAAACACCAAAATTTCCAGGTTAGTTAGTTTCAATTACATAATACTCACTCCGTTCTAAAATACAAGAGAAATTTGATCAAATAAAGTTATTGTATCTGAAACAAATTTTAATCAGATATATCAACTTTCTTCGACCAATTTTCTCGTATATTTTGGGACGGAGGGAGTAATAATTTGCACTTGTTTCATAATCAATATTTACTATGTAGTATTGGAGGATTAATGTGTTTTATTTTATTCCTAGATTGGGTTGTACCATTTCTGCTGACAAGACATCTGTGTCGGATATATCTGTAAATGATTCCTTCAAGCTAACATATTTAGAAGTGAGTTTTTAAGGTTCTTGTCTTTGAGTCTTTCTAGTTGGTCTTTAGTTTTTATTATTTTTTATGGTTCTTTGACATGGTTGTGTTGTTTTGGATATAGGGAAATAGTTGGCTGTGGAATGTGGGTGGGGTGAACATATTGGTTGATCCAATTTTGGTGGGTAACTTGGATTTTGGAATCCCTTGGCTATATGATGCTTCTAAGAAATATGTAAAGAATTTCCAGGTATCTTTTGGCTTTTGATAGATGTAGCTAGTTACTTATTGATTGTGATAGGGGTTGTTCACGAGTACGGGTCAAGCAGAAGACCCAATCCAAGCCGAAGCGTTTGGTTTGGGTTTTTTCTAGTTTGAATTGAACCTAAACCAACATGATTAAACTCAAAGAGATTTGGTTCGGATAACAATATATGATTTCAAACTCCCAAATTGTGAATTTGTTGCACTTGTGGATGTAGTTGACAACTTTTATGTGTTGAGTATTGAACAATTTCAATTTAGTTCAAGTGAAAGAATTTTAAATTATCAAATTAAGTGTAAATGCTCAAATTCTCAAAGAATAAAATGCCTTGTTACTTAAAGTTTTTTAAAAATCATGGCTCATGAGTTACAACCATGAGGCATGAGCCAAGCTCGAAACAACCTGCTCGTTACCAGGTACTTTGCTTTAAAAAAGAATTTGTTGATTTGTTATCCAACCCGAACTGATGAATTTAGATTATATAAGGTAACGGTCTAACCAAAACCAACCCAACCTGATCTTGTGTACACCCCTAAGCAATGATTACCTCTTGGTTACAACACCAAGATGTGAAAAGTCATGATCTTGCTATATAACATGTATGCTTCTATAGTGCAGCTCAGTGATCTTCCTGAAATTGATTGCTTACTCATTACTCAAAGCCTTGATGATCACTGCCATTTGAAGACCCTAAACCCCTTTTCCCAGAGATTTCCAGATACTAGAGTTATTGCGACGCCTAATGCCAAGAGCTTACTGGACCCTCTTTTTAGAAATGTAAGTATATATGTTCTTTCTATATTCAGTCTTCCCTATGGCTGTCGAAAGCTGTATTTGTGTAGTATGTATTTGAATTTGAATGATGCAATGATCTGATGTACTGAATTGGTTTGCGGGGGATGGTCTAACAAAAATAGCTAGGGGTGACTCGTGAGGTTTTAAGATGACAGAATATGACCAATTCTAGATGATTGATTGAATTTGAGAGGAAACCAGTAGCAACAGGCCCAGTTGAATGAAGCTTCATCTTTATCAATTTCATGGTAACCTTCTGTTTTGATAGCATATGATGACCATCAAAACAGATATTCATTTTCCGTAATTTTTTTCGGTCCTGGTCATGTTTTATTGTAAACACAAAAATTGATAGAAAACATGGTCTATGAATATGATTGGGATTTTGCATATTTGAATTTTATGAATAAAGTTTTTTTTATTTTGTAGAATAAAATCTGTCAATCACTTGTTAATTTCAAATAGCGTGAACAAATATTTGTCATGTTGATTGCTTCCCTGACTTTTTCTTTCTTTTCTTAATGTCCAGCATTGATCATAAGATCTACACACAAATTAAGTTTTCTTTTTTTCACCCAGTTTCATATATTTTCAGGTTACATATATAGAACCTGGAGAGAGCTCTGAATTTGAAACAAAGTATGGTTCTAAGGTCAGGATTAAGGCTACAGCAGGACCAGTTCTTGGACCACCTTGGCAACGTCCTGAAAATGGGTAAATAGTACTGTTGAAGTTTTCTGGCATATTTTTCTCTTATGCTTGTTTGACTCAGGTTTATATCAACCTTATTTGTTAATGCCGCACAAACGGGTTCATTAGTGCCTGTTTTTCTGCTTGTTTAGGCTGCTCATTTTTCATTGCCTTGTTTTTCCGCTTTTGATTGCGTAAGGAAGAGAAAAATTGTAAATAAAATAGTGTAAATAAAGGTAAAAACGGAAGAAAATAGAATTACATCCATTGTTAGTAACTCCTTTATATATATAAGTATAGAAAATTCAATTATTTGATTGGCTAAAGAATGAAAAAAACTACAAATAAAATAGTTTATATGAAGGTTAAAATGGGAAGTAGAAAGTCACCAAAAAGTTGGTATCCCCTGTAATAGATTAATTCAAAATCTATTGAACAAAAATTAATAGTTGTACCGCATGCGTTGTAGGTATCTTGTGACATCTGAACAAGTCCAATTGTCTCTCTATTATGAACCTCACTGCGTGTATAATCAAAGCTTCATTGAAAAGGAAAGGGCAGATATTGTCATCACACCAGTCGTAAAACAATTATTGCCTGCGCTTACCTTGGTTTCAGGACAAGAAGATGCAGTGAAACTTGCAAAGCTGCTGCAAGCCAAGTAAAGTTTTTGTATTTACTCGAAAAATCACAAGCAAACACTATTCGTTTCAAATGGACCCTTGTATATTAAAAGGTCCAAAAAGCGTTCTTGCAAAATGCAAAATGTGAAAATTTGTATTTGCTAATAGATATTTCTTGCGGAAGACGAATGAAATTGTTTGTAGAAATATTACCATTGAGGATCAATTAACCATTGAAGTCATTATTTTCTTCAATTAGAGGCTTCTAACCCTTAACCATTCTTGGAATATCATTAACTAGTTAAGTATTTAGTTGTTCCTCAATGAAAATATTTCTCCAAGAATTCATTTTGGTAACTTTCTCTGATAATATTTTGGCTTTTAAGAAGAATACATTTGAACTTAACCTCACTTGGTGATTTTGACCCTTTTATTATAAAAGTTTAAAAGTTTTATTTTACAGTTCTCTATGTTTATCTTAGATGGTATTTCCTTATTTGACAGGTTCGTTGTGGCAATGAAAAATGGAGATCTAGAGAGCAAAGGGGCTCTTGCAGCAATAATTCAGTCAGAGGGAACAATAGAATCTTTCAAGGTTAATTTTCTTCCAATATGTAGATAAGTTACTTAATGTATCATTTCTGTTATTTATGGCCAAAAGAAACATCATTTTCCCTTACCCTAAGTACCAGCAACTTATTGGCTATGGAGCCCTACACGAGCGGCCGAAAAGAAGCCTTTGGCAATGACTTTAAAGACACTTCCCCTCATAGTCACAATATTTTAGCTTTTGTCTTTATTTTCTTAACAGCTTGCTCACTTTAATAACACATCCTAAGAGCCGGCGTCCCTGGCAGCTTCATGCTATGATGCTTCACTCGGCCTAAGTTTCCGGTCAGCCCTCCTGTAAATATATCTTTTTGGGGCACTGACTACCAGCTCTAAACCATTTGATAAGAACCAAAGACTTGAGGAATCCTTCCTTAAAAACCAATTATTAAGGTGGGAAATCCAAGTCACTTAAGCGCTCCATCGAGCATCCCATATTACTCGATGTAGGCCTTAGGCATCCCATATATCCAAGTCCCTATCAGTAACCTATTACCTTCCTTCAATTTTGTATTCCGTTGCTTCATTCCTTTCCACTCTGCTCTATTTCGCCGCTCCATTCCATTATATTCCATCAATCCAAACGGAGCCTAAGTGACCATGATATAACTAGGATCTTGTCTGTAGTGAAAAGGAAAACTTAACAATTATCAAAGCATGGATGAGTATAGTAGAGTCAATTATCAAAACTAGCATGACCTAAGGTATTGATTTGATAAAGGCTATAGGATTAACATCCATCCTAAAAATTAAAACTTTTTAGTGTAAAGAGACATACAATACCTCAAAATATAAAAGAATTGAGACAAATCAGAAAGGAAAAAAAATTGGGTTTAGGACATAAGTGGGGGATGGTTTCAAACTTAAATAACATTGGCCAACCACATGCAAATCACAAACTTAGATAACTTAGGAAATTTTTTGTTGTATGCTAAATAACGATTCTATCTTCAAATGGCTATCAATTGCAGGAGCTTATATCAAAAGAGTTACCAGATGCAAAGGTTGTAGAGCCTACCCCAGGAGTAGCAGTTGAAATATCAATAAATTAACTTTGTCGACTTCTTGCTCATCTTTGGGTTCCGAAAATGAATCACTCTTTCTTCAGGATGAATGTACTATATTCTCAATCTCAATGTACTATATTCTCAATGGTGTAACTAGTCCTATTCATGGTTTAATTGAGGAAAGAAAATCGATCAGTTTGCTTAAACCAAACTGATCTTATTCGGTTCACTGGTTCTGTGTGCGAGCGCGCCAGACTAAACCAAACCACGTACAAACTGTCAAACTAAACTAAACCATTATTATACTGGCCAAGGCCAACTGAATTATTAGCACTCTTGTTCACCAAAGCTTCATATGTATAAAATTCAAATAGCTTAATTGAGTTTTTTTTTTTTATCGAGTATGTCCCTTTATAGTATGACAAGATAGATTTATGATCCATACTCATATTGAAATATTCCTTTTCCTTTATATTTTTTTGGTACATTGAAAAGATAAATGGTTTCCGCCAGGATTTGAACCTGGAACCTCTCCCTACCCAACTCATATGTCCGCTAGCTCTTATCACTTGAGCTATCCTACGGGGACAATATTCCTTTTCCTTTCTACTATTGTTTGATGGTTAATTGGTGGATAATAATTGCGCAATATTAATTTTTCTTGTAGTAGTTGTCATGCGATAACTTCCACTACTAGCGCACGGTAGTATCGTTGTACTTTTTTATTTTTTTGATAGGCAAGTATCGCAGCACTATAATATGGATCTCGTATGGAGTCACGATGTTCCAATTCTTTTTTTTTTCCGACTGTAAATAGTTAAAAGCGACTATTAATTTTTTTTAACTACTAGTTTAATCTGGTTTGGAGATCAGTTTTAGAATCAAGTTGTTCCAGATCTCTTTCGATCTCAGTTGAATTACAAAGCGACGATTAATTTGAGAGTTGTGACGCAGTGACTGTTCCCTCACTAGATTGGAGGCACTTCAAAGGGTGGGATACCTGGTTCAGAGATTTAAAATTGTTCCGTATCCAAGGTTATTCTTGGTTAAGAGAAGATGAACCCCAACCACTCATTTTTTTTTTCTCATTATTATTCATGGTATAGAGCTACAAAAATATATTTTTAGATCATATTGATCTTAAATAACAAACAAATCCAAGATATTTAAACATAATATAAATATTCTAAACAAAAAATATAAACTTTAGATATAATATTAATTTATTTCAAATATAAATCTAAACTATATTTCAATCTAACATATTCAAAAAATATTTATACATTATTCTCAACACATCTCTATAGCTAGAGCCGGCCCTATTTTTCTCTTCCTCTTCTCCATCCTTTCTCTTCATCTCCTTCCTTTTGTTCATCCTATAGGGGGTGGTTTTAGGTCATTTTTGGCCTAATATCACCCCTCTACATTTGTTTTTTATTCTCTTATCATATAAATAAGTGGTTTTCACATATATACCACGTTTTTCTTGTGTTTTTTGTTAATTTCGTTGTGTTGTTCGTCGTCTTGTACGGCGCTGTGTTGTTCGTCGCCTTGTGCGGCGTTGTGTTGTTCGTCGTCTTGTGCGGCGCTTTTGATTTTTCGTATTATTGCGGTGTTCATTTGATTCTTCTTGGAAGATCGGCTTCAATCAATTACAGAGTCAACTAATGATTTGGGCATCAACGTTGCAGATCCGGAGACTGAGATATTCCGGTGACTTTAAGTTTTTCATATTATTTTTAGTAGGCATTTTGCCGTTATATGCTATTAACTTGGATGCTATGAGATTGTTTGCAGATTCATCCTTTATGTTTTTAGCAATGTTGAATGTGATTGTATTTGATGTATTCTATCTATTTGAATGAATGAATATCATTTTATTTTTGTCAAAAAAAAACACATCTCTATAGCTGGCAAGATGGGAGAAATAACCTGTCATCATGGACATTGGCATACCATATGTAAATTCTCTATTCATGTTAAAAAGAGTCACTTGTCGATTTCTAAAATCAAACATGCCCCCAACAGTTGGTGCACTAACTCCTATTGCGGTATTGTCGACGTAGATTCAATAAATGACGTCGCTACAGTTGAAATTGATGATGGTATAGTAGACTCTATTATTGTCAAAATAGGGATTGTTGACATAGAGATTGTTCTAAACGATCCCATTGTATCTGACCTTTCCATCGATATTGTTCAAGGAGGGGAATTCCTACCACCATCCTGTTGGTTATTATTCTCCGTTTCTTGTGCAAAATCATCATCATTATTGTTGTTATTATTATTGATGTTGTTATTGACTTTCTAGAGGGTGGTCTCGCCATTTATGGAAGTTCTCTATCATTTTTGGAAATTTTTGGAAATTCTTATTTTTGATGCTTGATTTGATGATCTTTGCACTTTAATGCACACTGTTGAATACTGTCAACTTTAAGAATACAGTAAAAACTCTATAAATTAATAGAGTCGGGACCAGAGAAATTTATTAATTTAGAGAGTTATTAATTTATCGATAAATTAATAATTATTAATTTAAAGAGTTTTTAATAACTTGTAAATCAATAATGACTTTAGCAATATGCATTGAAAATCAATAATAACTTTAGTAATATGCATTGGAAATCAATAATGACTTTTGATGTAAACAAGAACAACAAATGAGTTCAATATATTCTTAAGCAAGTTTGCGATATATAAATTACATGAATGTGATAGAGTATTAACACCATATCTCACAAGATGGTTTCTCATCTAAAAGATGTTGCAAAATCAACTATGTCATATCAAATACGTAAGAAGTTCTATGAATTATTAATTTATGATTTTCTTGGGACCGAAAATTACAAAGGGATCTCTCGAAAAATTATTATCTAATTATTTTATCGAATTTTTCAATTTTTTACACTGGCCCAAGTCGGGACCGGACAATTTTATTATTTTAGAGAGTTTATTACTTTACCGAGTATTAATTTAAAGAGATTCCACTGTAGCTAGATAACTCTTTTAAATACACATTCTCTAAACTAAGTTTCCTAAAAATGAATATAATGGAGAATATGGTTAGAACTAAGTTTGGGGGAAAAGACTAGAGTATTGAATTGATGATCATTGCTAATATAATTACAAATAGGAAATTGTTGGTTAGCTAAAAAAAAATGTGAATAAGTTCTTGTGCCAATCTGGAGGAACATGTATTTGTGCCAATCTGGAGAGACAAGTGAGTAGGGTGCTTTACTCTTAGTAACAGGTTAGACCTATTACAAGTAGGATCTCGTCAGGTGAAAAGATAGAGTATCCCCAAAGCTATAAAAAAAATGAATGATAATGAAAAAGCTTCCAATTAGTTCTCCTTACATAAATTGCAAATGCTTTGATTACTCTTGAAAAGAAATAGTCCCCCCTAAGCTGAAATTCTAGGTAAATTCAAAATTATAGGAAAAAGAGGAAAACTTAGCATCTAGAATTGGTAGTTTAAGAGTGGGATATAGTCATTAATCTGGTTGACAGTGCTAAACAGTTCACACACACACGCATTGTCATCATTGAAGGTTGATTTTATGAGAATTGTGCCAATTTTTGAAAACATTCTTAGGGTCTGAGTCTTATTGCTTAAATGTGAATATTGTGAGTAGCTGAACATAGTCTTTGCTTTCTACGCATTACCTGAGGACATGCAATGATTCAAGTTTGGGGGTGTGATGACTCACTAAATGTGTGTTATTTAGGCCTTTATTCATGAGTTATTTCCTGCCAAAATGGTGATCAAACTATGTTTTAATGCAATTTCATTAGTTTATTTAGTTTTGAGTCTAGAATTATGTATTAGGAGTTTTTATGTAATTTTGATGTAAAAAGAGTTAGTTTAGAGGCAATTTATGTCAAGACATGTTATTTGGTTCTGGATCGTCATCAAAAGGCATCTACTGATAATGACTGTCAAGACATTGAGCTCCGTACAAGTCAACAAGTCAAGCGCTGCTAGCAGACAAAATACGGGAACGTAGTACAACTTTGGTGAAAGGCATCTTTGAAGGATATGGATGACGGCTGGCTCGCCAGCTATCAACATCACAAATGATTGTACTATGATTAAGTGGTCCTTGCAAATGGAATATCCTTTATTCCTTGGGCCTAGTCTTACAATTTAAGGTTGCACTCGATCCAAGAAGGATTTGCCTATAAATACATGTCCCTAAACCTAAAAATATGTGCTTGAATATTGAAGAATAGATTTGAGAAGAAGAGGAGCTGCTGCGCCGCCGGAGTTCTGTTGTTGCAGGAGGCGACCAATGATAACGAAGGGCACGACAGTGTGTGTAGGAGTATCTATTGCATTGTAATGGGTTTCGCTATTTTACTTGTTATTATTGTTGTTGTTTCTATGCTCAATTTGAGCTAAACTCTTTGTAGTTGAGATTATGTGAAGTTTAATATAACGAATGAAATATTTATGTGAATGAATGATTGTTATTGTGTCATCTTTAACTTCATGTTTTTATGAAAATACATTTATTTCTTTGACTGATCAACTTGGATTTAAATACAAGTAGCATGTGTAGAGACATCTAGCATGTTAATGGAAATAATAAAGTTAATAAGGTTAAATGGGAGCAGACATGTAACCCCTACCTTTTCTTATGGATAAGTTAAGGGCCTTAGTGGGATACCAAACAAGCAAGTGCGTTTCTGAACTCTAATGGGATTAACGGAACCCAGACATGGACAGTAACCTCATACCCCGTTTTAATATCTAACGTTGTAGACATACACCACAAGACAAGCTTGCTCACAGATGGCACGACAATAGTTATCATTCACTATGCTTTGTTCATATGTTAAATTGATCCAACAAAAAAAAAGAGAATACATTTTACTCCAAAACTTGAGATACTTTAATCTAATTACAAGCACTTCCTAAAACTGAGATGGTCGGTTCGGTTCACCGGTTTTTAAAAATGAAATCCGAGATCCGAACCAAACTATTTCGGTTTAGCTTGGTTTGGTTCGGTTTTTGATCCGAACCAAAAAAGGTTGGTTTTATTTCGGTTTGGATCGGTTTGGATCACCAGTTTCATTGATTTGGTCCGATTCGCTTATACCCCTAATGTGAGGTACAAATTGGTGAAGCGCTTGGACTTTTGTCAGCTCACAAGTGGGTTCACGAGCTTAATTTAGGTTCAGTGGAATTCGAGTTGGATTCAAAGAGGGTGGTTCACAATTTTCATTCTACATAACGAAACCTCACGGAATTCTGTGTTATTCTGGATCATTGTAAATCTATTTTTGCTAATTATTATAGAAACTCTAATGTCGAGTTTATGTAGAGACAAGCAAATGATGTTGCCTATTATGTAGCTAAGGCGGCCACGTTGTCAGCTAGTTTCCAACTCTTGGACGATGTACCAAATTTTATTGAACATATTTTAATTAATGAAATGCTATAAGCACCTTTACTCATAAAAAAGATAATATTATAATATAAATTATACAATTAAAAAAGGCTTATCAGGAATAGCATTACATTTTGGTGTTTAAAAATTGATAGAGCGGGAACTTTCCCTCCTTAACCCTTTTTAATTTTTATTTTCCTTAAATCGGAAAAAGAAGAAACTTTTATTTTTTGACTAAAAAATAGAAGAAACTTAAACCCTAATAATCATAAATACATCACTCCTCTCTCTTTTGTGCGGCGACTCATCTCTTCCTTTTCACTTTCCTTTCTCCCTTCTGCGGCAACTCTTCTCTTATTCTCACTTTCCTCTCAATAATATCATGTGTAGCGGCTCTTCCTCCTTTTTCTTCTTTGTGTCACACATGTGAGAATTCTAAGTCACTCTTGTGTAATGTCTCTATCAATATTGTTCAACGACTCTCTTATCTCTTTGTTGTTAGGGTTTTTATCCTTTCATCGTCTTTTAGAATTGATTGAATTGTTTTTTGTAGTTGCAGGAAGAGTTATAGGGGACAAATTTGAAAGAGGATCTCGAAGAAAATCATATCAAAATTAAGGTGATTCTGCAAATTCTCTATCTAGTTAGCAAACATTGTTGAGGTAGATTACTATTGGTTGTTTTGTGTTTATGTTGAGTAGTGATTAAATGTCAACAAATTTTCTATTATTTACCAATTTTACTCTTTTATTGAAAAATCTTTAACTTGTGTATTATGAATGAATCTTCTAATCTTCTAATTTATTAAAACATTTTTAGACTTGAATTAATTACATGAAATCAAGATTGCAGCACCATTTATATCCACAAACATCAACTAATTCAATTTTAGTTGAAAATATTGATAATGTAAATTCACAAAAATCTTGCTATGACAACACATTAAAAAAATTCAAAATAAAAAGATAAAACACATAGACTCATATTAGTTGGATCAAATTCAAATAATTGTGCAGATCCCACCCCCAGGTTCTCGCATGGCCCCACTCGCGCCCCCACCCCCTTCATTTCACAAGCATAATTTAGGTTCGGTGGAATTCGAGTTGGAATCGAAGAGGGTGGTTCACAATTTTCATTCTACACAACCAAGTCTCACAGAATTCGGTGTTATTTTGGATCATTGTAAATCTATTTTTGCGGATAATTATAGAAACTCTAGTGTTGAGTTTATGCGGAGACAAGCAAATGAGATTGTCTATAATCTAGCTAAGGCGGCCACGTTGTCAGCTAGTTTCCAACTCTTGAACGATGTACCAAATTGTATCGAACACATTTTAATTAATGAAATGCTATAAGCACCCTTTCCTCATAAAAAAGCTAATATTATAATATAAATTATACAATTAAAAAAGGCTTATCGGGAATAGTATTACTTTTTGGTGTTTAAAAATTGATAGAGCGGGAACTTTCCCTCCTTAACCCTTTTTAATTTTTATTTTTCTTAAATCCGAAAAAGAAGAAACTTTTATTTTTTTGACTAAAAAATAGAAGAAACTTAAACCCTAATAATCATAAATACATCACTCCTCTCTCCTTTGTGCGGCGACTCATCTCTTCATTTTCACTTTCCTCTCTCCCTTCTACGACGACTCTTCTCTTATTCTCACTTTCCTCTTAATAATATCCTGTGTAGCGGCTCTTCCTCCTTTCTCTTCTTTGCGTCACTCAAGTGAGAATTCTAAGTCACTCTTGTGTAATGTCTCTATCAATATTGTTCAACGACTCTCTTATCTCTTTGTTGTTAGGGTTTTTATCCTTTCATCGTCTTTTAGAATTGATTGAATTGTTTATTGTAGTTGCAGGAAGAGTTATAGGGGACAAATTTGAAAGAGGAGCTCGAAGAAAATCATATCAAAATTAAGGTGATTCTGCAATTTCCCTATCTTGTTAGCAAACATTGTTGAGGTAGATTACTATTGGTTGTTTTGTGTTTATGTTGACTAGTGATTAAATGTCAACAAATTTTCTATTATTTACAAATTTTACTTTTTTATTGAGAAATCTTTAACTTATGTATTATGAATGAATCTTCTAATTTATTAAAACATTTTAGACTTGAATTAATTACATGAAATCAAGATTGCAGTACCATATATATCCACAAACATCAACTAATTCAATTTTAGTTGAAAATATTGACAATGTTAAATTACAAAAATCTTGCTATGACAACATGTTAAAAAAAATTCAAAATAAAAAGATAAAACAAATAGACTCCCACATGTTTTACTTCCGCACCCCCCGCCCTATTTCTAGTGTGCCCCCCGCCCACCCCTCCATTCCTTGCGCGCCCCCACTGTCCCCGCCCCCCACCACCCCGCCTTCGCCCCCATTTTTTTTTTGAAACTTTATTTTATAACTTTTTTTTTTAAAAAAAATCCAGATCAGAGAAAAAAAAATTGGGGTTGTGTGTGGCCGGTGGAGCGGGGGCGGCGGTGGGGCGAGAGAAATGGGGGGTGGGTGGAGGCGCATGAATAAAATATGTGAGAGGAGGTTTGCTAACTTACTCCCACGTAATTTTAGGTGGGAGGATGTTAGCAGCCCTCTATATATATATATATATATATTGTAACACCCTCAAATTTCAATTGATTATTGTTGACATAAAATGATATTTATTTATGAAATAGGTGTCAAGTCTAAACTTAACACACAATTTATTTCTTTTGATTCAAAATATGTAGCGAAAAATTAAAAGCTAACATACTGTGATACTAAATTGATAAATAAAATGTTGGAATAATTCAAATTGAGATTAAGTCTTGCTAAAAAAATTACATAAAAGAAAAATCAATAAAAATATAGGTTCTTCATAAATTTAAGATACCTATTAGTGGGAGAGAGTCAACATTAGCTATTGACTATCTAACTAGAAATAGGGAGGATATTGGAAGTGTTGAACCAAAAGGGTTTGCCATGGGACCTTGTTGGTAATGTTTCAATTGTGGCTCAAGAAGTGCAAGATCGTGAGAGGATCTTCAGGGAGACAATTGAAAGCAACTGTGATCAAACTAGAGAACCTGTTAGACTACTGGAGGTAGTTGGAAGCAAGGGGGGTTTGATGTTGTAGCTTGAAGAGGAAACACCTAAAATTTCAAAGTTGGTTTAGTGCCAAGCAATACTTCAAAGTACGGATGACATTTTGGGGGTCGAAGCATGGTGGAACTTGTATGGCTATTTTAAAATCCAAGAATAGTGGAGACCAAACGTTTCTTCGGGAGTACGGAGAGGTAGACGTACCTAAAATCCTATGGTCGTGGATGCCAGATCTTCATGAAGGTAGACTACATTTGGTAGTTGGGTGCAAGAGAGGTTGGAGAGAGCAGCACAGCGATTGATGTAAATTGACATCACCACTGATTTGAAGTCAATGTGAAGAATTGTGAAGATTGACTTGAAAATCAGGGAACAAATATTATGTTTGTTTTTAAACTGGATATGTTTGGAAACAAAGAAAGATTTTGTTTGGTTTTAAATTAGATATATTTCAAACAAAATGAGATTATGTTTTATTTTAAAACATATTTGTTCCAAATTTTAAGTAATATATTTTTGTATAAATAGAGATTGTTTCTTTATAGAAAAACTTGAGAGAGAGAGAGAGAGAGAGAGAGAGAGAGAGCGCTATGTAGCTCTAAAGTTGATATTAGGATTGAGATTTACCACATCACAAAGGCTAGGGTTTTGTAGATAATTGTTCTTGGTTTAATCCTAGGGGTTTGGGCAGATTATCCTTGGTTCACCTCGAATACACTAGATTACATTGAGGGCCCGTTTGGTGCGCCGGATAGATAGCGACAAGATATGATAAGAAGCTAAATAATAATAGGATATGATAGTGACAAGATTAGCACATATCATGTCATGTGTTTGGTGCACACATGATAAGAAAAATAAAAAAGAGTAATTGGATAACTCAGCCGAAAATAAGGAATAAAATAACAAAGGACGAGATTCGGGATTAGGGTAGAATTAGGATTGAAGGCTAATTCTTGTAACTCTAATGAAAATTCATTGTGTAACGACTCTTTAATTAAGTGGAACGGATGGGCTGCTCTCTCCTCCATAGTAGGTTGATTTTACCGAACTTGTAAAAAAGATTGTGTCTTTTTCTTGCATGCTTTATTATCTCTTGCTTGTATTTTGGATTATCTTTATCATCTGTATACTCTTCGATTTTGATTGCTTGATTACTTTGCTGCACACATAAAATTCATTTATTGGTGTGATTTTATTCAATGAATTCGCAACAGTATTTATAAGAGTAGTGCAAATCTCAACTCTCAAATTAGTTTTTGTGGTTGAATATAGACATTTTAAATTCTAATACATATCACTCTCTAAATGCTGATCAAACTTCATTCTGTATTTTTTTCTCATATTTATTATATTTTCATGCCTTTCTCAACTAATATCAACTTCATGCAATGTTTAAGCTAATAAATCTGTATATTTATATTTATTTCCGTAAAAATACTTTTGTTTATTTACATTGTTATTGTTTGATCACAGTGTTTATTGTTTGATTTTGCTTCTATAACTGTAATATAGTACTTTACGATTAATTTTAATAATGAAGTTTCTTGTTTATTTATTTCAGCTTCTATAATTGAATGATGGAGGATTTTGAGGCTTCTGGTAAGCTAAAATCTTGTGATTTTGATGATGGCGGGACTTTTAATGTCAAACGTCTCACTTCATCCAAGAAAAATATATTGGATACAAATTCGAAGGACAATGGCAATGTTCCTTTTTCACCAAGGCTTTCCAAGATTTCGAGTTTTCGATGTAAACGTGATACTCCTGTTAAGATGTGGGATACTACTACAATGCCGGTTAAGAGGGTATTTGATAACAAAAGTTCATTGCATTTTTCTGTTAAGAAATCGAAGATGGTATCGGATGCTGACAATTGTGAAGAGGAAGATAAAATCAAGAGACTAACAGCAGTGAAAAGTTTGCGGTCTATAAATAGAGAGATTGAGGAAATGCAAGGCAAAGTTGAAAGGAAGGAAAAGGAATTGAAGGCTCTTTCCCTAAAAATTGATGAATGCACTATGGAACTTGAGAGCACTAAGAAAGAGCTTCAGTCCGAAAGGAAAAAGTTACTACAAGTTATATCAACAAGGCAAAAGCATATTGATTGTGCTCAAATGAATGTCTTTGAATCAAGGAAGAAGCATTTTGAAGGCCAGGTTGAGGAACTTGAAGGACGTATGATGGAGTTTGAATTGATGAAGGAGGAACTCGAAAGTCATAAGAAGGACCTTGAAGCGAAAGAGAAGCTAGTTGAAGGACGGGAAATGAAGCAAAAGTCGAAAGAGAATCAACTTGAATTCTGGGAGAAGGAGATTGAAACTAAAGAGCAGAGAATTGAAGAACAAGAGAACGAGCTGAAACTTAAAAAGCAGCACATTGAAAATCGATTGAACGAGTTGCAATCAAATGAGAACGAATTTGAAGGACGAGCATTGTTTAAACAAAAGCAAATCTATAGCAGAACAAGGGTGGTTGAGTCAAAAGAGGAGAAACATGAAGCGCGAGTAAAAGAGCATCGGACAAAAGAGACAGAATTTGAAAACCAGATGAAGGACTTCGAATTTAAAAAGAAGAATTTTGAAAGCCAAGTTGAGGATTTCAAATCAAAACAGAAGCAACTTGAAGTTCGATGGAAAGAACTTGATTCGAAAGAGAATAAGTTCAAACTAAAGGTGGAGCAACAAGAACTAAAAGAGAACATGTTTGACGAACAATTTAAAGAACAAGAGAAGGAGCTGGAATTTAAAAAGCAGCACATTGAAAAGCGATTGGAGGAGTTGCGGTCAAATGAGTACGAATTTGAAGGACAAGTAAAAATGTTTAAAATCGAAAAGGATATATATGAAATCAATCTGAGGGAATTGTGGATGGAACTAATGTTTAAACAAAAGCAAATCTATAGCAGAACAAGGGTGGTTAAGTCAAAAGAGGAGAATCATGAAGCGCGAGTAAATGAACATCGGTCAAAAGAGACAGAATTTGAAAACCAGATGAAAGAGTTTGAATTTAACAAGAAGAATTTTGAAAGCCAAGTTGAGGACTTCAAATCAAAACAGAAGCAACTTGAAGTTCGATGGAAAGAACTTGATTCGAAAGAGAACAGGTTTGACGAACAATTTAAAGAATTTAAGTCAAAGCTGGATAAATTTGATGGGCAACAGAAGGAGTCTGAATTGAGAGAGAAACAATATGAAGCATTAAAGAAGCATATTGATGACGAAAAAGAATCAGGTAAATGTTCTTATTCATCAAGTTTATTAAAATATTTCATTTCAATTTTTATATTTTTAATAACTTGATCAACATAATAATATGGTACTGATAATGATAGATTAATAAATAATTGTAGGGTTAATTCTCATTTTGCAAATCTTGTAAACCTAATGGGTTAAAATTTAGGTTCATTATCCTAAAAACATTAGGTGTCACCTCACTTGCGTTGGTCTAGTGGTGTTGACTTGAGTTCTTAGAGTGTGCTCCTCTCAAGATCTTAGATTCGATTCTCTCTGGTGCCAATTTGGATGCGCTAATTCGTACAGAACAAAAATTCTGTTTTTAAATGGTGCCCCGCAAGTGGACGGTGGGATTGATCTCCTCGGATTTGTCGGTCCTAGAGCCGGATACTGAGTTTTCAAAAACAAAAAAACATTGAGTGTCACTTAATAGTCCCATTAGTGCAATTATTTGTATTCTTTTTTATTAACCAATCTATATCTAACATTATCTCCATTGATTCATCACTTAAGGTGCTATATTGAGTTTGATTGTAACTGAAGCTGGATCTAACATGGATGATCAATTAAGTCCTGACATTGATGGAACATGTTTGCAAGACACAAGTAGAAAAGAGTCACTTTTGAATGACATTTTCTATTGTATGCAAAAATCATCAGATCCATCAGAACATGTTTTGCAAATATTGCAGAACCCCAATAGTCCACTCTATGAGAACAGAGACAAAGCACTGATTATCAATATTAGCCACATCTATCTGCTGGAACTATTGATGTTAATATCACCAAATATTAAACCTTGTGTAAGAGAAAAAGCATTGAAGCTAGCACTTGATTTGAAAGCAAACATGAAAGATAATACTACAGAAAATTCTTCGGCGGTTGCTAGTTTTCTACTTCTTTTGTCAATTTATGGACTGCTTCCGTATTTCAACGAGGATGAAGTTTTGGAGCTGTTTACATTTGTTGCTCAGCACAAGATAGCTTTGAAGATGTTTGAGACCTTAGGTTTTGCAAATAAAGTTTCGGGTATGTTACATCATGTCATATGTCAAATAATTAGACAATAGTATAAACTTTGTGAAGTTTAATTTGAACTTATATTTTATGTTTGTTTTGTTCTGGTGAGTTTGGATGAAATGAAATTTCTTGTACTTCGCAGATTTCGTTGAAAATCTTATCAGGAGGAAGCAATTTGTTGGAGCTGTTAGATTCAGCAATGCATTTAACATGACTTGCAAGAATCAATCAGTTGATATGTTGCGAGACCATGTTAAGAATGCGAAATTGATTTGCGAGAACAGTTGCGAGAAAACCAACTCCGTTGAAATCAAGGTTCTTTTATTATTCTTATTTCAATTCTATTTTATTTAACATTCCATTTTCATACATATAGCCCTTCATGATAGTCATTAATAAATTACTTTGAACTTGAACTCAGGATAAGGCTAGAGATGACGAAATTGCTAGCCTGAGAGATGTTTTACAATGCAGTTCAGAATACAACATCTTAGAATCTGATGATATGCTTAAAAAGGAGATTGGAAATCGTATTCTTGAACTAAAATCACAAAAAGGGAACTAATTTCTTGGTACTTAAGAATGCAACTACATTGAAATGTACTACTGCATTTGACAGGATTCTCTCTATTTCTTACTCTATTTATTATGCATAAGTACTTTCCATATACAAATTTGTTATGTATAAACTTTTTCATAACAAGCTAGTTACTTGTTTCTAGGGGTGGGCATGGGTTTTGAAAAGTGGTGGTGCCACTGCCACATAGGGTTGAGGGAGTGCAGTTGCATTCTATGGTCTTAATATTTTGCACTAATAATATTATTTTTATCAATATTGAATTTCATGAATTTTAAATTTTACATCCTACTACTTGTATTTGTGTAATTTTTTTTCGGGTTAATTACCTTTTGCCCCCTGTAATATATGTAAAAGGTGTTTTACCCCCCTATAAAATATTTTTGTTGTTTTACCCCCCTATAATATAAAGTTATGTGGTTTACCCCCTTTGACTTGGTCAACTAAAGCTGACTGGACTTCAATATGTGACATGGCATGACACGTGGATTTTAATTTTAATTTTTAATTATTTTTTAAAAAAAATCTGCCAAATCAGAAATTGATTCCTTTTATTTTTTTTTGTTTTTGTTTGTTTTTATTATAATGAAAAAAATAAAAAATTAGGATTTGGGATTGGGATTAAATTAGGATTGAGTCTACTATGCATTCTTCATTCTTCTTCTCTGCTTATTTCCTTCTTCACTGCTTCCTTCTTCCTTCCATTCATGCTATTACTGGATCCTTCTTTGTTTAACCTTCTTCACTGTTTCCTTCTTCTACACCCAATCCATGGTTAAACGAAGAACGCATAACGGAAAACCAAAACCCAAAACGCAAAAATCACCATCTTAGGAACATGCGTAATCCATGGTTATCGCTATCAATCTCGCGTGCGTAAAAAAAGAAGAATTGGAACGTGTTTTTATCCACCGTAAACCTAGCCCTTTCTCTGCGATCGATTACGAAACAAGATCCAACAAGATCAAACCTGCGATCGATTCAAGATCCACCACTACCCCCTGCAATCGATTCTGACGAAGCCACCGCCACCTGCGATCGATTGACGAGCGACTTAGATGAAGAAGAAATAGACCAAAATTTGAGAAGAAAGGGGAAAGGGGGCGATGAACAGTACAACAACCCTTTAGAGCATAAATGATAGAGTGAAAGGAATGGAAGGACTTTAGGGAACGATGAGGGATGAGGGTTGTAGAGAATGATGGAATGGAAAGAAGCAAAATCATTGAAAAATGAAAACTATCTGTGTTTTTTTTCTGTCGTCTTTTGTTTCTTCTTTTTTTTTTTTTACAGAATCTTCTTTATTCTTTATTTTATAATTTTATTAATTAAAAACAAACAAAAAAAATAAAAAGTACTAATTTTGACTTGGCAAAAAAAAATTAAAAGAAATATAAATTAAAATCCATATGTCATGCCATGTCACATATAGGGGGTAAAACACATAACTTTATATTATAGGGGGGTAAAACAACAAAAATATTTTATAGGGGGGTAAAGCACATTTGACATATATTACAAGGGGGTAAAAGATAATTAACCCTTTTTTTTCTAACCTGCAATATGGTATGACTACCATTCTATTTGTTGCATTTTGTGCTATGGTAAATATTATTATAATTAAGTAGTATATAAGTTATGATAAGAGAATTAAAATTAATAATTTGAATTAAAAGAATCGATCTTAAGAATTTAGGGCACGTTTGGTGCGCATGTTAGAGAAATAAGATACGTTAAAGTTTTCCAATCTTGTTTTAATCTGTTGTTTGGTGCACCAATAGAAAAGGATAAATTTAACTTACCATTAAAACTATCCAATTACTCTTTGTTATTTTAATCCTTATTTTCGCCTGAATTATCAATATGAAATGAGTATATTAAGCCTATCCAATAACAAATTGATATATTCACATTGAGATACCTATAATCATAAACTATAATTTCGAAGTTCAAAAAAATAGGACAGGACATGGACAAGCTAATCAACATATAATAACATGAATCATAAACTATTTTTTGCTATTCGTCTTGCATTTGTTAAGTCTTTGATAGAGTAATTTAATTAAGTATGATTTGATGAACAATATAATATTTGACAATATTCTTTGTTTTTAATTTGTCACTTAGTTGTTTTCTTGCTATTTTGTATATGACAATTTTAATTTGATACAATTTCAATTTTGATCATATATGTTTTTTTATTTTATTTTAGTGCTATTTATGCATGTATCAATTTTCATTTTTTCGATATATCTTATCATGTCAATATCAAATGTGCATCAAACACAAGATATGATAAACTAATGATATTATTTTTCTTATCATGTGTGCACCAATCACATGACATGATATGTGCTAATTAATCATGTCAATATCATATCGTATTATTATTATTCAACTTCTTATCATATCTTGTCTCTATCTATCCGGCGCACCAAACAGGCCCTTAAAACTGATTTTTAAAATTAATTAATCCACTAAGGTAGCAAATTATTGATTTTTAATATTAAAAATATATTGCATAAATACAAAACTTTAGTTATAAATTGCATTTTATATGTGAGTTTGTTTTAAAACTTAAATAATACTTAATTTTTGATTTAATTTGATTCAAATTTAGTATGAAACAATTATAAAAATTAAACTGTTGGTTAGTTATTTTTTTCATTTCAAAATATTGAATTAAACCTATATGTTATTACACTCTAACTCAAATCTTTTTTAATTAAAAATTAAAATTGTTAATTAAATTTTAAAAAAATATTAGGTATATGTCCATATGAATGTATACAATTTTAGAGAAAAAGACATAAAAGACATTGCTACGATAGGCGTTATAAATTAATGAAATAGTAGGAAAAGATTTATAAAGATCAAATAACTTGTTTTTTTTTTTTTGACACAAGATCAAATAACTTGTTGAATAAGTATAAAAGAATAAATGATAAATATCATAATTGTATATATATATTTTTTTTTGATAATCATGAAGGCCTAAGCCCATCATAGTTGTATATTTTAAATGTTTGCACCTCCAAGTTAGGGTTCTAACTGTCATGAACCATTTATGGTGCAATTTGGTTCGCAAAAACTATTTTTATAATCATCATTTTTTTTTAAGTAGCTTCATTTCAGATTAAAATCGGTTAAGTATTGGTGAATTGGTTTAGTAGAAGAAAGGAGGAATCAATCATATTTAAAAAACAAAACGTAAAAAATAAAAATAAATAAATCAATGATGATAACATCATTGAAAATGAAGCACTATGCCAAAAAAGACTTTAGAAAGCGCTTATTTTGGCCTTAGACAGCGCTTATCGAGCGGTGTCTAATCCGCGCTGCCTTTTGTATAGACAACGCTTAACAATTAAGCAAAAGTGCTGCCTAAAGTCACCCTTAGACAGCGCTTCCTTCTCATAAGTGCTATCTTATGTACCTTTAGAAAACGCTTTTTTTTAATAAGCGCTATCTTATGGTTACCTTTAGAAAACACTTCCTATCAACAAGCGCTATCTAAAGCCTTTTTTGGCGTAGTGAAGGGCCATCACTTAGAGGTGTAAGTGGATCGGAAAAAATAGATTAAATCAATAATTTAAACCGAAAAAAAAATCGATTTTTATGGTTAGGATGAAAAAATGAACATAATCAATTAAAAACCGATGTGTGGTATTGTTCGGTGATTGGATTTAGTTTTTAGA
Organism: Trifolium dubium; assembly: GCA_951804385.1. NCBI lineage: Eukaryota > Viridiplantae > Streptophyta > Magnoliopsida > Fabales > Fabaceae > Trifolium > Trifolium dubium. The sequence goes on along the minus strand of OX638069.1, from coordinate 16,458,347 downwards.
AACCGAAGATCCAATTAACTAAATCGATTGCTATATTATTAGTCATTTATTGAGTATGGACTATAAAAAATCACACATTTTTTTCATTTCACTTTGCTAGTTTTAGTTCTCTTTCCTTCCAAGAATCGATATAGGGGCTAAAAGCTATTTGAGTTTAGTTTTCTCAAGTGGTTAATAAATTTCACTAATGTATAAATTTTAAGAGAATCTAAGTTTGATTCTTGAGTGAACTAATTTTTTGATCATATTTTATTTATCTTGCAATCGAACTCTAAACTATTAAATCTGATTTTTTAATAGAAAACAAAGTTTTCTCACGAGTGAACTTTTTTAAAATATGATTTTTTAAACTATTTGAGTGAACATTTTTTTATTGTACTTTGTAGAAAACAAAGTTTTCTTACGAGTTTTGATTTTATCTATTATTTGTATAATATGGATTTAATTGTTTAACATTTTTTACATTTATAATAACTATTACTTCTGTGGTAAAAAAGAACAGATGATTTTAATTTATATTTATAATTAAAATACATATCTTATAATTAAAATATATATGTTATAATTTTTCTTTTTAAAAAATGAATATGTGTATTCTCCGATTAAATCCAATTTAATACATGTAATTATTTTTATATAGACTGAGTCATTTGTAATCAAGTTTAATCGTCCTAATTTTCTTAAACTCATTTGCTTCAAGAACTGAGAAACTAACTGTTGGCATATTCTTCTTCTCCACTTGTGTAATACATGCAACAAAATAAAATCAATGATTCAGACATTTTAAAACAAAATGACATGCTTCTATATTTTTAAATCTGTTTGGTTTTTTATGCTTCAAACATATAAAATTAAGGTTTTTTGTATCACATAATCATAAAATGTATTCTATTTATTCTCATTCAAATTTTGAGATGTAAAATAAAATCAAACATTCCTTTTATTTCCTGTGAGAGAAGACTTAAATATTTTAAAAGTTGAAAAAAATGTGTTTTGATAAGTTCATGTTTTCCTCGTTTTAGTCTTTACATCTTGTTCCTGTGATTTTAAAAAGAACAGATGATTTTAATTTATATTTATAATTAAAATACATATCTTATAATTAAAATATATATGTTATAATTTTTCTTTTTAAAAAATGAATATGTGTATTCTCCGATTAAATCCAATTTAATACATGTAATTATTTTTATATAGACTGAGTCATTTGTAATCAAGTTTAATCGTCCTAATTTTCTTAAACTCATTTGCTTCAAGAACTGAGAAACTAACTGTTGGCATATTCTTCTTCTCCACTTGTGTAATACATGCAACAAAATAAAATCAATGATTCAGACATTTTAAAACAAAATGACATGCTTCTATATTTTTAAATCTGTTTGGTTTTTTATGCTTCAAACATATAAAATTAAGGTTTTTTGTATCACATAATCATAAAATGTATTCTATTTATTCTCATTCAAATTTTGAGATGTAAAATAAAATCAAACATTCCTTTTATTTCCTGTGAGAGAAGACTTAAATATTTTAAAAGTTGAAAAAAATGTGTTTTGATAAGTTCATGTTTTCCTCGTTTTAGTCTTTACATCTTGTTCCTGTGATTTTAAAAAGAACAGATGATTTTAATTTATATTTATAATTAAAATACATATCTTATAATTAAAATATATATGTTATAATTTTTCTTTTTAAAAAATGAATATGTGTATTCTCCGATTAAATCCAATTTAATACATGTAATTATTTTTATATAGACTGAGTCATTTGTAATCAGGTTTAATCGTCCTAATTTTCTTAAACTCATTTGCTTCAAGATCTGAGAAACTAACTGTTGGCATATTCTTCTTCTCCACTTGTGTAATACATGCAACAAAATAAAATCAATGATTCAGACATTTTAAAACAAAATGACATGCTTCTATATTTTTAAATCTGTTTGGTTTTTTATGCTTCAAACATATAAAATTAAGGTTTTTTGTATCACATAATCATAAAATGTATTCTATTTATTCTCATTCAAATTTTGAGATGTAAAATAAAATCAAACATTCCTTTTATTTCCTGTGAGAGAAGACTTAAATATTTTAAAAGTTGAAAAAAATGTGTTTTGATAAGTCATGTTTTCCTCGTTTTAGTCTTTACATCTTGTTCCTGTGATTTTAAAAAGAACAGATGATTTTAATTTATATTTATAATTAAAATACATATCTTATAATTAAAATATATATGTTATAATTTTTCTTTTTAAAAAATGAATATGTGTATTCTCCGATTAAATCCAATTTAATACATGTAATTATTTTTATATAGACTGAGTCATTTGTAATCAGGTTTAATCGTCCTAATTTTCTTAAACTCATTTGCTTCAAGATCTGAGAAACTAACTGTTGGCATATTCTTCTTCTCCACTTGTGTAATACATGCAACAAAATAAAATCAATGATTCAGACATTTTAAAACAAAATGACATGCTTCTATATTTTTAAATCTGTTTGGTTTTTTATGCTTCAAACATATAAAATTAAGGTTTTTTGTATCACATAATCATAAAATGTATTCTATTTATTCTCATTCAAATTTTGAGATGTAAAATAAAATCAAACATTCCTTTTATTTCCTGTGAGAGAAGACTTAAATATTTTAAAAGTTGAAAAAAATGTGTTTTGATAAGTTCATGTTTTCCTCGTTTTAGTCTTTACATCTTGTTCCTGTGATTTTAAAAAGAACAGATGATTTTAATTTATATTTATAATTAAAATACATATCTTATAATTAAAATATATATGTTATAATTTTTCTTTTTAAAAAATGAATATGTGTATTCTCCGATTAAATCCAATTTAATACATGTAATTATTTTTATATAGACTGAGTCATTTGTAATCAGGTTTAATCGTCCTAATTTTCTTAAACTCATTTGCTTCAAGATCTGAGAAACTAACTGTTGGCATATTCTTCTTCTCCACTTGTGTAATACATGCAACAAAATAAAATCAATGATTCAGACATTTTAAAACAAAATGACATGCTTCTATATTTTTAAATCTGTTTGGTTTTTTATGCTTCAAACATATAAAATTAAGGTTTTTTGTATCACATAATCATAAAATGTATTCTATTTATTCTCATTCAAATTTTGAGATGTAAAATAAAATCAAACATTCCTTTTATTTCCTGTGAGAGAAGACTTAAATATTTTAAAAGTTGAAAAAAATGTGTTTTGATAAGTCATGTTTTCCTCGTTTTAGTCTTTACATCTTGTTCCTGTGATTTTAAAAAGAACAGATGATTTTAATTTATATTTATAATTAAAATACATATCTTATAATTAAAATATATATGTTATAATTTTTCTTTTTAAAAAATGAATATGTGTATTCTCCGATTAAATCCAATTTAATACATGTAATTATTTTTATATAGACTGAGTCATTTGTAATCAGGTTTAATCGTCCTAATTTTCTTAAACTCATTTGCTTCAAGAACTGAGAAACTAACTGTTGGCATATTCTTCTTCTCCACTTGTGTAATACATGCAACAAAATAAAATCAATGATTCAGACATTTTAAAACAAAATGACATGCTTCTATATTTTTAAATCTGTTTGGTTTTTTATGCTTCAAACATATAAAATTAAGGTTTTTTGTATCACATAATCATAAAATGTATTCTATTTATTCTCATTCAAATTTTGAGATGTAAAATAAAATCAAACATTCCTTTTATTTCCTGTGAGAGAAGACTTAAATATTTTAAAAGTTGAAAAAAATGTGTTTTGATAAGTCATGTTTTCCTCGTTTTAGTCTTTACATCTTGTTCCTGTGATTTTAAAAAGAACAGATGATTTTAATTTATATTTATAATTAAAATACATATCTTATAATTAAAATATATATGTTATAATTTTTCTTTTTAAAAAATGAATATGTGTATTCTCCGATTAAATCCAATTTAATACATGTAATTATTTTTATATAGACTGAGTCATTTGTAATCAGGTTTAATCGTCCTAATTTTCTTAAACTCATTTGCTTCAAGATCTGAGAAACTAACTGTTGGCATATTCTTCTTCTCCACTTGTGTAATACATGCAACAAAATAAAATCAATGATTCAGACATTTTAAAACAAAATGACATGCTTCTATATTTTTAAATCTGTTTGGTTTTTTATGCTTCAAACATATAAAATTAAGGTTTTTTGTATCACATAATCATAAAATGTATTCTATTTATTCTCATTCAAATTTTGAGATGTAAAATAAAATCAAACATTCCTTTTATTTCCTGTGAGAGAAGACTTAAATATTTTAAAAGTTGAAAAAAATGTGTTTTGATAAGTCATGTTTTCCTCGTTTTAGTCTTTACATCTTGTTCCTGTGATTTTAAAAAGAACAGATGATTTTAATTTATATTTATAATTAAAATACATATCTTATAATTAAAATATATATGTTATAATTTTTCTTTTTAAAAAATGAATATGTGTATTCTCCGATTAAATCCAATTTAATACATGTAATTATTTTTATATAGACTGAGTCATTTGTAATCAGGTTTAATCGTCCTAATTTTCTTAAACTCATTTGCTTCAAGATCTGAGAAACTAACTGTTGGCATATTCTTCTTCTCCACTTGTGTAATACATGCAACAAAATAAAATCAATGATTCAGACATTTTAAAACAAAATGACATGCTTCTATATTTTTAAATCTGTTTGGTTTTTTATGCTTCAAACATATAAAATTAAGGTTTTTTGTATCACATAATCATAAAATGTATTCTATTTATTCTCATTCAAATTTTGAGATGTAAAATAAAATCAAACATTCCTTTTATTTCCTGTGAGAGAAGACTTAAATATTTTAAAAGTTGAAAAAAATGTGTTTTGATAAGTTCATGTTTTCCTCGTTTTAGTCTTTACATCTTGTTCCTGTGATTTTAAAAAGAACAGATGATTTTAATTTATATTTATAATTAAAATACATATCTTATAATTAAAATATATATGTTATAATTTTTCTTTTTAAAAAATGAATATGTGTATTCTCCGATTAAATCCAATTTAATACATGTAATTATTTTTATATAGACTGAGTCATTTGTAATCAGGTTTAATCGTCCTAATTTTCTTAAACTCATTTGCTTCAAGATCTGAGAAACTAACTGTTGGCATATTCTTCTTCTCCACTTGTATAATACATGCAACAAAATAAAATCAATGATTCAGACATTTTTAAAACAAAATGACATGCTTCTATATTTTTAAATCTGTTTGGTTTTTTATGCTTCAAACATATAAAATTAAGGTTTTTTGTATCACATAATCATAAAATGTATTCTATTTATTCTAATTCAAATTTTGAGATGTAAAATAAAATCAAACATTCCTTTTATTTCCTGTGAGAGAAGACTTAAATATTTTAAAAGTTGAAAAAAATGTGTTTTGATAAGTTCATGTTTTCCTCTTTTTAGTTTTTACATCTTGTTCCTGTGAAAAAACAGTAATAAAAAAAATAACTCTGTTAGAGAAATAGAAAAAAAATATCTTCCAACAACTTTTTTATTTTATTTCTATCTTCCAACAACTTGTATATAATTTATACTTACATGAAATAAATATTATTTCTTGTTGCTGCAAATAAAAAATAAATTACATTGATTAGTAAAATATAGTATTGAAGATGAGATGAAAGGAAAAATAAATTTATACTTACCGTACCCGTGTTCTTCATTTTTCTTCCCTTGTTCTTTATTTTTTTTCGCATGAGACAAGTTTTTTTTTTTACCCGTATGGTTATTGTTTTTCATGTTCTTCTCCTCCATGATTCTCACTTTTTTTTTTTTGAAAGCGTGCTACTAAAATGAAGAAGAAAAAAATCCAACAAAGAACACATTAGAAACACTTGAACTTTTTTTGGTATCCAAAGAAGAAATCGTTTAAGTTTGATTCATATAAGTATTGTGTAATTTTGCATAAAGAACATAAATGAGATGGTAGATTTTTTTTTTTACTTACCCGTATCCTTTTCTTGGCATGAGACAATAAGTTTCAATTTTATCTGCAAAATAAAAACAAATAATTTGTTAGAAAAATGGAACTGAAGATGAGAAGAAAATAAAATTATTGAATAGAGATTGAATGAAATTTAAAATTTGTGAATAGTGGGAAAGTTGTTTCTTGTGTAATGAAAAAATGATTAAAGTTTTGATAGAGAAAGAAATAAGACATGTGATATCCAATGACAATTTGGTAGAATAAATCAGGAAAAAGGCAAGTTTGTCAAAGCTTTTGAACAAAATCCAATGGATAAAATGAAAACATAGTAGTATGTTAACATAACACAATATAAAAGAAAGTATGGTAATAGACAGAAAAATTGTAAAAATGATGATGTGTTTAATTTTGAAGGATGGGTAATTAAGAAAATTCATATGTACATTCTTTATACTTATATATATTGATGATTTAAATTAAAGAATGACTATATTTTATTTAGGTTCATGATTTATTTAGAGGCCAGGTCATCCGGTTTGATCCGGTTCGACCAGTTTAGTAACTATATAAATTTATTATAAATACCGATTCATTCCATCGGTTTGATCCAGTTTAGTCGTGCAGTTCGACCAATAAACCAAGCAACCAGTACCTTCATCAATTCGATGGCCGGTCCGGTTGTTAAAACATTGGTCGAACTAAAACACGTAATTACGAACGAAAATAATGCTTAAGCCTATTCATAAATACGTAATTACGAAGTAATTGTTGAGGGTAAAAAGGGAAAATGAGAACTAAAACACTCACACTATATCAGTCACACAAAAAAGACACTCTGCAATGTTTACTATGCCAAGCTCAAGAGAAAAAGATAGAGAAATACACTCACTCAGCTTGAGTTAGAGGAAGGAGGAGAAGATTTGTGCAAAGAGGAATTTTGAAGAGGCTAAGTAGTTGGTTTTTGAAATCATCATCATCATTATCTTCTACCTTCAGTTCGGTGAGTATTTCAATTCAACTTTTGATGTGGGAAAAAATTAAACAAACATTTTCTTAAATTAGGGTTATGTGTTTGCTTGTTCTTGTTGTTGAGTTTATATGCATGCATGCATGCATGTGTGCACTAATGATTCTGCAAGTGTGTTGATTTCAATTGTTACAGTTTTTACTATGTTGTGGTTTGATTGTAGCATAGGTTTGTAAAATGACCCTTCACTGAATGGGTTTGTAAAATTGAAATTAAGTTAAGAATAATTTTTGCATGTTCCATCAAAACATCTTAATTAGTGCTTTATGAGAAATGAAGATGAAAAGATGGTGAGAATGTTGAGGTTTATTTGTTGTTAACTATTAAATTGATGTTTGTAAAATGAGGTGTGTGAATGATTAGAGAAAATGGGTTTTCAATTAGGGATTTGGGTTTGCAATTTCCATGTGCTTGTTTTGGAGTTTCTATTTGCATGTGTACATTGTTGACCATTGTGAGAACAGAACCAAGTTTTCTACATAATTAATGAACTCTCTGCAAAAACATTTCTTAGTGATGTTTATTGTTTATCTAATTGTTTCGTTTACTTTAATGTTACCTTTCTTCTTTACTTTACTTTCTATTCTAATCTATGATAATATATCAATTTCAATTCATAATTGTTTGTGATAATTGTTGTGGTTATTGTGGTATGAGCCAAGCAAGCAGGAGTTTCTGTGGTTATTGACGTCTAAACAAGACATTCGGGGAAAAGTCTTTTTTCCTTTCTTTGTCCATATTTATAAATCTAACGTCCCTTTGGTTTTGGCCCATATTTAATATGTTTAATCATAAATATCCACAACAATGAGTAAATATGATTTGTTGGTTAAATGCGGTTATGGGTGGTTTTGGTTTTTCATTGATCATTGCCACAGGTTTAAATCCTTAATAAGCTGTTGATGAATTCAATTCAAAAACATTTTGGAGCAAGTCATTCCTTTGTGGCTTTGTGCTTTCAATTCAAAGTCGACTTTAATTTTTGTTGTCCCCTTTTATTTGCTTGCTAGTGTTATGCATAATGTATGATGGAAATGGTTAGAATTTGTTTGTTAGACATTGATGTTGGAGAAGTATGAAAAAAGATGGGATGAATATATTTCGTCTGTTATTAAGTTGGAGGATGATAGGTCTTGCGTCAATATTTGTGTTGTTTCTTGTAATATTTCTTCATTACTATTTTTTGTTTTTTCAGGAAGACTATCCACGATGTTTGTGAAAAAGTGTCTGCAAAAGAGCTCCGTGATTTTCACGGAAAAAATAAGAGGGTGGCTGATCTCATAAGCAACTCTCCACAGGAAGCTCCGAGTCCATCCAAAAATTCTCCGAACACACCCCGCAAGAATGCTGAAGTAAAACGGCCTCGACTAGAGGTTTCAAGTTCACCTCCTGCAAGGGTTTCAAGTTCACCACCTGCAAAGGTTTCAAGTTCACCTCCTGCAAAGGTTTCAAGTTCATACACCCATTCCGAAGTACTAGGCTGGTTTTATCGAAGACCTCCTGCAAAGGTTTCAAGTTCACCTCCTGCAAAGGTTTCAAGTTCAACTCCTGTGCAGGTTTCAAGTTCACCTCCTGTACAAAATCTTCAATTTCACCTTAAGAACTTCTAAAACTAGAACACATAATATACCATCTAAAATTGCAAAGTTTAATTTGGATACTAATTGAGATAAATAGTTAGAATGGAACAGACCGGATTTGTTTCAATGTCCCTCTTGTTTCAATGTCCTGTTTTGTTTCAATTTCCTATTTTAGTTAAAGGTGAATATTGTTTTATAAAGGTTTGTTCTCATGATGCTTCACTGTTGTTCTTACGAGGTTTCAATGTTGTTGGAGCCTTGGTTTCAATGAAAGAGGTTTGCTACTGTTTGGTATTGTTGTGTTCATGTTGTGCAGCGTTTGTGTGCTATAGAATTATTTTATAAGCTATGAGGTTTGGCACATCTCTCACTCTTCATTCTCAAACATAGGAAATCCTCACAAAGGTTCAAGTTATTATCAAGATGAATTAAGTTATTCCAATGCACGGAAGACTATTTTTTTATTTGAAATGCAAGACATAGTTGCTTATGATATTGTGAGCGTGCGGCTAGTAGTAATTTATGTGTGCATTTAAAATATTTCTTTTACGATGTTCGTACTTTCTGATATTGCATGTGTATCCTTTTGTAGGACATGAAGTGCTATAATTGAAGTCAAAAAGGAAGATGGAAGCTAAGGAAGAAGTAGCATCTCGTTATGCTTTGTAAAAATTGATTTTGAATAACTGATAGTTTTAGCAACTTAGGACTTATGTTTACAATCATATTCCTTGTGTAATCATGAACACATTTATTTCTTGTGGAACACTAAATATATAGGTAACAATAAAAGTAGTCAAATTATGTAGTATTTAAAATTACACTTTTGTGTCTTGATTAACTTTTCTGTACTTTGAAAGGATTGCACTAATACACATGTTAGGCCACCGTTTATGTTTTGAAAATGGGTTGCCTATTCATATTGGCCATGTTTAACTTGTGTTGCCTGAAACCAAAAAATGCATGGTCTAAGGTAAAGGCAACATTTACGTGACCGTGGCTTAAAATAAACAGTGGCCTAAAATCTGTCAAATAACCATGGCTTCTTTGCATGTCATAACCGTGGCCTCTACTTTAAGCCACTGTTTTTTGAGTTTTGACCACCCTTTTTCAATGGTTGTCTATAGTTCAAAATGTTGTAGTGTGTCATAAACTCCAACTATTTTTTTATTTTTTATCACTAAAAAAAGAAAGTATTTCTCTATTTATAAGGCATGTTAATTACATTTTAATAAGCTTCTGTTTTGCCATTCCTTATTATATGTCTTTTAATTTGGTCTGTGAAATTTGAACACTATGTTTGTGCCAGCGAGTTCAAGTAATGCTTCTTCTTCATTTGTTTAATATGACCATTAGCAAAATAATATAGAAACCTCCCATATAAAAGACCTCTTCTTGCAGTCTCAGCAGTCAGCACCATTCACAAATATTGTCATAACAAAGAGAATTAATACAAGACAAACAGTGCTGGATTTTGCCATAATATAGTACTACTATATTTGTTTTGTTTAATTTAATTTTTTTTATGGATGAATTTGCTTTCAAATCACTGTAACTTATAGCACTGATGATGAGAGTTATGTGAACTATAAATTGTTTGAAACGGTGATTGTTTGTGGGAACCGTAGAAGAAATATGCATGGTTTTATATATTCACTATGGTTAAATTCCCAAAACTGTGTTTGAGAGGGAATTTGAACCACGTCCACAATTAATTAGGACCTCTTTTCTTAGAAACTAAAGGGTAAAAGTAAAAAAAAAAATTATTTTTGATAATTAGTAAATGAATAAATTGTTTCAGATTTTAATAAACTATGGTAATAGAGCAAGAAGCTATTATAAGATTAGAAAAGAAACAATTATGGGTTGCGATGCAAATATGTATTTTTACTTTATTTAGTCTTCCATGGAGTTACTAACATTAAAGAGGCCTAACTTTCGTCCATATGAGCATATTGGTAGACACAATAGTATGTAAAGAGTGATATTCTAAATTTCAATTTTTTACTCATTCGTTTTAAGAGATAAAATCATGGTCATAAAACTACTTGATAAAAAAGTGATATGATTTGCAAGATCCAAGCTTAAAAATATTTTTTCTCTTAAAAGTTAAAAGTCAAAGGTTAACAAAAACTCAAAAAGGAAGAGTAATACACTTTAGAAGAATTCACTAATGCATTTCAATTCACATATTGAATATCGCATTGAGAATTCACCATTAGTGTGTGGATAAATAAATTTAAAAATTCGAACAATATAAATAGACAAATTAAAAAATTATCTTTAGTTTTTGTTGCTTTGATCTAATAGATCCAAGTTAATTAAAATTGTTGTACTTTTGCCATTTTATTGGGCCATTAATGACATCAATGATTAAAATTGTTTTTGAATTTGTAAGGACTATTGGAGAGAAATAGGGAGGAGATAAATTGAAACACGTATTTCTCTCCTTTTTATTTCTCTTCAACCAAACAAGTCCTAAATCTAAATAACAAGACTAAATCCAAAATGTTATAATGTTAGGAGCTTTAATCATTTTTAAGCTTTACTTTTACTGTATTTTGCATATATAAATAGGACATAATGGAATAATGAACATGGAATTCGAATCCCATTATTTTTGTTTTCTCTTGTTGCTACGGTCATTTACGTACTAAGAATTAACTCCATCAGCAGTTTTAAATCTTTGGGTCAGCTATTCCACACCCATCAAGGTGCCTCCAATCTAGCGAGGGATTAGTCACTGCGTTCGGCCGTGGATACCCCAGTCTCAACTAAAAAAACTCCATCAAAAAACTTACGAAACACACAAATATGTTATATCTTTTTCAACTAAGTTTTTCATACATAAAGAATCGAGTCACAACTATTTACTTAAAGGTCCAAACTCCATGTGAGAGCAATTCATCAACAATAAGCCCATTAGTTTTTTTAGATTGGGTTTATTATGTATTGATGCAGTCAAGAGTCAAGACCATCTTGATATCGTGCAATTAAGATTAAACGATTTAGAGGTGTTGAATAGGGGGTGGAAAAACAGGTCTGGCCCGCCAGGTCGGTCCGTTTAATTTGTTAATTTTGACGGATTGAGTCAAAGTTTTGAACTCGGTTTTTTTGTGAGGCTCGTCCCGTCAGAAAAACGTGTCGGGGCGGGGGCGGCCGGCTCGTTTAACTCCATTTTTATTTTTATTTTAACAGTTACAAAAAATTTATTTATTAAAAAAATAAGTGACTTGATTTGATCCAATAAGAGCACTTATTTAAGAAACTTAGATTTTTTCTATTTATTCATACAAAAACGATTGTTTTCGCCACTGCTCTATAAGTGGCTTGATCTAATCCAACTTTATAATTGTTTTCGCCACCGCTTTATATCCTTTTTATATTAATTATTTCGAATTTGTTAATTATGTTGCTAAATTTGTTAATAACGTATTTGTCTATAAGTTTGAGTTTCTCACAAATTTAATTGTTTCTTAAAAAATTTAAAAAACATCAATATTCAATATAATTTTTGTAATGTAAATAGGGCCAAAAAAAAAAAAAGCAGGCCGCATGCCGGCCCGCTAACTCGCATGTCCGCCAATAAACGTGGCAGGGTTGGATTTTAGACTCAACCATCTAAGTTGGCTCGACTCGTCTCGTTTTTAAGCGGACTTAAACGGGGTGGGGCTAAACGGGGCGGACATGCGCATTTTACCACCCCTTGTGCTGAATGCACCTAACTACACTTAGGCATGGCAATAAAATCCAAACTCGTGGGTTCCCGATCTCCGCCCCGATATTGACTGGATTTGAGTTTGAGTTTTCCCCGATTTTAAATGACGGGTATGGGGTGGGTAATGGGAACATTGATACCAACCCCGAACCCGCCTCATTTATATTAAAATTATATTTTACCTCTCTTAAATTATAAATTTTTATACAAATTTTTAAATTTCATTCATATGTTTATTTTTATATATAACTTTAGTATTAAAATAGTCATTTTATCTATTTTATTCTTTGACTAAAACTTAATTTTACATTGTTGACTTTTTTTAATTAAAAAAAAACGAAAATGCAATACAATTTTATGTAAAGGCTAGATAAAACGGGCATACCCGAAATCCGTTGAGATTACCCAAATCCCATTAGATATGAATTTAGGGTTTCAAATTTTATCCTAATACGACTAAGGATGAGTATAAAGATATCCAAACTGTCACGACCCAAAACCACACCATGACCGGCGCACGAACTAACACACACTAGTTCGGCAAGCCGAAAGACTATAGTTAGCAATATTAAACAAGACATTCTCCAAAATAGTCATTTTACTTCAACAGTTATATTTACAGAAATTTTGACAGAGTATCCTTTGTACTCTTAACGTTTACCAAGATCAAGATCCTGTTTATAATACATTCCATAAGTCAGAATTTCCAAGACTACATACAAGAACTACATAATTAAGATTTATACATCCAAAAAATATTCCTAGACTCAAAATAGCTGCAGATATTCGATCAACTCAAAGTGCAGAAACAACATAGCCTTCCATCAAGGAGGCCTACCAAAAGAGTGACTCTGATAAATCTTTATGTCGACTAGAAACCTGCTACTCGGCTGACGGTAAATCTGAAAAAAAATATAAGATGAATGGGTAAGTCACAAGGACTTAGTGAGAGACAACAACCACTATCAACTAGATGGGAAACACACAAGGCACGAGCATTTGATTTCATAGAATTTATATCGAATATACTACAAATGTAATAAGAAAATAATTATAATAATATTAATCACTCCAACTCCGTAATGAGATTTAAATGAAATTGAACAACTTTTATAAAAGTAAAGAAATCTATTAAAATAAAACAACTTCGTTACTAACGAACCGAGTGACGGCTCCATCTCGTTGATAGCCCTTTCCACCTAAGAGTGGCCTCTCACTTAGGGGCGGCTCCATCTAACGGATAGCCCTTTTCTACTCGATTCAAAAACCACTTCAACTTTTAATTAGGGAGTCTACACTCATTGATAGCCCTCTCCTCCTCATGGTGGCCTTTCCCATAGGGGTAGCTCCATCTTATGGGTAAATCTCCCTATTCGATGTAATATCACTAGGTGCACCTAGAACGTTCTTGTCATCAATGGCTCAAAACTCATAATCGTGTAAAACACATTTCACCAAAATCATGTTACAACATACCAAACTTATATAAAACATATATACAATCAAATCTAAATTTTAAGATCACTACTTTAATATTCATAATCTTGTCGGACTAGAAAGCTTTCAAATATAGTGACTTTGATATAAATAAGGAAGCGGCAAAGTTTCAAAGGTGTGTTTCCCAAAAATCATTTATAACAAGTACTTAAATATAAAATAAATAACATAAAAATTTATGATAGTATTCAAAAATAAGTGATAATGATTATCATCAACTCACTACTATGAAGAATCAACTTTGCTTCCTAGTAATGTCTTCCGGAATAGCAACCGGAGCAATTTCCGCCGAATCTGAACATCATAGAATAATCTAAGCTTTAAAAACTACTTATTTAAAATCATAATAATAATAATAGATACAAGGATTAACAAAAACCCCCAAATTACTAGACTTAGGTTTTGAGGAAGCCATGAACATTCTAAGATTATCCTATATGTACTAACTTCCACTACCCATCAAAGCTAGATATTATCTTTAATTTACATAATGATAGATTGTTACCTCAAGGAACACCAAAGGAAAAACCCTCCATGAATGGGTATGTTCACCACTCACCCAATATGCTTCTCAACTTGAATTCTTAATAATATGTGATGGAAATTAGATGGAATAGTAAGAAAATTAAAAGGAAGGTGGAATAGAGTGAAGAATTGATGAAGATGGTTTGGGGAAAATGAGGTTACGGGAGAGAGAAGAGAGAAGTTGGTTTTGGGGTAAAATGAGGGAATGGAAAATGTCCTGTAAAATATTTACTACTAGCCTCCCCCCACACATTTATTATTATTATTATTATTTTTTATATATATATAAATATATTAATGAAACGGTGCGTTTCAGTCTTCCCTCCTTAAAAAAAATTCGTCCTCGAATTTATACAACTAACCTTGATTTTCAAACAAGTGTGGATATTTTGAACGCATGACTTCTTCGGGCTCCCAAGTTGTTTCTCCGCCGGACGGTCCTTTCCAAAGAACCTTCACTGAACCAATATTCTTTGAACGTAATCGTTTGACCTCCCTATCTACTATTGCTACAGGATGTTCGACGTATGACAAATTCTCATCTAACTGAACATCTTCATGACTAATAACATGAGAAGGATCGTAGAGATACTTCCGAAGCATAGAAATATGAAAGACCGGATGCACTCCTGAGAGATCTGGTGGAAGTGCTAAACGATAAGCTACAGGTCCGACTCTCTCCAAAATTTCAAACGGACCAATGAACCTTGGACTTAACTTGCCTTTCTTGCCAAACCGAAAAACTCCTTTCATTGGTGAAACACGTAAGAACACATGTTCCCCCGCTGTAAACTCTAAGGGACGACGCCTCTTATCTGAATAAGACTTTTGCCTACTCTGAGCTGTCATCAAACGATCACGTATCAATTTAACCTTTTCGATAGCATCTTGAATTAACTCTGGACCCACAAGTTTAGCTTCCCCAGTTTCAAACCATCCTATAGGAGATCTACACCGCCTGCCATACAATGCCTCAAACGGCGCCATTTGAATACTAGATTGGTAACTATTATTGTATGCAAATTCCATCATAGGCAAATATCGATCCCAACTTCCTCCAAAATCAAGAACACAAGCACGAAGCATATCTTCTAAGATTTGGATAGTCCTCTCAGATTGACCATCAGTTTGAGGATGAAAAGCCGTACTCATATTCAAACGAGTTCCCAATGCAGCTTGAAAAGATTTCCAAAACTGAGCAGTGAACTGAGTCCCACGGTCAGAGATTATAGACATCGGCACACCATGAAGAGAGACAATCTCCTCTAAATAAAGTTTAGCATACTGAGGTGCAGTATAGGTAGTCTTCACAGGTAAGAAATGTGCAGACTTGGTCAACCGGTCTATAATCACCCATACAGAATCATAACCCTTCTGAGTTCGGGGTAAACCTGTAACAAAATCCATCGCAATACCTTCCCACTTCCATTCAGGTATATCAATAGGTTGAAGTAACCCTGCAGGCTTTTGGTGCTCAGCCTTCACTTGTTGGCACACTAAGCACTTAGAAACAAAATCTGCTACATCTCTTTTCATCCCTTCCCACCAATACAATCCTCGCAAGTCTTGGTACATTTTATTAGAACCCGGATGAATAGTGTAAGAAGAATGATGAGCCTCCTCCAATATTTTTCTTCTTAGTTCACCAACATTTGGAACACACAATCGAGACTTCAGCCATAAAACACCATCAGAATCAACTGAAAAGTTTGAAACTTTACCCTTTTGAACCTTATCTACCATCTCTGCCATGTTTGGGTCTCGACTTTGAGCCCCCTTAATTTCATCGATTAAAGTGGAACGAATCTGTACGTGGGCTAACAATACCCTCGAAGGATCAATCGCTAATTGGATTCCACTTTCAACAAGTTCTTGAAATTCTTTAACTATAGGCCTTTTAACCTCTGCTAAATGGGCAAGACTACCCATTGATTTTCTACTCAAAGCGTCTGCAACCACATTTGCCTTGCCCGGATGGTATAAGATTGTGCAATCATAATCTTTCAAGAGTTCCATCCACCTTCTTTGTCTTAAATTCAAGTCTCGTTGCTCGAAGATGTACTTAAGACTCTTGTGATCGGTATAAATCTCACAAGTTTCACCATACAGATAATGCCTCCAAATTTTAAGAGCAAAAACAACTGCTGCCATCTCCAAATCATGTGTAGGATAGTTTTGTTCATGTCTTTTTAGTTGTCTTGATGCATACGCAATTACTTTACCATGTTGCATAAGAACACAACCAAGACCAACTCTAGAAGCATCGCAATAGACCGCATAACCTCCACCACTCACTGGTAATGCTAAAATAGGTGCGGAAGTCAAACACTTCTTCAATTTCTGGAAGCTCTTTTCACATTCATTGGTCCAATGAAACTCCACCTTCTTTTGAGTCAACCTAGTTAATGGAAATGAAATTTTTGAGAAGTCTTTCACAAAACGGCGATAATATCCAGCTAAACCAAGAAAACTCCGAATCTCCTTTACTGTGGTGGGTCTGGGCCAATTCTGTACAGCTTCAACCTTGCTTGGGTCTACACTAATTCCATTTTTGGATACAACATGCCCTAGAAATGCCACTCTATCAAGCCAAAATTCACATTTAGAAATTTTGCGTATAATTTATTCTCCCTTAAAATTTGCAAAACAAGCCTTAAATGTTGCTCATGTTCTTCCTTAGTCTTGGAATAAATTAGAATATCATCAATGAACACTATAACAAATTGATCCAAGAATGGTTTAAAAACCCGATTCATCAAATCCATAAAAGCTGCTGGAGCATTAGTGAGCCCGAAAGACATAACGAGAAATTCATAATGCCCATAGCGAGTGCGAAAGGCTGTCTTTGATATATCTTCCTTCTTAATCTTCAGCTGGTGATATCCAGACCGTAGATCAATCTTGGAAAAACATTGGGCTCCTTGAAGTTGATCGAACAACTCGTCAATGCGGGGTAAAGGGTATTTGTTCTTTATTGTCACTTTGTTCAATTGTCTATAGTCTACACATAAACGCATAGACCCATCTTTCTTCTTGACAAACAATACTGGTGCACCCCATGGAGAAGTACTTGCGCGAATAAAGCCTTTGTCAAGAAGATCTTGTAGTTGCTCCTTTAATTCCTTAAGCTCAGCCGGGGCCATTCGATACGGGGGTATAGATATGGGCTGAGTGTCTGGAATCAAGTCAATGGAGAACTCAATTTCCCTATCAGGTGGTAATCCAGGAAGTTCTTCCGGAAAAACATCTGGAAACTCACGCGCTATGGGAACTTCTTCTAGTGTGCTTTCACCCTTTTGTAGATCATTAACAACAGCCAAGTACCCTTGACACCCGCTTCTTAGTAATTTGTTAGCTCTCACGACAGAGATTAAATTATTTGGCATGTGTGTGTGTTTTCCTTGAAATGAGAAAGGTGGTTTCCCAGGTATCTCAAATTTCACTGTCTTGTTATAACAATCTAAGGTGGCATGATGGGAAGACAACCAGTCCATACCCAAAATCACATCAAAATCTACCATATCGATAGCTACTAGATTTGCACTAATATTTGACCCTGAATTGATATATCACAAGAACGATAAACAGACTCAGCGAATAATTTATCACCAATAGGTGTACCCACAACTAAGGTCTCATCCAGATAAGATGAACTTTTACCGAGTCGAGGAGCAAACCATAAAGATACGAAAGAATGTGTAGCTCCCGGGTCAAACAAAACATGAGCATCTTGGGAACATATAGAAAGTATACCTGTAACCACTGCATTGGATGCCTGTGCATCCTGACGAGTCAAAGCAAAAACTCGAGCCTGTCCTCTTCCTGCCTGCATCTGTCCTCTACTTCCAAATCCTCTACCACCATGATTAGATGCTCTTGAACCTTGAATAGAAGAATTTCCCATTTGCTTTCCAGGTGCAAACGGAACCTGAGAAGACGCTAAAGCTGCTGGTGCTGATGCATGACTAGATGATGGTTGCGTCGTAGCTACAGGACAATTCTTCCTTATGTGACCTTCTTGACCACATTGAAAACACACCTTTGCACCATTAAAATTGTTTCCCGATGTACCACTAGAATGCCTTTGAGGAAAAGTGGATCCAACTGTCGTCTTAGGGTCCGATCTGCGGCTTTGCACAGTTCCAGAAGACTGTCCACTAAAACCGCCCCTTTGTGATGCCAATTTTTGTTGCCCCTGATAACCAGACATAGCTCCACCACCACCAGAATAACTATTGTATGTTCCTTCAACTCGTTGTTTCTTGCGAGAATCTTGTTTGTTGCTTCCTTTATCTTTTTGTCGTTGTTCAATCTGAAGAGCCAAACTCAAAACCTCAGCAAAAGTAGAGCAGTTAGCACCAACCACCGATCTAAATAAGTACTCTCTCAATCCTCTCACGAACCTCTTGATGCGCATCTCTTCGGTGATAGGGTATGGAGCATATCTAGAAAGATGTGTAAAACGGGCACTATAGTCTGAAACTGACATTCCCTCTGTTTGCTCCAATCTTTCAAACTCATGAGCCAAACCATCTCTAACACTTTCCGGGAGAAAACGAGCCATAAACAATCGAGAGAACTCATCCCATGCCAACGGAGGTGACCCAACTTGTCTTCCACGTGTCACTGTGTCGAACCAATCATATGCCACACCTTCCAACTGAAATGATGTCAACTCCACTGCCCTTATGTCTGAACATCCTAATGCTCTCCATAATCTCTCTAAACCATCAATGAACCGTTGCGGGTCCTCACTAGAATTAGATCCAGAAAAAGTAGGTGGTTTAAGCTTCATGAATTCAGCTAATGTAACTTCAATCCCCCTTGTTTGAGTTACCACTTGCTGCTCACCCTGCCCAACTCCTTGTTGGCCGCCAGTAGTTGCCTGCCCCTGATTACCCTGTTGCTGTTGTCCTACAACCCCAACAAGTTGTTGTACAACCTGTTGTAATCCCTGTAAACCAACAGCAAATTCTTCCATGGCTGGATTTCCTCGCCTTCCTCTAGGCACCTCAACATTGAATACTTCGGCAGCCAAACCACGACCTCCTACATTAGCACCACGTCCTCCTACATTAGCTCCACGGCCTCTAACATTAGCACCACGTCGACCACGACCTCGACCTCTTTGATTAAGGTTTTGAGGTTGTGCAGTAGACTCATCAGAACCTTCTCTTCTAATACGATTACTAGTCCTGGGTGGCATCCTCACCTAAGGAAAGAACATTGATCAGAAATACGAAAAACTGACAAGGAAAACGAGACAAATTTGAACACCACATGAATTACAAGTTTATATGACCAATGAGACCATCATAGAGTGCTAATAGGTTTTTACAAGTAAATGGTGCCGCGGTTCACAATTTACAAGCAAAAATCTATTATTACTCTATGTCTGCAGCTATTTGGACCTACGACCGAGCTCTGATACCAACTTTGTCACGACCCAAAACCACACCGTGACCGGCGCACAAACTAACACACACTAGTTCGGCAAGCCGAAAGACTATAGTTAGCAATATTAAACAAGACATTCTCCAAAATAGTCATTTTACTTCAACAGTTATATTTACAAAAATTTTGACAGAGTATCCTTTGTACTCTTAACGTTTACCAAGATCAAGATCCTGTTTATAATACATTCCATAAGTCAGAATTTCCAAGACTACATACAAGAACTACATAATTAAGATTTATACATCCAAAAAATATTCCTAGACTCAAAATAGCTGCAGATATTCGATCAACTCAAAGTGCAGAAACAACATAGCCTTCCATCAAGGAGGCCTACCAAAAGAGTGACTCTGATAAATCTTTATGTCGACTAGAAACCTGCTACTCGGCTGACGGTAAATCTGAAAAAAAATATAAGATGAATGGGTAAGTCACAAGGACTTAGTGAGAGACAACAACCACTATCAACTAGATGGGAAACACACAAGGCACGAGCATTTGATTTCATAGAATTTATATCGAATATACTACAAATGTAATAAGAAAATAATTATAATAATATTAATCACTCCAACTCCGTAATGAGATTTAAATGAAATTGAACAACTTTTATAAAAGTAAAGAAATCTATTAAAATAAAACAACTTCGTTACTAACGAACCGAGTGACGGCTCCATCTCGTTGATAGCCCTTTCCACCTAAGAGTGGCCTCTCACTTAGGGGCGGCTCCATCTAACGGATAGCCCTTTTCTACTCGATTCAAAAACCACTTCAACTTTTAATTAGGGAGTCTACACTCATTGATAGCCCTCTCCTCCTCATGGTGGCCTTTCCCATAGGGGTAGCTCCATCTTATGGGTAAATCTCCCTATTCGATGTAATATCACTAGGTGCACCTAGAACGTTCTTGTCATCAACGGCTCAAAACTCATAATCGTGTAAAACACATTTCACCAAAATCATGTTACAACATACCAAACTTATATAAAACATATATACAATCAAATCTAAATTTTAAGATCACTACTTTAATATTCATAATCTTGTCGGACTAGAAAGCTTTCAAATATAGTGACTTTGATATAAATAAGGAAGCGGCAAAGTTTCAAAGGTGTGTTTCCCAAAAATCATTTATAACAAGTACTTAAATATAAAATAAATAACATAAAATTTATGATAGTATTCAAAAATAAGTGATAATAATTATCATCAACTCACTACTATGAAGAATCAACTTTGCTTCCTAGTAATGTCTTCCGGAATAGCAACCGGAGCAATTTCCGCCGAATCTGAACATCATAGAATAATCTAAGCTTTAAAAACTACTTATTTAAAATCATAATAATAATAATAATAATAATAATAATAATAATAATAGATACAAGGATTAACAAAAACCCCCAAATTACTAGACTTAGGTTTTGAGGAAGCCATGAACATTCTAAGATTATCCTATATGTACTAACTTCCACTACCCATCAAAGCTAGATATTATCTTTAATTTACATGATGATAGATTGTTACCTCAAGGAACACCAAAGGAAAAACCCTCCATGAATGGGTATGTTCACCACTCACCCAATATGCTTCTCAACTTGAATTCTTAATAATATGTGATGGAAATTAGATGGAATAGTAAGAAAATTAAAAGGAAGGTGGAATAGAGTGAAGAATTGATGAAGATGGTTTGGGGAAAATGAGGTTACGGGAGAGAGAAGAGAGAAGTTGGTTTTGGGGTAAAATGAGGGAATGGAAAATGTCCTGTAAAATATTTACTACTAGCCTCCCCCCACACATTTATTATTATTATTATTATTATTATTTATATATATATAAATATATTAATGAAACGGTGCGTTTCACAAACTTTATAAGTTAGAGAGCAAAATTCGTCCCCACCTCACCCCATTGCCATGCCTAACTACACTCATAGTCACACTACACCGAATCAAACTCTTGGTTTTCTAATTCAGACTTCATGTTGTAATAATATACCATACCACAATAATAGATCTAGACCGTCGAGTTTCACTTTAACGACTAAGATTGTTTTAACAACAAAAACACAATTTTCAATCCAAACCATTGGATATAAAATTGACGGCTGAAATTAAAACCTACCATGTTAGTGCATGTTTTAATTAACGCAGCAAATCCCATACTAATTTTTTAGGGTTAGAAATGCAAATTATGCTGCCACCGACCTCCTCTATATAAAGCCCGAAAGCTTGTACATCAAACCCTCACTCTTCTCCCTATTCCTCTATTGCAGTGCGGCACAGGTAAAGCTCCTTAGATAGATCTCTGTTATTCTAAATTATTATTCTTTATCACTAATCACAAATATGCTTATACTTTGAGTTTAACAATAACACCGTTTTCTTTTCAGTTGAATTTCGAAAAAATGTCTCACCGGAAATTCGAGCACCCTAGACACGGTTCTCTCGGCTTTCTCCCGAGGAAACGTGCTTCTCGTCATCGCGGAAAAGGTTATCTACTTTTTTTTTTTTTAAATCTGTTCAATGAAATTTGTTAGATCTAAGTTCAATTGATGAAAAACTGAAACTGATTTTGTATGTTGTAAATTGTTTTCAAACTCAATGGTTTTCACTTTTCAGTGCATTATATCGTGTTATTACGATTACCTCTTTGATGATTGAAATTGCTTCCATTGGTAACTGAGATTAATCAAGGCTGGTGTCTCGAAAATAGCTTATCTATCCTTAATCCTTTTTTAGGGTTTTGGTTTGGAATACAAATAAGCTAAGAGAATTGGTATTATTTTGCCATAGGCCTTTGGTTTGGAAGCATTTTTTCATCACTCATGGAAATTAGTGGTTTCATGATTATTGCACTGTGATCTGATTTTTAAAAATTGTATTTTATCAAATCACATTGAATTGTTTGAATTGTTTTTTCAATTTTTATTTTTTAGCTATATGATACACTTTTTATTTCACAGTTCTCAGTATTTTCATTGTTTTTACTCTGTTTTTGTTATTTTATTTATCAATTTTCAGTTTACATTGTTTTTTATATGTTATAATTTTAGACATTAAACTCATCATTTTTACTGAGACATCGGTTGGAGTTGAACAGTAATTTCTTTTTAATGAATTTTTATTTTCTTGATGATTTTGTCGGTTAATCTGATGTACATATGAATACTCCATACCTTAATGTGGAATTAAAATTTGAATAATGAATATATATTTTGGTTGGACTGAGGAATAGTGTGATTGTTTACAGCTATATTTTTTTTGCGAAATTTCATATACATTTCTATGGTAGATTTCATTTGTAGTACACGTTCTTAATTAATATCCCACATAATAATTGGTTTAATTCTTTTTTCTTCTTAGTATTGTAATAAGTTGAGTGATTTATACATTTTGGCATGGGTGATTCACACCATTCATGTCTCTATGACATATCTTTGTTTGCATTATATTTAATACAGGTCATATCAGATTACAAGTAATTCATGAAATGTGCAAGTTTTGCTACAGTTATTATATAATTTATGACACGCGGAATGTTGATAATACCTATTTCATGCATTTTAACCAAAATAAGTATTTGTGTTGGTTTTACCTTGTCATATGTCACAGTCTGCCTTCCTATACAGTGTATTTGATACCTTTGTTTGTTCACTATTGTATCTCTATTTGTTATCTGCAATTACTTTTAAATACTTTGTGTTTTATAGTTTTAATGACTTCCCCTTCTCATTCATTTGTCTTGGTGTTGGTGACCAATTGTGAAATACAAATCATATCATTCCTGAGCATAATTGATACTAAATTTTTTTGTTTATATTACTGCGATTAACTTTCAAATGTAGATTGTTCTCCTGTTTTCCTGATTCTTGTAGAATATATAGACACACACACACAAACCTAAGCTATGAGACTGTTCTTATTTGTTTAACACCTCATCTATTTTGCCACCACAGTGAAAGCCTTTCCAAAGGACGATCCCACCAAACCATGCAGGTTGACTGCTTTTCTCGGCTACAAGGCTGGGATGACCCATATTGTTAGGGAGGTCGAGAAACCTGGATCAAGTAAGTGTGCTGTTTTTGCATTCTTTTAAGATCATTACATGTTGGTTTTGTCTGTTTTTCATTTGTGGTGGTTTATATGCATGACCATGGTGAATTTGCACCTAATACCATTCCTTGTTGTTGTAGAGCTTCATAAGAAAGAGACATGTGAAGCTGTCACTATCATTGAAACTCCTCCAGTTGTTGTTGTTGGAGTGGTGGGATATGTGAAAACACCAAGAGGCCTTCGCACACTGAATACTGTTTGGGCACAGCATCTTAGTGAAGATATTAAGCGTCGATTTTACAAGAACTGGTGTAAATCAAAGAAGAAGGCTTTCACCAAATATACCTCAAAATATGAAACTGAGGAAGGAAAGAAAGATATTCATTCTCAGCTTGAGAAATTGAAAAAGTATGCCACTGTCATTCGTGTTCTTGCTCATACTCAGGTACCAGTATTGTCTTTGTTGGATTTTAAGCAAGTTTGTTTGTTTTTGTTAAATTTTTATGCTAACCTTTAGTAATTGATTTATGAGCGAGGCAGGCAGACTTGAAACATAATGGTATATCTTTGTTTTCTGTAGATAAGGAAGTTGAAGGGTATAAAACAAAAGAAAGCTCATTTGATGGAGATCCAAGTCAATGGTGGAACTGTAAGCCAGAAGGTGGACTATGCATACAGTTTCTTTGAAAAGCAAATCCCTGTTGATGCTGTTTTTCAAAAGGATGAGATGATAGATATCATTGGAGTGACTAAAGGTAAAGGTTATGAAGGTGTTGTAACTCGTTGGGGCGTCACTCGCCTTCCACGAAAGACACACAGAGGTCTAAGGAAGGTTGCTTGTATTGGTGCCTGGCACCCTGCTCGTGTTTCTTTCACAGTTGCCAGGGCTGGGCAGAATGGATATCATCATCGTACTGAGTTGAATAAGAAGATCTACAAGGTTGGCAAGACTGGCCAAGAGTCACATACAGCCATCACCGAATTTGACAGGTATAGTAGTAGACCTGAATTGCCAATAAAACATATGTATTGTGGTTAATCTTATGAAAGTTCAAAGCTGTTCATATTGAATTGCATTAATTGCAATTCTCTATGTCAGATTCTGCAATACTTAATTATGTTGTTTGTGTATTACAGGACTGAGAAGGATATTACGCCTATGGGTGGATTCCCTCATTATGGTATTGTGAAACACGATTATCTTATGATCAAGGGAGGCTGTGTTGGACCAAAGAAGCGGGTTGTCACTCTTCGTCAGTCATTAATCAAGCAGACATCTCGATTGGCTCATGAAGTGATCATACCGAAGTTCATTGACACCTCCTCCAAGTTTGGACATGGCCGCTTCCAGACAACTCAGGAGAAACAGAAGTTTTATGGTCGATTGAAGGCTTAGTTTTTTTTCTTTCTTTCTTTCTTTTTTTTGAAGATTGAAGGCTTAGTTTATTATTATATTATTGTGATGTTTATCAGTGTTGAGAGAAATTGCCTTTGCAATTAATTTTTGCTTCAAAATACATTTAGTGGTAATTTTTTATTTGTCTTGGTCAGTTACATTTCACAAGAACACAGTTTGGCTATTTGCTATGGAACAATTGTTGCTGTTTTTACTTTCATCAGCTAAATTTTTTTATGGGTTTTGGATATTTGCATTAGTTGTTTTTTATTTATATATCTATTTGGTCTTATGGGGTACGGCTTCCTTGTAAGAAATAATTTTGTTCATAAAACAATGAGGCTCATGAACATCAAGTTGAGTCCAAATTCCAAAGATTGAATTGGTTAACATAAATAATAATCAGAAAGACCAAATTGATATTTTTTGCTACATCAAAGTTGTGATTTATCATTGGGATCTGATAATTTATGTTAAGACAATTTTATTTTGTAATAAGAAAAGCAATATCTTCAAAAAATTATCACAGGAACTGATAATTTAGTAATATTTAGTAACATTTAAAAAATATTACTATTTTAATGAGATTTAGTAATGAGATTTTGTAATGAGATTTAGTAACATTTAAAAAATGTTTTTAAATCAAAAAAAATATTACTATTTTAATTTAGTAATATTTCATCAAATGTTACGTAAATCTAGTGCCGTTCCCTACATTTTGGAGGTCCGAGGCAAATAACTAAAATGGACCCTTGATAAAAAAATTATACCAAAAAAAATATATACTATATTTTTTAAAAGAACATCATATATTTAAATTATAAATAACATCAACAATTTCAAAAGAACATCATATATTTAAATTATAAATAACGTTCCGGAAGCGAGATCTTCGAGCACGAGGAATTGAAGTGGAGAAATTGAGATGGAAAGTTTGATACATAGATCTAGAAGCATCGGAAACGATTCTGTTAAGATTGGATTGAATGGGTTGAACAAAGTAAATGGCGGGAACGTCGGTAACGGGGTTACGATCTTTGTCGATGAGATAGTAGAGAGTGACGCCGTGTTTGCGAAGATCTTTGACGTGAATTAACGGAGAGAGAATGTTTTGACAGAATCTGTCGTAGATGAGGATTTTGTATGCTTCTTCGTTTGCGGTTCCAGATGCGTTTAACGGTTGGTTGAAATTTAGCATTCGTGCGATGCATTCTGCGAATAAAAAAGGAACGAAAATGGATCGTTAATGGAATTGAGATTGCGAAAATGAAATGAAGAAGAGAAAAGGAAATTGTGAAATTGTTACTTACCTGTTTGTTTCTGACGAAGATTGAGAGTCATGGTTCTGGAATTGAGATTGGTGTGTGTGATGGGGTTTCAGATCTTCAATGGATGTTCGCAACTGTGTCATACTCGGAATTCATGTATGATTTTTTTTTTTGGTATGGAATTCATGTACGTTTATTCATTTGAGTAATAAAAAATAAAATGAAAATGTTATTGCTTTGGTGGACTGTAAATTTGTAACTCACTTAGTTTCTTAATTAGACGAAATGATAAAGTAATTAAAAATTTATGCATATAAAATGATTGTGGGTTATCTTTTGTTGGTCAAGACACATCCTTTTTTATGTTTATCTTATAAAAGTGTTATTTATAATTTATTTTATAAAATATAAAAATTGAAATAAAAAACAAAAAAACCTTAGAATAAAATATTTCCCATTATAAAATGACATATTTTAATTTTGGTAATATTTATTTGCTACGGACCAAATATTTATTCGCTTCAAAAAAAATATATTTATTTGCTACGGACCAAATTGTGTCTGTCGCAAATAACCGACTAATTTAAGAGACATCAATTAAACCGTCCGTTATATAAATTAGCTCATAGAAATTTCAAACATAAGATGACATGAAGACACTAATGTATGTGGTGAGTTTTAGTCTTTTATTAATTAACTTCTCAAAAAAACAAGGCTAAAACGCTTGTAGCACAAAACAAGGCTAAAACGATACTGTGTCTCTGTTTCTACAATGTCAACTTTGTACAACACTCTGAGGAGAACAACAAACATCATTGCCCCTCGCATACGTGCCTTTGCTTCTCAAACCAAAACCAACGACACGACAACACAATTAATATACCAATTGAACAAAAACATTTCCCATTTGATTCGAACTGGTAGATTAACCGAAGCAAGGGCATTGTTTGATTCCATAAAACACCGAAACACAGTAACTTGGAATTCCATGATCACTGGGTATGTCCAACGGCGAGAAATAGCCAAGGCACGTCAACTGTTTGATGAAATGCCCCAAAAGGATATTGTGTCGTGGAACCTCATTATATCGGGTTACTTTTCTTGCCGCGGAAGTAGGTTTGTGGAGGAAGGGAGAAAGCTGTTTGATCAAATGCCCCAAAGGGATTTTGTATCTTGGAACACTGTTATTAGTGGTTATGCTAAGAATGGAAGGATGGATCAAGCTCTTAAGGTTTTTGAATCTATGCCACAACGGAATGTTGTGTCGTGTAATGCTGTGATGACTGGGTTTTTGTTGAATGGTGATGTGGATTCTGCTGTTGGGTTTTTTAGGACTATGCCGGAGCGTGACTCGGCTTCTCTTAGTGGTCTTATATCTGGACTTGTGAGGAATGGTGAGTTGGATATGGCTAGTAAGATTTTGATTGAGTATGGGAATGAGGGTGATGAGAAAGATGATTTGGTGCATGCTTATAACATTCTGATTGCAGGGTATGGGCAGAGAGGAATGGTTGAAGAGGCGCGGCGTCTTTTTGATGGGGTTATGTGTGATCAAGGGGATGGAAATGAGGGTCAAGGGAGATTTAGGAGGAATGTGGTATCGTGGAATTCGATGATGATGTGTTATGTGAAAGCAGGAGATGTTGTCTCTGCTAGAGAACTTTTCGATAGGATGATGGAGCGAGATGCTTGTTCGTGGAACACCATGATCAGTGGCTATGTTCAAATATGTGATATGGAAGAGGCTTCAAAGCTTTTTTCTAAAATGCCAAGTCCTGATGAACTTTCATGGAATTCAATAATATCTGGGTTTGCACAGATTGGTGATTTGAAACGTACAAAAGAGTTCTTTGAGAGGATGCCCCGCAAGAACCTGATCTCATGGAACTCGGTAATAGCGGGCTACGAGAAAAATGAAGACTTTAAGGGTGCTATTAAGTTATTTTCTCAGATGCAGCTTGAGGGAGAGAGGCCGGATAGGCACACTTTTTCTTCAATTCTCAGTGTGTGTACTGGATTGGTGGATCTCTACCTCGGTAAGCAGATACATCAGTTTATTACAAAGACTGTTATTCCTGATTTGCCAATAAATAATTCCCTCATTACCATGTACTCAAGATGTGGGGCAATCGGTGATGCACGTGATGTGTTTAATGAGATGAAACTTTATAAAGATGTCATAACTTGGAATGCTATGATCGGAGGTTATGCATTTCACGGTTTTGCTACACAGGCTCTAGAGCTTTTCAAACTGATGAAGAGACTTAAAATTCAACCGACCTATATAACCTTTATTTCGGTTTTGAATGCTTGTGCACATGCAGGATTAGTTGAAGAAGGGAAGCAGCAATTCAATTCCATGATTAATGACTATGGTATTGAACCACGGGTTGAACACTTTGCCTCCCTTGTGGATATCTTGGGACGGCAGGGACAGCTTCAAGAGGCTATGGATTTGATTGATAACATGCCAGTTAAACCAGATAAGGCTGTGTGGGGTGCTCTATTAGGGGCTTGTAGAGTGCATAATAATGTAGAATTGGCCCAAGTAGCAGCCAAAGCTTTGATCAGTCTTGAGCCAGAAAGCTCAGCTCCTTATGCGTTGTTATTTAATATATATGCTGATTTAGGACAGTGGGATGATGCCGAGAGAGTGAGAGCGTTGATGGAAGAAAATAATGTCAAGAAGCAAGCAGGATATAGTTGGGTAGATTCTACCAATCGTTAATGATAAAATTTTCCATTTTAAAAAAAACTTCAATCAGCAATGTACATCAGATCAGGTCATTGTTAAAGATGCTCCCATTCAACCTAAGTTCATATTGTCAGATAGGAAAATTGATCTCATCTTATTAAGTGGATAATTACATAGATGTTAACTTGACTTGAAAGAAGTAGAGCTTCTTCTGGCAGAAGTGTGGAGGTAAGAAGTTTATTACTCTTGGATTGGCAAAACGTTGTGAGTTTGTAGCAGCAGGCTAAAGTCCTATATATTATAACTTTTTTATCGTTTCTTTTAATAGATCTAATTGCTAGTGTCAGCAGCAAGGGACTGCAACCTTGGATGGCTGCAGGATTGGTATGTTACTCATCAATTCAGCTGCTTCTTGATTCAATACAGGGAGGGAAACATGTAACAGGAGAAAACTGATACTGAAACTGCTGATATTGAAAGTGGCTCAATCTGGTGAAGTCCTTACAAGCTCACTGATTTCGTAACTGTCCGACTACCATATGCAATGATGAAAAGGACAAGGAAAGGAATGCTCTGCTGCATCAAATGGTGATGAACAGGCACATGGCACTTTGAACAAGGTAATCCGTAGCTTGGTACACATTATTATCTAAATAGCCGAATTTTCTCAATTATTTGCACCTCCTCCTAGATTTCAATTATTAAAATGTGCAGGGGAAAAGCACAATTTTCTCAATTATTTGCACCTCCTCCTAGATTTCAAGTAGAGATACAAAGTTAGGATTTTCCAATCATTGTCTCCATGCACACTGGTCAATGTTATTTGTGTTCTGTTCTCTATTGCATTATTATATGGCTGTTCTTGCAAAAGTTATACTGGTTGTGGGCCTATGCCGTGGTACAACTACCGTTGATGGAAGTGGAAAATTACAATTGGGCGCTTCTGCTTGGTTTCCGGATTGTCAAGCAAGTGGGTGTGGGTTGCAGCAATGACACAACAGAAGTGAAGATGGAATGGAGTGCAAGATGCTTGTATGTTTAATATTTTTGGGTTCTGGTTAATAGGTATATGGAACACATGTATTTAGATTATTTATTGTTTTGGTCTTAGCTTCAAAGTCGCGCTACAACATAATGATGTATTTCTGACCGTGCCAAAGTGGTAATCAGATGATGAGCAAGCTATTGTGATTTGCGAATGAATTTGGCATGCTACAACAGCTTCTGCTTCTTTCTACCTTACATAATCAAATTTTGGCTTCACTTTTAATTCGGATGTAAATATTTTCAATCTTACTCATTTTGTTTGGCACATGTGGTTTTTAACCTACTCAAATGTAGATGTAGCTCCTTCAATTTTATGAGAGTGTAACCAAATCTGTTTCAAACTTTAGACCAGACTTATTTTATTCCTACTTCTCCCGACTCCTTAAACTAAAGTTAAAGATGTTTTGATATCCAGCTCTTGAGGCAATCAGAAGCTCCATGAGCAATACGCTTGAAAAGTGTTTTGTACAGTCCTTTTTAAAGGGCATGTCCATGTCCATATGCAACCAAGAATTCAACGGTCCTTTTATATTTAAAAAGCTTAATTACACATTTGGTCCTTTTATATTTTAGGTTTAGTCCCTTACATTTTAAATGTTTCATATTGGCCCCTTACGTTTATTTCAAGTTTTAATTAGATCCCTTCCGTCAATTTTGTCACATGTGGCAAACGGTTTGTATATGTAAACAGAAACGTGAAAACTTGCACATTTGGACACGTGTCCAGTTGAAACTTGAAACAGTGTTAATGACAAAATTGACGGAAAGAACCAACTTATGCAAATGTTATAAACGTAAGGGATCAATATAAAACGTTTAAAACGTAAGGGAATAAATTGAAACCTAAAATAAATGTATGAGACCAAATGTGTAATTAAGCCTATTTAAAATTAAAACCATTTTTTGCCCATAAGTATTGGCATACATCTCTACCTACATGTTAGCATATCCATCAACCTATTATTTTTTGCGTACAATTATATGCCACATCTCTAACTGAATTTTCTCTAACTGAAGAGAATATACCTGTACCAGGATTTTTTTTTACAATATTGTTTACAGCCATGCATGTGAATAAAACATTATGAATCTATGATATATTGCACTTGCAGTTAAGAAACATTAAACGAATATAGGTTAAAGGTCCAACTCCAACCTGCTACAAAGTATTTGATGCAGCAAGCCGTCCTTGTTGAAGGAAAGTATGCAGCTTGTATCTACATTCTACACCAATCAAAAACTACCAACCCTTTATCAAAGTGTGAAATTGGAAATATTTTGTTATTGAAAATGCAATTAACAGGTCTGCTGCGAGGTTTTTAGAAGGAATTCATCAGTGGAAAGTGGCTGTTTTTCCAATGCACAATTTGATTATTTCAAACCAACACTATTTTAGAACAATGTCTTGCATTGCAACTAATTCAATTTGAAAGAGACTACAAGTACGCACAAAAGCTCCATAAAGTATATCCTAAACTAGGAGGCCTTTTTAAAGTAAGGGTTTATGCAACTGTGATTTAATTTAAAGTGCAATGTGGTGGGATATTAAAACATTGACATATAAGGTTGGATGCACCGTTACTTTCTTCATCTAAAACCAAATTCACTTCACAAGAGTTTCTTTTCTTGAACAGAAATGTTAAAACCACCATGATTGCACATCTATTTGGCTGCTAGCAGAACATATTGGTTAGCTTAATGCAGAATTACTGATACAATTTTGAACAAAGCAGGTGGTTGCAGAGCAATTTGAAATCATGAACAATAGTAGCAGGAAAACATAATCCAGGATTGCAAAACAATAATTTGAAATGATGAATGAAGCATTACACTCCAGAGTTAAGCTATTGTCATTAGACTTATATGATAGACACCTCCGAATGTAAATGGGATTCATTCATACTTGATGTTGGGTTCGACAAGAAAAATGAAAATAATAATTAAACTAAACATCAGCATGACAAAAGATGCAACTTCATGGCTATAGACTTGATTGGATACACAATATTTAGGTTGTAATACTCACAAATCTTCTAAACAGATCAATCTAAACAACTTATACCCCGAACAGATTGAATCTAAACAAGATGCTTCAAGAATGGATAATTAAACTAAAACATCAGCCTGACAAAGACGTAATGCACGGCCATAGACTTAATGGGATGCAAATGATTTAGGCCGCAATACTCACAAATCTGGCAAACAGATCAATCTAAACAAGATGCTTAAATCCTAAACAGATCAATCTAAACAAGATGCATAAAAAATGGTAGGAAGAACAGCAAAATGTGTCCAATTAGATGCTTGCTTTAATTAATACATTATGATTTTCAACGATAACATCTCACTTGTGGAGGGAAAACAAATCATCAAAGGCACGCCGTGCATGTCAATAAAAAACTTTTCACTACAATGAAGATAAAGCATAATTGACTATGCTACAAAAAACTACAAAGAAGTAATCCCCTTGCTTTATAATCAAGAAGGCGCACAAAATCCATCAACATTTTTAGACAATGAACATTAAAATCAGATTCATTTTTCCTGTTTTACCTCAAAATATCTGAGAGTTTTCTTCTGTATACAAAAGAATAATTTGGCAAGCTGAATTGTTGATACATTCACATCTGAACTACTGAGGTGGGGTAGAACCAACATTACCCAAACCCATCTTCTTCCCCAACAATGTAAGCTGCTCTACGAAGTCCATTCCGGTTAAAAGTTCAGTTGTTCCATATATAATATGCTTGGGAGGCTGCTGATTTTGTGCAAGCTCTTGCAGACTACAGTATTCAACATAATTACCACCACCAATCATGAACACAATTGCTTCCTTAAATGGCCCTTTCAAATGGCTGCTACTTGCTCCCGAACCAGACTTAGGAGCACGAGGATCAAATGCAAGGTACATATCTGTTTCAGGATTTGGTCTCCCGTCAATCAAGGCTTCAACAGTTCTCGCCAATGCTAGCTGCCTGTCACTAGATAAGAGATTTTTGACACCGGCAGTCACCGCACTTATTGACTGTCCATAAAGCTTCTCAGCCCAGTCAACAATATTACTTCTGCTAGCAGAATTCGCTGATGCCAATGAAACATTCAGAGACTTAATCTTTTTCACGTACTGAAAAGCAGCAGTATCAACCTCACTCTCTCTCAGAGCGGTTTCCACAGCTTCCACTTCAGTCGGATTAATGGTTTCCGATGAAATAAGATACATGATAGCAAACCGAAGCTTATCCATCTTGGTTCCCTTCCCTCTCAGAACACCAAGAAGTTCACTCCGCTCAATTCCCCCTCTAACCATCATGTCATTCTCCTTCTTAGCATAAGAATCAAGCGACCTCTCCTTAATCTCACCCAACAAAACAGTAGCAATGTTAGTATGCTTATCAATCACCTGCTTCCTCTCAGTCAGCTCAGGCAGAGAGTTGACAGCATTTATCAAATTCTTCGTGTTACCAACCAAATCCGTCCCATCAAACTCAGCACCGTGATTGCCTCCAGTCCTCTTATTCACCTCATCAACATCGCTCTTATATTTATTCAGCTGAGTCTCAATCTCCACGGCAACCTCAGGAAACTCCAACCCACCATTCGCAACCCAAAACGTATCAGCACTATCCAACTCATAAGATCTCATCCCACCTTTCTCTCCTTGAACACTCAACCTATTCAACTTCAACCCAAGCACATCATGAACCAACGGCCTATACCTAAAATCATGCTGAATGGCAACCGGAAGCTCAAAATTCCTATCGAAAATACACAAAACAGGCCGCTGAAACGAACTAACAAAATTCCCACCTTCAGTAAACAAATTATTCTTCGACAACAAATGATCACGAATCCTCTGATCCAACGCAGTGGCAACCATCTCAGCCGGTCCACCTCTCGGACACCTAATAACCGGAACTACACCAAGCGTCGCCAAAACACAAAACAATCCAGAAACAACCTTCTCAACAATATCCTCAATTTCTCGGTCACCA
Source organism: Trifolium dubium (assembly GCA_951804385.1). NCBI lineage: Eukaryota > Viridiplantae > Streptophyta > Magnoliopsida > Fabales > Fabaceae > Trifolium > Trifolium dubium. The sequence goes on along the minus strand of OX638069.1, from coordinate 16,424,098 downwards.
GCAGAAGGATCATTAAGCTGAAGAAAACACGATTTCTGAGCCAACGAAAACAAATTATCCTCAAGTGTAACAAACTCAAGATACTGATCGTGAACCTTCGAAATTCGCTGAATCGAATCGGAAGCTAACGTTCCGGAAGCGAGATCTTCGAGCAGAGGACGAGGAATTGAAGTGGAGAAATTGAGATGGAAAGTTTGATACATAGATCTAGAAGCATCGGAAACGATTCTGTTAAGATTGGATTGAATGGGTTGAACAAAGTAAACGGCGGGAACGTCGGTAACGGGGTTACGATCTTTGTCGATGAGATAGTAGAGAGTGACGCCGTGTTTGCGAAGATCTTTGACGTGAATTAACGGAGAGAGAATGTTTTGACAGAATCTGTCGTAGATGAGGATTTTGTATGCTTCTTCGTTTGCGGTTCCAGATGCGTTTAACGGTTGGTTGAAGTTTAGCATTCGTGCGATGCATTCTGCGAATCAAAAAGGAACGAAAATGGATCGTTAATTGCGAAAATGAAAGAAGAAGAAAAAAGGGAAATTGAGAATTGAGAATTGTTACTTACCTGTTTGTTTCTGACGAAGATTGAGAGTCATTGTTGTGTTGAGTGAGTTTTGGAATTGGGATTTGCAGCGATGGGGTTTCAGAGCCTGTTTGGTTTGACGTTAGAGCAACACAAACGCACGTTTCAATGTCCAAACGCGATTTCCCTTTTTTGTAGGTTGTTTGGCTAACCGATAGAGAATTGATTTTACCTTCCAAAATCGATTTTGGATGAAGCTGCTATTTGGAGCTTCTACGGTGAACAAAATCGATTTTGTAGAAATTAAAAGTGTATTATTTTGAGCTTCCCGTATTACCCCCTCACTCCATCAGTTCTCTACTTCTCTGTGCTTGTGCTGCTGTAATTTGTTTTGCAATTAGGTTGAAGATGACAAATATGATTGGGCTATATTGTTTCTTTGAACCCGGCCCATTTAATTGTTCTTATCTTGTTTTATTTATTTATGCAGTACTCTTTTATTGTGTGGTTACTAACATGGTAAAGCCTCTTCAATCAAAAACCATATTAAATACTGTAAAAAAAAAACACCATGTTAAATCCTCAGAAGAAAAAAAGTTGGTCTTAATTTTTTTGAAATACTTGTTTTATTTTTGAAATAATTATTTTATTTTGAAAAAAAGTTGATATTTATTCTATGTTTTTAGTATTGTAATTATTAATATTTTAGTACTATATTATATTGCACTTTTTTCTTAAATTAGGGAAGGAGTATTATTATATTACCACTGTCTTATCATACCAAAAAAAAAAATATTACCACTGTTTTTGAAAGGATTTGAACTTGGCATCTTGAGGATTATAATTTTTTTTTGACAAATTGAGGATTACAATGTTAAACTCTATATTGTGCTTAATTATATTAAATTAGTAATTTCTATTTATTTGTATTTAACTATGTCCATTTTAGTAATTATGCATTCAAAAGCAATTTTGATCAAAACTGTTCAAACAACATCCATTCTGTTTAATCAATTCTGTATTGTTGCATCCAAACATAAATCAATTATGTTCAACTCAATTCTGACAAAATCAATTCTACCAAAATCAATTCTATCATTTATGTCTGCTCAGCAACAAACCAACAAAGAATTCATAAATCAAAACATTCATATTAATGAGCAAATTAAGATTATAAATAACAAACTTGATAATTACGCTACGCATAATAAGATGATTGAAACTCAAGTTGCGCAATTATCACAACAACTACAAAAGTGTTCTCTTTCTAAGCAAAATGACAATATTACTCATTCTACTTATAAAGAGAAGGGGGGAAAATGAGAAGCATGCATGCATTTTAATATATGCTAGCTAGGCCTATGAACCAATGTGCAACATTAATAAACAGTTTGCATTATTATTATCATCTAACAAGTGTGTGGGAACGAAGCATTAAACAAAGTTGTTAGACGGCCTAATTAGTAATTAGTTACTCTAAGAGGATTAAAAGCCTCCTTCATATTTTCTAATAGAGATAATCACATTCGAGTTACTTACGTCAAATTAAACATTAATTAGCCGATTACTTTGCGAAATAATTTTTGTGTGTTCATTTTACTTGTTATCTTAGTGAACAATTGTATTTTTTTTGTCAGTTAACTTAGTGGCTAGAATTTCACCCGCTTAAAGATGAATAAATGGACGTATTAGAGTTCGAACTCCGATCCATGCGCATTACATGCAAATGTCCTACCAACTGAACTAGACTAACGGGATGAAGTGAACAATTATATATCTAAGTTTTTTAGAAACAACAAAAAATGTCATAATGTTTTTTTTATAACAAAAATGTCATAATGTTATTTCATTATTTCTAAAATGTATCATTTTGTAGCTAATATTTTATCTTCTTTACATATATTAGTTCATTTCAAGAGATTCACATCTTCCTATTAGTAAGTTACTAATTAAGTAAAACATATTTTTAAAAATGAAAAAAAGAAATATTTTCACCAATATACAATCTCTAAATATAAACATATCTTTCAATCAAAATTTAAACATTATAGTTTGCCATATACCGTAAAAAGCTAACCTCTTCTACTAGACCCAACACTACTCATAGAGCCTTCCTATTTTACTATGCATATTTCAAACAATTGAAGGTAATGACGTGATGCTTTTTGTTATTTATTTGTTAATTACACAAGGGTAATTAAAGGGGTCAACGACCCATGATAAAGTTGACTTGTACTAATGGTCATTTTTGTCTTTTTCCGTGACGAGAAGGCAAAAATAATCAAATAGTATAGGGTGCCCACTGCCCTCCCTACACTTGTTAATTTAAAAATAGATATTTTGTAGACTCTAATTAATTTAATTAGGAGTTCATTAAGAAGCTAAATATAAAGTCAAAACTTAGATGCGTCCAAGTGTGTCCAAGATAAGAAATCTTCTTTAGGTTTAGGACGAATTCATTGACTTTGGTGCCTTAAAAGTAGCATACTTTTATTTATATATCACAAGAGAGGACAAAGGAAATAGAATTTTTCTTGTTCATAAATCATAATGGGGAGAGAAGAAGAATCCAAAAAGATGGAAATTGATCTCTCTTTAAAGATAGATCATAGTGATGTTGAGCAAGGAGAAGAAGTAGAAGATCATGATCAAGTGAAAGAGGATGAGAAGGAAGAAGTTCATGATGAAGCTACAGCTAGTGAAATTGAAGATGATTCATCAGTGATACAATTATCTTTGCAAGATAACACAAAATCAAAAGAGGTATATATAAGTTTTCATTTACAACAATTAAGTAGATCCAAAATCATCACCATTGATATTGAGATATATCAATTAATATAAACTACAAAAAATAAACTTTTCCATGAAAATTAATGAAAGAAAAAATGAAAAATCTCTTTAATTCATTCATCACTAAATTAGTGACACATAAAGAGATAAATTTCACGTTTTCTTTAATTTCTCGAATATTTTTTGCTAATTTTAGTTTTTTTTAATAAATTTGACAAATTTTCACACCTCTTTTTCTTGCCATTTTTCTAACATTCGTGCAATATTACTCAAGATCTTCATAAATTTGTGTTATTTCATTGGACTCTTCTCATTCTTGATCATGTTTTTTTTTTTATATTATATGCTTATTGATGTATGTACATATGCATGTGTAAAAAAGATATGATCTCTTGAATCTTGATAACTTAATTTTCTTGTGAATTAATTATGTGTATTTTGTATGCTCTACAGTTAAGTGCCTTAGAAATGGAGATGGAGACTATGAAAGAGGAAAACAAAGTTTTAAGGAAAGTGGTGGAACAAACAATGAAAGATTACTATGATCTACAAACCAAATTTTCAGTCATCCAAGAAAATAATAATAAAAGAAAGGTAATTTAAATCTGAAATTAATTTTTTTCTAGTTTATATATTTGTAGTCATCATTGACTATATTTTTTTTATATGTGATTAATTAATTGATAGAGATCTCACTCAGCAGGATCATGAACTTTCTCTCTCACTACAAGACAATAATGCATCAACAAGTGGTGAAGGACCTTCAAAATTAATTCATGAAATCTTTAGTGAAAAAATTGAAAGAACATCATCTTCATTACCACAAAACAATAACATTGATCATGATATTATAAGTGAGAGTGATTTGGGTTTATCACTAAGGTTGCAAACAAGTACATGTCAAAATGATCATATTGAAGAAAATAAAGAAGCTGGTAAAAGAGAACAATTGGCAAGTTTTGAATCAATGCAGAATAAATTTCAGAGAGTACATGAATTGCCAGCTGGTATTGCTACTCATGCTCCTTACACTCCTCCTAATAGAAAGGCTAGGGTTTCTGTTAGAGCAAGATGTGAAACTGCCACAGTGAGTTCAAAATTCTCTATATATCTTTCTAGTACTACTATGGAATTAAATATAAATAAATATGTATATGTGTCTGGTCTAAATATAGGCCACATACATTTTTTTTAATATTTAAGTTCATCTGAAATATTAAGTATGATTTGATTAAGATTTTTTTATGATGAAACTAAATATCGTGATTTTATGATAGATGAATGATGGGTGTCAGTGGAGAAAATATGGACAAAAAATTGCAAAAGGAAATCCATGTCCACGAGCTTATTATCGTTGTACTGTAGCTCCAGGTTGTCCCGTTAGAAAACAGGTATATATTCTTCTGTTGCAATTGCAAAGTTGTTGTATCAAAATGCAAGTGATCTTGCATTCTTATCCAACAGTTTTGCAGTCATTACACCTAATTTCTTTATTAATTAATTGGGTCTAAATTAAATTAAACATTAATTTATTTTTTAAATTTTTGTTTGTATATATATATAGGTGCAAAGATGTATAGATGAAATGTCTATATTAATTACAACCTATGAAGGAACACATAACCATCCACTACCTGTTGGTGCAACTGCTATGGCTTCAACAGCATCAGCAGCAGCTTCATTTATGTTACTAGATTCAAGCAATCCCAATTCAGATTATGGTTACTCAACCCAACAAACCTATAATAATCCTTACATTAATAATACCTACCACCAATCTTCAAATATTAGAGGGAGCAGGGGAGTGACAGAGCTATTATAAAAAATGAGGATAAATAGTCCCAAAACATGATGTTGAAAGATGGACTGTCAAAGAAACTGCACTCTCAGCAGTAAAGAAAACATCCGGCTTCCCGCCAAGAAAGAAAAAGAGACACAAATTTAAATACTTAAACACGTCAACTATGTTTAGATAAACAACTTATTTTAGCGTTTATGGTATAAGTGTGTATCGAATGAAAGCTTATATGGTGGATAAACTATTTATGAGAGTGTATTGCATGAAAGCTAATATGGTGGATAAACTATGTGAGAAATCACCCTTCATTTCCTTTATATAAAATATTGGCTTAATTACACTTTTGGTCCCTTAACTTATTTTTTAGTTTCACTTTGGTCCTTTAACTATTAAAAGCTTCATTTTGGTTCCTAAAAATATATGTGTCTCACATTGGTCCTTCCGTTAATTTTTGCCAAACTTCCGTTAACTTCCTATCCAAACTCATTTCTTCATCATCTTCATCACAAAACTCATCATCAAACCCAGAAATCCAGAAAATCAAAACTCTTATCTTCTATTTCCTTCATCTTCTTCCTCAATTCCTTCATCATTTTCATCATCCATCATCAATCTTCATCAATATTAGAGGCGAAAATCATCAATTCCATTTTCTTCTTTTCCCTCTTTCACTTCCATTTTTTCTTTCTCTCAACATAATAGGTGAATCAGAGGCGAAAATCAAAAGAAAAAACAAACAGAGACAAACATAATTCAGATCTGAGGCAAACACATCGAAAATCAACTTCCTTGATTCTATGGGTTTACATCAATTTCGACTTTCAATTTTGGATCTGTCTGGATCGACGTCTTGCGTTGTTTCTGCAGATTGATCAGTTTTGTTGGTTGGTTTGGCTTATGTTTTCTACTGCATATCGACATCTTAGCTTTTTGTGCTTTTATTTATTTATTTTGTTCTCAGTAATATAGCCTACACCTTGTAACTTATCATTTCCTTATTAATAATAATATTAGATCTGATTTTTATTTCAAGTGGATGGGTTGTTTTGATTTGGTTTGATTCATTTCCTATTATTATTAATAATAAAATTTGATTTGGTTTTGTTTTGGGTTGGTTTTATTCGAGTGATTTTGCTGTTTTTATTTGGTTTGATTTTGTTAAGGTTCTTGTAATGGAGGGTGGTGAGATGTTGATGTTTGTTAAGTTTCTTAATGAGCTATAATTTATTTTTGAAAATTTTATTTTGAAGGTTGTAATTTCTGGGTTTGATGATGAATTTAATGATGAAGATGTTGAAGAAATTCATATTTTCGGGGTTTTGGATAGAAAGTTAACAGATGTTTGGAAAAAACTAACGGAAGGACCAATGAGAGATAGATATATATTTTTAAGGGACCAAAATGAAGTTTTTAATAGTTAAGGGACCAAAGTAAAACTAAAAAATAAGTTAAGGGACTAAAAGTGTAATTAAGCCTAAAATATTCTCATTGAGAGGAACTATTCCAAAAATATCTAAACAAACATCTAATTACTTGAATAATAAATAAAATAAGGTAGAACATAATGCAAGCATACTAACAAAATATGTAGTACAGTACAACTGAACTTGTGTTTGAAAAGAGATAAACTACGGTGTCCCTGCATGTTTGGTTAGAAGGTAACCCTTGAAGAGGTCATTCACCTTCCTTCAGTTCTAAACATGCTGTAAATAACTTAACATCGGTATATAAGGATGGTAAGCGAGTTTGTAGAATCTCCGGTTAGCAACCAAGTTATAAGGGAGATTTATAACTTAGAGTCGTCAACATATATAGATTTACTTCAACCTATGAAAATAAAAGATTTCAAGATAAAGGGAAACATAGATATAATTGTGAAATCAAACTACCAATATTTTCAAGCATAATACATTAAAAATGCCACTTGTTAGTTTCCTTCCAAAAGACTAACAGAGTCGTCAACAACATCTGAGTCAATTTCACCAGAGGTTTCTTCGAGATCATTCTGAAAAGTTTCATTCGGATATAGAGATGGTTTTGGAGGCATTTCAATGTTCTCAATATTTCCTTCAAGCATCTCTATTACTTTACTCATTGAAGGACGATCACTCGGTTTTAATTGTATACACCATAATGCAGTTATGTACATCTTTTTCACATTAATCATTTCCTCATTAGTAAGTTCATCCATTTCTATTTCTCTTTCTTCAACCAACTGATTATAAATCCAAAAGGGAAAGAAAAGTTGGCTTGAACGATCTGCATGTGGATTCAAATTTCTTCTCTTACTTGCCATTTCCATTAAAAGCATTCCAAAACTATATACATCAGCCTTATAAGACACTCCTCCAATATTATGGTAGAACAATTCAGGAGCCATGTAACCAATTGTTCCTCTTGCTGCAGTCATAGTAACAATGCTAATGTCATTAGGATAAAGCGTTGCAAGACCAAAGTCTGAAACTTTGGGAATAAAGTTTTCGTCCAGAAGGATGTTATGGGGCTTGATGTCAAAATGCAAAATTTGCATGTCACATCCTTCATGCAAATAAGAAATACCATGAGCCACCCCAAGCGATATCTCGTACATTTGCTTGTAAGTAAGGGAGTTACCATTACCATCCTCTATCGAAGAAATATATTTATCAAAAGAACCATTGTACATGAATTCATAAATAAGAGCACGTCTTGATCCCTCAACACAAAATCCAATAAGTCGAACAATATTGGTATGATGTATTTTTCCTATGGTTGCAACTTCATTAATGAAATCTTGTCCGTTGCCCTTAGATTTACCCAACATCTTTATGGCCACAAATGGCCCACTGCATAACTTTCCTTTATAAACAGCACCAAAACCCCCTTCACCCAGCTTGTCTCTAAAACTTGTAGTCATCTTTTTTATTTCTTTGTATGAACACCTTATTGGCATCAAGGTACTCCCACTAAGAAAAACTTCAATATTTTCATAAATTGAGATGTGTCTTCTTCGGTATGTACATATCAATAGCACAAAGAAAGCCATGAGGCCCAATGTAAATCTCACTATAATATATATGCCTGTGACTCTTCCTATCTCGATACCAATTTTAGAAATTAAAATATTTTTATTGTGTAATGTATAATTTTCTGTCTCGCCAATCATTTGTAGAGCTCCTGTGTGTGAAGGTTATATCAAGGGAAAACAATCTTTTTTCAAAAAAAGGAAAAACAATTAATACATATAACATTGTAGTGTTGCTTTGCAAACCAAACAAGTCACAATAGAAAGAGATAAATATACTGAAATTTTTCTACCAAAAAAAAATATATATAATGAAATTTCACCTAACTCATATATCCCTTAACTCTTACCACTGTATCATATTCCTACAGGAACAATTTCACACCATTCTAACAACACAATAAATTTTGGACATTTGATTAAAAAAAAAACTTCGGACACCATCTTATATCGCCTCAATTATTTAAAATATGACTAATAAAATATGCAAAAATAAAATATTACCTTTGTTAATGCCAAACAAAATATCTCTAATAAAATCTGCAAAAATTATATGTCAACTATCAGAAGAGATAACACACAATTATAATAAACAAGATAAAAATAAAGAGATAACTTACATCAACCCTACAATTTAGCAAGAAAAAACACACTAATCGTTAAAAAATTGTTAAAAAATGATTATGTTGTATAGTTTGTAACTAAGGAGTCAAAAGACGTCTTTTTGGTTGGATCCTTGACTGAGGGGAGTCCCGATGAGTGTGCGCTTTGGTCGTCTGTTCGATTTGGCAGAGACCAAGCAGCATACTGTGGCTGAGATGTGCTCACGAGGGTGGGGGGCAGGTGGAGGGGCGTGGGAGTGGCGACGTCAGTTATGGGTGTAGGAGGAGGAGTTGTTGGGGAAGTGTCAGGCCTTATTATATGATTTCTAGTTGCAGGAGCAGGTGTCTGATGTATGGAGGTGGCGGCCTGATCCAGAGAGTGGATATACGGTGAGTGGAGCTTACTAGCTATTGACTTCTCAGGAGGAGGTTCCGTTAGACGATGCAGCGGATCTTATTTGACATAGACATGTACCCTCAAAGGTGTCTATTCTTGCTTGGAGGCTTTTGCAAGACAGGTTACCGACGAAGACAAACTTGGTTCGGCGAGGCATTATTCTTCCAACGGATCAGTTTTGTGTTTCAGGGTGCGGTGGTATTGAGACGACTCAGCATCTTTTCTTCTCATGTGGTGTTTTTGGATCTTTGTGGCTGTTAGTCAGGTCTTGGATTGGATTTGCAATGGTGGACCCGACTCCCATGGCTCATTTTACGCAGTTCACTTCTGCAGTAGGTGGGAGTTGGGCCAGGAGATCGTTTATGCAGCTCATTTGGTTGGTTTGTGTTTTGGTTATCTGGAAAGAGCGTAATCAACGCCTTTTCCAGAATTTGACGCACTCGATTGATCATATGTTGGACATGGTAAAGCGGCATTCGCTCTGGTGGTTGCAGGCACAATATCCTGGGATAGGGGTTCATCTTCATAGTTGGGGGCAAATCCCTTTTTGTGTCTGGTTATTTGATTTTTGATTGATTTGGGTTTGTAGTTATGATGATGTAAACTTTTTACTCGTTTCAGCACATCTTGTGCTGGAGCGTGACTCTATATATATATATATATATATATCATTTTGGCTTGTTCAAAAAAAATATTCTTATTTTAAAAATACTTGGGAGTTTCAAAAAAAATTCATATCGGAATATAAAAACATGTTTCCAAATATATAAGTACACAAAAGTAGCAACAAGCGTAATGGAAATATTAACTAATTTTTTCTTATATATATTATAGAAATATGAGATTAATGTTGTATTAAGAAAATACTCAAGAGTTTTTAACATTTTGTTATATTGTCCCTCAATTGATAAGAATTAAGGGACATATGGAATATGGATTGAGTATATATAGTGCAATATGTTAATTGATTTTTGCTTATAACATAAATATATATATTAGAAATACCATATTAATGTTTTTATTTAGAAAATATTCAAGATTTAAATCATAATTTATTATAAAATTATACACGGGACATATTTTATCATAAATAAATAAGTTAAATTTATTAATATTTTGATATCTCCTAAATAAATAAAAAATCACAAATCAATAAGTTAAAAATATACACGGGATAACGGGACATAATATAAATTCGATAAATTATTTAATTTTTTTTTAATCAAACAATTAGAACATATTAATCTTAATTTATTCTAAAATATACACGGGATAACGGTGTTGAGGAAAAATCTCTTTGGTACATGTTTTAATGACAACAAACCTTATGGAATAAATGTTAAGTTTTATGAATGGTGATCTACTGATGTTTGCACTTGAGTTTTTGTTGAATGTTAGATAATGATAAAAGTGGACAAGATAGAGGTCACTACATCAACAAGTGCATTTTATATACTCAACTATGAAAGAGTTTGAGTTGCATCAGATAATGACAACAACATCATCACAACCTTCAAGAAGATATTTAAAGAATGTTGTTTCGATCATTAGAAGAATTTATGGAAGAATTAAGCAAGAAAATAGGCTTCATGGTTAATGGTCTTCTTCATCATGTATTGATTATTCAAGGAAGAATATGAAGTTAATAAGTGAAGAATAAGAATGGAAAAACCTGCATCACAAGTTACATAAAGATCATATTTGATGTTGTGTGACAAAACTCACATTGGATTTTATGTTACATGCTTTAAAGTTTTACTACCACAAAAGGAATGGTGGATACGCGGAATCTTAAATGTTTACTCAAAGTATCATCCCACCAAGACTTCTTAAGATGAGAATATTTGAGAATGATTTTCATGAATTTTCATAAGAGCTTATGCAAAAGGCATAAACGTTTTAAATCATTCTCCAAATTAGAAAATTATAATTCTCATGTTGATCGTACACCCTCGCCTCCATTAAAGCATCTCAAGATACTCAATGAACAATTAACAATGTGTGCAAAACATCAAGAGAAAGTATGGAAAGTTTTGCAGCAACATGAAGATCACTCTTTAAGAAAATCTTTAAATATTGTTTCAAGAATGGTCTGAGATGGATCTCTGGACTGCATTTTGTTCTTGCTCAAGAACATTTATCAAGCTTAAAACATTTACTGATAAGTCAACTATGTCAAAGACAAATTAACACTTTTGTTGAAGATTCTCATCAGTTATTGCAAAGTTCATTTTAGGAAGGAATATATTTGTCATAAATTATATTCTTTCATTATTGGACAAATTGAAGAACAAAGCATGTGCATAAAGACTAAGATGATTCTCCAAGTGTTTTGTTATTGATGTTCTTATCAGATCAGATTTATAAACTATCATAGACCAATCAAACTACAACAACAAGCAATACTTATGGGTTGTCATGTACTTTATCAAGTATTTTTTAATGGACTTTCTCCCATGAGCTCTTTCCTTATTTTATGGACAAGTTCAAAAGAAATACATCTATGATAATGAAACACCAGCTCTATGTTCATGTACTATCATCACTCTCCAAGGGAATATAATGTTATTTAAAAAAACAGTTGAGAGACTGGTCTGAGAAGGATGTTTCAAAAGGTGTTTTTACTTGTACTTTGTTGACAGCTCATATATAGCTATTTACCATGTGCTAAATAATGTTCTAACGGCTAATCTTGATGGGCAAGCAAAGTACTTTCAATTTCAGCTCATTACAGCTCATCCATAGGCTCCTTTGATTCAAATCTGCTGAAGAATGGTCTAAGACTGATAACATAAAGAATGATTTTATGTGTACTTTAAGGACAGCTCATCAACAACTATTTTATCATGTGCTAAATACTTCCAACGGCTATTCTTGATGCCCAAGCATTGTACTTTCATTCCAGCTCATCAATTACGGGCCCCACACGCTCCTCAAATTAAATCTGCCTGATGATCAATCTAAGACCGGTCTGCCAGACGCTCCTGCTTGGAATTTTATTGATTATTTTAATTGGACAAAGGCTCCTCTTGCTGGTTACTTGTGAGTAACGGCTATACTTGTTTCCCAAGGCTTGAAGACATAAATATTTCCTATAAATAGGCCTTCATTTCAACATGGAAGATCAAGAGAGTTCAAGCTACAAATCATCAATCACTTGTTTTTCTTTACAAGACATAAAACCTCTTCTTTCATCACTCAAACTCAAGATCTCCAATGTCATTACTACTTCAGAGTTTATAGAGTGATTTTATTTGCTTCTCAAACTATCCTTTGAGTTTCCATAAGCAAATATTTTAAGAGACCACATTTCAACATGATCCACTTTTAAGTGGTTGTATCTTTGTCTCAATTTTACCACTCACACTCCAACTCTTTATCAACCTCTTGGATCAAAATATTATTGAGTGTATTGAGTGTATTTTGTATAAGCTTCTCAACTTGGTTGAGTTTATTGTAAAGCTGAGATCCGAAACAAACTCTTTGTAAAAAGAAGATTCTCAAGTCAATACGTAACTATTGATTGAGTGCTACCTTAGGACTAAGGTAGAGATAAGCTCGTAAGGCTTGAAGAAACTTTGATCTTGGTCTAGATCAAAGAGAAAATTGTAAATTTGAGATCGGTAGTATCTCAAGATTATAGTGGAAATCTCACAGACGTGGGGACTGGACTAGCTCAGGATTCGGGTGAACCAGTATAACTTTTGTGTGTGCATCTCTCTTACCTTTGAACTATTTAATTTATTTACGCAAGCACCATACACACAAATCACATTTTATTGTTCTTCTTTTAATTCAAAAAACGCTCTAAGATCACTCTCTCGTTCATCTCTTAGTTATATTGTTTCATCTAATTAAGAAGTGATCTAAGAACATTCTCTTAAATAATGTTTTACAACTAACCAAACATTTTGAAAATATTCTCACGTTAATCTTGAATATTTGTTGAATATATAACCTTGTTAATTTATCCAAGTATACACTTGAGATCTTTTTATAGAACGCAGGATTAAATTTTAAAAGGGTCACAATTCAAACCCCCCTTTCTTGTGACTATTTCTTCCACTTCAAACGGAACATATGTTTATCACAAATAAATAAGTTAAATTTGAAGTAAAAAAAATTAAATTCATTAACCTTTTTTTTCTCCACATTTAAATGTGTGTGTCTAGTCACTAGAAAATAGGCTACTTAACCAAAAAAAAATATTAACGTTTTCATATCTTCTAAATAAAAAAATAATTAAAAAATATTCACGGGAGAATAATTTTAGTGAAACAAATTTAATGATTTAAGAAATTTTATTAAAAAAAATAGCACAATAGTTTTACCTATATTTTAACAATATCACATAACAAATTATTAAATATTTTATTGTAAATATTTTTTTTACCTTAATATAACGACAAACATATGCAATAAAAATTCAATGGACCCGTGCGATGCACGGGTCTCCAAACTAGTGACTCATGAGAGAAAGAGACATTGTTGTAAAGTTCATAAATTAAGTGTTGAATTAATTATGGTTGAAATAATACTCTCTCTAACTCTTTTTAACTATTATTAGAGATATGTGTATATTCATATAATTTACTTTGATCATATGTTGGATCAGATCAAGCGGCATTCGTTTTGGTGGTTGCAGGCACAGTATCCAAGGATAGGGATTAATCTTCATAGTTGGTGGGATAATCCCTTATTGTGTTTGGGCATTTGATTTTTTATTTTATTTTTGATTGCCTGTGTTTGATTTGATGATGTAGACTCTTTTGTCATGTTCTAGCACACCTTGTGCTTGATTGTGACTTTTTCGTGTGTGTATATATATATATATATATATATATATATATATATATATATATATATCTCATTTTGGCTTGTTCAAAAAAAAAAAACATATAAGATGTTGTTCAATTTATCTTGATAAATATTTTTCAAAAACAATTTTTTATAATACATATTTAAAAATATTATTTGTCAAATATATACATTAACATATGTAAAATGGTCAATTGTAAAATTTAAAAAGGAATGGAGGGAATATTAACTAATTAAGCTATAGGTGAATTAATTTTACTAAGAAATTGGTCTTGCAATGTTCAAAAGCTTTTTTTTTTAATTCTTATGTTCTTTTTACGTAGACGAAATGATAAATCATTACAATATTACATACACTGATACACAAAGTGGAGGGGGAGCGGTTTAAACCTATGTCAAGGAAATAAAGCCTAACAATTTCGATATTTTCTGCTAGTTAATTTAGGATTTTATGGACTAAATTCTTATGCTTTTTTATATTTGGTAATAATCTATGAGTTGAGTTATGTTCGTATTATTGAAAAAAAAATAGAAATGAGTTAAAATTAAATTGATATTGGTATCTGATACTTAGAAATAAATTTGAAAACGTGAACAAATAAAAATATGCAATTGTGATATAAAATAATAAGCAAACAAAAAAATACTTGGCGGGACGATCAGTCAACTCATCAACTCGTCGATAAATAAAAGGGTTAAATATTTTGTCCAAAAAAAAAGGGTTATAATATCTCAAATTTGGTTTTTATTTTCTATAAAAAATTTCATCAACTTTTGGTCCCGCAAATATTTTGTGACAATTTTTGCTCTCTATTTTTAAATCAACTCTTGTATATTTTCACATTTTTGAATGATTTTTTGTTCCATGTTTATAATATTATATGAACCTCTCCCAAATCCAAGGGGTGTGGTTGAGCGGTTGGGCTCATCCTCCCTTAACCAAGGGTCGAGGGTTCACCCATCGAGGTGCCTCCAATCTAGCGAGGGAATAGTGATTGTATTCGGCGGTAGATACCCCGGTCTCGACCAAAAAAAAACCTCTTCCAAAAAAATTTAGAATTTTTGAACATAAGATGAATTATTTATTAAATTTATGAAAATGTTGATGTGAATGAAGAAAAATAAAAGAAAGAAAATGAAAAAAAAAATGAACACACACGGTTACTATAGTAGTTCATCAATAGTTATAGCAGACCTTTTATGATTCAATTCATTGATTATCTTTTATGACAAAACTAGTTTGAAACCCGTGCTCGTACGGGAAATTAAATCACTTATATATAATTTCTTTGTATTATTTTTATAATATAAAATTATGCACATAAATATATATACTTTATAACATATAAATAACTTTGGTAAAAAAAACAAAAAAAAAAACAAAAATTACAATAAAATTATTCAATAAATTATTTAAAAATTTATAAGTCTCGTAAATATTACAATTAGAAAATAGTTTTAAAATTTTAAATGTTTAAAATAAATAGGAAATCTCTTTCATTTTGCAAATATTGTCATGTAATTGGTCATTCTTTCAATAATTGTCGTAACTATAATCAGGGAAGAAAATACAGTTCAAAAAGATAATGAGAAGAAAAGTATCACTAAACATGTCTCTATGAAAGTTCTTCAAAAGTAACACAGGGTTGTGACGTGTAATAATACTCAACTAAATGGGTCTTACTATTTTTATTAAAAAATGAGTTTATGGCTAAGAATCGAATCAATAGAAAAAATATGGGATATCTAATATGAATTTGATCACCGGAAAATCTTACTATTTTTAATAAATTTTCATATATCATGTTAGAGATTTATTCTCCATTTCATTTTTGGATAAACATAACTATATTTCGCACTCGCGCATAACTGTGTGATTAATCTTTCGATGAAATAAATTCATTTAAGAGAATGACCATTTCTAAACAAATGATTTACCAACTGTATAAATAAATGAAATATAAACATGTTATTTTATTAAAATAATTTTTCAATGAAGTTGATTTAACTTAAAAAATATTTAAAATTTTATGCAGATTTGTTTGAAGAAAAAAATCACAAGAAACACTATATTTTTGTATAAAATGATTTCCCGTGACATTGTTTCGAAGGTAAATGTGTAGGAAATAAGGTTTCCAAAGGAAATAACATAACAAACTTTTTTCATTGTTTTTTCTTCGTGTTTTTCCACAATAAAATCCGCAAGAAAATATATACTCTCTTTATTATAAATATTTTCTATAAATTTATCTTCAAAAAGATTTAAAGTTTCTTGCGAATTCATTTGTAAA
The DNA here is from genome assembly GCA_951804385.1 of Trifolium dubium. NCBI lineage: Eukaryota > Viridiplantae > Streptophyta > Magnoliopsida > Fabales > Fabaceae > Trifolium > Trifolium dubium. The sequence continues at coordinate 16,407,872 of OX638069.1, read as the reverse complement.
AAAAATCACAAGAAACACTATTTTTTCCTACATATTTGTTTCGAAAATAAATTTGTAGGAGATTATTATAGGGTTTTAATAGAAAATAAACATGACAAACGTTTTTGTTATATTTCCATCTTCTTAATTAAAATAATTTCCTACGAATTTATCTTTGAAAATATTTAAGTTTTATGCCAATTTGTTTGTAAGAAATTAAATACATAAGAAATATAAATATTTGTATTTAAAAATTGTTTAGATGATTTATTTTGAAAGTAAATTCATTAAAAATAATTATTGTTAATGTAGAAAATAAGGTAAATTCGTAAGAAATAATATATAATTCATAATAAAAACATATTTATATCCTTTTTAATATTTTTTATATTATCTAAATCTTTGTGATTATATATTTTTTAACACATTTTTTTGATTTTATTATTTAATTAGGTTGTTGTTGTTGTTGTTGTTGCTATAATTTGGTTCGGAGCTCTTTCTTATCCCATCTATAATCATTTTATTCGAGGTTAGTAATTTAACTTGTGTAATTTATTTCTAATTGTTGATTAATAATTTATATTAGTTGTTGGTTGTTGTGTTATTATTGTTTGGATAAAAATTTATACTTTAAAAAACATGTTATATTTTAAGATATAATTAAAAAAATGACAAATTATAAATTATTAGTATTATTACTAAATTAATAAATTTATAAAATTATTTTTGAAAGAAACACACCCACTGTGTTTCAAAATTAAAACAACCCCATCCCTTAAAAAAAATTCCCCACCCCCACCCTTAATTAATTAATTAATTAATTATAATTTATGTTATTATTTCTCTATATGTTAATTAAATACATATAATAATGTTTTTCTTTTTAAAATATAAGTTAAATAATGTTAATTAATATTAAAAATATAAGTTCAATAATATTTTGTATTAATTAGTTTATTTTGTAAAAAAATTAATTAGTAAAAATAAATTTGTTATAATATAAAAATGTGGTCTAATTGTTTTATTATTTAATTATATTTTTAAGTGATGTGTCTCAAATCATGTGGGCCTTCTGTGCAAAATGGGTTACATGGAAATGATGTTTCTCACTCACTTTACTGTGAGATCCACATCATTATTGGTTCAATGCATATCGCATGATGCATATTCATGTGGTATCACTGTGTGATATAATCTCAACCTCATGATTTGCATCACGCGGTCCATATGAAAGTTGAAGTTTTTAACATATTTTTTGGGCCGTATTCAATTACATCTGTATTGAATCTTTGGAATCTTTTATTGTTTCTAGCCTTCACACATTTCCTGCTTTATATATTGCAGCACCTACCCTAACACACAGAAATATATATTCATCTTCTCTACTTAATCCGAAATGGATTTTCTGTTGAGTTGTTTCAATTCTCTTAGACCAGGAGGTGGGAAATGGAGTGTCAAAGCAAGGGTTCTTAAGATGTGGAAGACTGATAATGTTTTAAAAAGTGGTCAAACTAATCACGTTGAACTTATTTTGCTTGATAGAGAAGTAATATTATTTTTGAGATATAATTATTTTTTGTTTGAGGCGTTAAGGTAGTATTTTTTTAACATAAACTTATTTTGTAGGGTATGAAGATTCAAGCAACTGTGCCAACCCACTGTCTTCCGATTTTTATTGGTCTATTGCATGAAGATCATGTTTATGTTATATCATTTTTTAATGTTGTTAGAAATGTGAATTCTTGCATATAAGTTTATAATGAAAATAGAATTTTATTTCTTAAAAAAAACAACAGTTAGCGTCTCCAGTTGCAATGTTACTCAGAAGTATGGACTCTCACTCATGACCTTCAAAGAGGTTTTGACTTCGCGTGTTGCACATCGTTACTTTGTTGGTTTGTTGTCTTACTCAAAGTTTTTGCTAAAATAAGTATTTGTTTAAGTCACTTCATAAGAGGTTATAAATATTTATGTGAGTGCTTCGTTGTTTTTCTGCTCCACATGTTGTTGGAATGCTGACGGCTCTGCATTATTTAGGTTTTTATAATTTTAAGAACATTTTTTATTGAAAGTTACTTGAAAAGTGTTTTTTATTTATTAAAATGACATTATTGTTGTATGTTATTGTTAAATCGTAGGGGGAAATTTGATTGCGAACTACGTGATGAGAGTGTTACTCAATTCAAAGCTCTTTTCAATAGTTGTTATGAGGGATTGCCTGTGGTCATGCTTCAATTTGCTAGAGTTAAAATGGACAAAGGTTTTGTTTGTGGAATAGACTGATTTATATTTTCATGTTTCTTTTAAAAAAAAAATTATCTGTTATTGTTGTTATTCATGTGTAGGATATGTACATGTTGAGAGTTATCCTCATGTTACGAGAGCGTTAATTGATCCAATGAATGCTGAGTTCTTTACCTTTCGGGAAAGGTATTTTATCATGTATTTTGGTGTTGAAAGTTAAATTTATTATTTGTTTCATTTTTGCATTTCTAATTGTATGATTTATCATTTGTATAGGTTGCAATATCTGAATCCTGTTTGTTATGTTCGTTCTATTTCTGTGGTGAAGAAGCCTAAGAAACAAGATAATTTGTTTAACCAAATGTATCCCGTGAAAACACTTTATGATTTAATTAGGACTCCCACTGATGGATTCTTTGTGACCAGTGGAAAAATTGTTCAAGTTGATAACCCTATTGGATGGTATTATCCCTTGTGCGAGTGTGAAAGGATTTTAACCAAGTTTAACTCATCATTTTACTGTGAGGAATGTCACTGTACAACCTTCCATGTTACACCAAGGTTGATTTTGTGTTGAAGCCGTTGTTTAAGATTGATAAGTTAATTTTTAGTCCCGACGTTTTTATTTGTTGCGTTATGTTAGTTGTTTCTTTGTTATAGGCGTCGAGTTGAGGTTTTGGTTGCTGATTGCTCTGGAAAGGCTTTGTTTAACATATTTGATGATGTTATTCGTGTTGGTGATGATGAAAGCCAAACATTGGTTAGTTGAGACATATGTTTTGTTAAATTTTATTATTAATTTTTATGGTTTTTTGATTAATGAAATATTTTTCAAGGGTTTTAGAAAGGTCAAACATAGAAGTAGGTTTGAAAGATTTATGGGCATGGAATTTTTGTACCTTATTCGCAAGAACCTCGCCTGCATTACCTGGCCCCTGATACATTTGAGGTAGTGGAGATGACAAGTGATCCAAGTATTTTGCAACATTTTCACTCTGAAGGAACCTCATATACCCCCACAAAGGTCTGTGTATTTTTGCGAACTTAAATTGCTAAAATTATAAAAAAAAATTGTTGTCTTTGTTATGTCAAATTTTTATTCAATTACCTGGAATCGTTGGTATAAATATTGTAGATATATTTATATTTTTGTTCATGATATTTATAATTGTGCAGCTAATGTTCAAGCCTATATTTACTGAGTTTGAGACATATGTTGTTGACGAAGCTGGTCATTCAAGATCGGATGGTATTGGCCTTATAACTCTTGCTTTATGTGATAGGTCTCAAATCGTGTGGGCCTTGTGTAGCAAGTTGGGTAACATGGATTTGATGTTTTCTACCCATGTCACTATGACCGATCCATATCTATATTAGTTCATCACATATCTAACGATCCTTATTCATGTAATATAATTGTGTGATTCAACCTCATCCTCACAATTTTCATCATACGGTCCATATGAAAGATGATGTTTTTGACCTAATTTTTCGGCCTTATTCAATTATATACGTATTGAATCTAGGGTATCTTCTAATGCCTCTTCCTTCACAGTTCCTGCCTATATATCGGACCATCTATTTTAACTTAAACAATCATTCATACTTTCTGTTTGATCCAAAATGGAACTTCTTTTAAGTTTTTTTTTTTTTTTTGATAAGCGAACTTCTTTTAAGTTGTTTTAATGCTCTTAAACCGAGAAGTATGAAATGGAGTGTTAAAGCAAAGGTACTTAGAATTTGGAAGACTGATAGTGTTTTAATAAGTGGTCAGACTAATCAAATTGAATTAATTTTGCTTAATGGAGAAGTATGGGTTTTTATTGATATATATTTTTCTTTTGCGTATTAAGTGTTAAAGTAGTTGTATTTTTTGACATAGTTTTCATTTGTAGGGTGATCATCAAAATAATATTTTAAATTTAAGAGTATACAAGGTAGTTGACCTTGGTCGTCTCTCAAGGACTCTTGATCAAAGTCTAACAATTATTAGAATCAAACTAAAAACGGTAAATTAAAGGGGGTTTCAGTTTGTGAAATAAGGTAACAGAGATGATGATTTTAATTAATAGAAAAGTAATCAATCCATTGATTTCAGGTAACTTCGTTTACTATCTATCACAGGTTTAGCGAAAATATTCATTCAAGGGTTTATGCTTTGGTTAATTATAAAACTAATTACACAAGCGACAACTAGTCTTATAAGAATTCAAATGATTAAGCATCAAGTGTGTTCAATTAACTATACCTAGGATCAAACGTCACACAAGCATAATTAAGATCATAACAAATTCCAATCAACCCTATTGCTAACCGCGATAGTTTGTACCAGTTTCTAACCAAATTAATTCTAACAAGCGTAAAATCAATTCAATTAACTATAATAGTATAAACTCGAAATAGAGTAATGAAGCATCAATCTAAACCGAATTCATACAGAGAAAACAAGATATGAAACTGATACAAAACAACATAAACTCACAAATAAAATTGCTATTGATAATCAAACCTCAAGAATTCATAAACGAAGTTCCTTACAACCAATGGAACGATAGAAGGAGATTAGTTTCTCATAGCTTCAGCCGCCTCCTCCTATTCTATTATGTGAATGACTGACCCATCTGTTTCTAGGGCGAAATTTAGCTTAAATAAGCAAAGGAAACGGGCTTTAAGAGCCTCGGGTCAAAAAATACAAGTTTGACCCGGTTTTGGATTATTAGCAAAACGTCTGGAATATTGACGTGTACTTTTGACTGCTTTGAGCTCCGAATTGGCTTTTGACTTCAACATTAAAGTTGTAGCTCTGTGTCTTATCTTTCCAACGCATATTTGTAAGCCTCATTTAGATACTCCTAGCTCAAGTTATAGTCTGCGCAATGAGAAGGTGTCAAAATGCAATTAAATCCGAAAATTAGTCAAATAAATTCATTAAAGCTCAATTGTGACCCAAGACCTAGAAACATAGTAAAAACTAAATATTATAGTAAAAAGACTATTAAAATGCTAAATTATAATACTAGAAAATATGTGCCAAAATGCACTGATCAAATTCTCCCACACTTATTCTTTTGCTCTCCTGAGCAAAACTAAAGGTGAAAAACTTAAAATAAATTTCAAAAGTCACAAGCAGTCAACATACTCCAGATTCCAAGCTTCAAATCTTGGGGTAAAATTCAAAGATTGGCACAATTCTTATCTATCAACTTTCAATGATAATCTTGCGTGTGTGTGTGTATCTGATCGACGATTTGTGTATCAATAAATATTTATAACTGCAAGTGCACAGTTTCGTCGTTGAGTTTTAAAAGATATCGAACCACAGAGACCAACAGTCGAACTACCATACTTCTGTCGTAACTTTGTAAATCTAAGGCTATTGAATATTAGGGTTTGTTTAGAAAGTTTAGAAATTAAATTAAAATTAAGAATTAAATTAATTAATAAAAGCGGGATATCGGTATGTAACTTAATTAACCATCGGGAATTTAATAAATTAATAGCGCGCGAAAAAGGGTTTATTTTTCAGAAGGACTTTCTCAATTTGAAGGTTTAAACCTCACACTCTCGTTTTGTTGATAAAAACCATACTATCTAGACCAGGAGTTTTACTGTCACTTTTCTACCACCTCAGTTTCGAAAGTATATTTTGAAAATCAATTAGTCCTAATTAATCCTAACGTGGCTCTCGCTCGTTCAAAGATTAATATCAAATTCCTACTATCTAGTTAAAACCTCAAACTCTCGCTCTATTGATTTTAACCTTAGTTGCTTTCTTTTACTCTCGTTCAAAAGCTTTGAATTAAATTAGGAATTTGAATCAGAAAAATAGTTTAATAAGTACGCGCTAAATCATTATTAAATTCCCTTCGGAGAATTAATTCACATACCGATATCTAGGAATCTAGCTAGACATAGTAAAGAAATTAAATAAACAAAAACAGAAAATTAAATAAAGCATAATTAAATAAACGAATAAAAACATTAAATAAAAAACCTGGAATGAATGCTGAATTAAATTGACTGAAATAACTGGAATAATATTCTTGACAGGAAAGTGAAAACAGAACTGAAAACGGATTCCCGGTGTGGAAATACCGTTACAGTTACTGTAACAAGAAATAAAAACTGACTGAAAAGTAAAGAAAATAAAGCGTGCGGAGAATGAAATTTGAGTCTTCTATTTATAGGAGAGATTTGGCTTCTACGATCCATGATTTTAGGAAAGGATAGTGATCATTTGATATCATCCAGTAGCCGTGCGATTAGGAACTGAAACGGATCAGACGGTGTGCTTCTTCCCCACGTCACGCGAAATTCAGTTGTACTGGGCCTTGCATTCTGTGGCGGTCGCCACCCATTCTGTGGCGCTCGCTACTTTGGGCTTGCGCTGGGTGGCGCTCGCCACCCTCCTGTGGCGCTCGCCACTATGCAATTTTGGGCAAATGCCCATTTTTGCTAGGCTCCTTTGTGGGCTGCGCGAATTTGGGCTTTGCACCCCCTTTTTGCTCCGTTTTTGATACTTTTTGCTCAATTTCCTTCTCCGACCTATTTTATTCGACAAAAGTAAAAACATATCAAATTCTAACATAAAAAGACATAAATGAAATAAATACTTATGCAAATGCAACTAAAATTCACCTAAATTAAGCTAAAAATACGATATGATTTCGTGTCATCAAATTCCCCCACACTTGAACCATTTCTTGTCCTCAAGCATAAAAGAATAGTGAATCACAAAGCATAAGTAAAAACACATGACACGATCATCTTACTCGTACGTGGTTGCCGGCTAAGCCATGAAAATCAGGTAATAGTGCAAATAACAAGAACACCGCAATGACACAAGAGATTCCCGGTTATGTGAAGACAGACCTGAAGCATTTCCTCTTGACTCTACCTCTCACCTAAGTTTCATCCCCCCTTTTCATTCTAGCGCAATCACATTAAGCCCGTTATCTTGTACACGCCCATGGTAGGAAACCTGTTAGTGATTATGATCATCATATAGCTAGGGGTGCTGATAACATAAGTTTGGTAACTCCTATTTGCTTTACCTCATTTCGCAGTTGCGGGGGATCAGATCGTAACCCGCCCTACCAAGTTCAGAATCAGACACCTCTGAACCAACTACTAATGGGTTTCTATACTATGGTATTTTTTTCCTTCTCATGTTTCAACATTTGCTGAATTTTCATCAATTATTTCAAGGAATCAACCAATAACATTTATAACATTTATAATCAAGATCATTCACTTATATTCTTCGGTTTCCCACTTAGTTTGTGCTTTGAGATGGTGCCGACTGCTAGATAAACTACTAAGGGTTCATTAAAACTCAAGTTCAAAGCTTTGTCAAAATTAGTACTCAAATCAGTTTTACACACTTCCGGGAATCTAAGGTGTTAAAACGGTATTGATTTTATCTAACCGTTACCCAAATTCCACAAAATAGCCTAGATAGTGCAAACAACCTATATACTTTCAGACAGTCAACATCACGCATCAGAATTCAACACTTGCTTTTCACAAGAAATTTTTTGGTTATGGCTCAAGAAATGGGAAAATCAGACAATAACAAGACCAGCACGCAAAATCAACTCAATCTAAGTGAACTAACCTAAGGTTTTATTATGCATGCAAAACTAAATGACTGAAAGTAAAGGAAAGCGATAAAGCTTCCTCCCCCACACTTAAATCGAGCATTGTCCCGAATGCAACGACTAAAGATGAGTTTGGAAGGGTACAACCTGAGAGAAAGTAACTACTGGCGGTCCGGGCCGCGCCTCCTCGTGCGCCTCTCATGTGGTGGAGGTCCTGCACCTAGCTGCTGGAAATAGCCATCAAAATCATCCATGCGTAAGGACATATCTGCCATGCCATCAATCAAGCCACGCTGGTCGCTCTGAAACTGCTGCATCATGCTCATCATCTCTGTCTGACGAGTCTGGATGTCCTGGATATGCTGGTCCCGCTGGGCATCCAAAGTGTAGTGCTGCCTCATCTCAGCTAAAACGGTATCAAGCGTGGCTGTGCCACTCTCATGGGCAGCTCCAGAAGTAGTACCTGCAAAATAACCAGAAGAAGTGTGTGTGCTGTGTGCATTAGTTTCCGGAGCCTCGTGCTCCTCCTCCTCAGATCCGTCACTTTCTCCCTCATCAGAGTCGGGGAGACAACGGAAGTTGTCTGTCGAGCGCACATTGAAGCGCGCAGGGTCAGGGAGGGTGATATCAGGGCAGGCTTTGTTATCTATCATGAGAATGTATTTTCCATCAGCCCGCTGCTTTACTAGCCTCATGTTTCGTGCCACGTCTAAATCAATGGTACGAGGGTCAAGTGGGGTAAGGGTAGAAAGTTGCGCCCCGTGGTTTAGCAAGCGTGCTAAGGTTGTGATCAGACCACCAAAAACAATTGCCCCTTTGGACTTAACCATTGAAAACATGTGATACATCATAAAGCGAACAGTATGGACCTTTTCTTTTGAGACGCTGTAAGTGAACAGCAAAAAGAGCTCTTTTTCATTGACCTTGTTAGAACCAAGGCGGCCAAACACAGTGCAAGCCAAAAGATGGCAAAAGTAGCGAATAGCGGGGTTTTGGATTAATGACGCTCTGTTACCCTCAAAACTACTCATATCCTTGCCAGTTAATCCCCACCAAAGTTTCTTTGCGGCATTTGGCCACCCCACTTGAGTAGGCAACTCATCTTTCACTCCCTCGCCGTGTGGTAAGTGCAACAACTCGGCTAACTCATCGTAGCTATAATTGTAATCAACATTAAACAAACGGAATCTCACACGGTCGGGGGTGGGGTTTAGTTCTAGAGAGCTAAGAAATTCGGCGGTAAGTTGGACATGAACGGGGTCTTTAAAAGAAAGTAAGAAATCAAGCTTAAATGAACGAACCAAATGGCGCACACTATCCGATAATCCTAGAGTCTCGAGACAAAAGTCATCGGCATACCTCGTTGGTTCGTATTCCTTTCGGCGGAGGAGTCGGTAGAGCTTGGTCTCCATCTCGGAAGTTGATTTCATACTCCCCTTGTTGTGCCATGAACTTACCTTAGCTTGCAATACTAGAAGAAAATGAAGGAAAGAAAGAAAGAAGCCTCTGTGAAAGAGAATTGTGTTGTGAAGTGAATGTGTTATGGTGTGTGTATTTATAATGGAAAAATGAAGATGAATGTAGTGATGTGTAGTTGAAAATTTAATGGAACATAATGATGGTGTCTACATTTCACAGAGAATCAATTCCTTTCCAAAACTCTAAAAAAACAAAACCATTGAATACAAGCTTACTGTAACACGCTTCCTGTACAAAATTTTGCCAAAATCATGAAGTTTTAATTCTGTGGCGAGCGCCACTATGCTCATGGCGAGCGCCACCAGGCCAATTTTGCAGATTTGGCCTTTTTCGTCCTGTAGCGTGTTGTTGTTCATTTGTACCTATACTTGTCTAAAGGAAATTGTACAGCTTGCACACAGTTGAATTAAGTTCTAACAGGACAAAAATTTTCACCAAATTAAACTTCTAATACTGAGCAATTATTCACAAGAAAAATTCACATGAGCACACAAGAGCATAAAACAAACGGTCTCTCATCAGGAGTTTTTATTAATCAAACGAACTAAATGAAAGTAAATATAGTTATTGCTAATTTCTGAAATTCAAATTAAAGTACTAGTAAAGAAAATTTCCTAGGATTTATTATTCTAAAGCAAAGAAAAGTAAATGAAAATCCTAGGAATGCGGTAAAATACGCCGAGACGGTCCTAGCCACTACGACGATGTTCGACTTCATTCACAACTAAGCCCAACTCATCCCAAATATTCTCTACTTGCGCGGCGGCGGTATCCAAGAAAGCATAAAATTCCGCTCGCAACTTAGTCAGCTCGGCTTCCATTGCATTAGTTTTCGCTTGCAAGGCTTCGAACATAGCAACGGTCACGGTCGGCGGCCCAACTGGGGCATCAGCAGCAGAAGTAGGAGTAGAGAAAGCAGGATCAGAATCAAGAGACTCACTTGGATCAGCATCAGAGAGATCTGTGTCAAGGTTTTCATAGGCTTGGGGTGAAGAAGGAGGTGTCAAGGGTGTATACTGAGGTTCCAAATCATAGAGCCAATTTCTTCTGTCATGAACACTGGTTTTATTGCTAGGCAAGGTGAAGTGGGGCACGACTTGGTGATTGATAAGGAGGTCAAATCTGTCGGGTCCTAAGTTCCCTATAATGCCACGGTTAAAGCAAAAGTTTATGTCCATGCATCGGATTCCTCCCAAGGGTTGAAGTTGATTAAGTTGAACTCTCAGGCTTAGGGCATCTGCAATCATTGTAACCAACCCACCAACTAGTATGGGTCCCAAGCAAGGGCTATATTGTACATGTTGGTCATCATAAAGGTGGCCCCATTGACAGGGCGGGACTGTGAAGCACATAACAAGATAAAAAGCTCCTCACGGGACACAGAGGTGTTGTTCTCTTCCTTTCCAAAAAGAGTGTGGGCTAGGATTTTGTGAAAGTAGCGGAAGGCTGGGTTGTGTATGTTTTCAGAATACATGTTTCCAAAATCAGCATGTCCTTCTCCTGAGATTTTACCCCAGAAATAGTCTAGCTCACGAAAAGGGAAAGTGCTCTCCTCAACTGATGTGAAAGTATGTGGATCACTTGGGAAACCTAGGAGGTTGGCCATTTCTAGGTTGTTGAAGGTGTAGTCAATGCCGAACATCCTAAAGTTTATCAGGCCTCTTCTGAATCCTTTTCCGATCTCAGGGTGATAGGAAAACGAGCTTAGGAACTCGAGGGTTAGGCTTCGGTAAGAGCTAAATCTTCTCCCCACAGCAAAGCCGGACCATCCGACTTCATTAAGCAAGAACATCACGCTTTCGCGGATCCCTAGCTTGTCCATAGTAGCGCTGTCAGGGTAGATGGATAGGTGCATATCTCTCTGAGCTAGAATCTCGTAGCCTTTGATCTGTCCTACTCCTCTGAACTTGATATCATGATTCTCATCTCGATTCATCGTGAAAGAAAGAAAGGTATCTAAAAAGAAATAGATTTGAAAATACATACCAAAAAATATGAGTGAGAAATAAGATATATAATAATACCGCTTAATTTTAAAAACATAATAATTCAGAAAAACAAGCAACAACTAATGACATAAAAAAAATTAACAAAATTAAACCTACATGTGGGTTGCCTCCCACCAAGCGCTTTGTTTAAAGTCGGTGAGCTCGACGGTTTTGTGTTTTTTTTTTTTTTTTTTTTTAACTTGCTTGTGATGGCCGGATTGGGAACGATTTCCATGGCCACTTATCACGCACTCTCACATACCCCTCGCTCTTTCTCTTTTTTCTCCTATAGGGCGGTTCAGATTCCTTGCCCTCTTCTATTATTTTGTGGTTTGGGAGAAAAGGAATTTTATCAATTTCAGGCGGGGGTTTTGGTTCAATTTCAAGTGTCCTTCGTTCTTTGGACTTAGGACTTTCACTCGCCTTTCCAAATGTTACTCTCATCCTCTTTGTACTAACGTCATTCTCAATTTCTCTTTCCCCTATTTTCCTCTTTCTATTTGCGCCCCCATCCCCATGTGTGTTAATTTTTACTTTCTTTTTCTTTTCACATAGTTGGGGAGTTGGGTTTACTCTAGCCTCTACTTTTCCTTGGGGAGCAAGGATTGGTGGGATATAGGGAGCAGGGAAAACTTGCAGTGTTCCCTTCTCTACCTCTTCGACTACCTCGCTAGGGAGGATTATCGGTGATGCTTCTTCGATCTCCACTCTTTCCTCGCTGCAACTCTCAACAACGTTACTGTCCTCACTAGCCCTCTCAATCTCGCTTTCATTAATGTTTGCTACGACGTCTACTTGTCTCTCGGAAGAGGGTTCTATGGTTGACTGGGTGAACTGGGAGATTAGTGTCTCCATCGACTCTTGGGGAGTCGCTGTTGAGGCAACCATGGCGTCGAGCATCCTTTGGGTTTCGAGATTGGTTTGTCTAATCCGTTCATTTATGAGGTCTTGTTCCCTCATCATCTCTCTAAATCGTTGCTCTCGACTAGCCTTAGCGGAATTTTCCATAAATTCATTATATACCACTAATAGGCTAGGACTGACGGATTCTTTTGGATTTAGATAGGGAGGATAGTAATTGTACTGAGAATTAAGGTATTGTCCCTCAGAGTATGGGGACGGTTGAGGCTGGTAGTTATATGGGAAGTTATGGTTAGGGTAGTTGAAATTTTGAGGATAGTCATTATAAAAGGAGTTTGAGTTATACATTTAAGCTCAAAGGACTTATCCTAAAATTGTTTGTTATTATTTTATTTTTTTTCGATTTTTAAATTTAAAAACGCCTTAGTCTCTACGGTGTAACGACGGAGTTACGATATCGACTAAATTGGTCCCCAGCAACGGCGCCAAAAACTTGATCGACGATTTGTGTATCAATAAATATTTATAACTGCAAGTGCACAGTTTCGTCGTTGAGTTTTAAAAGATATCGAACCACAGAGACCAACAGTCGAACTACCGTACTTCTGTCGTAACTAGCGTAATAAGTACGCGCTAAATCATTATTAAATTCCCTTCGGAGAATTAATTCACATACCGATATCTAGGAATCTAGCTAGACATAGTAAAGAAATTAAATAAACAAAAACAGAAAATTAAATAAAGCATAATTAAATAAACGAATAAAAACATTAAATAAAAAACCTGGAATGAATGCTGAATTAAATTGACTGAAATAACTGGAATAATGTTCGTGACAGGAAAGTGAAAACAGAACTGAAAACGGATTCCCGGTGTGGAAATACCGTTACAGTTACTGTAACAAGAAATAAAAACTGACTGAAAAGTAAAGAAAATAAAGCGTGCGGAGAATGAAATTTGAGTCTTCTATTTATAGGAGAGATTTGGCTTCTACGATCCATGATTTTAGGAAAGGATAGTGATCATTTGATATCATCCAGTAGCCGTGCGATTAGGAACTGAAACGGATCAGACGGTGTGCTTCTTCCCCACGTCACGCGAAATTCAGTTGTACTGGGCCTTGCATTCTGTGGCGGTCGCCACCCATTCTGTGGCGCTCGCCACTTTGGGCTTGCGCTGGGTGGCGCTCGCCACCCTCCTGTGGCGCTCGCCACTATGCAATTTTGGGCAAATGCCCATTTTTGCTAGGCTCCTTTGTGGGCTGCGCGAATTTGGGCTTTGCACCCCCTTTTTGCTCCGTTTTTGATACTTTTTGCTCAATTTCCTTCTCCGACCTATTTTATTCGACAAAAGTAAAAACATATCAAATTCTAACATAAAAAGACATAAATGAAATAAATACTTATGCAAATGCAACTAAAATTCACCTAAATTAAGCTAAAAATACGATATGATTTCGTGTCATCAGTATCGTCTCCTACTGTCAACCGAAATAATGTAAAGATTCCTCTCTGAACTACCCATTCTAAATGCTAAGCTGTCATTCTTTTCCTATAATTTTGTGTTTAACCAGGATTTCAGTCTAGGGGGGCTATTTCATTTCAAGTGATCCAGAGCTTTTCAATTTCAGTATAGGGGCAACTTCTTTCAAGCTTTATTACTTATCATTATTATTATTATTATTATTATTATTATTATTATTATTATTATTAAAGCTTTAGGTGTTACTCTACCCCTTTTCATTCTAGCGCAATCACATTAAGCCCGTTATCTTGTACACACCCATGATGGGAAACCTGTTAGTGATTATGATCATTTAGCGAGGGGTGCTGATAACATTAAGTTTGGTAAACCCCTATTTTCTTTACCCATTTTGCAGTTGCGGGGGATCGGATTGTAACCCGCCCTACCAAGTTCAGAATCAGACACCTCTGAACCAACTACTAATGAGTTTATTTACTATGGTTTCAAGATCATTCACTTATATTCATCAGTTTTCCACTTAGTTTGTGCCTTGAGATGGTGCCGACTGCTAAATTAAACTGCTAAGGGTCTCAAGAAGTTTCCCTTTTTCTTTAATTAATAGCAATGATCAGTCTATCTTTTATTTAGCCTTACACTCACACTTAGTTCTAATCATACCCTTCATTATATTCAAATTCAGATAACTTAGTCTAAAGAATGTGTAATACAGAGATTTATCTAGACATTACTAAGATTGACAGTGTTCAAGTAGTTGTACATTAAAGTTGCAAAGTCTATCATATCAAGTATCAAAACAAAAATTTCCAAAAATTTCACCAACCCTACAGCTATCTGCTCTAACCTTAGAACATGTGACTACTCATGACAATTTTCTATAATTTTTTTTAAACATAAAGTAAAATGCCCCTCCCCCACACTTAAATCAGACATTGTCCGCAATGTAACAATAAACATAAAGTGCAAGTAAAGGAAGGAACACACCCGAGGGGTCAAGGTGGAATTGTATCTTTCATGTCTGGTGGCTTCCGTGGAGGCATGTCCAAGCTTCGAACATATGAAATAGGAAATAGTAGCTGATAAATGAACTTGGATGTAGTAAAATATCTGGTGGCTTAGGAGGAATAGCATGCACATATGGTAAATCTGCAACAACAAAAGCATGTAAATCACAAAATCCATAGTTAGCTTGAGAGTCATATAAAAGAGATGGAAGAGATGCACAAATGGTGAAAGACAATTGTAAGTTGTGTGGCTTAATCAAGGGTTCCACCAACAAATTTTCAGCTGTAGACAATGGTTGCTTCCAGCTGAAATCCACATGTTTAGTGTCATATTCAACCACTATTGAATTTTCTTGAATTTCTGCACAAGTGGATTGCGGCATCAAAATATCTTCACCTGAAATAGCTGCATTGATCTCATGACAAACATTACAAACACCACATTTACAAGCAAAAATTTCAAGAGATTTATCAACTTCAAGCGAAGTATATAAATCATCTAAATCAGATTTCAATACATATTGTGGTGTAAACTCTATCATGCATTCACTAGAATTTATATTGCTCATATTTTGTTCATCAGATGAAACAAACACAGTTTTAATGGGCTCACGTGGAGATTCATCAAGACTTGTATCACATTGTATTACCTCTAATAGTGCAACAGGTTGTACATCATCATGAGACTTCTTGTTCTCTTGAATTTGATGGGCGTTAGAGACTAATTGTTCAACTTGGACTTTTAGAACTTGACGAGAAGATTCCATTTGCAAATTAATTTCATTCATTTGCTTGATAGCTTCTTCCAAATATGATTGTCTGTTAGTTGATACATTTTGTTGAGATTGTTGATATGGCCAAATAGGCTGCTCTTCAAGATATGAATTATGTTCCCAATAGTATTGTCCCTGAAGATTACCTACACAATGTGTCTCATTACAAATATTAGTATCTAACAATATAGGACATGTATCACTAACATGAAAATTTGAAGAACAAATTTTACAATTTAGGAGTGGAATATGATTTTGATACCATCTTTGTTCTCCTCCTTTTTGCATCAAGTTAACAAGATAAGCAATTTCATCCAATGAGTTCATTTTTTTTTTTGAATAAAATAAAAGAAAAGATTTTTTTTTTTGTTTTTTTAAGAGATAAATAATAAAGTAAAATCTATTTTTTTTTAGAAAATATATTTTGAACTAATCTAAAAAAAAAATATCACCTAAATCTCTAAAAAAATTAAAATAAAACAAATCTAAAGATTAATTTTTTTTTTTACTAATCCTAATATGTGTTAAATATTGATTTAGAGTCCCCGGCAACGGCGCCAATTTGATCGCTGTCGTTTCGTGATCAAAATAATATTTTAAATTTAAGAGTAGTACAAGGTAGTTGACCTTGGTCGTCTCTCAAGGACTCTTGATCAAAGTCTAACAATTATTAGAATCAAACTAAAAACGGTAAATTAAAGGGGGTTTCAGTTTGTGAAATAAGGTAACAGAGATGATGATTTTAATTAATAGAAAAGTAATCAATCCATTGGTTTCAGGTAACTTCGTTTACTATCTATCACAGGTTTAGCGAAAATATTCATTCAAGGGTTTATGCTTTGGTTAATTATAAAACTAATTACACAAGCGGCAACTAGTCTTATAAGAATTCAAATGATTAAGCATCAAGTGTGTTCAATTAACTATACCTAGGATCAAACGTCACACAAGCATAATTAAGATCATAACAAATTCCAATCAACCCTATTGCTAACCGCGATAGTTTGTACCAGTTTCTAACCAAATTAATTCTAACAAGCGTAAAATCAATTCAATTAACTATAATAGTATAAACTCGAAATAGAGTAATGAAGCATCAATCTAAACCGAATTCATACAGAGAAAACAAGATATAAAACTGATACAAACCAACATAAACTCACAAATAAAATAGCTATTGATAATCAAACCTCAAGAATTCATAAACGAAGTTCCTTACAACCAATGGAACGATAGAAGGAGATTAGTTTCTCATAGCTTCAGCCGCCTCCTCCTATTCTATTATGTGAATGACTGGCCCATCTGTTTCTAGGGCGAAATTTAGCTTAAATAAGCAAAGGAAACGGGCTTTAAGAGCCTCGGGTCAAAAAATACAAGTTTGACTCGGTTTTGTATTATTAGCAAAAAGTCTGGAACATTGACGTGTACTTTTGACTACTTTGAGCTCCGAATTGGCTTTTGACTTCAACATGAAAGTTGTAGCTCTGTGTCTTATCTTTCCAAAGCATATTTGTAAGCCTCATTTAGATACTCCTAGCTCATGTTATAGTCTGCGCAATGAGAAGGTGTCAAAATGCAATTAAATCCGAAAATTAGTCAAATAAATTCATTAAAGCTCAATTGTGACCCAAGACCTAGAAACATAGTAAAAACTAAATATTATAGTAAACAGACTATTAAAATGCTAAATTATAATACTAGAAAATATGTGCCAAAATGTACTGATCATAGGGTATGAAGATTCAGGCCTCGGTGCCAACCCACTGTCTTGAGATCTTTTCTAACTTACTGCATGAAGATCAAATTTATGTTAAATCATTTTTCAATGTTATTAGAAATGTGAACTTTGGCATATGTGTGGGCCTTGTGTAGCAAGTTGGGTAACATTGATTTGATGTTTCCTACCCATGTCACTATAACGATCCTTATTCATGTAATATAATTGTGTGATTAAACCTCATCCTCACAATTTTCATCATACAGTCCATATGAAATATGATGTTTTTGACCTAATTTTTCGACCTTATTCAATTATATACGTATTGAATCTAGGGTATCTTCTAATGCCTCTTCCTTCACAGTTCCTGCCTATATATCGGACCATCTATTTTAATTTAAAGAATCATTCATACTTTTTGTTTGATCCAAAATAGAACTTCCTTTAAGTTGTTTTAATGCTCTTAAACCGAGAAGTATGAAATGGAGTGTTAAAGCAAAGGTACTTAGAATTTGGAAGACTGATAGTGTTTTAATAAGTGGCCAAACTAATCAAATTGAATTAATTTTGCTTGATGGAGAAGTATGGGTTTTTATTGATATATATTTTTCTTTTGCGTATGAAACATTAAAGTAATTGTATTTTTTGGCATAGTTTTCATGTGTAGGGTATGAAGATTCAGGCCTCGGTGCCAACCCACTGTCTTGAGATCTTTTCTGACATACTGCATGAAGATCAAATTTATGTTAAATCATTTTTCAATGTTATTAGAAATGTGAACTCTTGCATATGTGTGGGCCTTGTGTGTAGCAAGTTGGGTAACATGGATTTGATGTTTCCTACTGTTGCGGGGATTTTGGGATTTCCACCACTACATTGACCTTTCATTTCCAAAGAGGGGAAAGTGTCGAAAAATCGTTTAAAAAGAGAGAGATTCTAAGCTCGGGGGTTAGTTACGCCTAGGGAAGGTATTAGCATCATAAACGCCCATGGTACTCCATGGTAACCTCTAATTTATTACTTTTTATTGCTTTTAATGTGCTTAAGAAATGAGAGAGAAGTTGTAAGAATTTGGAGGGAGAAGATGTATAGAATAGAAAAGTGTGTGCATGTGGAGATTGGATTGAGAAAAGAAAGTTGTGACATAAAAAATAAATTTAGTTTAAACCTAAACTAATCGTGCGACTAATTTGGTATTGGACTAAAGAAATTGTATTAAAAGAGAGAAGAAATTGTTTATTTGTTTTCTATTTTTTTCTAAAGAAATTACTATCGCGCCTCTTCGGAAATGAAAGTTCATTTTTAGTTGGTTTTTTTAGCGTTGTGCGGAAAGCGGTAAAAATAAAATGCATGCAATGCAAGTTTTCTACATCCTCTTTGGGGTTACATTTTTCCTAAATACATTCTAAGAGTTTTGCGACAAAAATAAACATGAATGAATGCAACATTTCAATGCAATGCAATTTTACAAGTTAAAATGAATTATAGACGGAGTACGAATAAAGAAGAAAAACACTAAATTAACTACCCTAAAAGTTAAGGTTCTATTTTCTTGACCCGTCTCCAATTTGCCAAGGTTTAGCTTTAGTCCGAAAAGTTACCATAAGAAATGAAACAAGTATAACATTAAATATGCCAAAAATGCAATAATATAAAATGAAATAAGTAAATTATCTAAACTAATTAAATACCATAAAAATAAGCTAAGTACTAAATAATAAAATAAATGGCAAGGAATTAAATAAAAGAGGAGAATAAGAGAAAACTGATTACTAAACAAGTAAACAAATAAATTAGCGCTAAAAAAAACAAACATGAACAGGAGGTGCAAGTAGTAATAAATGTAGTAGAAAGGAATAAATCTGGAAAAGAGGGGGTGTGAATAGAGAAAGAGTTGTTTGACCAAACTGATGAGCCCATTCACTGTCTGAACCGGTCCGGTTCGGTTCAGGTCCCTTAGATTGGACCAGACCGAACCGGTTTTGTCATTGTGTTTGTGTGTGGGTGCGCGTGTGCAGGTGTACCATAGTCCAACAAGCACTCCTCGTTAGATCTTGATCAGACCGTCCTGATCAGATCTGTGAATCATGATGCAAGTCCAAAGTTAAGGATCATATGGTTGTGATCAAAACTGGAAAAAAAGGTGTATAATATAGGTCTTATTTTTTTTTATCAATATTGAAACAAGGAAACTAAACAGAAACGCAGAAACAGTAGTATAAACCATGGAAGCTTCAAAAAGTGAAAATCATCAATTCAAGACCAAAAATCACAAACGAATGCTCGATCTTCATCGTTCCATCTCACCGATTCTGAATTCGTAAACGAAATTCACGGATGAAGTCCTGAGAACTCAGATCGAGTACAAAACCGACGGGATCTAAAAAAAACTTTTAAAACAAAAATCAAAGCAGAAACAATCGAAATCAAAGCAGTATAAAGTGAATTAAAGGTTCCTGAATCATCATGTTTGTATTATTACCCTTTGAATCGTACGAAACGGATCAGAAACGAAGATTGAAGGAATCTGACGGCGAAGACGATGAGTTACGGCGATAGTATTTCAGTTGCGTTTTAGAAGACTTCGTACACGATTTGGAATGGGTTTGAAGAAAGGATGCCGATGTATCAATGGATATGAGTGATGGGGTTTGTGTTTGTGATTTGGATTTAGTGATTTTTGAAAGGATGAGATGAAGGATTGAATGTGTTGTGATTTTGGAAAATGAAGAACAACTTCACGTTCTTCTTTTCTTCTTTTTTTATTTTTATTTTTTTTCTATTTCTTTTTTTTTGTGTTTTGATTTGTAAAAAAAAAAAAGTGTGAGAAAATGAATTTGTGATTGTTTCTGATTCTTGCAGAGAAATGGAAGGAATTTCTAGGTCTCATAGGTCACCAATCATTGGTCTATTTATAGGGGAAAATTAGGGTTAAGGACATTTTTGGATTAATGATAAAATGGTAGGATAAAATAGTAATGAGATGAAAATGATATGATTTTTTATTTATTTTGAAAATAGAAAATGGTTTATGATGAGAATGAGATGAGGTGGAGAGATATGATTGGTCTAGGAGGAATATTGTTGTGATGAGTTGTAAAAAGCTATTTTTGATTTGAATTTAAAATGGAAAAGGATAAGAAGAGATAAGGTATATTCTTTTAACTATTTTTGGTAAACTTTGAGATAAAAAGTTGGAGATGAAAAAAAATTGTAAATATTTTTGATATTTTGAAATTTATGGTAATAAAATATAAAATGCGATAAAATAAGAAAAAGACTATTTTTTTATATTTTTATACTTTCACGCTAAAATGCGAACTATTTAAAATAAAGTGAAATAAAACGAAATATTTAGAAATAAAAGAAAATTTAAGAAAAATGATAAAATATGAAAATGAATGAAAAATGTATGAAGAAGAAAAATAAAATATTTTTTTTGTATATTTTTATGCATGAAATGCAAAATTGGATTTGTAGGTCCAAAATTGGGGTACTACCCCTACCCATGTCACTATAAAGATCCTTATTCATGTAATATAATTGTGGGATTCAATCTCATCCTCACAATTTTCATCATATAGTCCATATGAAAGATGATGTTTTTGACCTAATTTTTCGGCCTTATTCAATTATATACGTATTGAATCTAGGGTATCTTCTAATGCCTCTTCCTTCACAATTCCTGCCTATATATCGGACCATCTATTTTAATTTAAAGAATCATTCATACTTTCTGTTTGATCCAAAATAGAACTTCCTTTAAGTTGTTTTAATGCTCTTAAACCGAGAAGTATGAAATGGAGTGTTAAAGCAAAGGTACTTAGAATTTGGAAGACTGATAGTGTTTTAATAAGTGGCCAAACTAATCAAATTGAATTAATTTTGCTTGATGGAGAAGTATGGGTTTTTATTGATATATATATTTTTCTTTTGCGTATGAAGCATTAAAGTAATTGTATTTTTTGACATAGTTTTCATGTGTAGGGTATGAAGATTCAGGCCTCGGTGCCAACCCACTGTCTTGAGATCTTTTCTGACTTACTGCATGAAGATCAAATTTATGTTAAATCATTTTTCAATGTTATTAGAAATGTGAACTCTTGCATAGCAAGTTGGGCCTTGTGTGGGCCTTGTGTAGCAAGTTGGGTAATATGGATTTGATGTTTCCTACCCATGTCACTATAATGATCCTTATTCATGTAATATAATTGTATTATTCAATCTCATCCTCACAATTTTCATCATATGGTCCATATGAAAGATGATGTTTTTGACCTAATTTTTCGGCCTTATTCAATTATATACGTATTGAATCTAGAGTATCTTCTAATGCCTCTTCCTTCATAGTTCCTTCCTATATATCAGACCATCTATTTTAACTTAAAGAATCATTCATACTTTCTGTTTGATCCAAAATGGAACTTCCTTTAAGTTGTTTTAATGCTCTTAAACCGGGAAGTATGAAATGGAGTGTAAAGCAAAGGTACTTAGAATTTGGAAGACTGATAGTGTTTTAATAAGTGGCCAAACTAATCAAATTGAATTAATTTTGCTTGAATGTCAACACCATGAATTTTTTCAATTCCTTGTACGTTACTAACCTTTTATACCTCTTGGACAATCTCTTGTGCATTAGAGGTCAAAACAACATCTTGTTGGTTCGGAGTTGAAGTTGTCTTTTTCAATATAATCATAGGATCAAATTTGCTTATTTTTTTCCGGCGACAATTATCAATATTGTGGCCAATGTTTTGACATTCTTCACAAAAGTATGGCAACCTTTCATATTCAATATCAACAAAGAAAGCAAATCCAAGTCGTTCCACTAAAACTCTCTCGTGAAGATATTGTAAAAGATCAACATCCACCAAGTCACGCGCAAAATGTCCCATGATTCTGGCATTTGTAGCATCATCAAGAGAAAGGGGAGTCCCTACTCCTGAGGCAATTGAAAACAATATCTTAGGTCTTCAATACTCTTGGGGAAGACCTCGAATTTGAATCCAACATTGAACATGAGTGTTTTTTATCTCTTCCGGTTTGAAGTCTTTAGTCCAAGCAAATAGGTGCAGTAAACCAGGTTTCAAATTGCAAGTACCCGATGTCGACACAGACTGAAGATCTTCAAAGGAAGCAAAAGAGAATTTGTAGAACCCCTTTCCCAAAGGAACCATCTTCCAAGGACCGATAGTATTCCAATACTTCGATAATTTTTCTTTTAAAATTGTCATCCTCACGGGTTCATCACCTTTGGACAGAAACAGGTCTCCCATGTAGGCTACTATTTTTGCAGACAGTGAGACCCGCTTGATACTCTTCTTCTGGGATGGTGATGGCGATCGACTTACCCTTCAGACAAGGTTTAGGGAGCTGATTCAGAGGGATGGTGGAAACGTTTGAAACACCTTGAGCAAACGATTTCTTAACCGTTGTCGTTTGATCAGTAGAGGTTACTCCAGTAGAGGTTATAATTTTTTTTTGGTGGATTTCTTTGTTGTTTTTCCGTTCAGATGTTGTAGGAATGCTGACTGCTTTGCACTATGAGGTTGATATGGATTCAAAGGGAGACTTGAAAACTGTGTCTAAGTTCCAGCTCACTGATTCTTGGTTTATATAATTTTAAATAATGTTTTTAATTGAAAGTTATTTGAAAACTTTTATTTTCTTTTTATTAAAATGACATTTTTGTTGTATATTGTTGTTAAATCGATAATCGATGATTGTGTTACCTAATTCAAAGCTCTTTTCAATAATTGTTATGAAGGATTGCTTGTGGTCATGCTTCAATTTGCTAAAGTTAAAATGGACAATGTTTTATTAGTGAAATAGAGTAATAGACCCATTTTATATATTCATGTTTGCTTTATTATTATTATTATTATTATTATTATTATTATTATGTAGGATATGTGCATGTTGAGAGTTATCCTCGTGTTACAAGAGTTCTAAACGTATCAAATAATGTTATGCACTATCAAAATACATTCTGTCAAGCACTATGAAGATTTAAAGTTTTAGAGAAATAATATACCATTACAAAAAAATTAGCCATGCCTTTATGCAAGGATGTTCTACATTTTGGTGACCTAAGACAACTAAGCAAGTGTAAGTTAAAATGGCAGTTCGGGAGGATTACATTATCAAGTAGTACAATATATTTTTTGAGACAATTATAATCATAGTAATAGTCATAGTCATGATATACATTTAAAACTTCACAGTTCTGAGTTCATATGAAACCAAGCTTAATAACTTTTTCTACAATTATTCCAATTTTGAGATTGGAAAATGCTATGTATGCCAAAAAAATACCATCCCGAATCCATCCCGAATGACGTGTCGTCAACTTCAACTCTATATTGTTCTCACGTGGAAAAACTCTTGCCGCCACTCCAAAGCAGATCACAACCTTTCCTTTTACTTCCTTAATTAATTGAATTTTTGGTCACTGTTTCTCATGTGTTCGGTCTCTCTCTCTGCAAAGCAAAGGAAACTAATTTCTCCATATGATGATTCTGTAGATCCATATCATGACATCTCCATATCTATTTTTTCTCTCTATGCTTTTCTTTACATGTGATGATTTTGTAGATCTAAAACTAATGCCATGTCTTGGGGTTGGAGATGTCATGTTCTATAACATCTTTGCAATAAGTCATGGTTCTTGTTTCCATCAATTTCGTTGTTAACGGGAACGAGCTTGCAAGAGAAATCTATAATTTCCTCGGGCATAAAGATTGGCAATCTAAAGGAGTTTACTTGTTTCAAATTCTGCAGTCAAATTGATCAAGTAGAGAAGCTGTTTGATGAAATGCTTCAAAGAGGGATGAAGCCTACTTTCATTATATTGATAGAATTTTCTGATTTTTAGTGTAGTATTAGTGCAATTTCTGTTGCTGCCTGAAGTAGTAGTACAATTGTATATAGTTGATGTTGTGATCTCTTGCAGTGTCCCTTGGGACATGGTTGATAGGGACTATTACACATGCATAGATATAGCAGTGTTCTAATTAGTGGTGCGGACAATGTGCTGGTTCTATGGTCTTTAGTCTTGTTTTGTCAATTATGGGTTTGGTTGCGGGTGTTTTTACTTCATTGTGAGTTATGGCTCTTCAACATGTAGGTGCAGGCTGTCCATCCATGTTGTCCATTCATTGTAAAAAAAATTTGACGCACCCTTCATTGTTAATTTTATCATATTATATATTGGAAATTTTAATTGTTTATGGTTGACTTTGATATATATCTTCTAACTACAATATCATACTATGATATATTGTTGATTTCATGATGCAAAACATTTGAATTATTGATGATATATTGACTTTGAATTATTGATGATTTTCAGCATTTGAATTTGAATTTTGACTAAGTCTCACTCATAGCCTCCAAAATAGCCTTGGCTTCGCCTATGTATTCGTACCTGCAGCTACAAGGTTTCCATCTGAGTTTCACACACATCACCCCCATCCCGTAGAGCTTGAGCTTTGTGAGAAACTGGCATCAACATTACATTTCCACCAGCCTTCGTAGGTCTTCGCCATCGCAGCACACTTGCAGCCCCTTGTGAATTCTGGTCTGGTATAGCAGACCTGCTGGTTTGCACAGTGACAACAACTGTTTGATTGTGATTATGTTGCTCCAAATTGACCGTGTGCCACTCCCGAAACATATGCAATGCTCTCTTTTAATAATTAGCAAACAATATATAAAGATAAATGGCCATATACACTACAAGAAAAAGGCTAAATACCCACGGATTTGTTACCCACGGACCCGAGCCGTGAGTATTACCCACGGTGTTGCCATGAGTAACGTCAAAATTTGTTTTCCAATAAAATTTTGGTTATCATCAGTGAATCCGTGAGTATTATCCTCAGTATGGCCGTGGGTAAAATCGAAATACATTTTTCAATAAAGTTATAGTTACCCACAGCGATTCGGTGAATATTACCCACAATATGACCGTGAGTAAAATCAAAATACGTTTTTCAAAAAAAATTTAGTTATCCACAGCGAATCAGTAAATATTATTCATAGTATTGCCATGAGTAAATTCAAAATACGTTACCCACGGCAATTCCGTAGATAAATATAAAATGTACTTTTATTTTTCATTTAATTGTTTTCAATACAAAACCCTATGTAACAAACAAAAATCTCTTATTTTCTTTCCTTTTTCTTCTCTCATCTCCCACGTTCTCTCACTTTTCTACCTCTACAAAGAGAAAAAACTTCTTCCTCTTCCAATATCTCTTCATCAATCCTTCACAAATTCTCACCCCACATGCACACCCGTGTCAAATTCTAACATAAATCTTCTCCTTAGAGGTCTATGGAGAATCAATTGAAGTTTCAATCCTCTTCCTCTCCCTTCAATTGCTGAAACCTCTTCCCTTAGCCAAGTTCTTGCTTTCTCTTCAATTGGATTATGCGTGCACAAAATTCTTTATGGGTTGGAGCTTTTAGGTGTTGGAGAAACCAAGGTGAGAAGAAATCAAAACTTCTCTTTATTATTCCTCTTTTGTTCCAAAACCCTAGAACCTAAAAATATTGAGAAAATAATTTTTATAAATTAAATGAACTGAGTTTGGAGTAATAATGAATTTAGGATGTTGTTTCATAAGTTTACACGAAAGAATAATTGTTAATTTGGATTTTCGTGTAGACATACTGTCAGTATATTGGATATAACTTTCTCTGTATAGCTCTATTTTGTGTGAAACTTGAACCATTAGAAAATAGATAAAATTTGACACGAAATAGGCACTGGAAGCATGAATTTTCATTGAGTATAACTAGAGAAAATCTGTGTAGAAGTTTGAAGAATTAATCTGCCCAATTTTCAGACCTGTCATTATTGTTTGCATCATATCTGTTTACCTCTTTTTGACCTTGTTCATTTCTACTCTTTTGGTTTTTTTTTTTGAGACCCTCTTTCTTGCAAGTTTCTTCACAATTTGATCAACTTTAGAAGACTTCCTTTTTTAAGGAGGACGTCCTATACTTCGAGTTACTTTAGGGTCGAGAATTTTAGTCACTTGATTTCTAACTGAACCATCTTCTATAATGCCAGACGCCGTTTCTTTAGAGGTAAACTCAATTTTTATTTCCTTAATCCGATCCATCATTTTTAACAAATCATGATCAGTATTTATCACCACAGAAGCCACTTCATAAAATGCATTACAAGCTTTATCAACTCTTTGCAATTCAACATTTCCAACTAAATGATCAAAACCACATTTAATAAGTGTATGTCTTCGCCTTATGTCCTTCATCCACTGTGAGAAAATATAATAAGATGGCAATGACTCTGTTTTTCCCGTTAGCTTAAGCACACAAAGGATGTGTCTACATAAAATACCTTTGGATTGAAATAAACAACTAATGCATTGTAACTCAAAGTCTATTTCATTGAAGGATACCTCAAACATTATGTCTTTCATTTTGTCAAATTTTTTCTTGCTTTCTATAACAAAATATATAGAATTCATTTCATCCAATCTGTCAAACCAAGTATGACAATAAATCATAGAAGCAATTTCCACTTGAAATTCTTGGAATTTGGCATTAGTGAATGCTTTCTGGAATTGAGACTCAAAGCCAAAATGACTTACACAAGCTATTAATGTATTGAATGAACCAAAATCGGCCAAGTTTTCCTTTTCAATTTTGTCTCTCAATGCATTGTCGTATTGTTCAACAAATTGCTTCAATGTTGTCTTTGAATTTACATATCCATCAAAAAATGCGTTCATACTTTCACTTCTCTGTGTTGTTGACATTCCCGCCCAAAATGTGTCCCTTTTCATCAAATAATCCCTTCAACCATTCGTTATCCTGAAGATCAAAATCTTCAATCATATTTTCTCACTTTTCCATGAAATCACTTTTACTCAAAGAATCATATACAACATCATGCAATAGTTCTTTGATAGACTCATAATCAGAGAGTCTACCTAATTTTTCTAGAACTTTTTTCATTATATGCCACAAACACCATCGATGACAAGCTTTTGGAAAAACAGCCCGAATTGCAGCCCTACATCTCGCATCTTCCCAAAATACATTTCGCAGACGACCATCATGATCAATGTCTATTACATACTATTTTACTTTTGCATTCTAACAAAATAGTTTTGAATCGCATCAGCATCTCCAATCTCAAGTCGTAGTCTCCTTACTTTATCAATGTAGTTTCTACAATCTTTTTCACCAAATGTCAGATTCTCATATCCATTCGCTTCAACGACCAAAGATTGATAATTTCAGCTTACATTTATTCCAGCTCGATCATTCAGTTCTAACCTCCTTTTTGAATGAGCCTCCAAATTCTTACTACTTCTAAAATAGCGTGCTTTCGTAGGGCTTAGGTCATGATTATGCTCAAGAACAACTTTTGAAATAGTAATTGTTCCATCTAAACATATACGTGCATTAATTCTAGCCTTACACTGAGATTTTGTTATAGGATTTGCCTTCAAAAGATTCTTTGATTTGCTCGCATATTTGATCCACGGCTACATGCTAGAGTAAAATATATTTTACCATCATCTCCTTTTTTGCTACTACGTTTAGTAACTCCAAAACCTATAGGCTGACTATATCTCTTATAATATTCTATAAGTTCATCTTTAGAGCTAAATATCATTCCAACATGAGGTTTTTCATCTTCATGAACAATATTTGCTTTTAAACTACCATCACATTTATTATTTTCTTCGTTGATTTCCTCTATATCGGAAGATGCAACTACTTCTTCCACTAATGCAATAAATTAAAGAAGAAGAAAAAAAACTTATGTTAGTTGTCTAAAAATATAAGTGATATAGAAAGAACATGATTTCATTCAATATATGCATTACTATCAATGTATTTCAAGGACTTGTAAATAGAAATTCAAATAGATTCATTGCATAGGACAATTTGATGAGTTATGAATGATGACTTTATTAAAAGGAGTAAACTTACTTGATAAAAGTTTTCTATTGAATTTGATGTTAGCCTTCTTTGAATCAAGCTTTGCTTCTTTACAATCACAGCTTTATACATTAAAACTCAGAAGAATGAATTGAATAAGTGCTTAGAAAATAATATTGGGTCTCTTTAGGTTAAAATCTAGCGGGTAATGTTAGTAATTTGGCGGCAGCAAACACACTAAGAGCACCATTATCGCCTGTTTTTTCTAAGTTCCTACACCTTTACCAATACATTTGTGTCAGACTTTACCAATATATTGCTTGCAACGTTCATTTCTGTAGACACGGTCCTTCTTGCTTTGCTGGCAATGAATGGCAGTAAATGACAGTAAGAAAAATGAAAAATTAAATTACAATGTATTCAAATAAAATATGTAACGGTAATAATCTGGAGAAAGCAATAATAAAAGCCATCTATTTCACTCATAATTTATCTTACTCATCTAGTTTAATTTTGAATTATTTTCTTCATCTTCTTATATTTTTTTTTATTCTACATATTTCTTTTGTTAATGAATCCCAATCACAATGAATCTTGGTCCAATTATTTACAAAATAGTGGTATTCCTCCTATTCCAAATCAACAAAATACCTCATATTTTAGTAATGCACATCTAATCCAAATCCAAACAACCCAAATTTTCAAAACAATCTTTTTATTCTAAATCTACAAAATATCCCACACTTTGGAAATCACTCAAATCATACATCTTACTCACAATTTTTATCTCAATCAACTAACCCAACTATGCCTTATGGAGTACAAATGAGTAGTAGTGGCGTACAATCAAATGATCAAGTGCTCGAAACACCACTATTTTGCACGCAAGGTGGATTGGATACTATTAACCTTGTTGAAGACGTAAGATCCACACCGGTTGTGGGTACGTCGAAAGTAAGGTTCCAATCAAAGGAGGATGAACTCCTCATTCAATCATGGTTCAATATTTCAAAGGATCCAATTGTTGGAGTTGATCAAAAAGGAGAAAGTTTTTGGAAGAGGATTGGTGAAGCTTATAACAAGTATCATGACAAGAATGATATAGAGAGGAAATCGGCATCACTAAAAAGTCGACGACACAAAATAAATTCCGCCGTTCAAAAGTTTGTTGGGTGCTATCAACAAACCGTGGCTACACACAAAAGTGGGAGTTTAGAGAATGACATAATTTCAGCTGCAAAACAGATTTTTCACCAAGATGAAGATCGTGAACACTTCACATTTGTAGATGCATGGAGATTATTGAAAGATGAACCTAAATGGCTTGTCGGTGTAACGGAACCTTCCGCAAAAAGAACAAAAATTCATCGACAGGAGCATATTCGTCATCTTCTAATCCACCGACACCAATGAGCAACGAATATAATCCACCATCACCTACTTCGTTACGTCGTCGACCAATGGGTCAAAAGGTGGCCAAGGCGGCCAAAAAGAAGGAGAAAGAAAAGCTTGTGGAAACGTCTATCACGAAGGAAAAAATTGATGATTTGCAAGATAACTTAAATAAAAAAGTTAGCGTAATGTCGAAGTTTTCACGTAATTGGGCACGTATTGAAGAAGAAAAACTCAAGATGGAGAAGGAAAGGTTGAAGATGTTGAACGCCTACTGCAAATGAGGGAGGCACGTGGCTTTCCTGGTATGTTAGGGAGCATTGATTGTATGCATTGGGAATGGAAGAATTGTCCAATTGCATTGAAAAGACAATATGTTCGAGGTGATCATGGTAAACTCACTGTTATGCTCGAAGCAGCGGCTTCACAAGACTTATGGATTTGACATGCATTTTTTTGAAGTTGTGGGTTCAAACAACGATATCAATGTGCTTAGCCAATCCAATGTCTTCAACGATGTTCTACATGGGCGAGCTCATGCGGTCCATTATAAGGTCAATTGTACTGAATATAAAATGGGTTATTATCTAGCAGATGGCATTTATCCTGAATGGGCAACATTTGTGAAAAGTATCTCAATGCCACAAGGTGATAAGAGAAAATTATTTGCCCAACACCAAGAAGGCGCAAGAAAGGATATTGAACGTGCATTTGGAGTTCACCAGTCTCGATTTGCAATCATACGTAACCCAGCTCGATCTTGGCATATGGATGCACTTAAGCGTATAATGGATACATGCATCATACTACACAACATGATTGTTGAAGATGAATGCGCCGCATACAGTGGAAATTTTGATTATTCTTATGATCATCTTGGCAGTGACTCGAGTGTACTACCAAATAATTCTAATATTGATTTTCAAGATTTTTTACGTAGAAGATTTGATGTTCGTGATAGGCAAATTCATCGACAGCTTCAACATGACTTGATAGAACATATATGGGAACGTTTTGGCCCACGAGAATAACCACAATTGAAAATCATTTTAAATTTATCTTTTTTATGTATTTTGTGCTAGTAATTTATTTTAATGTTTATGAATTTATTTTAATGTATTTTCTTACAAGTTATTTGTCTCATGTATTGTGTTATTTAATATATTTTTATATGTTTTTAATTTTATTTTGATTTATTTTAAATATATGATGTATTCTTTTTAATGTGTTTTGATTTGTTTGAATTCTTTGTTTCAATTACACATTTTTATATATTAATTAATGGAAAATAAAAATGTGGAAAAAATTGTAGGGCTTAGTGGGACCCATTTGAGAGTTTTTGATGAGTTGTATGGATATTTGATAAATATGGTTGAGTTGTTTAAATAATTGGGAAGTGTGAAATAATAGTAAAAGAATAAGTGAGACTCATTTAAAGAATGGGTATGAGTTCTTGGATAATGATGCTCTAAGAGCAACTCCAACGCTTGTTCTTCACTTGAGTTCGCCAGCGTGTAGTTACAAATAGTGTTTTTTTGCATTAGAGTCCGCGACGCTGGCGTTTTCGTGTCGTCATGAAGCAACGGTTCGTGAAAGATGAAACTACTATCTAGCCCCTGTTTGGTTTCGCGGTGAAGTACCAAAACGTGCGTCTTTTTGTTTTTGCAGTGTGATTAATATGTTTGAGTGGCTATTCATCGACGTAATTTTCTTGTTCAACTTGCGATTCGGTAGAAGCTACACTTCGGACATTTAAGATATGTATTGTCAATTGCGTTTTTTTGCTACAGAAAATCTCTAGGTTAGAGATGAAGTATGATTTGGGCCTAAAGGCCCATTAATTGATTATAGTTCTTGAAAAAAAAAACAGGTATATTCTAGCGATATTTATTTTGGTGGGACTTATTTTTGAATATTTACTTTAGTTCACCGATGCAGCAAATATTAAGTGAGTTGTTTTGAAACTGATGTGGATAAGTGGGACCCACAAAGAACTAAGAAGTAGAGATCACCGATAAAGATGCTCTAATGGAGTGGTGGTTTTTATTAATTATTTTGTATGTTAAAAAAGGCCTACCTCTCATGTATGTGGTCCATGTTTTAATAAATATATAAGGTAAAAGGTGCCACATATACATTCGGTAGAATCCGGGACAATATAATTCGGTGCATATAGCACCACTGATAAAGCTATGCAATAATAAAGCTACAGGATTATCTTTGTCTAGAATTTCTAACTTAACCAACAAGAAAATGCCGAAATTACTAGACAGTATTTTTGTCTAGAAGTTCTAGCTCAACTGGCAGAAAATGTTGAAATTGCTAGGCAGGACATCCATGACTTGAGTTTGAACCACGATGACTCAACTTATATGTATGAGTTTATTGGTGACTTTGTCATCTCGTCTATGTACCGAAAAAAAATATCAAAAAAAAACACAAGAAAAAAAAAAAACTAATAGTAACTAAAAAAGAAAGAAAAGAAAAATAACAAAAATTTACAAATTAAAGAGAACCTGAAATTGCCAGGTCCTGGGTTAGTTCTTCCTTCTCTTCACTGTTAAACCTTTCATCATCATCATCTCTTGAGTTATGGGTGTACATTTCTTCTCAACAGTTAAAACCACTTTCTTTATCGTTCCTCCCAGAATCAATTGAACCCTAAACCTCTTTGAACACTAAACCTGTTCTTCCTTCACAAAATCGATTTAAACTTTCTTCTCAAACGGGTTCACGAACAACGAGTTCAATATAGCAACGGCGGATTCCTCGGTCCATTGAGGTGTTTCTCCACCTATTTGAGACTTCTGGTAAGTGATTAGTACACCGGCACAAGTTATGGTGCATAAGCCATATGTTTATGCACCGTGCATAAATACCCTACATTGCTTAATGCACCCCTCAAATTTCTAGCGCACCTCCCAAATTTCTAGCGTACCCCCAAATTGTTTAGCGCACCCCTCAAATTTAAAGGGTGCGCTAAGTAATGTACTAAGCAATTTGGGAATGCATTAAGCAATTTTCATTACTTATGCACGGTGCATACGAAAAAAACTTATGCACCATGAATGCATTAAGCAATTTTCATTACTTATGCACGGTGCATAAGAAAAAAACTTATGCACCATAACCACTCCCTCGTACACCCTTCTACAGTTTGGAATTGATAGTTTATTGAAATATATGGATGTGAAATTGTTGAGTATTGAATTTTATGGATTTTGAAGTTTATGGGGTTAGGAATTTAGAGTAAAAGGGTTAGGAATGGATTCTGATGTTATGACTAATATTGACTTGGTGCAATTAGTACCTTTTTTTTACCCTTTAGACATAGTTGTTAAAATCCCAAGTTTTCTTAAAGAATCATGTGTGTATGACTCTAGGTATCCAAATCCAGATAACTTGCTTACAAAATCATTTGATGAGAATGATTGAATGGGTCTATACGTAATAAATTAATAATTATTCATTTTCCCCTAGACATACCTTAGATGACAGCGGTTAATCGTTTTTTAAAAATCAAAGTGAAACTATTGAATAATAAGGTTCCGTAGTGCATGAAATATTAGATTCACAAATGTAGCACTGCATCTAACATCGTAACATCAACCCATCTGCAATGGCAGTGAATAATGATGTATTGAGTTTCAATTCAAGCCCATAGCTCCCAACATTAATGAAGTCACAATCTAGAGAACTTGAACAAATACTTCATTACAATAAAAGGGGAATTAGACTAGTTAAGAGCTGTTAGACCAATAATATTGGTGTCTTCTGGGAACTCTTTCTTATTCAAAGAAAGGATCATAATAGCCATCGATTTTGAACTTCTTGTACTCCATTGTTGTGCCACCTTGTGAACATATCTCATCTTGTGACCTTGCATTTGTCCACCAATTTTCGATAGCGATGCTAGTTTATTTTGGACTTGTCTGAACCTAGGCAGTCAATCCTGGATAGTGGCGCTGAGCGGCTGATACCAAAAGTGGGTTAGCGGGATAGCCT
The DNA here is from genome assembly GCA_951804385.1 of Trifolium dubium. NCBI lineage: Eukaryota > Viridiplantae > Streptophyta > Magnoliopsida > Fabales > Fabaceae > Trifolium > Trifolium dubium. The sequence goes on along the minus strand of OX638069.1, from coordinate 16,374,422 downwards.
CTATTTGTTCATTTTTGCATAAAACACATGAATAATACTATATACACATAGTTAATGTAAAATTAAACAAATAACTCAAAATTCGTGAAATATTCATAATTAGCGATGGAAAAATAAAACAGAGAGGGTCAGAGAAAACTAAGCAAAACAGAGGTAATCAAATCAAAATAAAATAATCAGAGAGGAAGTAAAACTGGGTAGAAATTAAAAACATAAAACAGAGAGGAAATATAGAAAACAAACAGGAAGAAAAATAAGAATTTAAAACATAATAGAGAGAGGCGAAAAAACAAAACAGAGAGAGGAAAATAAATAAGAAAACAGAGGAAGAAAAATAAAAAAAAAACGTGGGAAAAGAGTGAGGAAGGAGAAATGGACAAGATGGAAACAGATGGGAACGAAAATGGAAAACACTGGAAACAAAGAAGGGAAAAGTAGAATCTGGTGTGCATGGGGCTATTTGACAGCACCATTGGGCTGAGCTTTGGCAGTGTGGGTTAAATGCATCTGTGGCTATCTCATAGAAATCGAATGGATAAGGAAGCATGAAGAAGGAAGGTTTGTACACATATCCATGGAGTGTCTGTATGACCGTATCCGATACAGATACATTTCCATTTTTGTAGTATTCGGGTTTGATAGCTGCGAAAGCATCTGTCGGCTGTCGCAGCTGCTTCTTTATATGCGACTGACCCCGTGGCAGCCAGTTGCCACTCCTCACAACTATGATATCGTCGCTATTGGTCGTTCTCAATTTATCCATTGATTCTTATCTTGCCCTGCTGTTTCTGAGGTTTGACCTTAACTTGACATTGTGAATCTGTCTATCAACTCTGAATTGTGATGCTATTATATTGTGATGCCTGTTAAACATCTTTTAGGATCAAGTAAACTCTCAGGACTTTACCAAGTTTGGCTTCCTTACAGAAACTAGAGATTTGTTCAAAATTTGCTTTGCTAAGTGCTATATTACAATACTTTGTACTAAACCATGTCACGCAAAATAATAGTGGTTTTTTAAAATTCAACTATGCTATAGTACTACAGTGCCACTATATTCTGTATTTGACAACACTGACCTTGCCTCTAGATGTTTATCGAAATGGCTTAGATTGATATGTTTCTGTAAATGCACGCCTAATAGGATTATTTTGTAGCTTGTGTTGAAGTCTCTTTGACCTCTTTAATGAGACATGTAAAATCATCTGTAAAACAGGTTGTTGAACAATCTAACTCAAGCGCTACAGAGTGCTGGGTTAGATCTGTCGAAGGCTAACATTTCAGTTCAAATTGATCTTGGGAAGCGTGCAAACAAAGAGCCAAGTGGCACAACCTCTTCTCCAAAGGTATACCTATGGCATTTCGTCTTCATTAATATTTGTACCTTTTAACTAGCAAAGTGTCTAAAAAGAAGAGTTTGATACACTATTAGAAATTAGAATATATAGATATGCTTGTTGTATAAAATATGTATATTTTTTTTTTGGTACAAAAATAATATGATCTTTTGTTCTCGACTTTTTAATGTAAAACTTGGAAAACATTATATATTTCATAATTATTACTGTTAATGAATTTAAGGAATTGATTTGACAAATATTAGCATCTCTATTCTAGCCTGTAGCCACGGATACGGATAGTGTTGTATTGGGCACCTGCCCCGACATGCGACATAGTGTTTTAAAATGGAGCTGTGGTCATGTTTGATTACGGAATTCATGTCTCAGTTTGTATGTTCTGTTGTGCTCTTGGAACACAATGCACTTTTTACATCAAAAAGCATAAATAGGAGCAATTATAATTTCTCATTTGCTCTCTCTAGTAAGATGATACATTAGAAGTGTGGAGAAACAAACTTGTAGAAGATGACAATTATTTTGTATCGCTGCTGTGATATCACATTTATCACAAAACAAGTGAGTCAAATCTTATCCACACAGCTTGTAAATCCACGCCAAAAATCTGTTTGATCTGTAAAATATATTGTACTGAACAAAACAGTACATAATAAAGTTTAAGCCTTTAAGGTATTGAATAAATTTTATTTTGTACAATGTTTGATGGAGAAAAATGTTATTTTTCTATTTTAGACAAGTTGTGGAGAGAACAAAAATTGTATCTAAAAGTAAAAACTCCAATTATCCAACCAATAATGAATTTTTTGTTTGCATTCATTAATGAATATTTATTTCAATCGATCAATTTTGTCTGTGAAATACTTAGGTAGTTTCAATTAACATTTGAGTAAGACCTCAAAATAATTGGGGTCAACCCTCTTCTTAAGTCTGAAGAGCATCATGTTGTAGCAATAGTTCATGGACTGACTGAAGAAAGTTCACAATATTTGAATGTTTCATTAGAATGATATATCGATTTAGTTAAGTAGCTTTTATGTAGTTTTGAACTAGTGTTTCAGCCACAAAATAGTTCTGCATAGTTGCTGATACAAACTGATTGTTACAAGCATTTTGAAACACAAATAATCTGTAACATTCAGGTTAGCAAATTAGAAGAACATATTCAATTCATTCTGCAGTTAGCTATATCAATTGTTAATAGCTATATCCATTTTGTTAATTGACTAGTGTAGTATAATGACAAGATGTTGGATTCGTGTGTTTGAGGAATGCACGTGAAACCATACTCTTGAGGTATTAGAGAAATGTCGAATGCAATTTGGGCTTCTAATCATTTGGATTCTTTGTTATATTCCTACTTTTTAAATCTGCATGCAATTTTTTTGATTTTTTTAGTTTCAATTAACAAGATGATGTTGCATGCTTTGTGTAGTGGAAAACAATAATGGATGATAAAATCAAACTCAAGCAAGAGTAGGAGGACTATAAGGTAACTTCAACTGAACTTGTCTGCCCGCACTAGTATCTGAATCCTAATACCTTCACACACGACTGCAAGCTGAACTTAAAGTCATGCGAGAGGATGCAATGTGGAGAAGATCTCAAGGTGAGCTTCTGCAATGTAGCTGGTTCCTATTAAGTTTGTTAGAGATATAATATAATAGGAAGTAAAATGCATTCACATGTCCTCACCTAACAACTTAAGCTTTTGGGACTTTGTGTTATCCACACGCTTCTAGCTAGCCCGAAGGGCTTTTGAGCAATGGTGTGTGTTAGAAATATGACATATAAGTAGTTCATGTGTTTTCATTGCAAAAATGTGTGTTCTATTGCTGTTATCATTTCAAAAATTTAAGGTTCCAGAAATTCATACAAGAATATGTGTTCTATTGATTGCAAAAATTGATTCAACATATGTGTTCTGTATTTTTGTTGCTTTTTGTTACTTTGTTAGATTCACAAAGAAAAATAACATGTCTTTAGTAAAGCTCTAAAAATGGATTGGATAGAAAATTCTATTGAAATTGTTATGCTGTTCTTGTTTATTGAAATTGTATCCTCTTCTACTATCTTCTTAATATGGTTTTCTTTTAATTCTTTTCGTAGTGAGATTTGTTATCATAGATTAATACTTATATTGAGTTACTATTTTCATTCCTCAAATACACAATTTATGAAACATAGTTAATTTCTGTCAAAATAAAGTGTACCACTAACTACTAAGAAGAGATTAGTTAAGTAGCTTTTGATGTAGTTTTGAACTAGTGTTTCAGCCTCAAAATACCTCTGCGTTGTTGCTGATACAAATTGATTATTACAAGCATTTTGAAACACAATCTGCAACATTCAGGTGAGCAAATTAGAACATATTCGATACATTTTGCAGTTAGTTATACTTATATCAATTGTTAATAGTTTAAGGCGAACTGCAAGAATATCAACTTAACCTTTTGTTTTTATTTTTTAAGGTTGAGGGGATAGGATCAAGAACTCAAGAAGTGGGAAGCATCATTTTAAGGTTGGTGTTCTTAGCTCACTGATCAAATTATCTATAAGTTTCTGTTATGCTTTTGAAGCAAGGCAGAAGAACTATGTTTAGTTGAATCTTGAAGTTCAAATATTTGGATTAATGCAACTGTTTTTATTGGATTAATGGAACTGTTTTTTAGTTAGTATGATTCAATGAATAACTAAAGATTAATCTGAATAACACACATGAAAATGAAAAGTAGATTGAGACTTCTTAAAGCTTGATAATATGCGAAGGGAAAATATTAGTGTTGGGTAACCGAACTAGTTTGAACTAAGAATTGAAGGAGTTAACAGATGGGATTCAAAATCCTGGTTGAGTAGAAAGTCCTAATATAACTAATAAACCACATGTTTTACGATATCTATTGCCATATTGTCTTTGCAAATGTAATATAATTGCCTAATGTGTATTTTCAGGAATTATATTCGGGACCTTTTGCATTTCAAGGAGGATTTCAAAGGTATTGATAGAAAGAAAGACTTGCCTTCAGGTAATTAAATTAGTGCTCTCACTTTTTTGAGTTTTTCAAATTGCTCTGCTAGTTTGTTAATTTGTAGTCTTAATAAAATGCTATTAGGAATTTGATCCATTTACTATACATGCTTGAGGTTGAGGATATGTGAACTTCTTTTGTTTCATTGCTGCAGAATATAATGTATCTTTCTTTTTTGTTTTCTTAGTCACGGATGCCAGTATCATTGTTGAGATGATTTGTCCCAATATTAGCAAGAAAAATAGTAAAACAGATGATAAGACAATTTAAAGTGGGCAAAAGAAGCGGGAAAATAAAAAAGAATTTGAACATGTGGTTCATGAAGTGTTGTGTAGACAATATATATGTGAGGTAGTTGTCAAGGATTTGTATGTATGGCTTATATGAAGATGATTTGTAATACAATTTATTTTCTTCTCATTCTAATCTTTTGCATTCACACGTGATATCTCAAAAGTTTAGACGTCTACACTTATATAATATGAAAAATAATTAATTTCTTTAGCAGTACTAAATTGATTAAGTTTCCTCAAGCATTTGTCATTAATTTCAATTGCACATTCAAAACCGCAACTAATTATTTGATTACATAAATACTGAAATATATTAATGCTAATTACACTACAAGAAAAACAGCAAATTGCAATAGTCAACTTAGCTGCAGTTGTAGTACAGTAACCGCCGCCTATCACATACACCGGCGGTTTGGCACCGGCCACACCTGGAAGATAGATTAATGCGGTTTGAAACTGCCGCTATAAAACAAAACAAAAATAACGTCTTTCCCTTTTCCCTCACGAAGCAATAAAACACTTCAACACTTCTTTCCCTTTATCCCTCCCTCACCGGGCTCCCACTTCCCCTCATGAATCTCAACGGTGGCTTCTTTGTCTGATCCAATTTCTTCCCCCATCGTTCCAAGCTGTCCTGTCGTTGCAAGCTCAACCCCATCCCAGGTTTTATCCCTTTGTCTGGTTCTTTTCCTGTTAATTTTTGGTCCTTCAATTTCTGATATTAGAGTTTAGTTTCTATATTTTAGGACACAACCTCTGATTTAAGGGTACAACAATTTCTTGTATTTTGAATGTGTCTCTCAGATATTAGGGTTTTAATTTCTTGTTTTTTTGGTACATAAGCTCAAATAAGTAAATCTAAACAGACCCTTAATCTTTTAACTTATTCGATTTCTGTGTATTTCCAATCACTAGGTCCACAGGAAAGGTTAGGCAATTTTGACGCGTCAAGCTGGGAATAAGTTCTTTGCTGATTGTGGATCATCAGAGCCGAAATGGGTGTAAGTACCAGCTTGATTTTTAAAAGGAATTTAATCTATATGCATTGCTAACATATACATTGTTCGATTAACACTATCTTGGATCATAAACTCGTTATTGATACAATGTCTTTTTACACAAATCTTATTGTTTATTGGTTCATTATTGAAGTTTATAACTAGAAGCTAACATGATTTGTAGAATTTTCTTGTTTACCTAGAAGTCTTACATTTCGTGAATCCAATTGAGTTTTGATTAATTTTATGTCCTTCGGTTCGGTATAATAAGCAACTTAATTAAGTGCTTATGTATAAGCTACTTCTATATTCGAAGATAAAAAGAATATGGAATAAAAAGTCTGACTGTTTTCGTAAGTTATCCTATGTCGTACAGCAGTACGCTGAAAACAGCTTATGGACACGTCATAACCTGTGTCCGTAAGCTCTCCCAAACAGTTTGACAAGTGTTTATGCCCGTAGATATGTTCAAATGAATCAATCCAAACAATCTCTATGGTTTATGTATGATGATAGTTCTTAGATAAATTTTTCAGTTCTTTTTTACTTAATTTATATTAACTAGTATAGTATAGTATAGTAATCTTTGATGATTCCCATAATCCCATGAATGAATAGTAATTTAATTCCCATGAATGAATAGTATATTAACTGATATAGTATAGTATAGTATAGTAATTTTTCAGTTCTTTTTGCAGTTTTTTTTTCAGTAGTATAGGAATCAATCCAAACAATCCTGTAGACACGTCATAAATGAATTTTCATCAGAATATCAAAAGTTCGTAATATTTGCATTTGATAGCTTTTTGATGAACTTATTTCTCTTTTGTTTCTCTTTTATCTGTTTTGACAATTTTCCTTATTTGGTGTTTGGAATCATTATCAAAGTACAGCTATAATTGTTTTGCCATTCCAAGCTTTTGTCATCACTCATTGAACATCATCAAGCATGACTCACATTGATGTATTTTAGCTTTGGAAGGTGAACTAGTACTAATTTGTAAGGGTCATAAAAGAATCTTTTTTTTTGACTAAGGGTTATAAAAGAATCTTATAAAGTGTGAAAACTTGAATGAATTTAATGAGAGTGGGGATGAGTTGTAGGGTCATGTCATCCCATGGTAGTCAGGTAGTACATCAACTAAAGGCCAAGAAAGTGGGTAAAACAAGCAGGAAAATAAAAAAGAATTTGAAAATGTGGTTCATGAAGTGTTGTGTAGACATATATATGTGAGGTAGTTGTCAAGGATTTGTATTTATGGCTTATATGTCTTTTAATTTGGTCTGTGAAATTTGAGCACTATGTTTGTGCCAGAGAGTTCAAGTAATTCTTCTTCATTTGTTTAGTATGACCACTATCAAAATAATATAGAAACCTCCCATATGATAAGTAGAATTAGCAAAATAATAACTAGTTACAAAATGAAGATGAAGCATCTCACTCTTCCTTTTGTGTTCATAACTTTTCTTTTACTCTTAGCATCACCAACATACTCGTATTACCCAAAACAGATTCCATCTATCTATGTTTTTGGTGACTCCCTTGTTGATAGTGGGAACAACAAATATATTCCTAAAGAATCATTTGCAAAATTTCCACCATATGGTATAGACTTCGGTGGTAAACCGACTGGTAGATACACAAATGGTAAAACTGTGGTGGATTACTTAGGTGAGAAAAAAAAGTTCATTCACCTTTCTCTGTTTCATAAATTCTTAGTTCATTCATTCTGTTAAAAAAAATTTGTTATGTCGGATCAGTTTTGTATCTAGTATCCGTGTTAGTATTTTGTTGATTCATGAAACTTATAATCACTATTTGTGCAGCTTTACATCATGGATTACCTTTTGCTCCTCCCTATTTGGGACTTAATAAGACTCAAAGAAAAAAAATTCACACAGGCATAAATTTCGCGTGTGCTAGTTCTGGCATTCTTCCAGATACCTACAATGTAAGTTTCTTAACTAAGTTTTGAAGTTTATCAGGTTATCTATTTTTTTAAATTGTAGTTATATCTTATGATATTATTTTCCTGTTTGCAGGATAGTTTGACTCTTGACAAGCAAATAGAGTTATTCAAAAGTTTTCTGAAGAATAACTTGCCAAATTTGTTTGATGATAAAGAAAAATTAGAGAGGCATCTATCTGAATCACTGTTTATTGTCTCCACTGGGCTGAATGACCACTTTGCTACCGGAGACTTTCGTGGCTCTAGAAAATTTGCTTCCTATTTGCTAAAAGAATTTTCTCTTAGACTGCAGGTAAGTGTAACATTAACAGACTTTAGGAGGCGTTTGTTTCATGGAATTAAAATGCATTCCTATCATTAACTTTCCCAGGAATATAATAGTGGGAATATTTTTCCATGGAAAATTTAACAAATCTGTTTGGTTGATTATTTGAGTTCTTGGGAATTATTTTTCAAAGAAATGCAATAATTATTAAAATATCCTTACTATGTAAACATGACACATAGTGGGTATTGTGTGCCTTGCAGTTACTTAGGAGTAGAAATGGACTTTAGAGACAAAAACTAATCTCAACTGCTGGGAATAAATAATTCCCACCCCTTGCGCTGGGAATAAAATGGGGACTAAAGTAGCCGAAAAAAATTACTGGGAATAATTATTTTCTTGGAACATTTTTGTATGAGTGTGTACCAAACATAAGAGAATCGTGCAAAAGCTTCTAATTCTGCGAATTGTGCCAATTCCAATTTTAATTTACCAGCTACTTGTTTCATGGCTTTAATTTGAGCCGCGGATCCAACTCAAACATAGAAATAAATAATTCCTACCTTAGTTTCCCAGGAATTTAGTTTGTAGCTTTGAAACAAATGCCTATAATCTGCTTTTAAGAGTTTCGACTGTGCTTCTAAATTTCTTTCATTGGTTCAATAATTTGCTTAATGCAGATAATTTACAGTCTAGGAGCAAGAAATTTTTTTGTGAATAACATTGCACCAGCAGGGTGCTTTCCATCATCTGCTGCAAAATCAAAACCACAAGGAGATTGTAATGAGACAATCAACAACGCAATTTCCTTTTACAATGATGGTTTGCCTCTTGTACTTCAAAATCTGCAATCCCAACTTTCTGACTTTACCTTTATACATTCAGATCTCTATGAGAACTTTATGTATCTAAGGAAAAATGGACACAAATATGGTAAGAACTAATTCAAGTGATTACTAAAAGAAAGACTGATAAGGATGATTCAGATCCTCTTTCACAGTATTGATGCATCAAATTTCTTTTTACATGAAAACAAATTTGATCTACTACTGTCTTATGGAAAAGGATATGAGTCGGGATTTATAACGTCTTGTGTTGGCATTGTCGCATTGACGCACTTAATTGAATAAAAATTGTGTTTCTTTGCAGGAATATCGAAAATATGGGAACCTTGCTGTCCAAATACGATTTATGGTGATCTCAAATGTGAACCGTATGATGTTCCTTGTCCAAACAGGAACACTCATCTGTTCTTTGATAATCACCCATCACAAATATCCAACCACATATATGCAAACCGGTGCTTCAAAGATAAAATAATATGCAAGGGTTTCAATATGTTGTAATATCATTATATCAATATGATCCTCTTTAAAGGATGCATCCATCATTAATATGTAGCATCCATCGTTAATATGTTATCTACTGGATCAAATATTATAGTTTAATATTATGTGTTTTTTAAATAATTTGATGTGTGCATGCAAATTATTGTGTATATATATTTTTTTAGACAGTGTGTATATATTTTTTTATGAACAAAATTTATTAATATAAGAAATATTTCAATACTTCGTCAAAAATATAATATTAATCCATTGTTTTATTAGCTAATGATTTTCTCGTTAATAGATACCAGCAACATTAATTCATTTATTAACATTACTCACATTAATCCAATTACATCGATGCCAATTAAGCGGTAACCAATAACAAATGACATCCATTTATTGAAAAACCAAAATAAGTGTATGATTAGGGGTGGGAATAGGCTAGGCCGAGCCGGGCTTTGTAAGGCCTGAGCCTGGCCTTCTTCGAATTTATGAAGCCTAAAGCCTGGCCTATTAATTGGGATGAGCTTTTTTTTAAGCCTGGCCTGGCCTTTTTAAAAGCCTGATTGAGCCTATAAGCCTATTTAAAAGCCTATTTTACATTGAGATTTTTTTTTAAAAAAAATATTCAAATTGAGACCTTTAAATAGTTTGTTTTGTCTATTATAATATAGGTTTATAAAAGTCTTTATATATCATTTAATCTATTTTTTAATCTTAATGTTAATTTACCGTTACATTGTCCTAATATTAGAAAAAGAATAACTCATTACTCAATGTATTGAAAAGAAATAAAATTAAAATATCATCAAGTACGTAAAAAAAAATTAAAGTCATATAAATAGGTCGGTCTGATAGGCTTTGTAAGCTTTTTATTAAGCCTAAGCCTGGCCTATTTAATTAAATAGGCTTTTTTTAAAGCCCGAATCTTGTCTTTTTACTAAATAGGCCGAGCCGAATCGAGCTTTTAATAGGCCGAGCCGTAGGCCCCTGTCGGGTAGCCTGGCCTATTCCCACCCCTATGTATGATGAATATCATTATTCTTTTTTATTAATCATATCTTTCTTCATTGCAATTTTACCCGCATGGTGTGGACACATATTTATAGATGGATGCATTGCGAACCGATTACAATGGATTCTATTATTAATTATTTCACTCTAGTAGGAAGATTGGTTCAAGGTAAATTTGGCAAACATTTTCGCCATCTTATTTGGTTAACTACCTTGTGGTGCATTTGGGGGCTTTGCAATAATATCATTTTTAGAGGAACAAATTGCATTATGTCGCATCTTGTAGATCAAATATGTCATTTATCGTGGTTTTGGTTTATAGGCAGAGGCCGTTTGTGTAATGTAAGTTATGACGATTGGTGTAAAAATCCCTTAGATTGTCTTCGGGACAATCAAGTTCCTCTTCCTCATTCTTGAATTGTAAGGATTGAGTATCACTTGTACTCCTTATAATTCAATTCTTTTCTTATCAAAAAAAAAATTAATCCTTCTTGTGTGGTTTTAGATGGAGTGAGACCCTCTCCATTTCTTAACTTATAGACATTCTTCATATAGATAACAATATAATTAAACTATAAATAAATTCTTCATATCTATTATTTGACCACTAAATAACTTTAAGTATCTACTGAAATAAAGAGATAGTTATTCCAACAATTTATTTTATTTAATATTGATTTAATCATTTCAGCATGCCAATGACAATGAGAGTTACTTATTTGATACCACCATTTATCTCAATACATTTGACTGCAAAGTAACATACATACTAGGGTGACATATTGGAAAAATAACAAACAAGAAAATCTTAGGCATGCCAAATGAACACCAAATTTAAGTTATCCTTTGAGAAGGAACTTTTGAAGCCAAAAAGCAGAGTACTTGGGATATCTTTTCAAGTTGTTCATGAAATCCACATAAATGATTCCAAAACGAACTGTGTAACCTGCATCCCATTCATAGCTATCAGAAAATGACCAAGCATAGTAGCCCTTCACATTTGCCCCATCCCTGCAAGGAAAAAGACAAATATTTATCAATTCCTTAATGTAGGAATATTATGTAATCATGTAATTAATGTAAATATATGTTGAAATGTTTTATACATTAATTAATATAATACTACATTCGTTTTTTATTATAAGAGACAAATGCATTTTCTAGATTCATTAGACTAGATACATAAGTTGTCTAATGAATCTAGAAAATGCATTTGTCTCTTATAACAAAAAACGGAGGTAATAATAAATAAAAATACATAACTATGTAAAATTTAGTGAATACTACCTCTGTTCCTTATTATAAGAGACAAATCACTTTTAGACTTATTGAATAATGTCTATATATTGACCAGATACAATAATTATTCAATATATCTAAAAAGTGATTTGTCTTTTATAATAAGGAACGAAGGTATAGTATTTATTAAACTCTTAATTAAATATTTTGGCTAAGTGTAAAAAAAATAACAATCAACGCATACTTTATTCCTTGAAGGATGTATTTTAGATGGCTATCATGGTATTTAATCCTAATACCATCTTTACGAGCTACATTGGCCGGAATTGAGTCATTCCTTGATTGAGCAATACCTGAAATATAATAAGAAAACATATTCATACATTAATTATCACACTCATTCTCAATTAAATTATTTAAGTAGGCCTTGCTAGTAACTATATAAGTACCATTTTCAGTAATGTATACTGGTGGATTCTTGTATACATTTTTTATGTGTGTCACAAGATCATGAATTCCCTTTGGATAGACATAGAGCCAGTTCAAATCAGTCTGCACAAGCAAAAAAGTTTTGCCTCATTATAGTAAAAGGCCCTAAGCCATTGTATGGTACAATCTATACATTCCAACCCCGTAATAGGGACTTGGATAGCTTGTAGTAGCAGAAACACACATTTCACTGTAGTAATAGATTTCAGCCCTTGATTTAATATCAAACGGTTCAGATTGTATATAGTAAAATTAAGTAAAAATAATCTTAACCGTCAATTTAAGATCGAACGGTCCTGATCTATTACAGCGTCTTGCTACAACAGTGGGGAATCTATGTCCTCGCAATACTATGAAGTCTGGACACTGACACGACACAGATACCTTTGAGAAAATGATATATTTCAATGTAATCGTAAGTGTCTGTGTCGTGTCGTGTCGGATACGTGCGTATCCGACACCGAGACACGCCTATTCCGAAAAGTGTCTGAACTTCATAGTCGCAATAGTTACCGAAATACTATAACATTTTAAAAACATATATATCATACCGAGGGACCAATAGCTACACCATTCTTCATTGCTGTGGGGATCAAGGGAAAAATAAATTCTAGAGTTGTAAGTTACGTTCAATTTTAAAATGTAATTGAAAAAACCTACTATAATAATTTGTTATTTTACTATTAATTTTCTATAAATACTTACGAGAAACATTTGCTTGCATATCAGTGTAATAAGTCATGTTGACAGTGGTTGGTGGAATGCTTTGTGCATAATATGTGGAGTAATAATTTACACCAAGAAAATCATAGGAACCTTTGATTATTTCAGATTCTTCTTTTGTAAATTTAGGGAGTCTATTACCCAATAATGATATCATAATTTGGGGATAGTGACCATATGTAATTGGATGAGCAAACCTGAAAAATTAATATATTGTTATTATGATATTGTCAAATAATATTACTTTGATTAGTAATAATTTAATAATTCATGATAAATTAAACATATTAATATTACATTTCATCTCAATTTGTAAATACATATTACCATCCAAAAAAGAAGTCAAGAGCTCGACTTGCAGCTTTACGATCTGCAACACTATTGGAATATGGTTCGAAGAAATGGGTCACTAAGGTAACTCCAATTTTTCCATTTTGATGAGCCTATATATATGACACCAACGTAACATAAATTTATCAATTGTATAATAAACAGAAAAGTGAGGCTAATTCTAAAAGAAGAAGAAAAAATATAGACAAGTAATACATTTTTAACAAAACATACTTTTTATTATTTTGATAAAGCAAACTTCCACTTTGGTATCAGATATATATTTTTTTTATATTGAAAATCTAAATTGCTAGAAATTGATCCATTGACTTCCTTCTATCCAACCAATATGTCCTTCAACTTATACTACTTGAATTATTTTACAGAGATACTTTGGTATCATATATGTATACGATATATTATACTGTTGTTGTCTTGCTGACTATGTAAAAAATTGCAAACACATTTTCAAATATCTATTTTATTAATCATTTTGCTTTTATATTTTTTTTATGTAGGCTTTTGTATTTGTATTTTTTTTTGTTTTCACCCTCTGATTTTTAGGAGAAAGAGAGGCTATATTAATATAGAGTTCAGGGCGAATTCTAACATCAAATGGTTTTAGTTCCCTCTCAAATACAGTTGGGGAAGATCGAACTGTGGTCCTCTCTAACAAATCCAGCGCTAATCACCATTAAACCAATTAACGTTTGGCGTTCTTGTAATTGTTTTTAAATTTGGTACGGAAGGAGTATAGTTGTTTGCAAAATTAGCTAAATTGGTGTGGTCATCCTTTATATTGTTTTCATAGCCTCTAAATAAATAGTCTTATGAATTGTTGTACTCTATAATTCATTTTTTGTGCTTATAAAAAAAAAACTACATGCGGGAGAAACAAAACCCATTTAAACAATGTGGACCTCTATTAGGATTTAGGATATATATTAATTAAGCCATAAAGATAATTAAATTCAAAAGACAACACATTTGTTTGTAGAGCCTTAAAAAATTTAGTATTTATAAATTTAGAATTAAAATTTAGTATTTATATTTGTATTATTTTTTACACAAGGATTTATATTTAATATTTAGTATTTATAAATTCAGAATTAAAATTTAATATTTATAAATTTATATTTGTATTTTTTATATGTCTAAATTTTAGAAAATGTTTTAATTTATTGTGAATATTTTACAAATACAGACGACATGACTACTTTGTTCAAGTTTATGCAATAGATAGCTAAGCATGATATTTTTGAAGTCATTACCTGATAATTTCTTTTATATAGTCTAACTGCAGCAGCATGAGCAAGTATTAAGTTATGAGCAACAATATAAGTCTCTCTAGTTGAGTCACCAGCTTCACAATTTCCAACATATTTAGAACATCTACCAGGTGCAAAAGTGCCACCCATGTATCCATTGATGGTGAAGGAAAAAGGTTCATTGAGTGTAGCCCAATGCTTAACCCTATCTCCAAATGTCTTGAAGCAAAAGTCAGCATAGTCTTCAAAATCCTTCCTGTTTTATCCATTATATTTAGAATAAATTTAGAGTAAAATAAAGTAAATTTATAATTTAGAATGAAGAGATAAACTTTTAATTATTTTTAAAAAGGACACTTACTACCTCCGTCTTAAATTATAAGGGGAAAACTCATTTTGTTTGTTCTAAATTATAGGGAGAAAATTACCCGTAACATTTATCTTTTCCAAAAATTATTTTACTTATTCTCATAAAATTAAATGTAAATTACATTTAATTTTCTTTCTCCTCTTTTCTCAATAAAAAGTAACAAATAAAAATTATTTTTACATCTTATACAACTTATTTCAAAGAAAAACACACATAAACATATTCCAAATTATTATGTTTTGATTTTTTTAATAAATATAATTTGTTTCCCTACAATTTAAAACTGATGGTCGAATAGAGTAACCTCTTAAGTTAAAATAGGAGTTTTTTTTTTCTTAATGAAAAATTATATGTTAAAGATAGAAAAAAGTACAAGGAGTACTAGATCCATATTAGAGACCAAGTATCATATGGGTGATTTGACAATAATATTACTTACACTACTTTAGGGCTTAGAAATCCCATATATTCATCTTCAAGAGCTTGTGGGAGATCCCAATGAAATAGAGTTACAAAGGGTACTAAACCTGATAAATAATGAATTCACAAGGCTAGTTATTTCAATAAATAAGATTTTATTTTTTGATAAACAATGATGAATTATTAAATAAATTAGTTAATGAAAAATGGATAAATTAGCTAGTTAGTACACTTTTTTACTATATTTATAAATAAAAGTAAATTTTTTTAAATTTATTAAATAGTTGATATATGTATTTGGTCTATACTCCCTCCGTCCCGAAATATAAGGAAAAAAACCACTTATTTTTTGTCCCAAAATATAAGGGAAAAATTCAATTTCAAGAATGTTTTTTCCTTATTCTCATGAAATTAAATGTAAATTAAATTTAATTTTCTGTCTCCCTACTTTTATCTATAAACAACAACCAATCAAAATTGATTTTACATCTTTCCATGCACTTATTCTAAAAAAGATTCCACAAAACTATATATATATTTCTAATTCTGATGTTTAAGTTTTTTTAATAAGTGTGTTTTTTTTTTTTTCCTTTATATTTTGGGACGGATGGAGTATTTAATAAAGCTGAAGGGAGTAATAGTATATATAAGAGATTCTTACCATTTGCTAGGATCTCATTAATGAGGTTGTTATAGAATTTAACTCCCAATGGATTGACTGCCCCCTTGCCCTCTGCATGTGAAAAAAATATAAATAGTTAAGAAATTTTGATAAAAATCGAATAAAATATTATTCGATATTTTCATTTAAATGAAATTTTGATAGAAACTCTTGGTTATTTTATTATCTTACTTGGGAATATTCTTGACCAGGAGATGGAGAATCTATATGAGTCCAACCCAATTTCTTTTACCATCTTGATGTCACTCTACAAAATAATTGAAGTTAGTTCATGTTTAATTACTTCAAAGTATCTCATTATTACTCACTCCCTTCTCACAATAGTTGTTAAAGTTGATAATATATTGAAAATAAATTATATGCAAATGTACCTTGTATCGATGATAAAAATCGGACCCTATATTACCACTACTATGGTCCCATATCTTATCTGTTCAATCAAGAGAGAAAGAAAGTGAAATTTAATTCTTTTTAATTGGATCCATATGAGCTCAAAAACTCTATAAATATGTAGATAAACTAGACAAGCAAACATTGTACAAAAAAAAAACTAGACAAATAAACAATTTTTTATGAGTTTAATTAGTTAGTATGAACAACTAATTATCTACCTTAAAAAAAAACTAGACAAATAAACAATTTTTTAAGAGTCGAAATTCGATATTCGGACACTTCTTATCTACCTTAAAAGATAGAAATAACTAGACAAACAAACAATAATAGAAAAAATAATTAAAATATGGCAACCTGGATGTTGTTTAGTGAAGGTGTCCCATATGCTTGGTCCTCTTCCATCTATATTTGAAGCACCTTCTACCTGAATATTTAACAAAACAACATAACTGATAAATCTTTCATGCTTACCTTTTCTCCAATAGGAAACATACGCATAGTGTTTGACAGATACCAAAAGAGTTTTTAAGTGGCCACATGCAATTGAGCCACAATTGATCAGGGTAATAGGATGACCTAATTGCAAAGTGACTTAGGCTATGTTTGGTATCACGGTAGATGTGTTAGAATTGCGGTGACATACCGTGATTTTGCAGAAGCTACAACTTGTAGATTCTGGAAATCACGGCAGGTCACCGTGATTCTGACGCATCCACCGTGTTACCAAACATACACTTAATAAATCCTCAATAAATTTTGATAATATTAGTAAAATTTAAGTTAGATTTAATTCAATCTTATAAAATTAATTTATTTGTTGGGGAAAATTATTATAGCAAGTGTGAGCTAAGTCCTACATTATTTAAAAAAAGTTGAGGTTGAACACTTTATATAAGAGGGAATACTCATAAACTCATTGTTAGTGTGGTGTCCAACTCATTTACATCGATGTTCTTGGACCTAATATAGATGATCCCCTAAGATTAAGACTGCCCCTCGTTGACCCAACAAGAATTGCTCTCATTTAAAAATACAAGTTAAACTTTATTTCATTTAATGTGAATTCGATCTTTTTGCTTTAAGCTAAGTGTGAACTCAAGTGTAATACTACATTTTGTGTTGCCAAATGTTTTACAAAATAATATAGGAAAGTTGGTGTCTTTTTACTTTTTAGAAACAATGAAAAACAACATTTTTCCATTTTCAAAATTTCTAAAAATAATAGATCTATTTATAAACAATTCGTTTTAAAAAAGAAAATACTGAAGAAAATAATGCACCTATATATATGTTATTTATTATTTATTAGTTGATGCAAAAATAAAAATAAAAAATAGAAAAACATGGGAAGTAAACGGTCTTAATGTTGAACTAACGCAAATGCAATGCTTTAGTTGCTAATTAAGTGAACCTGGTAAGCAGAAGAACCAATTCCAAATAGAAAATCAGAAGGAAAAAGGGTTCTATTGAATGTTGAAGCATAGTGAGTTGGATGCACATTTTGTGATGCAGTTCTAGTGAAACCAGCCAAAAGGGTAGCCAGAGACAAAAGACAGAGGAGAGAAGGACCTATAGCTCCCATGGCTGTGTATTTGATGTTCAAAGATGTATAGTAGTGACATCTATTTAAATGCAAGAATGTTTGTCAATTTTTTTTTTAAATGAAAGAATGGACTATCACTTTTTATTTTGAATACCTAGAGAAAATGATAAATCATTATAAACTTAGACACATAAAGTGTAGAGATCAGAACTTGAATCTCAGTCATAGATTTTAACTTAACAATATTTACATTTTTTATTAGTTGAGTTATATTTATAGATTGGACAATGATTTTAATATTAGTTTATTGGAAATAGTTTTAGTCAAAATATTGTACAAATATATAATATGAATCTCAATTGTTTTGTAACATATACATCTCGATCATTAGCTAAAACATTAAATTTATGTTGTTAATGAAAGTTATCAAATTAGTCTAATTCCTAAGTGAGAAATTTTTTTTGTCAGTCTTTCTTTATCCTATGACCAAACTCTAAACTACTGTAACTCTATTTTCATAAGAACTAAAAGAAGACATAATAGTACAAAGCTTCTCTCTTCCAAAGCTTTTTGCCGGCCCTAGTCTTGTCTTGATCTCTCTCAAAGCTTTTCTATGTTTTGTTTTGAAAAAATGGGTGATTTTGAATCTTTTCTTGATCCAAAATCACCCTTGTGTATTTTTTCTTCTTTTTTTAATTTAAATAAGTGATTTTCACTTTGATTAGATTTTCTTTTGGGTTTTTTATGATTTTGTCGTCTCAGTGCGACTCTTGTTTATTTTCCCGTCTTGTGTGGTATTTTATTTTTCCATGTTGTGCAGTGTTCTTATTTTCTTGTTTTTTTGCGGTGTTTATTTAGTTTGGATGGACATATCAACTTTGATCGATTATGAATTCAAGCAGTGATCAAGTTCTTCAATGACGCAGATCTGAAAGCATAAGTATTCCAGTTACTTTATGTTTATCTATTATTTGTAGGCAAGAATATGCCGTTTTATGCTATTAACTTGGATGGTGTGAGTTTATTCGCATATTCATCCTTTTTTGTTTAGCAATGTTGAATTTGTACTCGACTATCTGAAATACTCTATCTATTTAAATGAATGAAAATCTTTTTTATTATTTTCAAACAAAAAATAAAAACTTAAAAAATTTATTTACTTCGCAATCGAACATTCAACTACATAAAACTTCTTTTATATGATTTCTATGCTTTTGAGAGAAAGATTGTTGTTAATTTAGCATAGAATTACCCAATAATAATAACCAAGATATAAATATATATAAATCCTATATAGTGTTTATAATTTAGATGATATAAATGACATTAGACACACTTTACTTAATTAGTTCAAAGTAGTGTCTAAACTTACTACAAAACCAAAATAGATATAACATTTACAAAGTGCAGTCTAAAGTCAAAAAAAAGTGTTGTCTAAAAATTAACTTGTGTGTCTTTATCTTCACAAAAAAAAAAAAAAAACTTGTGTGTCTTTCATTTTTTTAACTAGGTTCCTTAAAATTGGTGACTTTCGAAGTTTAGTTCTTACTTAAATAGTATTATTAAATTTTTAGTCTTTAAAAAATTATCATCATGCACTTAGTTTTGATCCTTATTGTTATATATTAATTCAACTTGTATTTTGAAATGATTTTTTTGCAAGTATATATGTTTAGAACATCATAAAAAGTTCTTCCAGAAAAAATGAGCTCGAAATTTGATTTTTATGTCACAAATTTCCTTACTTTAATCTTGAAGTTTTTCCGTTGAAACAATTCATATTTAATTCATATCTTTTTAAAAATTTTGAATTTTTGTATGATATTTTAAACATGCCTATAACAAAATCATACAAAAATTGAAGAGTTTAATTATAATTAAGTAAATTTTGTTTTAGTAGGGACTAAAACTATGTGCAAAAAAAATTATAGAGCCTAAAAATATATTAAAAAATAAATAAGGATTAAACTTCACATTTTATAACGACTAAATACATAATTTAATATATTAATGGTTAATAATATATATTGACATATGTGCAGTGATCAATTATGACACTTAAAAAGAAATGGAGGGACACATTTTCAAAATTATCCTTCATTATATAGTTTAATGTCCTAATAGAGGTCCACATTTTTGAAATGGTTAATGTTGCAAGCAATTATGTTCCCTCTCGTACTAAATCATCCATATTATAAAGTAATTTATAATTTGGTACCAATTTTTTCTCTAAACACTTATAATTTGGTATGAAGGGAGTAGAATTTTTGTGTCTAACTACTACATTCATCCAAATCTATAAGACTCTTTTGGTAAATTAAAAAAATTTAAAAAATTGACACTGATACTAAATAAATTTACAATTATTATTGTTTTTATAAATTTACCCTTTGAGACATTATTGGATAGTATTATTATAAAACATTGATTATAGATTATAGAAAAATATGGAGTACCATAATCAAAAATATGATGGGAAAAAAAATTAAAAAATAATGCAATTGAAAATTTTAAAAAATACCTTAAAAAATGGACAATTAAAAAAATTAATATAATGAGATTTTATATTTTGAGATGGATGTTCTAATATATACTCTTTCCATCTTAAATTATAAGAGAAAAAATAAAAACACATTCATTAAGAAAAATTAATTATAATGATTCTGAAGAAGTATATTTTTTTATATATTTTACTTAAAGTAAATAACATAAAAAAATATAAAAATAAATTTTATTTGTTATTGATTATTAAAAAGACAAGAGAGTAAAATTTTTTAAAAAAATTAAATATTTATTTTCTCTTTTATATTTTAAAATAATAAAAAAAAATTCTTTTATATTTTAAGACAGATATAATACGAAATCATAAGGGAAAAAAAGGAGCAAATATTGAAGGTAATAAGTTATACTCCCTCAGTACCAAAATATATGTCGTTTTGAGAAAAAAAATTGTACCACAATATATGTCGTTTTATATTATCAATGAAGCATTTAATGCTCTTTTTCCTCTTAAACCCTTAATTAATTATTTCTCTTTCTTCTTTCAATTCTATAATTTATCTTTGTTATCATTAATGAAGAATAATTTTATAAACTAACCTATAATTTATCTTTTCCATACAACAATGATTATATTTCTTAATTTGTGTGATATAGTCAAAACGACATATATTTTAATACGGATGTAGTATCAAATAGGCCCCACTAATTATAGATTATGAATGGATCATTGAACGTGTCGAAGGAAATAATTATGTGAACTGTATTGGTATTAATTATGGTCTCTAATGCAATTTAGTACCTCATAAATTCTTCTTTTTCCAAGGAAAAGAAAATGGTCCCTCAATTCAAAAATAAATTTTCCTGGCTGGTGAATTGAATATATTGTTCGTGTCAAAAGATGATGAAAGACAGTGTGCGGTGGAATTTATAGGGAAAATGAAGGTGAATGATGGTTTTGTCAATACTCTGTCTCATAATGATTACTACTATTGAATTGTCTTAATATATGTGCTCTTCAAAATTTTAACACTTTTAAAAAAACAATTTTTTTTTATAAGCTTTTTTTTTTTTGACAATTTTTTTTTATAAGCTTTTAAAAAACAATTTTTAACACTTTTTAAAAAAACAATTGGTTTGCTTAATATTAAGGGCTCAAAGGGCTTACTATTATCTTTTTAAAAACTAGCAAAATACTTGTGCATCGTACGGGTCAGCTAATTATTACTCCCTCCGTCCCAAAACTATTGTCCTTTTAGAGTTATGCACGTGGATTAAGAAACAATAAAGATTGATAAGTTAAGTTTATTTTACCCTTACTTTATTAAGAAAGAGAAAATATATTTAATTAATACTTTAACTTTTGTAAGGGTACAATTGATAAACTAACATTAACTTTACATTGGTTTGCGAAAAGAACAATAGTTTTGGGACAAAACTAAAATGCTAAAAGGACAATAGTTTTGGGACGGAGGGAGTAATAGTTAAAGAAAGTTTATATAATAAATTTTTTAATTTTTTAGAATATTTTAAACTGTATCCTGTTGTAGTTTTTATAAAATAGTTAATACTTTTAAAAAAACAATTGGTTTGATTAATATTAAGGGCTTACTAACATCTTTATAAAAATTCTATAAAAATTGAAAAATGATAAATAATAAAACACAATTTTTAAAACAAATAGTGCCCTAATGACACTAGTTAGCAAGACTCAAATTTACTATTTAGTATTTAAAAAGCTTAAAAAGTGTATCGGGTGCACTTTTTAGTATTTGTTTAAAATAATTTAGTGCTGATAAAATTACTTTCTCCATCTCAAAATATAAGGGAAAATATTACTTTTTTTGGTCTCAAAATATAAGGGAAAAATTAATTTCAAAAATATGTTTTACCTTATCTTTAATAATATAATTTATCAACTTTTCCTAATCTTCTCTATTTATCTGACATGTGGCAATGTTAAAATTCCATTTCCTCACAAGCATTTGTGCATTTGTCATTTAATGCAATTGTAATTATTATGATGATATGAATATGAATATGATTCTTTGAATTATAAATGAGTGTATGTTTTCAAATTATATTTTTATTTTTGTTAAAAAAAGAAAATTATTTATGCTGATTACCATAATTATTTTTGTCATTTATGCTGATTACCATAAGTTTTTTATAAATATAAATTGTCAAAAAATATTTTAAATATTAAAAAAGTTATTATTTAAAAAGTTATCAGATTAATGGATTAAAAAATAATAATCTCATGTTTTATTTTGTTCTTTTATTTAAAATATTTCAAATAATAAAAATATATAAACAAAATGAAATAATTTAAATAGAAATCTTCAATTTTCTGACAAATTTTTTTCATTTGCTTATTTGATGGTTTTTAAATTTTAAATACAGTATAGACTAAATTAAAACTTACGGTGTAATTATATTGTCAATGAATATTAAATGAAATAGCTATTATAAATATTATTGAATATTAATTTATTGATATTGATTACCCCTAATTTATTGTCATTTGTAACAAATCACATTTCAACATTACTATATTCCCCACTATATAAAGGCATACTGGTTAGTACAAATTGTAATGTAGTACAAATTGTAATGTTGATTATTTCTACTTTTTCTTCTTCCTCTTATTTTTATTTTATTTTTGATTTTTGATTTTTGATAATGAATTTTTTTTTCTTTTTTAGTTTTGAATTATTAATGTTTGAAATATATGATATATAGAATACCATTTTAACATTTTCGTTTAGGGTAATCGTATCCATGCAACGGGTTGGATCGTGATTTATAAATTAGAAGATAAAAATTAAAGAGGATAATGTATACTCCGTATCTAATTTTTGTGATGTCTTACATTTTGATTTGCTACTCTTATTACTTTTTTAGCATAAATTTGCCACTCTAATTGAAATATGTGATAGTCATTTTATTTCCAAAGTATTATATAAGTTATTAATAATTGAGACCAATTTCTAAAACCCTCTTAACTGAAATCTTTATATTTATCTTTATCTTTACTTTTAATACTATAATTTGGCAACTTTTTTTTCTTTTTATGTCCACATAGCACTTTCTCATAGCACTCTTCTCACAACATTTTCATATTAAATGCTATATACTACTCTTAAATTTTTTTATTATGATGATGATAAAAATTGGTTTTTTCTTTTAAAACTATGAATGAATGATGATTAATTTAGCACGTCGCTCCCTCCCTCAGCCACTATAATAAACATGTGTATTGATTAAGGCCCAAATTTCAAATTATATCATTAATTGTAATAATTGTAATTAATTTATAATATTTTATTTTATATAAAAAAATCAGATAGTCAACATATATTTAAGGTAAAATCATAAATTCATTTCCTTTTCCGTAAAAAT
The DNA here is from genome assembly GCA_951804385.1 of Trifolium dubium. Taxonomy (NCBI): domain Eukaryota; kingdom Viridiplantae; phylum Streptophyta; class Magnoliopsida; order Fabales; family Fabaceae; genus Trifolium; species Trifolium dubium. Next base: position 16,350,809 of record OX638069.1, on the reverse strand, counting down.
GACAAATCCAATAATTGATTGTTGTTTTTGAATTGGTAAACACAAATTGATTGTTATTTACACAATTTGGAATTTTTAATTATATAAAAAAATAACATATTTAAATTATTTTAAACTGAGAAAATTAAAATTATCATATTTAAATTTCTTTTTGCGTCTTACAATTTTTTATAAATGCTATTTTATAAAATCAGCATATTTTTTTTATAAATTAATAAAAAAAAAAGTAAATATATAAATAAAAGTATATGTCAATATTTTTTTATTTTTTTTATACAAAACCAGTTAAAAAAAATTTGGTAACTATCATTACTTTTCTTTTTTATACAATTGAACCACCAATCATAAAATATCATTATGTTTCTTATTTTTTTAAGGAAGTACTATTCGAAGTACTAAAAAAAATTATAAGGAAAAAATCAAAATATTTAACTTTTCTCAAGTATTAAATTTACTTATTCTCATAAATTAAATACAAATTAATTTTTTCTCTATCTCATTTTCTCAATAAAAAAGATTTTTACATCTTCCTATTTAACTATTTTGAAGAAAATTACACCAAATTATATTTTCAAATTCTCATCATTTTACTTTTTTTGATAAGTGTGATTTTTTGCTTTATGATTTAAGACGGAGGGAGTACATTGTTTTTTGTATAGACACATTTTTATCCGTAGATTTTTATAGACGTGTTTTTACCCGTGCATCGCACGGGTCTGAATACTAGTTCTCATAAAATTAAATGCAAAAATTTACTATTTAAAGAGCTTAAAGAGTGTATCGGGTGCACTTTTTAGTATTTGCCTAAAATAATTTAGTGCTGATAAAAGTTACTTCCTCCGTCCCGAAATATAAAGGAAAAAAATCACTTTTTTTAGTCCCAAAATATAAGGGAAAAATTATTTTCAAAAATATGTTTTTCCTTATTCTCATAAAATTAAATGCAAATTGCATTTAATTTTTCTTCTATCTCCTTTTCTCAATAAACAATAACCAATAAAAAATGGTTTTACACCTTCCTATGCAACTTATTTCAAATATATCCCCACAAAATCATATTTCAAATTCTCATTACTATGTTTTCTTAGAAATGAGATTATTTTTTTCTTTTATATTTTGGGACGTAGGGAGTACAATACATTACAAAGAATATTGCAAATTTTATGGCTGGTAAAAATTGTAGCACACTCATGGAGATATAATAGCTTCTAGATGATATATAACAACGCTTATTATATGAAGAAACAGCGTTGTGTAGGATAAAATTTTAACAGCGCTGTTGTGTATAAAAAAGTGTTTTTTCTTAACCTTTAATTTAACAATACTGTAATATGTCTGAAGCCTTGCCTTTTTGAAAAATTTTCAACCAACTTTTTGACATTCTTTTTTTCCCCAGAATATAGAACCCGAAGTTTGTGCGGAGTTTTGAGGGGTGAATGCACCATTTCGGGATCTAGAACCCGAAATGGTGTCTGCACCCCTCAAAACTCTGCACAAACTTTCGGTGGGTAGAGACACCATTTCCAGATCTAGAACCCGAATTGTTGTCTGTATCCACCAAAACTCCGCATAAATTTCGGTTTCTACATTCCGAACCTCATTTCGGGATCTACGTTCCGAATTAAAGGACAATTTAGGATTTTAGGAAAGTTACAGAGAAACATGGGTGGGCGATTGAGAAATTATCTACCTTTTTTAGCATAGTGTTTTACTGTTGATAAAAACTATAGTACATTCACGAGGTTATTGTAAATTTTATCATGGATAAATTTATGATACATTCAAAGGATAGATTGCAAATTGTGCGGCTCGTAAAATTTATAGTATAGATTACTACCAAAAAAATTATATTCATGGTGATTGTAAATTTTATCGCTAAAAAAAAATTATCGTAGATTCACAAAGAGATTGCAATATTTATTTATTTAAAAATTAAATTGGTATTTAATTATACAACCAATTACGCCCAACTCAATAAATTGCACGGAACGCAGCAAGGGTATCATGCTAGTTAAACTAAAGAAAATAAACATTTGCATTCCTTTTGGGTGGTTTACAAAGTGTCACTTTGACAAATGGACTATTACCTACAAGGCCCAAATACAACTAAAAAAGCAAATTATTTTTCGCGCCCCTATCATTTTTTCGCGTGCTCCCGAAAATGTCAGAATATTCTCTCAATATTTAAGCAGCAAATCATCGAACTAAGTTCACACTCTAAATATCAAACGACATTTTTTATGACCAAGCACACCATTTGCACCCCTTATAAATGAAAATATTATGAAAAAACACGGTTTGCTACTTATGTAGCGAACTCAAATACAGTTTGCTGACTACACAACAAACTCTGACACAATTCATTACCTATATAGAAAACTCCAACATAGTTCGTTGACTACATAGCAAACTCAAATACAGTTCACTACCTAAGTAGCGAAAACACATTTTGGTGTCTAGGTAGCAAACTCAAACTCAGTTTGTTGTTTAGAAAACAAACTCAGTTTGAACTTTAATTATTGATCTTTATCAAGATTTAACCACCATTTAAGACTATATTTTGATTGGCACTAGAGCGGCTGTGACATAATATCGACCAATCACACACACACACATATACACACAATATAGTTCTATAAATTGAAATATTTTTATTTTTTAGTTTTGAATCTTTAATCAATTATTATAAATTCAGATCTCATATAATTGTATTTACATGCATGATATCTTATTTGCTCAATAATTATCTGATAGTATTGACCAATCATACTTGAGGTTGAAGGAATGGGTTGCACTTTAACTTGCGAACGGTGTTTTATTTAACAAAAAAATCATGAGGGTGAGAGAATAGTGAGAAGGACAAAAAATTTAATTTTTAAAAAATTCACATCCTAAATAGCAAACTCAATTCATTATGTCGGCACAAACTATTTTTACCCAAATATTACTATTTTACACACTCGCTGACTAGATAGCGAGAGAGAGATAATAATAAAGTAAAAGTGGAAACACGGGGCGGGCCAGAATACTGGAAGCGCAAAAAACAATTTTCTAAATAAAAATCTACCAGGCCCAAAATTTAAGGAAAGTGATTAAAAGTCCAACTAACTAATAATTCAAAAAAAAAATTAACTAATATAAATTCTAAAGCTAACTTAAATATTATATTCTTATATTTATTTAGTATGATTGTAACTTTCTACGAGTCTTTTTCGGTTATTATTAGCCATTGGATTTTTGCTGCTAATGTGAGGATTTTGTTTTTGGTACATAGACGAGATTAAAAAATTACCATAAATTCACGCACACAAAGTTGAGTGACCTTGAATCGAATATAATTAAGACGTTCGACTTAGTAATTTATGCAATTTTTTACCAGTTGAACTATGACTTCTAAACTAATGTGATTAGTTGTTTTGTAATTTTCTATTATTTTTGATTTTTGACTCTCTTTGTAATAAAAAAGATGTTGAAAAGACAACTATTTAAATAAATTTCAATTATTTTGAGAAATAAGTCTATGCGCACATCCAAAGAGAATATCATATTTTTTTAGTTTGAACCGGGTATCTTCTGTGTGCAACTGCAGAGACTAATCTATCGAGTCAGATAGGACTACAAAGGTTGGTTAAAACTTTCACTGAAAAGAATTTAACACTGCTACATTTTCAGGATTAATTTCGATCACATAACATTTAGTTAAGCTGAAAAAGATCCTTTCCCATTTCATCCAAAAATTCTTGAGGTAGAGAATACCATGATTTACCATTTACCAAAACAAAATAAAATACATGATATTTAGGGTGCGTTTGATCTGCTAATTAAAAAATAGGGGACTAAATAGGACAACTTCTACTGTACTGTGTTTGATTTGAAAACTGTCACTGAGACCGGACAAACTGGGGTCAAAGGACTGGACAAAATCAGATATTCTTGTCCGCCACTGAATCATTGGACAACTTTTTGTCCTCATTTTTCTAAATTACTAAAATAACATTTTCTCCATCAAGCATGATACAAGACAAAATTTGTTTAATATCGTAAATATTTGTCCTGCGTTGTTCTGCCTTGTACTATTCTGTACTGCTCTGTCTAATACTTTCATTTTGCAGATCAAACAGACTCTTAAAACTATAAAAAGACGATCAAAATATTTTAATAACTTCTTGAAGTTCATTTACGGGGGATGTGAAAAAATCTCTTTCAACAACCGTACGTAAAGGAATTTAGTGGTATGGAAGTTTGCAGGGTTAAAGAGAAAAATTTGGATATTATGTTTACAAAATATAGATGGTCAGTAGTGAAATTAAAAGAAAAGTAGGGGTATATGGTCCAGAGGCGGAACTAGGGGGTGGCTGGAGTGGGCCGCGGCCACCTCCGAAAAAATGAGAAATTACTATAATACCTTTGATATGTTTTATAAAATATACAAAATATATATTATATATACTTGATTACGCACAAACATAACATAAAGATGTGTTAACCTGGTGGTTTGTGTCATGCTTGTGCATCTCCCAGGTAGTGGGATCAAATCCTTCCTTGACACTTTATTTTATTTTCATTTCTTTTCTTCATTTTCTTCCTTTTTCTTTTAAAACTATTTTCTTTTCTTCATTTTCTTCTCTTCTCTATTCCTTTTTCTTTTAAAAAAAGGGTATATATCATTCTTCACGGATTGTAAATTTATTCCCAGGAATGTGACTTTGAGAATCTTTCATTCCCATGTTTGTTTCAAGTTTTCATAAATTATGACTAGGAATTATTTATTCCTGGGAATACAATTTACACATAACTCTTCCACTTTCTATTCCCATGTTAAAGGGTGGGAATCTTGTATTTCCATGAGAATAAGTGGTAACCGTCCATAACTTCTCACTCCCACATTATTTCTATCCCTTCTATTTTTAATTTTGTTTTTCTTAAAATCTTAATTGAGTTTATTTTAAAAATGTTCCTAAGCAATTTATTTATTTACCAAACACATTGATAGGAATAACATTCCCAGTAATAATATTCCCAGGAACAATATCCCCAGGATTATAATTTTAATCTCCGAAACAAACACACCCTAATATCCATAGATATATATTAATATAAAAGAAGTAGGGGTATTATGGTCTAAAGTACAGTAACATGTTAAGTAGAAAATGCAACTTGGATAAAAAGTAGATAATTCAACAAAATGTCAAGGCGTTGATATATTTTACTAAGACTACAAATTCTTTAATTATAGGAGTGATTTTTATTCATTTTTAATTTGAAATTATCCATCAAAATCAGTGTTTTTTTTCTTTCTCTTTTTATTTAAAGAAGTGGTTATTCAACAAATTTGGTTCTTCTTTTTTTTTAAGTTTTCTCCGTTTTAGTGCGGCATTGTGTTTGTTCGTTGTCTTGGACTGCGTTTGTTGGTTTTTGTCTTGAGCGGTACTTTTTAATTTGAATGAATGAATTTCTTTTTAATAAAAGAAAAAAAGACAATAACAGTACAACGTCAATAGTCAATAATAACTGGGCCAAACTATTAATCCACAAGGCCCAGATGGGGCCAAGTTTGCCTTGCCTGAGTTAGGCCAACCCATTTGACTGGTCTAGTTGTTATGGATGGTTAAAGCTAAGACTAAAACTAGAGGCACGTTGCAAGTCTAAATTAAGAAATTAGCTATGGTATTTTGCATAATTAACTCTCTCATAGTACAATTAATTCTTCTCGATGATAAACATGTTGAATCTATAAATACACAAAATATAATATACACAAGGATAACTCAGTTAACACTTAGAAGAATTTAGTTTATAAAATGTAGGTTCTAAAAGAAAGAAAGCTATTATTTTATTAATTTTCACATAAATTTATAAGACACTTTTAAAATATACTCAAAATTTACAATATTTATTAAATCCCTTGGAACCAAACACACAAATCATAAATAGTGCCAAGTGTGAAGGGGTGTGTTAAAGAGTTCTATATTGAAAATGAAAAAGTCAACAATCCTTATCTTATAAAGACGGTTATGAAGGGTTGAGTCTTTTTTGTGGTAAGAGTTTATAGGGTTGAGTTAGACTCAATTTCTATTTCTAAGATCTTTTTTAAAATTTGACAAAATTTCCCAATTTTTTATGACAAACTCGCTATTTCAGTGTAATTTGTGATCGTTCAACTTTTGAATTCTCTTTTTATCTAGTATTTAGTAGCTATAACTTTTCATTTAAAATAAATAAATGAGTGTATCAAAGTTCTTTTTGGCAAAAATGAATGTATCAATGTTAGAATCTTAAATTATGCTCTTTTTTTTTTATGTTTTAAATCAAACTTAAATTTTGCATATTACATAGATTAAATTGCAATTTTGGCCCAATAAAATTCAGAAAGTTGCGATTGACCCCCTTACTTTGAAAATAGCACTTACGACCCATTATCTTTATCCCTTTTTGCAAAAGGTTAAATTTAACTAAGTCAATGCTTATGTGACAAATCACTTAAATGACTTAGCGCTGTCACATCAATTTTTTTTTTGTAAGCTGCCACAATTTGTTTGAAATCGGGATCTGGCTTTACCTTATGACAAAAGACAAGAGTGAAAGTGAAAGATGGTCTCATCTCACGTGATTTTTTCTATTTTATTTTTAAAATTATAAGACAAAAAAGTTGATGTGGTTAGTTGAGTCATTTAAGTAACTTGCTACATGAGTATTGATAGTCAAAATTGACCTTATACAAAAGGAGATAATGATAGAAGGCTATATCTTCTATTTTCAAAGTTATGGAATAAAATTACAACTTTCTAAAACTTAAAAGGCCAAAAATACAATTTACCTTATTAGGTACAAAGTTCTTACAAATGAAGCTCTGCTCACGGATACAAATCTCTTAATAAAGGGATCCATTATAATTGTATTTGTCATATTTTATTATTATAATTATAATAATAATAATAATAATATTATTATTATTATTATTATTATTATCATTATTATCATCATCATCATCATCATATTCATCTAGAGGCGATCAAAGCATATAATAAAGGTAGATTCCTGGAAAGTGCTAGACGGAATAGCTAGTAATTAAAGTTCCTTCCTAGTTTGAAAGAAAGTTCCTTGAAAAGAACTCATAGAACAAGTCAACATCATAAAGTGAATATTTTGAATTAACAAACTTGTTGTCCAAGTTAATTATCTACTTCAACAAGAAACTATGTTTATATAAAGTATAAACGTTAACAATTTTTTTTGAAGAAGAAAACGTTAACAAATTATTGAGTCTAAAATCAATTGCATCCATCAATAATCAATTAGAAGAGTCATCACAATTAAGAGTAAAATGGGTGATAAGGGTAACAAGATAAGCTGGTTTTCATCAATAGCAAGATTCTTTACATTGTTATTTTGTGGTAATAAGAAGACAAGTGCTAAAGGTGCTGGAGCTAGTGGACCTGAAGCCTCCATAGTTGTAGCATCAAAACATTTCTCTTCAGCCCACAAAGTAAAGTTCAATTAGTTCAATGTGTCTGGCAATATATATACTACCAAAAGATAACTTCTTATCCATTCAAAGATATCTTCCGATCGATGGAGAGATTTGGGAGAATGGAGAGGGGGAGATATTTATATGGCTGAGTCAATGTTTCAAAAAACAAATGAAGTTTGTCATTCAAAAATATACATATGGATGAAATATATCTTGTGAACTTACACTTCTAAATATATTTGTGATATTAGAAATGTTTGCTCTAATATTTAAAAAAAAGTGTATTTGATCCCTTAAAAATAAGGGATTAAGCATGACAATTTCTACTGTACTGTATTTGATTTTAAAACTGTCACTGTGATTGGATAAACTAGAGGTCAAAGTAGTGGACAAAAATAGATATTTTGGTCCCCCACCGAACCACGAGACACATTTTTGTCATTAGCACAAGCTCTTTAAATCACTAAAATGACATTTTTTCAGCAAACATCCTACAAGACAAAATTTGTTCAATATCTTAAGTGTTTGTTCTGTATTGTGTTGTTCTATCTTGTATTATTTTGTACTGTTCTATCTAATACTTTTATTTTGCTGATCAAACAGACCTAAAATCTTATGTGTTATGAGAGTAAACGTGATTCTCTTAACTAATATTGTTGAGGTTAACTTAATTATATATCCTATCCTTCAATTATATATCCTAGCTACAACCAGTATGTTTACTATTGGTATATGTTTGTAACAAAGGAATGACCTTCCATGAATGTGGAAGAGAAGAAGCAAAACCAGATGAAAAGATAGAAAAATTTACAATTGATCGTTTTAGCTATATATAGCATAGGTACAAGTTTGTTATAATCCTAACTAATTTTATTACAAGTGTAAGTGTTGTGTATTGAGCTGTTGAAGCTAAGAGCAAGTATTTTATCACTCCCCCTCAAGCTGAGACCTATATATATCAAGGAGACTGAGGTTGGAAATGATCCTGTGAAAATTGGCAGGATGCAAAGCTTTAGTCATAATATCTGCCAACTGATGATAACCTGATACAGGAAGTAATTTCATGAGACATGCCTGTAGTCTTTCCCTTACTACATGGCAGTCTATATCTAAATGTTTGGTGCGTTCATGGAACACCGGATTAGAGGCAATATGTATTGCGCTTTGGCTATCACAATATAATGATGGTTGTTGTGTAAGCGTGATTTGCAAATCCCTAAGCAAGTAAGTGAGCCATTGTAACTCACAAGTACTCTGTTTCACAATATAATGATGTCAGTGCTCTGTACTCTGCTTCAGAGGAAGATCTAGAAATTGTTTGTTGTTTCTTAGACTTCCAACATATTAAGGAGTTGCCAAGAAAGAAGCAATAACCAGTAATAGATCTTCTTGTATCCACACAAACACCCCAATCTACATCTGTGAACCCAACCAAGTGAGTGTCTGATGTGCGAGAAAAGAACAAACCAGTTGTCAGTGCACGAGTTCACCCTCATATTTTAATAATTGTCAAAACACATGAAAATAGAGTAGAACATATTTTGGCAATATTACAAATGACTTGATAGCGAAAAACTATTTTTAAACTTTTAAAAATTGATTTTGAGGTGTTTTGTATCGATACATAATCACTTGTATCGATACAAATGTCCTGAAATTACTTCAGACTAATTTTGTGCAATTTGTATCGATACATATATCATTTGTATCGATACAAAACTGGTTTCTCAGAGGCAGAGAGTCACTTGTGTATCGAATCATGCTTGCATGTATCGATACACACCTAACTCTCTCAAAAGACCAGAGAACGCAATTTGTATCGAATCACGCTTGCATGCTTCGATACATATCAGTTAGTTTTTCAAGAAACTGATATATGTATCGATACACATTCGTGTTTGTATCAGTACATAGGTCAAATATTTCAAATTTTAACGTTGGTCAAATGGTTTGTATCGATACAAACCATCATTTGTATCGATACATGTCTGTTCTGTTTTGCCTAAATTTGCTCAATTCTATTTTCTCTATAAATAGCAATGTGCTTTGTTGATGTAGAAGAGAGAAAACCTGTGAGAAAGTGAAATAGCTTTGATAAACTCTTTGGATATCAAATTTGGTGAACAATTTAGATCAAAGGGTCATTCTTCACAAGATCATCATCTTCCATCAATTTGCAATTCATTGAAGAGTGAGTATGGGATCATTCGGATAAAAGTTGTACAATTGATCGATAACGTTTGGTACGGATTGCGGTGAATCTGAGTCGTGATCGAGTTGGTTTGTGAAGAAGGTTTGGGTTTTCTCGAGGATTCAAGATTGTGCGATATCTTGAAGGATCAACAACGAAGAAGCGAGGTACTCAGCTGTACGATCGGTGCGAGGTTTTGCGTACAGTTAGGATCGTTGGAATCAGAGGGAGAAGCTTCATTACTTGTTGAGGTTATTACGCATAGTTTACATTAGATTCGATATAGGGTTATTGGAGTCTTTGTAAATTGTGCTTTATAGTTCAATCGTTTTTAATCAATAAACGCTCAAATAACCTGTTTGGTTATTTGGGGGGAGACGTACCCGGCCGACCGCGAGGACGACACGAAAGCCGTTGGGAACTCCCTAATCAATCGTTCGTGTCTTTCTTCCTTAATCTTTTACTTTACGCAATCGTTTTAATTTTCTGATTCAATTGAATTTTCGTGTTCGTAAGTGTGAACCAAAATTCAATTGACATATATCTTGATTGTGATTGGATTAGCTTTGAATTCTAGTAACTTGATTGGATTGTGTTGTGGATTGTTTAATTTGAATATTTTGTACACGATCATTTCTTATTGATTATCATCGCACGTTCCAGGCTATACTACTTTTTCAGTGATCAAGTGGGTGCAAAGAGACTACCGATCCGGTGGGCTTCCGTGCATACCTTTTGAACTAAATTTTTAAAATCATTATTGTTTAAAAGGGCCACTTATTCAACCCCCCGTTCTAAGTGGTTAGACAAGTAGTCTAACACTAGTACCAGGGCAGCCTTTGAGATATCTGAGGACCTTGTGTGTTGCTTTATAATGAAGTGCAGTAGGACAGTCAAGGAATTGACACAACTGTTGGACAGGAAAAGCAATATCTGGCCTGGTGTTGGTCAACTATAGGAGCTTGCCTACAAGAGTCTTGTAGCCAATAATATCAGTATAACGTTTTCTGTCATCATGATGCAATTTTGGTCTGGGATCCATAGGAATACTAGAGGGCTTGCAACCCAAATTACCAGTTTCAACAAGAAGATCAAGACAGTATTGTCTTTGACTCAAGGTTACTCCCTTAGTAGAGTGTGCAACTTCAAAACCGAGGAAAAACTTTAAAATGCCAAGATCCTTTATGCCAAAAGTATTGTGTAGTTTTGTCTTAATGTTATATGTGAAATGAGGTAAGTAAAACACATTGGTTAGAATGAAAGAATCAGTGATGAGAACTTCCCCAACAATATCTATCTTGACTATAGAACCATTTGGTAATTTAATAGGTATGGGTTTGACTTTAGTATAATGATGAAACATGCTCAGAGCATAACATGCATGGTCAGTTGCGCCACTATCTATGATCCACAAAGCTACTGAATCAGAAATAGAATTTAAAGAAACATAGCCAATACCTCTAGTTTCCTCAGTAGGAGAGCTAGAAGAAGATCCGATTGTGAATTGATGGACCTGAGATGTAGCATCTGGCTTGTGATTCTTCAACAAATTCCTGAGAGCTTGAAATTCTGCTTCAGTAAATCCTATAGAATTGGAAGGCTTGGCTTCATAGTGCTTGTTCTCTCAGCTTGTAGAAGCAATGTAACTTGCCATAGCAGTCTTGGGTGGAATAGATCCATCTTTATACTTGAACCCAAGTGGAAAACCATTCTTACGATAGCAAATATCAATGGTGTGACCAGGTTTACCATAGAAAGTACAAGATCTATTACTACTACTACCATTGGAGGGATTCTTCCCTTTGTAAGAACTAGACTTCTTACCATCAGCAAGATTGAGTTGAACTTGTGTGTCGTCAACAATCTCTAAACCATTGAGAGACTTATGTTGTATAATCATGGAAAAAACAGTGTTGAGATCAGGGAAAGGGTCCATGATAAAGATTTGAGAACGAACAACAGCATAGTGATCGTTTAGTACAGTAAGAAAAATGAGGACAAAATTCTCTTGTCTGAATTTACGCGCATTGCATATCCCTTCACAATTGCAACGAGCAAGACAGGTACACGCCAGGATCGGACGAAAAATCTCCAATTCTTCCCAAATTCCACGCAATTTGGTAAAGTATTCATTGACGGAGGTCGTACCTTGATAAAACGCATACCATTCCCGTTGCAAACCAGCAATGCGAACGCGATCGGCGTGAGAAAATCGAGTCTTGAGATTGTTCCAAGCAGAAGCAGCAAGATCATAATACACAATGCTTTGTGCAATAGACGATGAAACAGAGTTTTGGATCCAAGAAAGTACCAAATTGTTGCAGCGTAGCCAAGCTTCATAGGTAGGATCGTAATTATTAGGCATAGGAGAAGATCCATCAAGAAATCAAAGCTTGTTCTTCATAATGATGGTTTTCCTCATTTATCTAGCCTAGGAATGATAATTCTTGCCATCAAGAACTGAATTAACAAGAGGAATTGCAGGATTTTTGGAAGGATTAATATAGAAAGGGTTTTGAGAATGGTCAATCGGAATGGCGGTCGGAACTTCCACCGGTTGGACAGTAGGGCGAACCATGGCTAATCAGAGTGCATAGCTTCAGGCTCTAGATACCATAGCAAAGGAATGAACTTCCATGAATGTGGAAGAGAAGAAGCAAAACCAGATAAAAAGATAGAAAACTTTATTAGGAAAAAATGAATATCTGAAACTTTACAATTGACCCTTTTAGCTATATATAGCATAGGTACAAGTTTGTTATAATGCTAACTAATTTTATTACAAGTGTAAGTGTTGTGTATTGAGCTGCTGAAGCTAAGAGCAAGTATTTTATCAGTTTGTTATCAATCAAATGATTTTAAATTTTGAATGCCACAGAGCAATCAACCAAAATAAAAAAAAATCATGGTAATCTTCATATAAAGTCTGTTATATACGCGTAAAGTTAAGTGTGTAGAGAAGTGCAACATGAAAAATTGTTTTGAGTGTATGCATAGTCAAAGTGCATATGAATTACTAGTTGCATTGTAAATTAACATGAATCCATGCTTTATTAAAGGTGCGTTTGTTTAAGCTGTTAAAAAAAAAAATTTAAAAATTAAGAGATTTTTTTGTATAAATTTTTGAAGAAAACCTAAAGTTATTTTGTATTTGTTTACAATCATAAAAATCTATTTTGATTTCATTAACATTACTTTGTACATGGTTAGTGATTTTAAAAAAATAGATTTTGAGAAAAGTTATTTGAAATAGATTTTCATTAAAAATCATTTTTAAAATATATGAAACAAATACAAGTAATATAAAAAAAAAGTTATTTGTTTATAGAAAAAAATCTTTTTTGCAAAAAAATCTAAAACAAACGCACCTTAAAATATGTGGATACATAGTTATCAAAAATATGCATGTATAAAAGTTGCAGAGCTTCATAGTGAAAATAAGCATACATTGGAAGTAGACGTTGAGACAAGTAATTTGGTAGTAGTAAACGTCACAATTACTAATTGTGACAAACCTCATAAATATTGACATGCCCAATGGAAAACTAAAAAAAATATCAATATAATAAATGGGCAGGTCTACATGGACTGGACGGCAAGTGGTAATCTATAAATATTCTCAAATAATAATGACAATGCTTTGTAAACTTACCTCATGTTAATCCATGATGATTCGGTGCCAAAATTGATCCAACTATGTTGTTGCAGCCCATACACGTGCAAATTATCACACTATTGAAATTCTTTTACCGTTGAAACATCTTAAATGGTACTCCATCCGTCCGAAATATAAGGGAAAAAAATCACTTTTTTTTGTCCCAAAATATAAGGGAAACAAATATCAATTTTAAGAATGTTTTTCCTTATTCTCATGAAATTAAATGTAAATTGCATTTAATTTTCTCTCTCTCTCTCTCTCTCCACTTTTCTCTATAAACAACAACCAATCAAAATTGATTTTACATCTTTCCATACACTTATTCTAAGAAAAATTCCACAAAACTATATTTCTAATTCTCATGTTTATATTTTCTTAAGAAGTATTTTTTTTTATTTTCCCTTATATTTCAGGACGGAGGGAGTACGTGGATACCTTTGTTGGGTATGGTAGAGACTGATTTCGAAATGCAAAATGACTAAATTTACAAAATCAGGGACATACAAAGCATGTTTAAATAAATTACCATCTAAATTAAGCAGCATCTGTTAAATCAATAAAAATATGTATCACAACAATTATCAAAATTTAAGATAATTGGGTGATTTATATATTGGCTTTCGTGTTGTCCTCGTATTCGGCAGGTACGTCTCCCCCCAATTCAGCAAAATTACCAAATTGAGATTTTTATAGAAAAATCTTTGAATTTTTACAAAGTGTACAAATCCTAACGAATACAATACGCAAGACTATACAAAAAACTAAATCTTCCTTCACTTCACGTAGCTTCGATGAATTCGTGCAAACCCCGACGCAATCCTCAACTTCTACCTCCGATTGTGATAATTGATCCTCACCCTGTTCTTCTGCAAAGAACCCCGTGACAATTATCCGGCTGATTACCTCGTTGATACGTCGAACCTTCAAGAACGATACCTTATTGAATACCGATGAGAAACCTTCTTTAAAACTAATTCAACCCGAGCAGGATCTGATTCACCGCGATCCATCTCGAACATTATCTTCCAATTGAACTTGAACCCCTTGATTGAACCCATATTCAACCATGAAGTAATTGAGAATCGAAAGAAGATGAAGAACTTGGTTATAATGCTCTTTGATCCAAATTATCAACTTAATTATGATCAAAGAGGTTTTCCAATAGTTTCTCAAACATTACAACAAGACCCCATGATGCTATATATAGAGAAAGTAGAATGGAGTAAATTTAGGCAAAATTTAACTGATATGTATCGATACAAGTTTATATTTGTATCGATACAAGTCCCTGACAGCTGAAAAATATGAACATTTGACTGGTGTGTATCGATACAAACTTAAGTGTGTATCAATACATACACCAGATAATTTAACAACATCTGAAATTTGAATGATATGTATCGATACATATAACCATGTATCGATACATCATGACATCTCTGTTTCAAAAGAGACTTGTGTTTATCAATACATGCAAGCATGTTTCGATACACCATGCTGCTTCTGTCCCTTTGAAATCAGTTTTGTATCGATACAGGTGAGTCCTGTATCGATACAAACGCGTGTGTATCGATACAAAAGACTTGTAATTTGATTTTTCAAAGTTTAAAACCATTTTTCGCTGTCAAGTCAAGTATAGTTTCACCAAAATGTATTCTTCTCTATATTCATTTATTTTGATAATTATTAAAACGTGGAGGTGAACTGGTGCACTTACAGTACCAAATCCTCAAGATCATTCTATCATTGGAACAAGATGGGTGTTCAAAAACAAGCTTGATGAAAATGGTAAGGTAATCAGAAATAAAGCTAGACTTATAGCACAAGATTACAATCAACAAGAAGGTATTGACTATGATGAGACTTTTGCTCCTGTTGCAAGGTTAGAAGCTATAAAATTTTTACTTGCATATGCATCTCATAAATGTTTCAAAGTTTTTCAAATGGATGTAAAAAGTGATTTTTTAAATGGCTTTCTAAATGAAACAGTTTATGTGCATCAACCTCCTAGTTTATTGATGAGCATAAACCTAATCATGTTTATAAACTTACCAAAGCTCTTTATGGGCTTAAACAAGCTCCAAGAACATGGTATGATAGATTAAGCACTTTTTTTTTTTGAAAATGGTTTTTCTAGAGGAAAAATTGATACTACTCTTTTTATAAAGACCAACAAGGAAAAATTGCTTATTGTTCAAGTATATGTTGATGATGTTATTTTTGGAGTTACTAATAAAAAAATGTGTGAAGCTTTCTCTAACCTTGTGCAAAGTGAATTTGAAATGAACATGATGAGAGAACTTAGATTTTTCTTTGGCTTGCAAATCAAGCAACAAGATGATGGAAGTTGAATTAGTCTTTTTGGATACTGAAAATCAACTTGCTGATATTTTTACTAAACCATTGGTTGAGGATTGTTTCAATTTTATCAAAGAAAATTTCAAAATCATCAAAAATTCCAATTCCTTGTGAAACACGTTTTCAGGAGAATGATCTAAGAACATTCTCTAAATATTTTATGACTTTGGTCTTTAATTTTCTTAATTTCGTTTAGGACTTTTTATATGAGTTTTAAGCTTTGAAAAATGATAAGTACATGTCTTTGGAGAATGTGAATAGTTATTTCCCCTTGTTGTACTTTGCTATCTCCCTATAATCCTTTTTATTAGAAAAAAGTACCATCATTATCTATCCTAATAGTAACCTACCATATCTCTCACATCAAGAGCTACTTTTTCTCTCTTTTTAATAAACCTCCCATTACTCTCTCTTACTCAACCATTCCTTCTTCTTCTGACCATTACCAAATCAGTTTATTTTTCTTCTCTCCAAAGCTACCTCAAAACATTTCAACAATGGCTAGAACTGAGATTCCTGTTTTGAGAAGAAACCGAACTCCATCACCCTCTCCTTCACCTTCTCGGTCACCCTCTCCACCATCTCCTCCACCTCCTATCTCTGAAACTCAATCAGATTCCTCTCATGGTGAAATGGGTCAAGAAGATCTTTCAAAAGCTCTGATTGTTTTTGCTCCCCATCAAGAAGAAACTTTTTATGATCATTCCTTGAATGATCTCGAAGAAGAAACTCCTACCTCTAAACCTTCTTCTCCGCTGCAAAAACCCCTTTCTCCAAATGTTCCTATAGCAACTGATGTAAATCCAACTTTTGAACAAACACATTCATCTCCTAAACCCACTTCACCTCTACCAAACTTCTCATCTTCAACAAAATCACCAACTTCTCTGCATTTTTCAAACCCATCATCTCCTATTCCTAACATTGTTGAAAAGGATCAACAAACACCTTCTGCTGAAAGCAAACACAAATAAGTCACACCTTTTGATGCATGCACTATCAGAAGATCTGCACGC
This sequence comes from Trifolium dubium, assembly GCA_951804385.1. NCBI lineage: Eukaryota > Viridiplantae > Streptophyta > Magnoliopsida > Fabales > Fabaceae > Trifolium > Trifolium dubium. The sequence goes on along the minus strand of OX638069.1, from coordinate 16,334,115 downwards.
ATTTTATCTGGGTTTGGAAATAAGAAAAATGTAAAAAATGACAACACTGTCATCTCTATCACTAACTCTGATGAAAAGGTTAATGAAGTAACTCGTGAGCCATTTCCTTCTATCATCTCACTCAAACGAACCACCTCAATCACCAAGCCTAAACCAACTCCTTCTTCTGAAAAAATTAAAATTATCAAGGAAAAGAAGAACTAGGAAAAAGCTTCAGTATTTGAGAAGAAGCCAAGGCAAAATAATGTGCCTCTGATTCACTCTGAACAGAGAGAGAAGTTTATTGATTATTGGAAGATCAAGCCAATCAGTGCTGGCAAATACTTTGACCAAGTTCACTGATCCTATGAATTGGACATCTTTTTTCAAAATCAAGGAATCTATTTTCCCTTTATTTATTCAAGTATTTTACTTCAATGCTAAAGTGAGTACAAACAAGGATGTTTTAGTCTCAAACCTTAAGGGTGTTGAAATTAAGCTAACTCAAGAGAAGATTGGAGTTTGTTGGATATCCCTTGTGATGGATCCACTCTCTATGGGGGAGATTGATATTCTGCCCTCAACATTGACAAGGATGAGCTTATTGTGGAAATGTTCACCAAGAAAGGTGTAGAGATGGCTAAACCTACTTCTTCAAAGCTACAACATGAGTATAAGATGGTACATAATCTTTGCCTTCACAATATTTTCCCAAAGATTGGAAGCAAAGACAAAGTCATTGAAAATGACATGTTGGTGATGTATCATTTGGTCAAAGGTAAGAGACTTTCAGTCCCTCACATCATTTTACAACACATGATGCAAAATTTGCTTGCTCTTAGCCCTGTTAATCATTTTCAAGGAGGTAACACATCATCTTACCCATTACCCTTTATTCCCTCTTCTTTTGGAACCTTGAACACCTTCTTTTCTCCTAGAAATTCTGGTTCAACCGAAGCATGGGATAGGTTTTTAGAATACTCTCCTAAATTGATTGGAGGACCATCATACACTAAGCCTACCAAGCAACAAAAATTGGAAAAGGAAAACATTAAGCTTAGAAAAAACCAAGCTAAGATTATGGTTGCTTTGGAAATTCAGAACAATATGATGCAGCATATGATGAACCAACAATTGATCATCAAAAAATGGGTTGAAACTGAATTTTGTCTGAAATTTGGGATTGCTCCACCTTTTGCTGACCCTATGCTAGTGTTTTCTTCTCCTAGCACTTCATCCTCATCAGATGACTCCTCATCTGAGTTTTAGACCTTCTTTACCAAGCCCCTTCTTTTTATTTATGACAAAGGGGGATAATAGTTTGGGTAAACAAGGGGGGAGTAGGAAGAAGTTTTTAAATAATCAAGTTTTCAAGTTTTCAAATCTGCTGCAAGAACATTTTAGGATCATTCTTTTCTTTTGATCTTTTTGGAAGAATAGATATTATAGGAAGTTCTTTTTGACAAAACTTGTTGTGAACTTCTAATAGTATGTATTATTATGCATCCTTTTGAATTAATCCTTATACTCTGATCTTTGTTATTTCTCACTTTATGAGCTTATGGATTAATTAATACTCCCTCCGGTCCTTATTATAAGAAGAAATTTGCTTTTTAGATACATAGAATGTTTGATGTATCTAGTTCATAACTTAGTCTAGATACATCAAACATTCTATGTATCTTAAAAACAAATTTTTTCTTATAATAAGGACCGGAGGGAGTATGTATGATTATTTTTAAGTCTCAATTTGCATCATATCAAGTTTTTAAATTTATTTGATTAATGAATGCTTGAATTGAGGGGGAGCTAAAAAAGATAAAAGCACTAATATTTCATATTACTTTGAGATTTGATTAAACCAAAATTAATCATTTAAAACATAATTCAAGAAGTTTGTCATCATCAAAAAGGGGGAGATTGTTGAGGCAAAATTCCAATTTGATGTTTTAAAGATAACAAACATCTTAGTTATATTTTAAAGTATAATCTGGGTCATTGTGTTATCTAACAAGTGGTTTTGAGTGATATTAAAAAGATAGGAACCATTGTGCAAAATAACCAATTTAATATCAGCTCTAAGAATGTTACAAGAAAGACAATCATCATTCTCTCATCATTCTTTGGACTCCAACGTGTTTGTTCTTCAAAGGGAAAACACTTATTTATTTTAAGTGATAAATGAACAAGACAAAGGAGCTCTTTTCATGAGTATTTATGCATAAGATCTCTACAGCAACTTATTCCTTTGTGGCAAGACAAGAGATCAACATCTTATGGGATGGAGAATGTGCCAAAGAATGTTCTTTGACCTCGAGACATAATAAATTATTATTTGAATTTATTATGATAGAGATGAACATAGACCAATGAGGAGAAGACAACAACTCTCTTACTATGAGTTGTCATGTACTTGCAAAGACCGATTTAATGTTCATTCTCCAAGTAGTGGAATTCTATCACCATCAAAGGACTACACTCTATTTTATCAAGGATGTACTTGCAAAGTACTTTTCTAACAGGCCTTGATCATATTACAGCTGGTTACTTGGAAGCAAAGCTGTCCCCACACCATTCTCCCACTATTCCATGAAGTTTCTTCAAAGAGAATGAACATATTTCTGTAAGAATGTTCTCTCATCATTCTCCCTGAAACATTGTTCTCATATGACAGCAAAATTCAAATACAACGGTCACACTTGCTCATCAAGTAATAAAATGACATTGTCAGCTCATCTACACGCTCCTATTGCAGAACATTCCCAGAACATTCTCTAGCTCACTTTACAAATGTGAGTAACGGTTAGTTTAATGTTCTCTGATTTTATCACACATTCTCCAAGACTCCAGAGGCTCTCATCAACTATAAAAAGCATGGAATACATCAGAAGCAAAGCAAGAGTATTGAAGCAACATCAATCATCATATACTTATCTTTCAAGCACAAGAATCTCACAAACTCTTCTTTGATCTCTTTCACTCCAATCTTCATAATTGCATACTTGGATCAACAATTCTATTGAGTGATTTTAGAGAGATTTTTACAGTAACTTGTCAAGCTTTATAAACCTGGTTTGGTTTGTTGTTAAGCTTTAGATCCGAACAACTCTTTGTAAAAAGAAAGAATTGCTCAAGAATACGTAACTATTGGTTGAGCAACTACTTTAGAAGGAAAGGTAGAGATCACCTTGGTGATAAGGTGGAAGATAAGCTTGTATAGCTTGACAAAATTTTTGATCTTGGTTTAAGATCAAAAAAGAATAGTGGAAACCCTCACTTGGTGTGGCAAACTGGACTAGCCCAATTAAGGGGGAACCAATATAAATCTCGTGTTATACTTATTTTCTTTACTCTTATACTCTTGCAAAACAGACACATTCACACACACAATAATATTCTGTAAGAATATTCTAAGAACGTTCTTTGTAATCTATCATAGATTGACTAGAGAACATTTTCTCAACATTCTCTATTTCTGTTTTGACTTTAATCATTTCTTTTAAGCTTTGATTTATCATAGAACTTATATTACGAACGAATTGAGTTCAATTTTTAAAGGTTCACAATTCAGACCCCTTTTCTTGTGAAAAACTTTGTTACTTCAATTATTGTTGTACTAAGAGACATACTATTGCAAAGTGTCAAACAAGAAAAGTTTTGGTATTAAAAGGCATGATGCAATGGATTCCTAAGTCCAACAAAGTTTGTATTCACCACATAGGATCCAATGAAGATTGAGGACTTCTTTCAAATGTTTAAAGTATTAGGAAACGTCTTGAACCATTAAAGAGAGATAACAATGGCGTTCAAGACATACAAAGCCGTAAAGGGATGAGAAAATATTTAACTCAATACTCATAAAAGTTGTGGAGCTTGATCACCTCCTAATACTTGGTACTTAAGGAAAGATTCCTATCTCAACTTTACAACTTTTCGTCTACTTTACATTTGTACATTTTGTTCATATACATATATAAAAAATTAATATGTTATTTGTCATGATTAGTGTCACATGGGGATATGACAAAAATCATAAACAAATGATATATTAATTCATATGATAAGTTCTACATATGCATATTTGGTGTGGTTACATGATATATTGCATGTATGATAATAGGTATATACATGTGTATTTATATATCTTGTCTTGATATGAATGGTTTTAATAATGTTCATGTTTTGATATCCATGCCTTTATGTTTTGGTTTGTTGTTCTACATGCCATATTTGCCATGTTTTTGGTTATTTGTCTTTAGAATACATTTTGCATATCTTGCGTTTTTTAATTGATATGGTTGTTCGTCATAAAGTGCATTTTGACAAATATAAGTGCACAATATGACAAATTTTGAAAACATTTGAATTTCGGTACTTCTCATTTGTTTGTTTTTGTCTTCTTTTTGATATTGTCAAAGGGGGAGAGAACAATGCATGCATAAGCTAAGGATAAAGCTAAGAGCTATGAAAACCTTTCGACCTTTCAAGCGCAATCGACATCAATTCAAGCGGAGCATGAATGGTATATTAGCTTTGATGTTTGCGACTGTATCATGCATGCTATTTATTGCATTTAGGTAGCTTAGGTAGCTTATGCAATAAGATTTTGACAATTATCAAAAAGGGGGAGAATGTAAATGCACCAGTTTCCCTCCATGTTTTAATAATTGGCAAAACGCGAGAAAATAGTATAGAATATATTTTGGCATTAACTTTACATGACTTGACAGTGAAAAACTTTTAAACTTTAAAAAAGTAGTTTTCAGGTCATTTGGATCAATATACAGGGTACCTGGATCGATACATATTGGTTTAGGACAATTTGTATCGATAGACATAATATGTAGATCGATACATATGTTCCATAATAATTTTTTTTACTGAAGCTTTATATGTATTGATACAAGTTAGCATGTATCGATACATATCAGACCAACTTTGAGCATAAGGCTTTATGTGTATCGATACATAGCAGGTCCATTTTAAACAGATAGGTCAAATTGTATCAATACAATTTTGTATGTATCGATACATATTAGACCGTCCTTAAACAGAGAGCTTTATATGTATCGATACACACATAACTTGTATTGATACATATCAGTCAATCTTCAAAAAATTTAAGCTGTTCATTCCAATCAAGTTCTTTATCGATCGTTCGGGTGGAATTGATCGCAAGGGTTTCTCATCAGTTTTCAAGAAGATTGAAGGTATCGATTTCTTGAAGGTTCAACACGTCGGTGGAGGATCAGCCGGATAATCAATTGCAAGGGTTCTTGGTCGAAGAACAGGTGTAGATTGGATTATCGCAATCGGAGGTTCGAGTGGAGGATCGTGTTGGGTTTCGCACAAGGGTTATTGAAGCTACATCGCGTGAGAAAGATAGAGTCTTTTAGATATCTCGAGTATTGTATTCTATAAACTTGTGCATTTGTAAATGCAAAGAATTTTCTATAAAGTGCTCAATTCCAATTTTTGCAGAATTGGAGGGAGACGTATCGGCTGCTGCGAGGATGACGAAAGCCAAGGAACTCCCATATCATATCATTTGCCGCTTCTCTTCCTTTTACTGTTTTCACTGTTCTATTATTCAATTGATTTGTCAATTGGAATTTGATCAAGTTTGACGCACACCAAGTGCTCGATTAAATTCTAATCTTTGCTTTGCTTGCGATACTCTAGAACTTGACCATATAATTGTTGTTAAAAAATTTTCAAATCATGAAACTTGCATATCTTGTGTTGATTGACACTAAAGCATCAGATTAGTATCGTTTTATCGTTATCTGTTCAAGGGTTTATACAACCTTTCATTTGATCAAACTAGGTGCAAAGTAGACTACCGATCCGGTGGGCTTCCGCGTGCTTAATTTTTTAAAACCGTCGTTTAGGTTTTGGATCACTTATTCAACCCCCCTCTAAATGATTATCCTTGTAGTCTAAGAGTATAAATAATATTAGAATATATTTGAAGTCAAATAAACAAAATTGCAAATAGCATAATCAAACCAAGTTACATGTTTCACATAATAATAGGGAGTTCATCTACTTAACCTAACATGAAGAGTTTAACTACTCATAGGCATAGTTTTCAAGAGTAAAGTTAAGAAACTATATATGCATATAATGCAACCTTGATCTTCTATTGAGAGCTTCGGGCAATCCACTGTGGTACTAAACTCCTTGAACAATTTCTTCTTAGAGCTTCCTTTGCTTCTTTACTTCCAGAGATATGTAAACTGGGGAGGAAAGAGTTCTATTTATCGCTTTTAGGCTAGGTAAAAACGCACTCCATTATGGGGCGATGGAAGTATATCGTGCCACGATGGGTCATCTGGTGGATCTGGTTCATCTGGTGGATATCGTGGCACGATGAGAGCTCATCGTGACACGATGAAAGTCGATTAGCACTTTTTGCCCTTTTCTTGAATATTTTACTATTTTCACCCCTTTTCCACTTTTTTATCTTCTCTATGCGCAACTTCACTTTTTAGATTCTTTTACATAAATTAGTCTCCAAAATACTATAAGATAAAATAAATTTATCCTAAAAATGAATGTAAAATGCTATATATAAATTTCTGTCATCAACGACCCAGAGGGTTAAAGCATAAATCTACTCCCTTCGTCTCAAAATATAAGGGAAAAAGATCACTTTTTATGTCCTGAATTATAAGGGAAAAACCATTTTCAAGAATGTGTTTTCATTATTCTCATAAAATAATTTCAAATTACATTTAATTCTCCTTCTCTCTCTCCTTTTCTTAATAAACAACAACCAATAAAAAATAGTTTTATATCTTCCTATGCAACTTATTTCAAGAGAATCACATAACACCATACTTCAAATTCTTATGTTTGTGTTTTTTTAATAAGTGTGAATTTTTTCATATAACTCGAGACGGATGGAGTATATATTACATGGGAATTTTTTTTTAAAAAAACTAAGAGATAAAAGCAAAATTCACCTACTTTATTGAGTTAAATCTCTATTAACCCTTAATATTACAATAAAATTGTTCAAAGTACATGGCACAACAAAGTACTAGATAAGCGAACTCAGATACATTAAATATAATCTATTTCACGCAAAGTCAGGGGCAAATTCAATACAAAGGAAAAAAACATTTTTCATAATTCATATCTTTTTATTTTCGAATACAAAGACAATAAACTTTTAATTTAAAATAAATAAAATATATTCATAATTATCAAACGATTTCTACTTTTCTGATAGTTATTTATATTTATGACTTGGGTGATTAACAACTAACTTTATTTTATATGGAAGGTAAATTCCTAACAACGCTCATCATAAATCTCTTTAATGAAAACTATTAATGGTTTATTCCAACCACAACATTATGGTTTTCCTTATAAATTGATATATCATAAAAAATCCCTCCTTTAATATTTATGTCCTCAATTATTTGAGTGCTTAAATCAAACAAGACTAATTCACGATCTTTTGTTTTAAAAAACAAATCACCATTATTCCCCGTTCCAATAACCCTTTCAATGTAGAGCAATGGTCCAATAACAAAAAGTTTAGTCCATGATTCTTTCACACCAAGTTCACCTAAAATTGATATGTGAAAAGTATTTGTATACGATAAGATTGAAGCAATTGACCCATTAAGAAGCACCAATTGTATACTCAATGCTATAAAATTGGGATCTATGTCAGGAAGTATGTAAGAGGGAATGGCTGTTGTTATAAACTCTTCATGGCCTAAGTCAAAAGAAACCAATAAATGTTCACAGTTATGACTTTCAAACCACCAATGACATACTCCATCCTTGTACAATCGTTCACTTGAACTGTCACTCCAACAAATAGGAATATCAAAATCAAGTTCCACCCAAGAGTTATATCTTAAGCTATAAAGCTCCCATAAAGGTTCAAAGGATATTTCGTTCCATTGCACATCTTCTTGTCGCACATCAAGATATTGAAGAGCTCGACTACTTATTCGACAAAAATGTATGAATCTAATTATCTTAATGTCATCTCTAATAGGATCATAACCAAAACCATGATACAACATCTCAACCTCACGATAAGGTGATACAGACTCAGCGGGGCTAGAAGGAATGATCTTGGATTCATGGGTAGTTAAGTTCCAAAGTACAAGTGTGTTTATTTTTCGAAGGCAAAAAATTCCAGTAATTATATCAACATCAAGAAAACCAAATAAAGGATTTTCGTCATGAAATGGATTTGGAAGGTCTAATTTTACTCTATTCTCATAACTCTTACCAGAAAGTAAATAGAAAGAGCAAGAATTAGAATAATCAGAAATTTCCACAACCTGATATAGGAGAAGAAATGTATCATTGTAGTAAGAGTGAGAATTAGATATGAAGTTAGTGCGGAACTTTTTCATGAAGAGAGAGTTTTCAAATAAGAGAGCCCATGCTTTGCAAACACATCCAAATCGTTTCAAAGATTTTAATGGAATTTTTGACAAAACAGAGAATGCAAGGTCATTAGGTATATAATTCTTAACCTTTCCGCTTCTACATATGACCATTTTCTGAAGAATTTTGCTTGCAATTGTTACATAAATTGAAAAATTGTGTGAACAAAATAGATATTGAAATCAAATTTATTTGTGTGAGAAAAAACAAGATTTGCTAGCAATATTTATACACTATTTGAAAAAGTAATATTAATATTTAGTCAAACAAAGTAATAGTAAAATATACTAAAAAATAAGTAATGCCAAAATTTAGTCAAAAAATTGTAATATTAACATATACTACTTAAAAAGTAATAGTCATAATTTCATATTTAGTCAAAAAGTAATTTTCATATTTAATGACATAAAAACTTAAATAAGAAGTAATCTTAATATTTAGTACATAATTGTAATATACTAACAAATAATATTTTTTTTTAATAAAAAATAAGAAATATCATGCTATATATATCAACATTGTTTTTCATTTTATTTTATGAGAAAAAAGCAAAAGAATTTTATTTGTTACCATAATATTGGTACGAAGTTTCCACCGCTATTAACGATGACTTGTCTCCGTCAGGGAACTTGTAGGAGCACACAAGGTGGGTTCTTTCCTCCCAATAGAATTTTCTACATAGCATGAGTCAGAAATCGAACTCTTGACCAGAAATCGAACCCATGACCACATGCTTAAGTAGACAAAGTCTTTTAAATGATTCTATTTTAATTATTTCTTAACTAATTCTATTTTACATATTTCTCTTTATGGATTTAAGTGTAAAATGTAACACCCAAATTATTATTATTATTATTATTATTATTATTATTATTATTGTTATAACGTATATTTTACTACTTGGGTCTCACCGTTTTATTTTACTACTTGTTCGATTCACTACACTTGCCGAAATCACCATTCGTACTTCAGTTATAGAGGCATTATCTCAAGCTGAGTATTTGAAGATCATTTAAATATCTTCAGCTAAGATAAAATTACTTGCCCAAATTTGACTACAAAAGCATGAGTAGTTCAGTTGCACTTTCAAACGAGTTCATTATAATCAAACAAAATTACAAATTGCTCTAGCAGACAAGCTAAAGACTTCTAATTTTAAACAAAATACAATGTTTAGAAAGATTACGCTTGATCAACAATCAGAGGTGCAATTACAAGAACTTTAGAATTTCTAAGTTACAAAAGTTGTTAAAAAATTCTAAAGTGATTTGTTGTGTGATTTGAATTTGAAATTCCTGGCGCTCAGTCGTAAGATGCTCTAGCAATTGCTACAACGTCTACACACGATACAGATAACAATAAAAACAATAAAGTGCTTAAACGTAAATAACACAGATGTTTGTTGACCCAGTTCGGCGCAAATAGCCCTAGTCTGGGGATACCAATCCAGGAAGGAATCCACTAAATAGACCTAGTTCAAAAACCTCAGTAAACGCCCCGTTTACGTCTCCTCACCTCGCAACTACCCGTGCAACTCAATCTAGGAACTCCTAGATCAAAGGCTCCCCGCCTTACTTCCTAACTAACAACACACACACAAGTGTTGTATACAGACAAACAACTGATTATGGTGAGAGTACACTCAAACACAGAATTGACTCCGTACCTACAGGCTTAAGAGCAATCACACAATAACAAAACACAAAGCCTATGTCCTTAGCATGTATCAACGTGATACAGGAAAAGGCTCACAAGTTCACTAGCTAAAAATAGGATTACACACGCTTTAGTGAACACAATAAAATTCCCACAACCCTAATTAGGTTTTACACAAGTATATATAGAGTCTTCATGCTGAGCTTGACTTTTTCCTAAAGAATAGGAGTCTTCAAAAATATATCCAATAAGTCTTCAGCAAAAAAAATAATTCCTAAAATATAGGAGATATATTTTAGAATTAAATCTTCACACAAGAGATTACTTGTTACACAAGGCGAACGTGCTGTGCCAGCTGGTCTTTAAAAAATATAATTTCTAAACAAATCTTCTTCAAGATATCTTCTAGAAATAACAAAAACGCGCACACGCCTAAAGCTTCAGAACACACATACTCAGATGCTACAACATTTTCTAGAGCATGTGACAAAATGGGTTTTTGCAAAAATATAGCCAACACCCAAAAACGTGCTACAGGGATTTTAATATGCATGCAACACCTAAGAGAAGTCTTATGGATTCAAGACGTGCTACAGGGGCAAATGTCTCATCAAAATTTATCCCCTCAATCTAAGCATAGCCTTGAGTTACCAATCTAGCCTTGTTTCTAGTTATAGTACCATTCTCATCAGATTTGTTCATGTAGACCCATTTAGTACCAATTACATTCACATTTTTAGGTCTAGGATCCCACACTTCATTCCTCTTGAACTGATCAAGCTCCTCCTACATAGCATTAATCCTAAACTCATCTGTAAGTGCTTCCTTGACATTCTTGGGTTCAACTTTTGAAACAAAACATGAGTTAAACACAACATCTCGTGTTCTTCTTGTAACAATGCCTTGATCAAGTTCTCCAATGATAAGCTCTTTTGGATGATTTTTCTGGACTCTTGTAGATGGCCCTTTGTCATGTTTAGTAACACTTGACTCATAGTCAACATCTTCTTTTTCAGTTTCAGTTACTTCCTGCTGATCAGATGCTATAGAGATTGCTGGAGCATCTGACATCTTGTCTTCACTAGTGTCATCTACAACTACATTAAAGGACTCCATCATTACTTTAGTTCTGGAGTTGAACACTCTATATGCTCTGCTGTCGGTAGAGTATCCTAAGAATATGCCTTCATCACTCTTGGAGTCTAATTTTCTTCTTTGTTCTCTATCTGCTAAGATATAGCACTTGCTCCCAAAGATATGAAAATACTTGACTGTTGGTTTCTTGTTCTTCCACAACTCATATAAAGTAACTTTTGTGCCTGTTCTCAAAGTGACTCTATTATGTATGTAACAAGCAGTGTTCATAGCTTCTGCCCAAAAGTGATATGGAAGACTTTTGGCATGTAGCATCACTCTAGCTGACTCTTGCAACGTTCTATTTTTTCTTTCAACAACACCGTTTTGTTGTGGTGTAATTGGAGAAGAGAACTCATGTGTTATTCCTTCAGCTGTACAGAACTCAGAGAACTTGGAATTCTCAAACTCCTTCCCATGATCACTTTGTAATTGAACACATAACTCCTTGAAAACATCAAAAGTGTCAGATTTCTCTCTAATAAATTTGATCCATGTATATCTTGAGAAGTCATCAACCATTACAAATGCATATCTTTTACCACCTAAGCTCTCAACTTGCATAGGCCCCATCAAATCCATGTGTAATAACTCAAGTATTTTGGAAGTTGTCAGATGTTGTACCTAATGGTGAGGCTTCTTAGTCTGTTTCCCAATCTGACATTCACCACATATGTTTCCTTCTTCAATCTTGAGTTTGGGTAACCCTCTAATTTCTTCCTCAGCTATGGCATTCTTTATGCTCCTTAGGTTTAGATGTCCTAACTTTTGGTGCCATAATTTTACTTCATCTTCCTTAATTACCAAGCAAGTTGTCATGCCAACTTCTTTTTGAGGTTCCCATAAGTAACAATTATCTCTTGACCTCACACCTTTCATTAAGACTTCTCCTTCTTGATTAGTGACCAGACATTCAGATTTTGTGAAGTTAACTAACAACCCTTCATCACACAGCTGTCTGATACTGATTAGATTAGCTGTCAACCCTTTTACTAGCAAAACTTTTGTGAGTTTAGGTAGACCCTTTTTATCCAAGTTTCCTATTCCCTTGATTTCTCCTTTAGCACCATCACCAAATGTAACAAAGCTTGTTGAGTAGGATTTTATATCAACCAGAAAATTTTCAATTCTAGTTATGTGCCTGGAACAACCATTATCAAAGTACCAATCTTCTCTAGATGTTGCTTTTAGAGATGTGTGAGCAATGAATGCAACATGGTCCTCTTTAGGTTTCCACTCTTTCTTGACAAAGTTTCTAGGTTTAGCCTGATGTACCTTACTGGGATATCTATTAAGCATGAAACAATACGGCTTTATATGTCCTTTTCTTCCACAGTAGTGACATATCCATGATTGAAATTTTTCTCTGACTCCCAGATGCTGTACAGATTGCTGAAGCAGCTGCCTTGACCTTGTTGAAAAAGTTTCTTTGAGAGGTGTGTACATAGTACTCTGATTGTACTTCATCTTCTTGTTAAGCTTCCCATAGTTGAATCCAACGCCTTTTGGTCTACCTGGATTTTGTTGAATCAGAATCTCATCTAATTTTTCAGTACCATTAGTCATCATAGACACAAACTTCTTTTGCTCTTTGATTTTTGAGTTCAACAGGGTCATCTCTTCTTCAAGATCAGAAATAGTTATTAAGTATTTTTCTTTTTCATCCTGGAGTTGAGATATGACCTTCTTCTGTTCTTCATTTGTTTTGTGTACTTCTGCACTCTTAATACATAATTCCTTATAAGAGGCTGCCAACACATCAAAAGTTAATTCTTCATCACATGATTCTTCATCAGATAGACATACTTGTGTCAGAGCAGTAATGTGGTTTGCACTCTCAGTCTCAGCTTCCTCCTCAGAGGTATCCTCATCTGACCACGTTACAGTCATTCCCTTCTTCTGTCTCTTCAGATACGTTGCACATTCAGTTCTAATGTGGCCATACCCTTCACATTCATGACACTGGACTCCTTTGTTTTGAGCAGGTTTATCATCAGCCCTTGGACTCTTTTGAAAAGCAGTGTTTCTGTTGGACTCATATGATCTACCTTGAGCAGATGCTCTAGCATTTCCTCCAGCAAATTTTGGTCTGGGTCTTCTATCCATAGATTTTAGAACTTTGTTAAACTGTCTTCCAAGCATTACCACAGCATTTGATAAGCTTTCATCAGAATCTATAGAGCTCTCCACATCATCTTCATCAATGTTTGAGACAAAAGCTATTCTCTTGTTCTTCTTATCTGACCTATCATTGATTTTCAATTCAAAAGTTTGAAGCGACCCAATCAATTCATCAACTTTCATGTCATCAATGTCTTGTGCCTCCTCTATTGCACATACTTTCATATCAAATCTTTTGGGTAGAGACCTTAGAATCTTTCCTACTAATTTCTCATCAGATATTTTTTCTCCCAAAGATTCAAATGAGTTAGCATATTCAAGCACATTCATATGAAAGTCATGAACACTTTCTTCTTCCTTCATCTTCAGATTCTCAAACTGAGTTGTTAAAATTTGAAGCTTTGATTTCTTCACCTTCTGAGTACCTTCATGAGCAGTTTTCAAAATATTCCAAGCATCCTTAGCAACAGTACATTGTTTAATCAGTCTAAACATATTTGGATCCACTCCATTAAATAAGGCATTTAGAGCTTTGGAATTTCAAACTGCTGCAGTGTCTTCAGCCGGAGTCCAATCTTCTTCAGGTTTAAGCACATCAGTATCAACATTATTAGCATCTTTCACTTTGGGATGATCCCATCCTTTAAGCACAGCCTTCCAAGCCCTTCCATCTAGAGATTTCAAGAAAGCCGTCATACGGGACTTCCAGATATCATAGTTAGAATCATTCAGCAGCGGTGACTTGTTCATCATTCCTCCTTCTTTATCCATTATGCCAGAAATACTTCCCTGGAGCTCACCCAATCAGGCAGGGTGCCTGCTCTGATGCCAATTGAAATTCCTGGCGCTCAGTCGTAAGATGCTTTAGCAATTGCTACAGCGTCTACACACGATACAGATAACAATAAAAACAATAAAGTGCTTAAACGTAAATAACATAGATGTTTGTTGACCCAGTTCGGCGCAAATAGCCCTAGTCTGGGGGATAGCAATCCAGGAAGGAATCCACTAAATAACCCTAGTTCAAAGACCTCAGTAAACGCCCCATTTACGTCTCCTCACCTCGCAACTACCCGTGCAACTCAATCTAGGAACTCCTAGATCAAAGGCGCCCCGCCTTACTTCCTAACTAACAACACACACACAAGTGTTGTATACAGACAAACAACTGATTATGGTGAGAGCACACTCAAACACAGAATTGACTCCGTACCTACAGGCTTAAGAGCAATCACACAATAACAAAACACAAAGCCTATGTCCTTAGCATGTATCAACGTGATACAGAAAAAGGCTCACAAGTTCACTAGGTAAAAATAGGATTACACACGCTTTAGTGAACACAATAAAATTCCCACAACCCTAATTAGGTTTTACACAAGTATATATAGAGTCTTCATGTTGAGCTTTTCTTGTTCCTAAAGAATAGGAGTCTTCAAAAATATATCCAATAAGTCTTCAGCAAAAAAAATAATTTCTAAAATATAGGAGATATATTTTAGAATTAAATCTTCACACAATAGATTACTTGTGACAAAAGGCGAACGTGTTGTGCCAGTTGGTCTTTAAAAAATATAATTTCTAAACAAATCTTCTTCAAGATATCTTCTAGAAATAACAAAAACGCGCACGCGCCTAAAGCTTCAGAACACACATACTCAGATGCTACAGCATTTTCTAGAGCATGTGACAAAATGGGTTTTTGGAAAAATATAGCCAACACCCAAAAACGCCAACAAAATTTAGCAGAGGAATAGAATTCTTATTTTCCTTCAAGTCTTGAACTTCTTATATAGTGGATCGAATAAGGCAGATCAGATCTAGAAATTTTAATAAGTGTGGTCAAAGTCGTATACAACACAAAGGGTGTCGTTGAGGAGTTGGGGTTCATCCTCTCTTAACCAATGGTCGATGGTCTGATTCACGCCTTAGGTACGGAGAAACTTCAAATCTCTGGGTCAGTTGACCCATCTTTTGAGGTGATTCCAATCCAGCGAAAGGAATAGTCTCGACAAAAAAATTCTTAATCAATACTTTTAAGACACTCATTAATATTTTTATTAAAATTATAATTTATTATTGTGTGATAAATTGATTATTTAGAGACAATAATATCATATAAGTGGGGTGAAATAGCATAAAAATATAAATATTGAGTAAAAATATAACAAGTCAAGTGGGGTCAAGAGACCCCATTGACCCTCCACTGGATCCGTACTTGGGGTCGAAAGAGATGTTGAGAGAGAATCATTCACACAAATTCTTTGTCTTGTCGGTAGGATCATGAGCGTTGGAATGATCTCTGATTTTAATAAATCTGTTGGAAGGTCTTATCCAAATATCCATCCTCAAAAGTTCAGCAACATGATCAATCATATTACAAATATTGTAGTATTACTAGGATATTCTAACTCGTGCGATGCACGGTTTCACTAATTTGTGAATTGAACATTATAAATAAAATTCAGTCTATAGATTGATTAAATTATTGATAACAATTCAATAAAAAAAATTGAGTATGTGCGGTGAACTTCGTTTTTTTTACTCATATATGGTATTACTAAACAATCAGTTTAAATGAAGTAAAAAACTTAATTTAATAAAATATATATATATATATATATATATATATATATATATATATATTAGTAACATAAAAAACTATATATATATATATATATATATATATATATTCTGAAGAAAAGAAATTTAGGATACACAACATAAAGTTTAATCATGACTTTTATTGATAACTATTACTAAACAAACACACACAAAAAAGAAATTGCTTTACTAAATTTAATAAAAAAAAATACAATGTTGGACATGATAATATTCACACCACCTTTTCAGGTAGACACCAATTGCACTGACAGGATTGGGCCAAGCCCAATACTCTCATCAACCTACAACTTTTCTCTTCTTACGTGCTTTCAAACCCTAATTTTGTAACAATGAGACACCCTTTACACACGCCGCTGAAAACTTTCGATCTGACACCCACCGGCGAGCAGATGTCCCTTGAACCTCGTTTTCTTCATCGCTCATCACCTAATTTCTTTCTTCCTAACCATCGACGTCAATAGCTCCATTTTAAACCAAATCTGAGCTATTCCTCTCACTTTTGGACTGATTTATTTTCTTTCAAGCGATTTCGTTCAAATTGGAAGGGTTGGTCTGATCAACTACGGAAAAGACCATGGTAGACTCTTTGTTATCGTTGATGTCATCGACCAGACCAGAGTATGCACATTTTTATTGCCTTTTATCTTTTTTGTTACTTTCTTTTTTACATTAGATTTATTTGGTTCCATGTTTTACATTTCTTAGAAACTTAAAGCTATATAGTTTGAATTTTTTTTCATATTGGTGATGATAAAATGTTGTTAACATTGTCATTAACACTTGAAGCAAACACTTAGTATGAATTGTTCATTTGGGTGTTGATGTAATGTTGTAATGTTATCCTGATTTTAATTGGTGAGTTAAGGTTTTCTATAGCTACTGATTTTGCTTTGGTCTAGATTTGAGTCGATGTTTTGCATTAAGTGAAGTTGTTGGCAAATATTATGGTCTAGGAATTGGTATTGCGACATCAAATTTTGTTGGATAAAACTAAAGTTGTTTGTATTGTGTATGATGAATATGATGAATTTAAGTTTTCTATAGCTATTAGTTTATTACTTTGCTCGTTTTGCTCTATTTTAAGTACTTTTCTTTGTCCATTTTTGCATTAAATCAAGTTTTGTGCAAATTTTGTGGTCATAGTATTGCCGTATTGGTATCTTGTTGAGTTAAGAATGGTACTGATATTTTTTTGCTATATGCTTGTTGTAAAATATATGTTGAAGGTATATATCATAAATTGTCAATATGCTGACAGGCTCCTTGTTGAGGCTCTTGATATGGAGAGGTCTCCTATGAATTTCCAAAGGCTATAACTAATTGTCATCAAGATTGATATCACCTATCAAAGAATGAGGAATTTTAGAAGTATTAGAATGTCAAGTTAGTAGGTAAAGATTTTAAATAGTGTGTTCATATCTTTGTTCTCAAGTTTATATAAGTATTCCATATGCTTTTTAACTTTACTCTCTTATCATGTAATCCTTTTTTTTTAAACTCATTGTCCTTTGTAGGTTCCATTAGTTGTGTATGCTCTTCTCAAGCTCTAATGCTCCATCCTTTCCTTGGTATCACATTAGCATTCAAGGTAACCATCCTTTACTCCATACTTGAAAGAATAATTTTTGGTGTACATTGAAAGATTTTTTCAATTAAGGTCATAAAATTTCAAACATAACCTATAAACTTACTTACCTAGTAGACAATATGAGGGAGTTATAAAAGTCGAAGCAATATTTGCAATCCATAGAACTTGAGTTTCCACTTCGTTATGATTATAAATTGACATACATTGACATGTATGTCAATCTCTAATGAACTATATAACTAATTATCATATTTTCAAATCACTGTATGCTTTTATGTGTATTTCAATGAAACTATGTATGGTTTTCTCTATAATATATAATTATAAACTATTGTTAGTAATGTCATGTTTTCATTGTCTATTTGTAGAAAAGTAATTGTTAGTTATTTGCACCATAATTTTTTTTGATATGACTGCAATTTCATTCACTAATAACTTATTCATGTAATTATGCTTTTATAGTAAGCAACAATTCTAAATAAGTACCAAGCTGAGCTTGATAGAAAAATATTTATTTACCTTTGTGAAACACAAGATTTGAATGGAGTGAGACTCACCTATAAAAAAGCAGAGAATAGACATAATTAAAAAAATTAAGATTCAAACAATGTAACAAAATAAAATGGTCATTGAGTTCTAATATCATGGATGAGTTTATATATTTATTTGTTGTATATAAACCACTTTGAGATTTTCTGCTTTTTCTTTTGCATTGGTGCTTCAACATAAATACCAATTATTTTCTTCTCAATAATTGTGATTTATGGTGTAGATTCTTTGAAGCTGCTTAGGATGTTAAGGATGGAGCCTTCTAGCTATCTTGTCATTGAAAACAGAATGGAAAAAGATAGAAGAGAAGTAGAAAAGTATAAGAATGGAGAAGAAGGAAAGAGGATGGAGAAATGATAATTTGTCTTTGGGTGCTTTGTGTTTCATTTTTGATAGTTATATACATCTATTTATAAAATGTTTGTGGGCATGTGAGCATTTGAATTTCAAAATTTCATCTTCTTTGGAGGGAATTTTACCTCCAATGATAAAATGGTTGCAAGCTACAACTAGGTTGTTAGCACAACAATTATTAATAATAAGAAACATTACTGAATTAGAAGGGGACGTGGCCACTAATTTTGTAATATACAGTGTCAAATCTTCATACTTTGTTGTCAAGTTTATAGATACTATCTTCTAAAGCTGACGTGTCACCCATACTTTGTAGACTTTAGAGGAGAATACTTCAGAGTTTTTGACTTTGACTTCTGAACTTCAATCTGATGCACTTCAAATTTGATTTATTCGCTCTTTATACGGTCAATTCAAATATAAATTTTAATCTATAGGGTTGCACACTTGAACATACATTAAGATATCCAATTTATTTTTAGTAGTTGTTATCATCAAAACTTAAACAGTCATTGTTAAACACATTTAGTACCTTGTTTATTGTGAACGTATTCTCACTCTTGTATTGTTTTGCGACTGGACTATTGTGAGTTCAAATTCTCAAGTCGAAGTGTCTTAGATTTTATGAGTAGGAAATGCTTATGGAATTTCTTTCTATTGTTATTGTTTTCTAATAATAATGTAGAATCTCTTTGATATTTTTAATAATGGGTTAAGAGCAAACTCTATTGATTTTCTATGTTATTGTTGAACACATGTTGTTGAGCCTTATCTTTTTCTTAACTTGTTTATGTGATGCATGTCAACAATCCTGTTAGATTGTCTACACTACAAGAATAATTAAAATTTTCTAGAAAAATATTCATAGGAAAACAACCTAAATTCCTAGGAAAGGACAGTTTCCGAGGAAATTGTTTCTAGGTAATTTTAATTGTGTTCCTAGAAATTACCGAAGAATTTCCGAGGAATTATGTGTCAGAAAATTTCAGAAGTGTTTCCTACGAATATTTCCTAAGTAACTATTTTGCAGACTGACAATAAACCAGAGTGATGTGACAAAAGTGTTCCTAAGAAATTTTCCTAGGAAACTACTCATTTAAATATATTAAATATTTCCTAAAAATATTTCCTAAGAAACCATCGGCTTAAAAAAAATAAAAATAAAATTTATTTGTTTTAATAAATATTTATTGTAAAATAAAATAAAATAAAATCAGAAAATATTTTTGCTTAATATTTTATAGAACCTAAATTTATTAATTGAATTTGTGATGTACAAGGAGTACACACACAAAACAAGAGCAACATACAGTAAGGTGCACTAACAAGGGCACACAACAAAGATAAAAAGACTAGCTACCACCAGCAACAAAACGCAAGCCGCCTGGAACATAAAGCCTGCGGTCAACAAACTAAGGTGGATACAAGCAATATAAATACCAAAGCCAAAATCCCAGCTACCAATTAAACCACGAGGAGACAGAGGGAACCAAGACTAACCAGCTGACCACAAACACCGAACCACACTCATCAACGTAGCAAACCTGAGAGTGCAAGTTGATGCACTTTACTTGAGAATCCATCGTTCTCACCGCCATCTTCCACTTAAGACAACAAAAATTCAAATAACACCACTTAGGACATTTAACAAACACCTATAAGGCAACACATTGAATGCAAAAATATATAAATCCCAAGTCAAATAACAATACAAAGAGAAATAACATTGACATCAAAACTCATTTAACAAACACGTATCATCAACAAAAATATCATCAACAAGTTTTAGTGGTGCTATTATTCAGCTGCGATTGAACAAGCTTCAAATTGATAATCTTCAAAATTGTTAAAATCAAATCACAAACACCGGAAATTAGTTTTCAGTTGGCAAATTCAGAACACAAAAATATTGAAAACAATGAATTGCAATTGAAACAAGATCTAGAGAGAAAAAACAAATCTAGAAATTGGAAGTGAAATCGAGAAAGCTAACCGAACAATGAAGGATGAAACGACGGCGAGAACCACCGTAAGAGATGAGAACGGCGACGAATCTGCGAAAACAGGCTGAAACTACAACGAGTGTGAGAGGGAAATGGGTGTTTTACAAGAGGCGAGAGGTGAAGTTAGGGTTCTGTGTTTGATGACTAGTGTGAGAGGTGATACTTGAGAGATAAAACAAATTTGAGAAGGCAAAAAGAAAAAAATAGTGAAAAAAAATGAAGTTGGAAGACTGTTGCAACTTGCAACAGCTGGCTAGGTGCAGACTGATGTGACATATGTGTTCCTAGGAAATTTTTCTAGGAAACATATTTCCTCTTAGTCTTTCAAAATTTCCTACAAAATTTTCGTAGAAAACGTCTAGATTAATGTGCCAGCAGTTTCCTACAGCTAATGATCAATTTCCAAATTTTCCTAGTAATATTCGTAGGAAATTTCCAAATTTCTTGTATTGCTAGTTTGATATTTAATTCCACAGCTAATGATCAATTGATTAGATATATATGAATTGATGAGATGTGTGACACCCTAGGTAGTTTATTATTATCTCGTATATTATCGTATGTGAGTAATTCAGGAATTATAGTGTTAAAATTCTCATCTTCAAAGGGGGAATAGGTGATCTACAATTTTGCAAATTTTTTCACACTGCTTTCACTCTTCAGAGCCAAACTTATCATCAAATTTGACATGGATTAATTCTTCAAAATTATGAGTTTCAGTGTTATATACAAGAGAGTAGGTATCTAGTTGTGTCAGGCCAGCCAAAAGAGAAATTTGATCTTCCAAATAACCGATGCTTCCAAGTCCAAGAGTGAGAGAGAAAAAGGATGGTATCTGAGTCATTTTGGGACAGAACCCAACTCTATCCTCTTTTTATTGTGTAAGAGCCAATATGTCATTGGGTCAAATAAAAGCGTCTTCAATATATTCGTTGAACATTATGCGTAAATTATGTGTAATTATGTCTTTTTTTTACACAAATGTGTAATTATGTTATTATTATTATTATTATTACTACTTTAATTCTTTTTTTATTATTTTTTTCTTTACAATTTGGGCTCTAGGCCCATTTTATTTTTAATTTTTTTTTGTCACAAGACTAAAGAAAAACAAAAAAGAAGAAGCAAGAACGGAAACTAAGCTATAGGGAAGAAAATTTCCATTACGTCACTATGAAGCAACAAGTTGATGCCATCCGGAGGAGTCAAGAAGGTGATGAGATTGTCATTGGCAAAGGAGCCAAGCATGGCCATGAAATCGGCGGCTTGGTTGCCCTCTCTCAAAGTGTGAGAAACTGTGAAATCATTGGCAACCAAGATATTCTTGATGTTTTGAATAAGAACTGTGCATAAACATAGAATTGCGGTGTGCACCCTTTAATTTTAAAAGGTTAACAGCGAGGAGAGAATCCGAAAAGCAAATCAAGTCTTCAAACCCTATATCAATTAATAACCATATATTTTAACCGTGGGAAATTGCTTCCAACACTCAGCCATCAATATGTCATCATTGTGAAAAAGTAGTCTACCTGAAAAAGTGGAGAGGAAGAGTCCTTCATCATTGTGGAAAATCCCACCCAAACTTGTGTGGGTAGGAGTTCTATTGCTACTTCCATCCACATTTAAGATGGTGCCCGTGTGGTTAAACTTTTCTCTTATCTTAACACATTTTTTTGTTTTTATGAGTTAAACTTTACTTTTACTCTTATCTTTTAATTGTTAGAACATAAATTGTAACAACTTAATAATTCGAAGTTTTTTTAAAAAAGGTAAATCAAACAAACCACTTATTTTCTTATGGGACTAATTTGATGTAAAGAAATTCTTCTATATAACACAAACAAAATCTGAATTAAAAAAGAATTAATGGGCTGTATATCTCTTTTTTCTTGAAGTGTTCAAACACAAGTTACATCGCCGGTTGATTGTTCTAACGTTCGTCAAACAATCACCACAAACCATAGAACAATGATTTATTCATTCTAACATGTTCAATAAGTAACCCTTTTATCCGTTCTAGCTGGCTACAAACAAACAACGTTTTTCCACAATAACGTTACAAAAAGAAAGCTATATTTATGGGAAACTAGCTAAAATATCATAATCATATATAACCCCAATCATCACAATTTTTTTTCTCCTCCTTCTTCTTCTATCAAGAGTGGGGTGATTATTTAGGGTCAATTTTTTTAGCAATTTTGACTTTGTATTGTATGGATGTACTTTGTCAATTTGAATAAATGAATTTTACTTATTTAATTTGATTAAAAAAATGATCACCTAGCTAGCCACAATAATTGCACTTAAATTATTTAGAGACATAAATATACTCGATGGTTTATTTTTATACTTTGTGTTTGTTAAAGTTTGTATTTTAGACAATCACCAATGATATTTGTTCAAAGTGACGAATTCACATGCAAGGGCAAGGAAAGCAGCGACCCGCCACAATATTTCTATTTTTAATAGGTATATAAACAGGGACGGAGCTGCATAAGCGCAGTGCAGGGCCGCAGCCCGCCCCTTAAAAAAATAAAATTTTTTGGATATACAATTTAGCTGTAGTTATATGTAATTTAGCGTCGGTTTTGAACTTCTGTTGGAAATTGAATGGATATGATGAAGAAAAGAGCTTGGTATGAAATAAACACAACAACACTAAGGTGTGAATTTTGAAAAGTTGTTAAGTCCCACATTGAAAAAACTTGACACTTTAAGAGTGTTTATATTAGACTACCTCATTACAAGGGTGTGCCCTTAGGGTTATAGAATTTTGTGCGATGGGTGAGAAGACAATCAACCTTGACCATCACGCGTGCCGCCGTCCGGCCGGCTCGGATCTGGGCTTGGGCCTTGGGCTTTGGGCTTGCTTGTGTGATGTATTAATTTTTTTGTGACCGAAAAATTAAGAAAGACTTGCGTTTTTTTTTAAAACCTAAACAAAGAGCACATTAACAAGCAACAGACCAAGTCATTAAACGGTATAATACAAATCCGTCCGTTTCTGATCCATATTTTCAATACCATTAATCCCTTGTCTTCAGTTTTGTTTTCTGTTTTCATTGCCTTTGATTGCCTTCATTGCTTTGTCTCAGCAATAATTTTATATATTGCTTAGCTTTCTTCTTCTTCATATACGAACAGAACACAACACAAAATACTCAGAAAAAATTATCTTGCTTTCAAAAATTCCTTTTTTCAATCGTTATAGAATTGGTAATTCATACCAATATTCGAGTGATTACTTTGTTAATCATCAGAGGGTGTAATTCTTGTCCGAATTCTACAAGTGCAGTAGACTTTCGGTAAACTTTTGATCGAAGCTGTTTTATCCTGGAGGCGTCGCGGTAATTTAGAACTGCTTGCACAATTGGCAGTATGATCGACGATTTGTGTATCAATAAATTTAATTGACCGCAAGTGCACAGTCTCGTCGTGTAGTTTTAAAAGATT
Source organism: Trifolium dubium (assembly GCA_951804385.1). Taxonomy (NCBI): domain Eukaryota; kingdom Viridiplantae; phylum Streptophyta; class Magnoliopsida; order Fabales; family Fabaceae; genus Trifolium; species Trifolium dubium. Next base: position 16,310,232 of record OX638069.1, on the reverse strand, counting down.
ATCGAACCACAGAGACCAACAGTTGAACTACCGTAATCCGTTGTCACGGTGTAAATCTAAGGCTAGCGATTTTTAGGGGTTTTCTTGGAATGATTAAATTAAACTAAATTAAAGAATTTAAATTAATTAATAAAAGCGGGATATCGGTATGTAACTTAATTCTCCTAAGGGGATTTAATAATGATTTAGCTCGCGCACTTATTAAACTATTTTTCTGATTCAAATTCCTAATTTAATTCAAAGCTTTTGAACGAGAGTAAAAGAAAGCAACTAAGGTTAAAATCAATAGAGCGAGAGTTTGAGGTTTTAACTAGATAGTAGGAATTTGATATTAATCTTTGAACGAGCGAGAGCCACGTTAGGATTAATTAGAACTAATTGATTTTCAAAATATACTTTCGAAGCTAAGGTGGTAGAAAAGTGACAGTAAAACTCCTAGCTTAGAAAGTATAGTTTTTATCAACAAAACGAGAGTGTGAGGTTTAGACCTTTAAATTGAGAAAGTTCTTCTGAAAAATAAACCTTTTTTTCGCGCGCTATTAATTTATTAAATTCCCGAAGGTTAATTAAGTTACATACCGATATCCAGCTTTTATTAATTAATTTAAATTCTTTAATTTAGTTTAATTTAATCATTCCAAAAAAACCCCTAAAAATCGCTAGCTTTAGATTTACACCGTGACAACGGATTACGGTAGTTCAACTGTTGGTCCCTGTGGTTCGATAATCTTTTAAAACTACACGACGAGACTGTGCACTTGCGGTCAATTAAATTTATTGATACACAAATCGTCGATCAAGTTTTTGGCGCCGTTGCCGGGGACCAATTTAGTCGATATCGTAACTCCGTCGTTACACCGTAGAGACTAAGGCGTTTTTAAATTTAAAAATCGAAAAAAAATAATAAACAAAATTAGGATAAGTTCTTTGAGCTTAAATGTATAACTCAAACCCCTTTTATAATGACTATCCTCAAAATTTCAACTACCCTAACCATAATTTCCCATATAACTACCAGCCTCAACCGTCCCCATACTTTGAGGGACAATACCTTAACTCTCAGTACAATTACTATCCCCAACATTTAAATCCAAAAGAATCTGTTAGTCCTAGCCTATTAGCGGTATATAATGAATTTATGAAAACTTCCGCTAATGCTAGTCGAGAGCACCGATTTAGAGAAATCATGAGGGAACAAAACCTCATAAATGAACGGATTAGACTAAGCAATCTCAAAACCCAAAGGATGCTCGACGCCATGGTTGCCTCAACAGCGACTCCCCAAGAGTCGATGGAGACTTTAATCTCCCAGTTCACCCAGTCAGCCATAGAACCCTCTCACGAGAGACAAGTAGACGTTGTAGCAAACATTAATGAAAGCGAGATTGAAATATCTAGTAAGGACGATAATGTTGTCGAGAGTTTTAGCGAGGAAAGAGTGGAGATCGAAGAAGCATCACCGATAATCCTCCCTAGTGAGGTAGTCGAAGAGGTAGAGAAGGGAACACTGCATGTTTTTCCTGCTCCCTACAACCCACCAATCCTTGTTCCCCAAGGGATAGTAGAGGCTAGAGTGGACCCAACTCCCCAACCATGTGAAAAGAAAAAGAATGTAAAAGTCAACACACATGGGGATGAGGGCGCAAATAGAAAGAGAAAATTATGGGAAAGAGAATTTGAGGATGACGTTAGTGAAAAAAGGATGAGGGTAACATTCGGAAAGGCGAGTGAAAACCCTAAGACAAAAGAAAGAAGGACACTTGAAATTGAACCAAAACCCCCACCTCAAATCAATAAATCCCTTTTTCTCCCAAATCACAAAATAATAGAAGAGGGCAAGGAAGCTGAACCGCCCTATAGGAGAAAAAAGAGAAAGAGCGAGGGGTATGTGAGAATACTTGATAAGTGGCCGTGGAAATCATTCCCGATTCGGCCATCACAGGTGAGATAAAAAAACACCAAAATTGTCGAGCTCACCGACTCTAAACAAAGCGCTTGGTGGGAGACAACCCACATGTAGGTTTAATTTTGCTAGGTTTAATATAAAAAGAAAAAAAAAATTGCATGTGTCATTAGTTGTTGCTTGTTTTTCTGAATTATTATGTTTTTAAAGAAATTAAGCGGTACTATTATATATCTTATTTCTAACTCATATTTTTGGTATATATTTTCAATTTTTTTTTAAGATACCTTCTTTCTTTCACGATGAATCGAGTTGAGAATCATGATATCAAGTTCAGAGGAGTAGGACAGATCAAAGACTATGAGATTCTAGCTCTGAGAGATATGCCCCTATCCATCTACCCTGACAGCGCTACTATGGACAAGCTAGGGATCCGCGAAAGCGTGATGTTCTTGCTTAATGAAGTCGGATGGTCCGGCTTTGCTATAGGGAGAAGATTTAGCTCTTACCGTACCCTGAGATCGGAAAATGATTTCAAAGAGGCCTGATAAACTTTAGAATGTTCGACATTGACTATATCTTCAAAAACCAAGAAATGGCCAACCTCCTAGGTTTCCCGAGTGATCCACATACTTTCACAACTGTTGAGGAGGGCATGTTCCCTTTCCGTGAGCAGGACTATTTCTAGGGTAAAATCTCAGGGGAGGGACATGCTGACTATGGAAACATGTATTCTGAAAACATACATAACCCAACCTTCCGCTATTTCCACAAAATCCTGGCGCACACCCTTTTTGGAAAGGAAGAGAACATCACCTCTGTGTCCCGTGAGGAGCTTTTTATTATGTTATGTGCTTCACAGTCCAGCCCTGTTAATGGGGCAGCCTTTATGATGACCAATATGTACAAGATAGCCATTGATTGCCTAGGACCCATCTTAATAGGAGGATTAGTGACCATGATTGCAGATGCCATAGGACATAGAGTACACCTTAACCAACTTCAACCCTTGGGAGGAATCCGATGCATGGACATAAACTTCTGCTTTAACCGTGGCATTATTGGGAATTTAGGACCCGACAGATTTGACCTCCTTATCAATCGCCAAGTCGTGCCCCATTTTACCTTACCTAACAAGAAAACAGTGTTCATGATCGAAGGAATTGGCTCTATGATTTGGAACCCCAGTATACACCCTTGACACCTCCTCCCTCACCCCAAGCCTATGAAAACCTTGACACTGATCTCTCTGATGCTGATCCAAGCGAGTCTCTTGATTCTGCTCCTGCTCTTTCTACTCCTGCTGCTGATGCCCAAGTGGGGCCACCGACCGTGACTGTTGCTATGTTTGAAGCGTTGCAAGCTAAAACCAATGCAATGGAAGCCGAGCTGACTAAGTTGCGCGCGGAATTTTATGCTTACTTGGATACCGCCGCCGCGCAGGTAAAGTATATTTGGAATGAGCTAGGACCATCCCGGCGTATTTTACTGCATTCCTAGGATTTTCATTTACTTTTCCTTGCTTTAGAATAATAAATCCTAGGAAATTTTCTTTATTAGTACTTTGATTTGAATTTCAGAAATTAGCAATAACTATATTTACTTTCATTTAGTTCGTTTGATTATTAAAAACTCCTGATGGGAGACCGTTTGTTTTATGCTCTTGTGTGCTCATGTGGATTTTCTTGTGAATAATTGCTCTGTGTTAAAAATTTAATTTGGTGAAAATTTTTGTCCTGTTAGAACTTAATTTTTGTCCTGTACAATTTCCTTTAGACAGGTATAGGTACAAATGAACAACAACACGCTACAGGACGGAAAAAAGGCCAAAATGCAAAATTTGGCCTTGTGGTGATCGCCATGAGCATAGTGGCGCTCGCCACAGAATGAAACTTCATAAATTTTGGCAAAATTTTGTACACAAAGCGTGTTACAGCAAGCCTACATTGAATGATTTTGTCTTTAAAGGCTTGGAAAGGAATTGATTCTCTGTGAAATGTAGACACCATCATTATGTTCCATTAAATTTTCAACTACCCAACACTACATTCAACTCCATTTTCCATTATAAATACACACACCATAACACATTCACTTCACAACACATTTCTCACTTCACAGAGGCTTTTCTTTCCTTCATTTTTTCTAGTCTTTCAAGCTAAGGTAAGTCAAGTTCATGGAACAACAAGGGGAGTATGCAATCAACTTCCAAGATGGGGTCCAAGCTAAGCTATACCGACTCCTCCGCCGAAAGAAATACGAACCAACGAGGTATGCCGATGACTTTTGTCTCGAGACTTTAGGATTATCGGATAGTGTGCGCCATTTGGTTCGATCATTTAAGCTTGATTTCTTGTTTTCTTTTAAAGACCCCGTTCATGTCCAACTTACCGCGGAATTTCTTAGCTCTCTAGAACTAAACCCCACCCCCGACCGTGTGAGGTTCCGTCTATTTAATGTTGATTACAACTTTAGCTACGATGAGTTAGCCGAGTTGTTGCACTTACCACACGGTGAGGGAGTGAAAGATGAGCTGCTTACTCAAGTGGGGTGGTTAGATGCCGCGAAGGCACTTTGGTGGGGATTAACCGGAAAGGAAACAAGCAGTTTAGAGGGTAACAGAGCGTCATTGATCCAAAACCCCTCCATACGCTACTTTCGCCATCTTTTGGCTTGCACTATTTTTGGCCGTCTCGGTTCTAACAAGGTCAATGAAAAAGAGCTATTTTTGCTATTCACTTACAGCGTCTCAAAAGAAAAAGTTCATACTGCCCGCTTTATGATGTATCACATGTTTTCAATGGTTAAGTCCAAAGGGGCAATTGTTTTTGGTGGTCTGATCACAACCTTAGCACGCTTGCTAAACCACGGGGCGCAACTTTCTACCCTTACATACCGATATCTAGGAAATTTAGCTAGACATAGTAAAGAAATTAAACAAACAAAAACATAAAATTAAATTAAACATAAATAAAACATTAAATAAAAACCTGGAATAAAATGCTGAATAAACTTGATATAAATAACCGGTACAGAATTCTTGACAGGAAACTGAAAACAGAACTGAAAACGGATTCCCGGTGAGGAAATACAGTTACAGTTACTGTAACAAGAAATAAAAACTAACTGAAAACTAAAGGAAATAAAGCGTGCGGAGAACAGAAATTCGTCCTCTATTTATAGAGGGAATTTTCTGGTTACGATCCACAAAAATAGGAGATGATAAGCTCTCTTTTGATTCTATCCAATAACCACACGATCAGGAACAGAAAACCATCCAACGCGTGCGTGCGTCCCACGTTGCTGAAAAATCAGTTTCATTGGGCTTGTGAGTGGTGGCGCTCGCCACCACTTCTGTGGCACTCGCCACTGTGCCAGGATGGGGCAAAATGTCCTTTTTGCTGGGCTCCTTTGTGGGCTGCGCGAATTTGGGCTTTGCACCCTCCTTTTTGCTTCGTTTTTTATACTTTTTGCTCAATTCTTTTCTCCGACCTATTTTATTCGACAAAACTAAAAACAAATCAAATACTAACATAAAAAGACATAAATGAAATAAATACATATGCAAATGCAACTAAAATTCACCTAAATTAAGCTAAAAATACGATATGATTTCGTGTCATCACAGTACCACGAAACGTCTTAAAGAAAGCGACCTAGTCCGCGACTCAGCTACGAATTTTCGGTTGGCAATTATCTAAACTGATTTTATAAAACTTCTGTTTTACAAATTCTGTAATAGTTTTTCAACAACTTCTGCATATTTTTCCTCTAGTTTGCGGGGTTTTAAATCATTGTTTGTAAAGTATAATTTTTGGGGTTTAATAACCTCCCTAAGTTGTTTTGTTAAATTTTTTTTCTTTGCTAAAGCTTTTTTTTTTGATAATTTCTTTGCTAATGCTTTAAATCTTCCTTCTAATTTTATTTTGAATCATTTTTTCAAATCTTTTGTAGTTTAATTTAATATTTATAGGTGCTTTAAAATGTGTAATTTATTTTGACAACGTATTAAAAAGTAATTTTTAAATCATGTAGTATTTCTTTTTAATTCAAGACGCTCTCAACGCGTAGAGCCTGAGTCAATACCAATTAATTTAGCGTCGGTTTTGAACTTCTGCATATTTTTCCTTTAGTTTGCGGGGGTTTTAAATCCCTGTTTGTAAAGTATAATTTGTGGGGTTTAATAACCTCCCTAAGTCGTTCCGTTAAATTTTTTTCTTTGCTAAAGCTTTTTCTAATCTTCCTTCTAATTTTATTTTGAATCATTTTTTCAAATCTTTTGTAGTTTAATTTAATATTTATAGGTGCTTTAAAATGTGTAATTTATTTTGACAACGTATTAAAAAGTAATTTTTAAATCATGTAGTATTTCTTTTTAATTCAAGGCGCTCTCAACGCGTAGAGCCTGAGTCAATACCAATTAATTTAGCATCGGTTTTGAACTTCTGCATATTTTTCCTCTAGTTTACGGGGATTTTAAATCCCTGTTTGTAAAGTATAATTTGTGGGGTTTAATAACCTCCCTAAGTTGTTCCATTAAATTTTTTTCTTTGCTAAAGCTTTTTTTTTTTTTGATAATTTATTTGCTAATGCTTTAAATCTTCCTTCTAATTTTATTTTGAATCGTTTTTTCAAATCTTTTGTAGTTTAATTTAATATTTATAGGTGCTTTAAAATGTGTAATTTATTTTGACAACGTATTAAAAAGTAATTTTTAAATCATGTAATATTTCTTTTTAATTCAAGGCGCTCTCAACGCGTAAGGCAGCATTTTAATGTATTTTAAATCATATACAGTAGTTTGATTTTTATATTTTCACTAAGTTTGATTTTGATTTGATTTTTTTTTATGCTCACATTTGTATGCTTTATTTTTAAAAGACATTTGTGTGCTTATAATAACTTAATATTTTAATATATAATATGAATTACTCCCTCAGTCGCATTATATAATCAACCTTTTAAAAAAAATCTAGGCCCAAAATATAAGTCCTTTTACAAATTACTAGGTGCATTTATTTATTTTTTCCTTACACATACCCCTAATTATTACTACTAAGTTGCATCGGAATACAAAAAGTTTAATTTCTATACATACAAATAAAGGATAATTTGGTAAAATTTACACACAAACTAGACACAATAATTACATTACCAAAATTTCTTAATAAGCGTGGTATTAGTCAAGGGTGTTTATATAATGGAACGGAGGGAATATATAATTTGTTTTGTTTTAAAAAAAAATTCCGCCTCCATCCTTAAGATTTTGCTAACTGATTTTACTAACTCAGCCACTGTATATAAATATATTTTTCTCAATGGTATTGTGTTAATATATATATATATATATATATATATATATATATATATATATATATATTTCACAATTGTAGACAAGATATACATGTAGTTTGGTGGTTAAGCGGTGTTTCCATTATCCTTTGGTTATGGATTATACAGTTAGTCATTTTAGAATATATTTATTTTGTATTTTTAAAATGGGTTAATTTAACTTCTTCAAAAAAAAAAGTGTGTTAAAACAATGTGTTTAAGAGTGTGACCTTAAAACTACTCTAAAAAATTTAGCACTTCTCATTTCTTTGGTCAATAGTTCCAAAAATTTATTTTTCTTCATTTCTTTGGTCAATAGTTCCAACAATTTAACTTCTTTATTTTTTTTTTCTTTCAGTTTTCTGGTTGGTATATACTAGTACCTATATCTTTAGCTTGCTTCATATTAGATAAAAAAACAAATATTGACTTACAAACTATCATGAAGATTTAGAGATCAAAAATTGTTTATATAAGTTATGCATATTCATGATTAATCGTCATTATACTAACTTTGATCTATAATTATATATCTTCAGGTCCATGCGGAAGTGGAAGATTGATGTTACTTCTTGCACAATATTTTTTAATGATATTAATTCTTTTGGGATTTTTTTTGTATTCATTGGAACGATAAATCACTTCCACTAAAAATTGATTCTTGAAACTCTCCTACAAATCTATATGCCCCTAAGCTCTTACGTACTTGAACCATCCTACGGGGACAATACTTTGAAAATGTGTAAACACGGATCGAAATTAAAAACAGGATGTCGTGTTATATATCCTCATGATAAACATTGAATAAGACAATGGATTATATAATGGTATGAGGTTAATAATGGCAGATCTTAGGAAGAATATACTCCAAAGTATTACTGTCATTGCAAAAACATATGCGGGCAATAAAATATTCGTTTTAGGATGAATTTAGTGTCAAGAGATCTTAATCTATCGTTTAAATTTAGACACCGAAAGATAAACCTTTGTGTTTGACTATATTTTTATATGACTTTGTAACTAATGATTTCTTAAAAGCAAATTTATAGTATGGTGAAAAGTTGATTCATTTTACTTCGTGTACATGAACAGTTGAACTGTATTTGGTCTACAAATATTTTCAATATAAATAAAATTTTGGTCTATTTATTCTAGAAAATTATTTTTTTTATACCCAAATTAAGTTTTTTTTTTTGGAATTTCAAGTGATTCTTTAAAGATACGACGTATTTGAATTGATAACGTAGCAAAATTTATTTCTAAGTAGGTTTGCTAATTAAGGACAAGCGAGAAAGTTGCATAACAAATAATTTGAGAATTGAAGATAACATTCGCTTAGCAAAAGTGCTTTTTTCTTTGGCATTTTTTTATACAAGGGGGCTTTTAGGTCAAATTACAAAGGAACTCTACGACTAAAGTGCACACCAACACTATCCTGTCATAAGAGGTTGAAACAACCCGGCGGAGGGATACTAAAATTGTGAATACACATAGGTATGTTAAGAGCATTATTCGCAAAACAAAAGGGAGGCTTTTGAGCCAAATTACAAAGAAACTCTACAACTAAAGTGCACACCAACACTATATCCTTCCATAAGAGGTTGAAACAACCCGGTGGAGGGATACTAAAATTGTGAATACTCATAGGTATGTTAAGAGCATTATTCGCATACTAACTTGCTACTTGATTTGTCTGCCTATAAATATGCTGAAATGACACTTTTCAATCTTGCACCTTTAATGCAGTTCATTTTTGTGGTTGCAATTTTACCCGTGCTTAGCACGGGTCTGAACACTAGATTTATACGCGGCCTAGATTTATACACATATATATTAAAACGAGAGGTTATTTTTATTTGATAATTTATATGGGTCAGTTTTAATTTTTTGTAATTTTTATGGGACTTATATTTTAAGAAATTTCTTTAGGTTATTTTTTTGGTCATACTAACAAATGTTAAAGATTGAAATATTCTCTTAAAGTTCATGCATTTAATTTATGAAAAATTTAAAAGTTGAATTAAAGATTTTAATAGGGAGACTATGATTTTATTTGAAGGGAATTAATGTGAAAATTAAATAATATAAAATATATTCGAGTAATTTGTATGTTGTTTTTGTTTCAAATTTATTTTACTATTATGAGATTAATTAGAATTCTTTTGTTTCATTATAGGGGCTTTTTTTTTATAGAATGTATAAAAGTATATTTTTATAACGTATGTTTAAAAGTCAATAAATCTACAAATGTATTTTTTTCCCGGGCTCATAAACTAGTTTTGCTTATTTGATTAAAAAAATGATCACCTAGCCACAATAATTGCACTTAAATTATAAATTATTTAGAGACATAAATTTTCTTAATCTTTATTTATACTTATTTAACTTTTTTACTATAATATATATTTAGATATCATAAACTATTAGAAATGCACGTCATTGTCTGGACAATTTGAGAATTTGGAATGACAATCTTTGGATTTTGGAGATTTGCTTGCAGTCAAACAAAGTCTTATTTCAGTCAAATGATAATGATCCTCAATCTTCTCGCATCGAATTTGTGGCATGAAGGTAAAGTGATTCTTTAGTACATTTAAAAGGATTTTCTTCTCTGCAACTCTTACACCAAATATGTTCAGCTTTTGAGGGATCTGTTGTACGTTGTTGTTTTTGTAGATTTCTAATGCCACATTAAAGTATTCAGGTGGATCCAAATATCCAATAGCTCGGATGAGCATGTTCCATGTGCTTTCCATTCCTTTTTCCAGAACTCAATGTTGTCATGTTTTGTCTTTTTACCTTTTAATGATGGCCAGTTATTTTCAAGTTGAGCCTCAAATTTTAAAATCTGATTAAATATAAAAAAAAACGTAAATTAAAATTTTTATATCATATAATAATAATGATAATAATACACGTCAGATGAACATATAACTTACTTGTAACCATTGGTCACCTGTGATGCCTTGGTTATTGCAATCTCGTAGTTCCGAGTATCTATCGTTAGGCCACAACCCGTGAATTGTAAATTTTATTGGCACCGGATTGGCACATGGACCGTGAACCTGGCAATATAATGGTGCCCATATTAAAGACAACTTAAAGTGATCGAATGTAGGTACATGAGGAGGAGAAGGAGGAGGAGGAGGATGAACAGATGGTGGTGGAGTTGAAGGTCGTCGTAGAGGCCGTTTTCTTCCCATAGGTTCCTCTAAAAGAGGTGGATCAGATTGATGCGTCGGTGGAAGGGATAGTGTTGGTGATTGTGGAAGTGGAGAGTCGGCTGCTACTCCAACATGAAATGAAATGTAAATTAGAGTGAGTGATATTATTGAACTGATGATGGCCATGATCATAAAGAAATAATATAGGACTAGTAGGATGTAAATATTGGTTTTGGTAACCCTACTATATCCTTTTATAGTTAGGCAAAGTTTAAATTTTAGTTTGTTTCGTGTGCATCTATCATCTTTGTGGGATAAGGAAATGTTTAATTGAATTTTATTTTTTGACTAAATGAATGTTGAATTAGTATATGATTTTTGGTACGTAATTAGTATATGATTAATACAACTTTGATTTCGGTAAAAGTATTTTATATTTCCATTATATTTGATTTTTCCCTTAAAAATCACTAATTAATCTTTCTTGTTTGAATTTTTCTTTTATTCTATTGAAAGGCAAAACTTATCTTTCTTTTTGAGAATGTTTTTTATTTTTCTTGAATGGAATTTTTTTTCTCATTTATATCATAAATAGAAACTTATTTTTAAGTTCTCAAAAAAAAAAAGAAACTTATTTTTAAATATATAAAATAGAACTGATTTTAAAAAATTTGGTTTGTGAAATTATATTTTGAAAATTGAAACATTTTTTTGAATTTTTCTTTTTTTCTTTCTTTTGAAATGCAAAAATTATTTTCTTTTTACTTTTATTTTTATTTTTCTTCAATGGAAAATAAATAAATCTTTTTTATTTTATTTTTGGTAACGTAATTTTGGTAACCCTAATTCATTCAAATTTTTAAAATACATCAATCAACAACATTCCATATTCAATTTCACTAAAAACTAAAAAGAATGAATCGGCGAACAAGTTCACCGCATCCAAGTTAATAGTATAAAAAGGTCAAATGACAAAGCCTAATTAATATGACAAAATATAAATGTTCGGTATCATGCTTCCGAATCTGAACATTAAAGACGATAAGGTCATCGAATCTGCTCTGAAGTTGGATTGAAGCAAAAATGAAACAAAACGAACATCGTATGAAGACAAGAAAACAAACACCGTATGAAGACAAGAAAACAAACACCAGAGTAAGAAATCCCGATGAATATAACTCAAGCAAAACCTAAAAATATGTGAAAAACACTTATTTAAATAAAAGGAAACTAAAAAAACAATCAAATGTGGTGATTTTAAAGCAAATTTATCTCTAAAGGATGAACAAGAAAAGTGACAACAAAAAAATTAGGGTTTATATGAGGGACTAGGCGGCTGTGTTTACCTTAATTGTTAGAATTTGTGGAATATATATATGGTTTGCTAACTTTGACCATGTGGGTAGAACGGGATCGGTCAAATCGTCTGCAGGTACATAAACTGCTTGAACATAAGTTATAGACCCTTCTTTGATAGAAGTGTACTCATTTCAGTACCCTGGGTGGGTTGATAACCCACAGCGGAAGGCATTCTGCCCAATAAGGCAGATACTTCGGAGAAATTAGCAAGTATGACCCACTTGTAATTACAAGGGGGTGGGGGGCGCATGTGAGGGGGCGTGTGAGTAGATGGGGGGCGGGAAGACAATGGGAGAGTGCTAAGTAAATTACATGTGGGTGATACATTGCTTAACTTCGACCTGACCTAGGTCGAAGTTAGCAATCCCCTATATATATATACTCCCTCAGTTCCTTTTTACTTGTCGTTTTAGAAAGAAAAAAAAAGACCAAAATAGGAGAGTGTATTTTTGCACCTTATTTTCCTATTATGCCTTTTTTTAAATATATATCATACTTTTAATCCACCAATAAATTTTTTTATTTTTTCACAAATATTATCTATTTATAAAAAAATTGTAACAAACTTTATTTAAAAACAAACAAAATTTGTATACAATAAAAATATTTTATTGTTTGAACAAAAAAAATATACAAAATTTAGTCAATAAAATAAAATAGGAAAGAGGGTATAATAGGTAAAATATACCTAAATTGCCAAAACGACAAGTAAAAATGAATAAATATTATTTTCTAAAACGACAAGTAAAAAGAAACGGAAGTAGTATATATTAAGGCGAAGAGTTTCTAGACTTTAGAGGATACCCCATCCTTTGTCTATAACTCGTTACTATATTAAAATAAAATACAAAACTAAAGGGATATCAACCTAAACCAACTTCTAGTTAATCGTAAGACTAAACAGAAGCTATAAAACTTAAAGTGAACGAACCGATCGTCAACACGCAGCGGTCCACGTACCCACTACATACTCCCGGTATTAAGCAACAAGCGTTCCTTTTTCAAGCTAAAGAGTCTGAAATCATGGAATGAAACGAATATTGAGATAGACCTAACAAAATGAGACATCTCTATCAACCTATGACGAATCAAATCAGGCTGATTTGGGTCTTGGCAAATCCAGCTTATGGGAAGCTTCCAACAAAACAGCATTACGACAGTGTGATGGAGGCGATCTCCTTTCCAAGTCCAGAAGAACTCCAAAGGAATTCAGAGAAACCAACAAGGAATTAAAAATATAGATCTTAGAAAAGTAATTTGAAATAGTTCCGATCACCACTAAATTGGAACCAAATCGAAACCAACGTGTTTTGATGTCGCAAGACCCCAAGCCGTTGAAGAGAAACCACCGACTAAAGAAATCTTCTTGCGTCGAAGCAACCCCGATAGAACCACGAGGCATAACAAGTCACGGCGGGGCATCACTGTCGACTATTCTACCCTAAACGGGGTGAAGGGTGATGCGACCTTAAAGGTGAACGCACCACCACCAGCCGGATCTATATATATATATATATATATATATATATATTCATATATAAATACATGGCCTAATTTTATTTTATAATGTTTACAAGGACAAATTTTTCTATAAAGATTTGTATTTCTACCCATATATTAATATAGGGCCTAATTTTTTTAAAAAAATTTATGAAACCTATATTTATACTCATGTATGGGTTTTCTTTTTTAATTTTTATGGAGTTATATTTCTACGGATGGTTGAATACGGGATTTATTAATATATGGATAAAAACATTTTTTTTTCTTCTTTGTATGGGAACCTATATTTAATTTAAACACATATTAATACAGATGACTTACTTTTTGTAAATTTTATTGAGCTTAAATTTACCCTCATATTAATAAGAGTGATTTTTTATTTTGTAATTTACACAAGGGCCCCATTTTATAGTCATATATTAATATAAATACCTAATTTTTTTGGTAATTAACGTGAGACCTATATTTATACTCATATATCAATAAACGGTCATAACTTTTTGTGATTTCTATGGGACGAGAGAAAAAAATACCATATTATTAGAAATGAGAGCAAAAAATCACTATTCAACCTTCTATCCTTTTAAAATCTTTTTATTTGTATTATTTTTCATATTTAAATAATACGTATATAAACTCAATTTCACAAATAATTGAAAAAATTAAATATCAAATTTATCAATTATTTGAAATCTTTTACACAAGAGGTAATTTTAATTTGATATTTGTTACGCTTATTTTAAGCAATTTCTTATACTAATTCATAAAAAATAGTTACATTTGTTTTTAGTTTTTTTTAAGGATTAAAAGAATACTTTGTAATTTAAAAAATGGTAAATTATAATAATTAGAAATACATTAATTTAAAATGAAATTCAAAAAACTGATATCTCAACTAATCAAATTTAACTTTAATCACATAAACTAATTTAATTTTATACAATAGAATAATAAAATTAATAATGAGTCTTGCTAACTAGTGTCTTTGATTGGGGTACTAGTTAAGGTTACCAAAAAAAGGTAAAAGTTGTATTGGAAATTGTGTTTATTGTCTTAGAAAAGTAAAAAATACAAATTTCAAGAGAATATTTACTATTTTTATTTTCTTAACCATTGCCCTTAGGGCAATATTTATCATTTTCCATTAATAATTCATATTTTCAATTAATATTAATCCGTATATATATTGCACGGTTAGTTATACTAGTATACTCCCTCCGTCCCAAAATGTAAGCAAATTTGACTTTTTAGATACATTTGACTATTGATGTATCTAGCTCATATTATGGACCAAATACATTAATAGTCAAATGTACCTAAAAAGTCAAATTTACTTACATTTTAGAACGGAGGGAGTATACTCCTAAAAAACAAGAAAAAAGAGAGGAACTTTGACTTTTTTTCACAAGCATTTAAGTCTTCATAACTTGTCCACAATTTAGAGGTTGTCTTATGAGGAAGTTTGTTCCAAAGCTTCATTAATCATAACTTAGATTCTTACAGAAACAAGTCAGCTCAAACCTTATCCAAAGTTTGACTTACTAGTGATTAGGTATGCTCATCATTTGCAGATTTCTCGTATCAGAAGTATATTTTCAATTTATTTTCATGCACACAAAAAACACACATCAAACTTCAAAGTATCCAATTGTTTTCGAAAGAGTCTAAACTATTTAATTGTTTTCTCCTTTTATTTACAAACAACTTTATTTTTTTTTTATTTCTTTTATACTTAATTATTGTTATTAAAATCAACTAGATTTTCACCCGTGCATTGCACGGGACTTATATGCTAATATAAATATCAAAAAATTATTTTATATATATTGTATAATAATGAAAATATAGTATTGGAATAGTAATA
This sequence comes from Trifolium dubium, assembly GCA_951804385.1. Lineage (NCBI taxonomy): Eukaryota > Viridiplantae > Streptophyta > Magnoliopsida > Fabales > Fabaceae > Trifolium > Trifolium dubium. The sequence goes on along the minus strand of OX638069.1, from coordinate 16,295,108 downwards.
AAAAAAGGTGAGGTAATAAATATAATAATATTAATAATAAAAATATAAAGACTAAAACATTCTATGTATAATTTATCTCATTGGAGATTGTTTTATCATGAATCGACCACTTATGTGAGACACAAATATTGATATTCAATTTTTTTTTTCATCCGAGAGAGCTGACAGAGTATAAATGAAAGACATATTTTATAAAAAAGATAGAACATGAACTCAATGATCTAACCATGTTTTGAAGATAAAGAAACTCTTTATTTAGAGAATTTGAATTTTAAATTTTTGACATTTATCTTTATCTTACAATAAACGTGATAGAACAATAATACAGTAGCACGAAGAGAATGTCAATGGTAATTATATACTCCTTTTGTCTCAAAATAATTGTCACAGCTGACCAATGTGCATTATTCGCACAATTTACTTTAACCATATTTTTTACTAATATGCAAATGCAAATATTAGCATATATGGTGTTGTTTGATTCGTCTCGATTAGTATTTTTAAGATATACAAGTTTTATAATTTTTAAAAATACATAATTAAATATCGAAAATCATACCAAAAAAAAAAAATCAAAATTGTGCATTAACAAACGTAAACTGATCAACTATATCAATTATTTTTAAACAGAGCGAGTAACATCCTAACATTGAGTCATAAAATGAGTAAAAAGAAAATTGGGTCATGAAAGGTTTTTTATTTATTTAACTAACTATATAATATATTCAGCCAAATAAAAGAGCACACATGACAATGACAATAATTAATGAAGCAATTAGTAAAGTGTTTAGGAGGGAAAATTTTAGGGTTAAGTTGTAGCTTACTTAACAACATTTAAAAATAAGAGATTTGAAAACGCCCAAATTGCTATTTTAATCATGATCTGATCGGTCAAAATTAGACATCTCCGGCACAAAAGGTTGGTGTTTGTGAGTGGTGATGAAGCTCTGGTAACAATCTCAAAGGATGAGATACTTACAAAAAAAGTTAGCATTCTCGCACTCAAGTTAATATTTGTTTGAGAAAAAATAGTATATGAAATGGGATAGATGTTGTATACTTTGAGAATTAGGGTTCAAGAATATATATATATATATATATATGGCTTAAATATATTTTTGGTCCTCTAAATATTTTCAAGGTTTCATTTTGGTCCTTTAACTATTTTTCATTCCGTTTTGATCCTTTAACTATTTTTTGTTTCGTTTTGGTCCTCTAACTTTCATTATGTTAATCTATTTGGTCTTAATTATCGTTAGAAAAATATCAAAAATGTTAATTTTGGGTATGTGGCACTTATGGACTTGGTGACTTTGGTGTGAGGAATAGATTAACGTTAATTATGTTAACATTTTTGACATTTTTCTAACGATAATTAGGACCAAATAGATTAACATAATGAAAGTTAGAGGACCAAAACGAAACGAAAAATAGTTAAAGGACTAAAACGGAACGAAAAATAGTTAAAGGACCAAAGTGAAACCTTGAAAATATTTAGAGGACCAAAAGTATATTTAAGCCTATATATATATAGAGTTATTTTAACCTTGGTCAAGGTTAACAACTATGACCTGAATAAATTACTCACGTGCCCCCCCCCCCCAATGTTTTCTTGCGCCCCCCAACCTTTACTCCGCGTCCCCACCATTTGCTCCGCGCACTCCCCATATTTCATGTAGGTAATAATTGTTAACATTGACTGCGGTCAATATTAACATTCTCCATATACATAGTGTCTTTTATTTGAAAGTGATGATTGCACTACCAAGACATGTCGCCAAAATGAACTCCCTATCTTGTAATGGGCAGGTGCACCATATCTTGTGGGCCATTGGCCACTCCGTTCCGGACTTCCGGTACACTATCAACATTTCAAACTATTATTTTTTTCATATAAACTATTGTATTTATATTGTATAGTCTCTATTTTTTAAACAACTTTAAATTAAATAAATTATATGCCACACTTAAATCAAATAAACTAACATAATTTTATTTTTTCGGTAAAAAAAACATTCATTTCCATAATTTGTTATACACGGAACCATTGTATTTTATATACTAATTACAAAATTAGTATTAATAAAAGGTTCCATTCATCGGTTCATTTTTAAAGTAAAAATCAAGATCGGAACTATTTCGGGTTCCTCCAATTTAATTCAGTTTTTTATCCAAACTAAAAAAGATCGATTAATTTTCAGTTTAAACTACTTTGTTGGTTTAATCGATTTTGTCTCAAGTCTCAACCACTTTGTTGGAAATTAATAATTTGTCTTGGTTGTTGGAAATTAATATGATAATATATATACTCTTTCAATTTTATAGTACAATATATCTAAATCATTTCTCAGTCTAACAAACACAAATTTGTTCTTCATTACCAACTACAATTCTCATATACCACCTCTATCACACTTCAACCATAATCCTAAGATGGAATTCCTGCTAAGTATTATGATCGTCCTATTTCTAATAGTATTCACTATGTATTTTCTACTTATAAAATCCAAAAAAAATAATTCAAACATGATCAAGCTTCCACCAGGACCTGCTCCTCTTCCCATCATAGGAAACCTCCATCAATTAGGACAAAAGCCACACAAATCCTTAGCTAAATTAGCTGAAATTTATGGTCCAATCATGAGTCTAAGGTTAGGCCAAATAACAACCATAGTTGTCTCTTCACCCAACATGGCCAAAGAAATACTTCAAACACATGATCATTTATTATCAAACAAAGTCATTTCCAATGCTGCACAAGCTCTTGACCATCACAAATATAGCATAACATTCTTACCAATTTCACCTCTTTGGAGAGACTTAAGAAAATTATGCTATAATCATTTATTCTCTAACAAAAGTCTTGATGAGAGTAAAGGAATTAGGAGTCAGAAGCTTCAAGATTTTCTCAATGATATCAATCAAAGTAGTTTGATTAAAGAAGCTGTTGATATTGGAAATTTGGTGTTTAAGACGGCGATTAATATTTTGTCAAACACTATTTACTCTTTAGATTTGGTTGATTCTGCTGATTCAGTTGGAGATTTCAAGGAGCATGTTGTGAATATAATGAAAGAATGTGGAAAACCAAACATTGCTGATCTTTTTCCAGCTTTGAAGAAGATTGATCCACAAGGTATTCGAGGCCGTACCTCTGTTTATGCCGGAAAGATCATCGATATCTTCCAACGCTTGATTGATCAACGGTTGAAGTTGAGGGAAGTCCAAGGTTTTGACACAAACAATGACATGCTAAATGCATTTCTCAACCAAGATGTCAACAAAAACCAAATCCAACATTTATCTATGGTATTTTTCTGTTCCTTCCTTGTAATTTTTTTTACCACAGATATTTGTATTATAAAATTAATCATTGGATTGAAAATTATACCTCCGTTCTTTTTTAAAAAGACAATACACGTTTAGGATTCATTAAAAAACGAATATATCTGATGCTTAATATAGTCCAAATACATAAGTTTTGTAATGAATTTAAAAATATATATTGTCTCTTATAATAAAGAACAGAAGTAGTATTATGACAGAGATCGTGTATAAAAAATCTGACATTAATTTAAAATCATTTGATATGTCAATAAGATACGTAAAAATTAACATCATATGACCTTTTATAAAATTGGTGTTTGTCATTTTTTTCAGACTTTATTTGTTGCGGGTACGGATACTATCTCATCTACGCTAGAATGGGCAATGGCAGAATTGCTCAAAAATGAAAAAATCATGTCCAAAGCAAAACAAGAGCTACAAAACATAATTGGCAAAGGAAAACCAGTTGAGGAATCAGATATTGATAAACTTCCTTATTTACAAGCAATAATAAAAGAGACTCTTCGATTGCACCCACCAGTTCCATTTTTAGTCCCACGAAAAGCCAATGCAGATGTAGAAATTTCCGGGTTCACAATACCAAAAGATGCACATGTGTTTGTGAATGTATGGGCTACTGGTAGAAATTCAAGTGTTTGGGAAAATGCAAATTTGTTTTCACCAGAGAGATTTTTAAACTCAGAAATTGATGTTAAAGGTCATAATTTCGAGCTTATACCATTTGGTGCCGGAAGACGAATTTGTCCTGGTTTGTTGTTGGCTATGAGGATGTTGTATTTGATGTTGGGATCATTGATCAATTGTTTTAATTGGAAATTTGAAGTTGGAATGAAAATAGATGATATGAACATGGAGGATGAGTTTGGGATAACATTAGGTAAGGCACAGCCAGTAAAGGTCATTCCAGTAAAAATATGCAATTAGTGGTATTTGAAATAGTTTATTTTAAAAATTTTGTTTCAATTCGATTAGTCTCGCTATTTACTTTATAATAGTTTATTTTTAAAAAGGGGATTGTTAACTTCGATCGTGGGTCAAAATTAACAATGTATGACACACATGTAATTACTTAATGCACTTTATATTGTCTTCGTGCGTCCCCCAGCTAGTCATATGCCCCCCACGTGCACCCCTTGTAATTATATGTGGGTCTAACTTCGACCCACATGGTCAAAGTTAACAGTCCCTTTAAAAAATATAATGTTTTATTTTGACACAAGTAAAATGTACCGTTGAATAACTAATTATAAATAAACACTTGACTTCGTTATACTTTCATAAAATCTTTAAAATTAACCACTGTTATCGCTGAATCTACCCTAGATATTTAGATCGAAACAAATTTGTAAATATGAACAAAACAATCATTGTACTAAAACATAAAATTAAAACAACACCACACTAAGACGTGTAATTAAAACAACAATATAGTAAAACGAGAAATCAAAAAAACTTCATACTAAAACAACTTCATACTAAAGCTCGAAATGGTGCAAGTTTTTAAGTTCAGCATCGATGCTGAAATAATTTCTGAGTGAGTTTTGGGGGGTATAGGTACAATTTTTAAGTTCAGTATCGATGCTGAAAAGTTCAGCATCCATACTGAAATGATTTCTGGTGAGTTTTTGGGGTGCAGGCACAATTTTTAAGTTCAGTATCGATGCTGAAATACTGAAATGATTTCTGGGTGAGTTTTGGGACCATTTCGAATAGAACCCGAAATGGTGCAAGTTTATAAGTTCAGCATCGATACTGAAAAGTTCAGCATCGATGCTGAAATGATTTCTGGATGAAAATAGCTCATTTAAGGACGTGGATACCAAAATGCATTTCAGGATCTACGTCCCGAATTTTATTGAAATACTCTCTAAAGACAAAAAAGGTAGTTAAGGGGGGGGAAAAAGTATATTGGTGGGCAATTGAGAAATTTTCAAACAAGAGTACAGCAACAATAGATTAAAAAAATCACAAAGAAACTCAAAAGCAACCCGCTTATATTAAAACAAAAATAAAAGAAATACGACAAGAGATACAACTACTCTCATTTAAAATTTGAATATTGATTGGCAGATAGTGAGAATCTATTTTACCTCTTTCAAGTTTCAATACACAAAAATATCACCAAAAGTTAATTGATTAATTCAATGGTAAAATTCACTAGATTTGATATGAACGACCATAAATTAATCTCCACAAATGCATTTAGGATGAGACTTTAATCACTACTTGATATCAAAATTCTTCCAAACTTTGAATTACTAAGGCTTTGTTTGGGAGATGGGTTTTGGAGAGGAAGGGAGGGGGAAGGAGAGGCTTGTGGAGAGCTAATCCCTTGTTTAGGAGTTTTAAAAAATAGGGAAAGGTTTTGGGGGATTTCAAGGGGTTTTATTTATCCAATTTCAGAGTTCCCCCAAATTGGGGGGTTTTGGAGGGTTAAGTTGAGCCAAACTCTCTTTTTTATTTTTTATTTTTGGCCCTCTAATGGGGATTAAATAGGGCTCAATCCAAATAAATTCCGCGAACTTTTTTCTCAAAATTGCAAAAAATTTCGACAACTTTTTTTCTCGATAACGGAAAAATTTCCGTGAACTTTTTTCTCGACATCGGAAAATTTTCGATAACTTTTTTTCCCGATGTCGAAAAAAATTCCGCGAACTTTTTTCTCGATATCGGAAAATTTTCAATAACTGTTTTTCCCAATATCGAAAAAATTTCTGCGATTATTTTTTTTCTCGAGATCGGAAAAAATTTCGACAACTTTTTTTCTCGATATCGAAACAAAATTCCGCGAACTTTTTTCTCGACATCGGAATAATTTCGATAAATTTTTTTTCCAATGTCGAAAAAAATTCCGCGAAGTTTTTTTCTCGAAATCGGAAAAAATTTCGACAACTTTTTTTCTCGATATCGAAAAAAAATTCCGGGAACTTTTTTCTCGAAATCGTAAAATTTCCGATAACTTTTTTTCCCGATATCGAAAAAAAATTCCGAGAAGTTTTTTTCTCGAAATCGGGAAAAATTTCGATAACTTTTTTTCCCGATATCGAAAAAAAATTCCGCGAAGTTTTTTTCTCGAAATCGGGAAAAATTTCGACAACTTTTTTTCTCGACATTGAAAAAAAATTCCGCAAACTTTTTTCTCAAAATCGTAAAATTTTCAATAACTTTTTTTCCCGATATCGAAAAAATTTCCGCAAACTTTTTTCTCGAAATCGTAAAATTATCGATAACTTTTTTTCCCAATATCGAAAAAAAATTCCGCGAAGTATTTTTCTCGATATCGCAAAAAAAATCCGCAAACTTTTTTCTCAAAAACGGAAAATTTTTGATAACTTTTTTTCCAGATATCGAAAAAAAATTCCGCAAAGTTTTTTCTCGATATCGGAAAAAAATTTCTGCGATTTTTTTCCCAAAATCGGAAAAAATTTCGACAACTTTTTTTCTCGACATTGAAAAAAAATTCCGCAAACTTTTTTCTCGAAATCGGAAAATTTTCGATAACTTTTTTTTTCCCGATATCGAAAAAAAGTCTACGAATTTTTTTTATCGAAATCGTAAAAAATTTCGACAACTTTTTTCTAGTCTTATTTTCCCGATATCGAAAAAAAGTCTACAAACTTTTTTTCCCGATATCGAAAATATCAAATATGTTTTTTATACATAGAAAATTTAAGCTATTATTATTGTATCAAATTTTTAATAAAATTATAAAATAATTCAGATTTAGAAAAAAATATTAAAAAAAAATTTTCATGCAAGAATTTTTATAAAAATGGTAAAAAAATCTATAAGATAAATGACAAGGTATAATACAATGTATTGATTTTAAGAGAAAAAAAGAGTAAAATAGTAAAATTATTACATAAGTCTTCCATCTCCTTTCTTTGTTGACTTTTTAACTCACAAACAAAGGAAAATTTTTCCCTCCTTTATCTCTTCCCTCCCTTTCCTTCCCTTCCCCTCCTTAGTCTTTCCTTTCCTTCCCTTCCAAACTCCTAAACAAAGCCTAAGACTCATTCTTTTAAGAACCAAAAATAAAAACATAATAAAATACCAATCTAAAAAAGTACCCACTGGACATTACTATAATATTGTTTTTGTTTTTATGTTTGTTAGACGACAAATCGCGAGACCTGGAGACGGAGAGCATTGAGTCATATTGTATGTGCAATGCAAAATGCACGCATATGTGACTTATATTATAATACAACTCCTCTATACTCCAAAAACTTCAAAAATGTAATTGATGATTGAGACACATTGTTACCAGAAAAAAAAAACATAAAAAGTCCGTTTGATCTTAAAAAACTAAAGTAGTGAATAGAATAGTATATGACAGTATAAAGCAAAACAGTACAGGACAAACATTTACGGTATTAACAAATTTTGTCTTGTATGATGTTTGATAGAGAAAATGTTATTTTGGTGATTTAGAAAAGTTGTGCAGAGGACAAAAGTTGTTCCGTGGTTCAGTGGGGACAAGAATATCTGATTTTGTCCAGTCCCTTGATCTCCAGTTTGTCCAGTCTCAGTGACAGTTTTCAAATCAAACATAGTACAGCAGAAGTTGTCATATCCAGTCTCTTATTTTTTAGCAGATCAAACGCACTCTTAATAGTAAAGATGTACACATTTATGACATTATATGCATGGGTCATGAATAGAAGAAATCGATAAAAAGGCTTAAACTATATAAGATGATGTGAATTTCTTTTAATTTATAGTTGTTGTATTGAGTTTATATAATATAAAAAAAAATGTTGTTTACTCCCTCCGTCTTTGCTCCTTTTATTTTCAAATTTTATCCTAAAATTTAGGTTCTTTTAATAAACTAAGGTACAATATAATTAATCATTAAAGTATTTATTAAATAAATTTTCTCTTACTTAATAAAGTAACGAAAAAATGGACTTAAGTTATTAATTATATTTATTATTTCTTAATTTCTATGTAAAACTCTAAAAGATCAAAGTTTCAAAAGGGAGAATGTAATATATTAAAATTTTGTTTTGTACTTGAAGATATTTTTGAATCCAACGCTGCTTCAAAAACATATATCAACTATCAATATAAGAAAAGCAATTACATATAAAATTACCTTCATATCCTTTCTTTAATTAATTGAAACAATTTATTTTAAGAATAATTTAGGCATTTTAAAATTTCATTTTTTATTCTTTAATATTTTTATCTTTTTTTTCTTACTTTTTAAATTTTTTAATTATTTTTTCTGTTTCTATTTCTCTTTTCTCTCTTATTTTATTATTTTTTATTATTTTCTCTACATTAAAGTAGTACTCTATCCAAATAAAAATTTACTGACCCCTTATAGCCCCTAATCCAACAAAATATAAGCATAAACTAATAGCCCGTAATTAGAATAAAAACAAACGGCCCCTTAAAAACCACCCCAAACACCCTAAAGACATTAGTGCATAGTGATGAAAACATGAAATAAAATATATTATTATAGTACTAACATGAAACAAACAGCCTCATATTCATAGTGTATTTATTTGACAGTATTTAGTATATATATTTTTTTTACCGTGTTTTTTTGGTCGAGACCGGAGTATTTACCGCCGAACGCAGTGACTATTCCCTCGCTAGATATGAGGCACCTCGATGGGTGGGATAGCTGGCCCAAGGATTTAAAGCTGCTCCATACCCAAAGTGAGAATCGAACCCTCGACCCTTGATTAAGGGAGGATGAGCCCCAACCGCTCAACCACACCCCTTGGATTGTTTTTTTACCGTGTTTGTATATAAATAAAACATATTATAGTGCTAAATTATATATTAAAAATTAATTTGTTTTAAAAAAAATAAAATATTTTTTATAATTTTATAAGATTAAAACGAAAAAAAAATTAAATAAGTTTAATTTTGAGACGGTCTAAGCCGTCTAGAAATTATATGATGTCTCTCAAAATTTTACATGTTGTTCATCCTTTCTAGACGGTTCAGGCCGTCTCAATCTTAGTCTCCAACAAGCCCATAATTTGTGGTCGGCTTAAACCGTCTCAAAATTTTGTGGCTAGCTATTTTGCAATGGCTGATGGCGATCTCAAAATTAATTCTTTAAGACGGTTTTTAACACTTTGAGAGTGGTTTAGGCCGTCTCATAATCATGTATTTCTTGTAGTACCTAGTCAGATTTTGTTGACTTTGACCAGGGTAAAGCGCAAAATCTTTTATTACAAGAGGGTAAAACAATTAAAAAAATTTACAGGGAGTAAAACAACATTGACCTCTTTTACATGGGTAATTAACTCTATCTTTTATAATATGCACAGTCCCTTTTTTTTCTTAATTTTTATTTTAAAATGTTGAAATTTTGTTTTAAAATAATGTTTTATTAAAATTCAACAAAACTAGATTTTAGTGAACACTTTTCGTCATCTTCATATCTTCAAATCATGCATATTTTAATAATGACATATGGATAATTATATTCTCCCCTATAGACGATGCCACTTCACTAAATAATAACACATCAGCATAATTGACTCTACAATGGAGTGGGGACCAAAATGCAAGAAAAAATTAAAATTGAGAGATAAAAATCTCGGATTTTAAAATAGGCCAGGGGACTAAAACTTCTTTTTATTTTTAAAATAAAGAGACCAAAACTACTTTTAAGTTAAAAAAATTAAGAAGAATTTTTTTTTTTTTTTGGGTATAAGAAGAAAAAGTTTTATACGTACATATTATAAAAATAATAAATGACCCAATTTTTTTTATATTTATATAAAAGATAATTATATATGTCTTGAAGGTAACCGAGCAACAATACAAACTGCGCCGCTACCCCTTTTAAATTAAGATAAAGGACTAAATTGGAAATAAAAATTTAAAAGACTAATGTATTACATATAAATTAAGATAAAAGTCCTGAATGAAAATAAAACAAAAAACTAAAATGTTACAAATAAATAAGATAAAACACCTCCAATGTAGTTTTGCATTATATTTTCGTAGAGATAAATTGGACTTGTAATGCAGGCGTAAATAAGGGGGGGAAAAAGTCACGAGATAGGGGAGAGCAATCAAAATGTGGGACGACACATATACTAGATGAGACGAAATACACAACCGGTGATAATAGTCGAATGAGGAGAAGTTTGAGATATATTTTCTTTGTTCGTCGTCTTATAGCGTTGTGTTTGCTTATCATTTTGTGTGGTGTTTATTCGATTTTTTTGTCTTAGTACGAGGTTTGTTGATTCAATTATTGCCATATTCTTATCAAATATAATTACAAATCTGATGAAGACTTTGACATCAATACTTCACATCCGAGAATACGTATGAATATTCCGGTTACTTTTATTTTGCCATATGCGTTGTATACTATTAACCTAGATGATGTAAGATTGTTTGCAAATTTACCTTTTATAATTTTGTTTACTAATACTTTATAATTTTTTTTAATTTTAAACAATCTTAAATTTATAATAATCTATGTTTTTTTAATTTGAATGAAAATATTTTTTAGTTAAAAAAATTAACTTTGCCTATAAATACCGAAAATTTCTCTTTTGCCCCCCCCCCTCTCATTTCTCTTTAACCCCCCTAAAATCCCAAAATACTCTTGAATTGTGTAATTCGGAATTTAGCTCCCGAAATCAATTTCGGTACGCACGTCCCGAACTCGCGCGTTTTACCCCCCATGGCCGCACTTTGGTAAATTCGTGAGATATGTCCCGAATTTAGGTTTGGGACTTGTATCCCGAAATTTCCTCTAGCAAGCATAAAACACCCCCACTCCTTCTTTTATTCTAAAACTTGAGTTTCATACCTATTTTACCAAAATTCCTACAAGTACACGAAAACTTCCTAATCCTCCATACTTACATCAATTCTTTGCTAGATTTGCTACAATCAAGTGAGTTTTTATCAATTGTTTACTGGCTATCTTGTGGAATAAGGAAAAACAGAAATTTGTGAGAGTTAAAAAATAGCCTTCAATTTGATAGATGAATTAAATAGATAATATTTCATTCCATTATGTGATCCATGTATTATGTATTTTTTTTGTGCGTGAATGTGGTATGGCATCATTTTACGCACAAATGGTCAACTGCACAAACAATCACTACTAGAAAAAGTTTAAATACCGACGGAATTTAGAGACGAAATTTATTTCATCTCTATTTGAGACGGAATTAGAGACAGAAAAAAGTGTTTAGAGACAAATATTAAAATATATGTGTTAGTGACGGATCTTAGAGACAGAAAGATCTGTCTCAAAAATATTCTGTCTCTAAATCTGTCTCTAGTTAATTAGTTTTTTAATTAATAAATAAAAAAGTAATTGGAGACAGATGTTAGAGACAAATTTTTATTGTGTCTAATAGTTTTCGTCTCTGTATCCGTCTCTAATTAGTCAACTTGTTATTATAGTAGTCAAACTTCTGTTAGAGACAAAATTTATCTGTCTCTGAAATAATCTGTCTCTGAAATCCATCTCTAAACAAAATAACATCGAAGATTCATCCCACCAAAAAATTTCCCGCCAAATTTTTTATTATCCGCCAAATTTTTTAAAGTTAAATATGTTTTTTATCCTTATAAAATGCGAGCTTCCTAAATTTGGTGGCTTCTAAGGTGAGGGATCTATTAAATCCTCGCCGGTGGACCATTAAAATTTTACTATCCAATATAATTAATGGTTTAGATTTGTTAAAACTAAAAACGAGAACATATACAAATGTGTGCATACAATCGTATAATACTTCTCCTTCATTCATTATGTAGTTTGACACTACTAGAAAAAGTTTAAATATCGACGAAATTTAGAGACGAAATTTATTTCATCTCTACTAGAGACAGAAAAAAGTGTTTAGAGACAAAAATTAAAATATATGTACTAGTGACGTATTTTAGAGACAAAAAGATCTGTCTCTGTTAATTCATCTCTAAATTTGTCTCTGTTAATTAGTTTTTTAATTTATAAATAAAAAATTAAATGGAGACAAATGTTAGAGACAAATTTTTATTGTGTCTAATAGTTTTCGACTCTGTATCCGTCTTTAATTAGTCAACTTGTTATTATAGTAGTCAAACATTTGTCGGAATTTATTCGTCTCTGAAATAATCTGTCTCTGAAATCCATCTCTAAATGAAATAATATCGAAGATTCATCCCATCAAAAAAATTTCCGCCAAATTTATTATTGTCCGCCAAAAAATTTAGAGAATCCAACTACCTTTCAGAAACTTAACAAATTTAATTTTTTTTAATATAATAAATAATTAAAGGAAAATAGGTGTTACTCTTTTGATTGTCAAATTTTTTTGTAAAAAAAATATGTTTAGCATGTTGTCTTACACACCTAGTATCTACACTAGATGTGCTTTGTTAATATCTTTTTATGTGCACGCGTTGGAAGTTTGTTACGAAATTAAAGAATCCATTTATTTAATTCATGAAGAATTTATATATTCAAACTTTATTTGTTTGAATTGGAATGAATATATTTTTAGAGAAATTTTTTATTATGTTTACAAGAGAACAAATATATTTTTGTTTGAACAAGATTTGTTGAAAACAAATATTTGTTCATATCTTTGGATAAAATTATTTTTATTCTTTTAAAAGTGAACAAAGATATTTTTGTTAAATTTTTTTGTTTGAAGATATATATTTAAAGATTGGTAATTTTTCTTTTTGAAAAGTACTACTAATTTCATTTGCAAATAATTTAAAAATTGGTTTCTAAAGATTGGTTTTTTATGGTACGTTTCTAAAGATTGGTTTGAATTTTTTTTTTTGACGGGTTGAAAAGTAATTTTTTAAATAATGGTTTTTATGTTATTTTAAGTATTTTAAACAAATAGATTTTTTTGGAAGCACAAACTGTTTTTTGGAAAAGTTTTATCTTGTTTGAAAAATAAATCTTTAGAAAAGATCTAATGAAAAATTTGGTGTTAACAAACTTTATCAAATTGAAGCTAATTCTTTATGGAAGACTTGAATATTATCTGATAGTCTATTTTACTATAAATAGAGGCTCAAGTCCAACAATAATATTCACCTAAAAATATTGTGAAAGTCTAAGAGTTCTTAGAGTTTTTATGAGTTTTGTTTGTTTTAGTTTATTGTTCATTGTTTTTTTCTAGCTGTAATCTTGATAGAACTTTAATTGTAGGTATTTGGGAAGGTTTGTGTCTAATATTAATCAAAACTCTCCGGTTCAACTACTTGAAAGAGAAGGCGACAATGAAAATGATGAGAAGGGGGATGAAGTTTCGCTTTAGTTACTTTCTTTTATGTATTTTTTTTAATTTATTTGTGTGTTGGACAATTTTAAGTTTGATATTAATACTTTGTAAATATGACATACATTTTTATGTTAATGTTTCAAATTTAGTGTTAATCGAAATTTGATTATCTCACATTGTAAAATTATATGAATTAGATTTAGTAAATAAAAATTAATATTTGAAAAACTAGATAAGCATTTAATTGCTATATAGACAAAAATAATGACTAATAAGAGATGGATAATGTGTTTGGTAAGACGAAATTTTATGATTTGAGATAAAATTATTTGAATTCAGAGATGGATAACTTTGTCTCCGATAGAGACAAAATTTTATGCTTAGAGACGGAATTTTAGAGACAGAATTATTTGAATCAGAGACGGATAATTTTGTCTCCGATAGAGACAGACTTTTATGCTTAGAGATGAAATTTTAGAGATAGAATTATTTGAATTCCGGATAATTCTGTCTCCAACAGAGACGAATTTTTTTGCTTAGAGACGAAATTTTAGAGACAGAATTATTTAAATTCAGAGACGGATAATTCTGTCTCTAATAGAGACGGATTTATTGTGTTTTGAATTCAATATTTAGAGACAGATATATAAAATCCGTCTCTGAATCAGAGACGGATAAATTATGTCTCCAATCAGAGACAGAATATAAAATTCGTATCTAATGGTTTAGAGACGAGAAAATTAATGACCAAATCAAATTTGTCTCTAATTCTGTCTCTAACGTGCTTAGTGACAGAATATTTGCCTTTTAGAAACAAATTTAGGTCGTCGGTATTTAAGATTTTTTTAGTAGTGAATATTGATCACTTATTATCTCATTCGAATGCTATTGAATAAGTAAAAAAAAAAAAAGCATTTACTTTACTTAAAGTTCTAGTACTATCATAATAATGAGCATGAGCACCTCACATTTATGCCTATGATGTTAGCATTTTCGGTACTAAAATTACAAAGAGATGAACTGTTTTGAATCATAAACCTTAATCTTGGAGTCATTGTTGCATTGGCTGCATTTGTCCATATTTTGTTGCAATATCAAAGTTCACAACATAACTACAACGGCGAATGCAGCCAATATATAAAATCACGCTAACAGCAAAGTTCGGGACTTGGATCTCGAAGTTCAATTCGTGACTTAAATCACGAAATATGTCACGGGGGGTGGGAGCGTTTTGAATAATTTCGTGACTTGCAATTCGGGATGCTCGTCACGAATTTTGTGTGCTGGGGGTGAAAACTCACCTAATTCGGGATGCAAGTCACGAATTACAGTTCTGGTTTTGGCTCCCGAATTTTTTCTTATGAGGGCAAATGAGGTAGTTAGGGGGGTGAAAAAGAAGGATGGGGGGAAGAGAAATTTTCATAAATACCTATTGTACATTTCATTTTACACACACAATCGATCAACAACGAGTATATTTCTCACAATTTTATCTTTCATCCTTCTATTTACTTTACTTTTGCATTTACTCCCTTTCAGTACCAAAATAAAATGACATATTTGCTAAAATATTTTATACTAAAATAATTGATCTTTACTATTTATAATAATGATTTTTTTTTATTTTATCCCTTTATGTATTAAGTGAGAGGAAAAATTCTACTTTATATATTCTAATGTTTACTACCAAAAAAGAAAGGATATTTTAGTAAAAGTTATATCTTTCATTTACATATTTTTTAAAAATGTGTAAAATGGTCAATTAAGTAGTATTACTCCGTCCCAAATTATAAGCATCTCAGGAGAGACGTGTTATATAATTATTTTGATTAAATTTTTAACTAAATATATTAAATTTTGTTGACTAATTTTTTATAAATTTTAGAACGGAGGAATAGTTTAGTAGCTTAATTATTTTAAAAAAAAAAAAAAACTCAATTTATGTACTCAATAGTCAACACTCTTTGAAGGAGTTAAGGAATCACTGTTCTTATTTAGATTTTGAAGAAAAAAGAGAATCACAGACTTGAGAGCTACACCTTTTTTGTTTTTTTTGAAAGGTTGAGAGCTACACCTAGCTATTAGCTTATTTCTCACATAATTTTAATTTCAAATTCGACAAACATTCTCCGACAAAGTTTCAATAAAAATATTTTTAAATGTTACCATAAAATAATATATAATAATATATTATAGCTAGTAGCCTAAGCATCTTACAGTGTCATAAAATAATCAATCTTGCATCTTAATTGTGTGATGATTGACATTTTTTAAATCGGATATCTCAAACTGCATCAAAAGTGGAAGTACTACCTAAATATTTCATAGCTTATATAAAAAAAAAACCTAAATATTTCATACACATCAAAATTTCAAGAGTGAGCTTGTGTGAAAGATAGAAGATGTATGGTGAAGTTGAGCATGAGTTGGAGCTGCACGTGCCAGCAAGTGAAGCATGGGAACTCTTTGGCACCCTTGCTTTAGGAAATCTTGTTGAGAAAGTGATGCCTGAAGTCCTTCAGAAGTTGGAGATAGTTGAAGGAGATGGTGGTGTTGGAACTATTCTCAAACTCACATTCACTCCAGGTAGATCACTTAAATTATAATTAATGCATCATTATTTTTATTTTTATTTTGGTTGGATCATTATTTTTATTTAGCTTGTCACAGCTATATATACATAGTTTAAAAACCAAAATATTTAGGGGTGAGCATGGTTTAAAAACCACACCACACCAAACCATATTTTTGGTTTTAGTTTTAAGCCAAATCATTTTACTAAAAAATTAGTTATTATGTAAAACTAATTTGGATATAGTTTATATCCGGTTTGAAACTAATTTGTAAACGGTTTATAATGCAAAATAGGTTACTCAGTTGAATCAATTTTAAAACAATTGTTTATTAGATTTAAAATATATATATATATATATATATATATATATATTTGATTATAAAAATAATTACTGAAGCTAATGTTTTTTAATTATTTGATTATAAAAACAGTTTAATAATTATTTTAAAAACCACTTGAATTTTTAAATTTTATAAATGTATTAGTTTATAATCAATCAAAAATAGTTATTTTTTTAAGCCTAAGCATCTTTCAAAGCCCAAAAATTCTACTTTATTTTAAGCCCAAAATATTTTGTTTTTCTGATTTTTATTAATTATTTTAAAATTTAGAATAAAATAATGAATTAAATATTATTAGAGGTGGTTGGTGGCGGCCGACCGCCGGAGGCCCACCGCCGCGCCGGCCGCCGGAGGTCCGCCGTCAATCACCTGAAAATCGCCGATCCACTGCCGTGTCGGTCGGAGCTCCGCCGCGCCGGCCGCCGGTGATCCGTCGTTGACCACCATCCCACCACCACCAATTTTAATTATTTGTTTATTAAATTAATATTTAGAAAATTTGGGTATTGGGCTTCAATTGGTTATTTATTGGGCTTCATTCTAAAAACCAATTGCAAAAAAATAGTTATAGTTTGAAATTAGTTTTTTAAAATGGTTTGGTGTGCTTTTTTTTAGAAATGGATTGTGTTATTAAATTTGGATAGAGTTTGGTTAATGGTGTGGTTAAAGTTACCCATATTTTTTGCACACCCCTACATACATGTACCAAAAACAAAACAACTATATATACATACGGAAGGATCTAATCTTTATCTTTATATATATTGTACATAGTGTTTATCTTTGTACTATGGATGAATTTCGGTCTACCCCATGTAATTTTTTTTATACTCTATAATGTGAAGATGCTCTCGTTTAATCCCTTTATAGAATATGTTGATTTACGATTCCATATAAATAATGATGTGACATGGTCAGTATGAGGTAAATCACAATTCGCTAAAATTACAAAAGGCAAAAAGACAGAATATTAAACTCATGTATTGAATGAGGAGGTAAAGGAAAGAATCTTCACATTACAGAAAATAAAAAATAAATCGAAACTCGTCAATATTGCAGGGGATAAACACCTACCTATTAACCTAACTTCTGTTAATTAAATTGGTCCTAATCGTTAGAAAAATTAAAAAAAACGTTAAGTTTGTCTTACGTGACAATTAGTGACTGGATTTTATTGTGTGACATGGCATAATGTTTGTTCTAGAGAGATTAGAAGAGATCAAAGAGAAAGAGAAGAGAGAAAATGAATCCAAAATTGAATTTAGGGTTTTGATAACAACACATCAAATCAATAACAATACATCCATTTTCCAACAACAACATCAACAACTTCGGTAACAATAGCTTCGTCTAAATCCAGATTTTTTTTGAAACAAATGTAAAAAAAAAACAAAAACAGAACAGATCTGAAGCAAAAAAATAGAATAGATTGATACATTTACAAGAAAGTAGAACAGAATAGATCTGGAGCAAATGAAACAAAATCATTTTCTCAGATTTTGTAAATGTAGACAAACCAATAAAGCAAGTAGGTGTCTTAATTTGAGATCATACATCTATCTTGGTTTTGCTGCGGCAGATGAATATTGCACTCCTTGAGTAATTGATACATTGAAGAACTATTCTCCAAGCACATACAGTACCAAGGTGGATGGGGGTAGCCGGGTAGGCATATTATTGGTTTGTGTTTTAGCTATTGAAATATACTGCATTGCAAACAAACATATCAGATCTTAAATTAAAGCTTCAAAATTGTGTTCTTCAAACCTTGTTTGTGTTGTTGTTCTTGTAATCAAAACTCTAAATTCAATTTAAATTCCTCTTCTCTCTTATCTTCTATCTCTTCCAATCTCTCTAGAACAAAAATTATGTCATGTCATACAATAAAATTCGGTCTTAATTGCCATGTAGGACAAATTTAACTTTTTTTTTCTTTTGTAACGGTTAGGACCAATTTAATTAACGGAAGAAAGTTAAAGGACCAATTTAGATCGAAAAATAGTTAAAGGACCAAAGTAAAACTTTAAAAATAGTTAGAAGACTAAAAGTGTATTTAAACCTATAATTTATTGTGATATGATTGAATTTAAGTGTAAATAATTTTTTATTACCATCAATTTAAAAGTTTCAGCTAGATATTTAAGTGTAGTAATTTTCAATTACCTTTTATTTTTAATTTTTTTATTAATATTTTTTGGACAAATTTTTTTATTAAGATTTATTTTGTAAAAAGAACGGAAAAATGTTGATAATAGGTCAGTCCAAAACTATATATGAATTACTCCAATCCAATTCGGTTTTCATATGGGCCAATAAAAACACTTTTTTTTTTTAAGTAGATAGGCCAAAAAAACTTGATTATATTTGGATTAGTTTATTTAGGCACACCATCGAAAAACATGACATAATGGGACAACCCACAAGTCCTATCTATTTTGAACAACTCTAGTTAAAGTTGTAATAATTCTAAACATTTATTCACTTTCTTTCTCTCTTTTAAAATTATTTTATGTTATTTGTTATCCTATCGAATATTAGATTAGAAAAACGAGAGATAATTGAACCAAATAATCAGGAGAGAATAGTTCCATTTTTCAAACACTAAGCAATTGTATGAAGCTACAAATTTTCAATTTTGTTAAATGTACACCATAATAAACATATGATTGAGAAGAACATTAACCTTAAGTTAGTAGAAGATGCAATTTAATTTCAAGTTCCAAAATGACATTTAATTCAAAACTTATTGTTCAACCCAATTTTATTTATGAATATTTTCAAAGTATGATTGCGATGAACATTAACTTACTCATGGGACAATACTAAATCCAAATTAATCTCTAATATTTAATATTGTGTGTTAACATGACATTGATAGTTTTGGTTGGAATTTGAAGGTATATCTGGTCCATTTGGTTACAAAGAGAAGTTCACCAAAATTGATAATGAAAATCGCATCAAAGAAATAGAGGTGGTTGAAGGTGGATACTTAGATTTTGGATTCACACTAGTAAGAACCCGTTTCCAAGTGATAGAAAAAGGTGAAGATTCAAGCATAATGAAATATAAAGTAGAATATGATATCAAAGAAGAGGATGCAGCCAATGCCTCACTTATTTCCATCCAGACATTGGCAAAAGTTGTAGAAGTTGGCAAGAATTATCTCAACAAAAACAAGGCTGCAAATTAAAAGAATCAAAGTTCTAATTATCTGCTTCAAAATAAAATGTGACATTTCTTAGTTCATGAATAAAATGGTGGAAGTTGCTTTGCTTCCAAAGTTTGTATTTATTAGACTATTATTGTAATAGACTACTAGTCGAGTTCTCGTGCGCATACGCACGGGAGTCGCGCTGCGCGCGACTTTTTTAGTAAATAAAATAAACCTCCATTCCTCATCAACTAATAAGATGATATGATTACATAATAAACGATAATATGAAAGTAGGTGCATTCACACATGAGTCACATTATGCCGGAATTGTCATTGAATGTTATAAATAGATTAATTCGGCAATCACTTAACATGGATAATATGAGTATTTCAATACCATTGTGGACATTAAAATGACCTACGGTGTAGACAATGACATTATAAGCAATATGTAATGGCTAAAATTAAGGATATTAAAAATATCATAAGCTTAATAATTGTTCATGCTTAAGTACTAAAGTGGTTAAAATTTAAGGGACCAAAATACACCACTGACGAAAACAAAATAATAACATCGAAAACATTATAAGCATAGAAACTTAGTTCTAATAATAAGCGCACACACATAGGGACATGTTAAAAACCCAAACTAAAGCATAATCCCTATAATCAAAGAAGAACTTTTGGTGCCCTCATCTTTGGAATAATTCTGACATACAGTTGATGAGGAGGAGGAGTTAGTGTGAATGAGAGGACATCACTAGGTTCCTCAACAAAAAGATTTGATGTTCTGATTCCTCATCTAAGTTTCATCTTTAGTTTACGCAAAGGAACATCTTCTTCCTTAATTTTGGCAAGAACTTTGTTAGCTGATAGTTTAGCAGAATTTGGCTCAGGAATGTCATCAATATCCCCTGATCTCTTTATAGGGTATGCATCTTCCCTCCATCAGGGCTTGACTCGCCAGTAGCAGAGAGATCTTGCTGTTACATAAGAAATAATATAATTACACATGATGATATCTTAAAGCAGTCAACAATGATAATTGGTGAAATTGTGGAATTAGCTTACAGTTGGAATAGAAGAGACGTTACTGGTTTCATTTGCATCTTCCCCTTTTGATTTAGAGCTCTGTATGATAATGAAATTCAAAACAATGTCAGTCAAAATGATTTCATGCATTAATATAATAAACACACAATAAGATTGTCGAATAGATTTGTCACCTCTCCAATGGTTGAAGGCAGTGTGGATAACTTGGACGAATTCTTTAAGATTGCAACATGCAACATAGCATCAACAAATGCACAACCATAATATATCAATACTACTAAGGAAAAGTAATATCAAGGGAATTCACCTCTAGTTTGTTTTCCATGTTGAATTGTTCTTTGACATGATCAATGATTTCAGCATCATTTTTGAAACTGAGAACAGTGGCAGTAGGTTTTGATTGTGTTTTAACTTTGAATGCTAACTCTTTTCCAATCATATTGTCAAGATGAAGAGGATATTCATGGCGATCAAATTCACCAGTCTTACCATATATTAAATATTAGATTTCAATCAGTGGTTTCAGTTATGATATTAAAGTCAAAATTACAAACTATAAAATAACTTCAAACCTCAATCATAATATCTCTAAGTTGAGATGCAGTGTGTCCAATGAGTAGAGCACAATCACAGTCCCAAAAGAGAAACTTAAATTTGTCATTTCCATGACGAACTTCAAGTTCAAGCTTATATCTAAAATAAACATGATTGAAAATATAAAGATGCATATTCATTGTTTCTTTTGTTAAGCATAGTATAAATTTAAATACTTTTAGGAAATAGAACTCTTACTTGATAGGCGGGTCATCGGTAATATGTTCATTCTTGCATTTCCATGGAGGTGAATGATTAATGAACTTTTTGTTGCATGTCTTGCAAGAATAGTAGAACCAACCATCATTTCCAATAATGACATGATGAGGAGTGGCAAAGGTTGTGACGATTTGTTCCTAAAAAAATTAGATTATTAATGATGTAATGATTCAGAAATGACAAAAAAAAAACATATGAATTGAAAATAAATATAGAGTCAAGGAATCTTTACCTCAGGAAGTAAAGTGAGCTTAGACAAAGCAGTGACCGGTGCTTGATAGCAGTAGCGAACAGGTGCTGAAAACTGTGAGCCTTGAGAGTTTTGTGATGAGAATTTACCACCAACATTGTCCAACTGTGCTTGAGCCTGCTCAAGAAAATCTTGGGGTAGGGTTTGGCGGAACTCACAAATCTCAGTTAGTTCTTGATCCATCATTAACTTCGTATCAGTCCAAGCATTAGAAATCGTCAACGCATATTGACCTACGATAAATAATATATCAATTTCATTATATTATGGCAACTGCAGATTAATAAACACTGATATATTTGGTAATATTTTTTAAAAACTACCTTGAGCTTCTTTGATCTTTGCATGTTTGATGATAACAATAAACGGAGAAGCAGCTCCATGTTCATTGTAAGCCCTTTGGAATTGTGTTCCATAGTTGTCCCATAAAGTACAGGTTAAGATGTTCATACTGCACAATTAAATATTTAAACTGACAGTTATTAAATATACACTACTAAACTGATATAGTGAATTGCTTTGAAGATCATGATGGAGTCATACTCAGTGTCAGCTAATGTGAAGTTTGTAGGATACTTCTTTGACCCCAAATTCTGTCTTGGAAGAGCAATCTCATGCACAGCACCTATTAGATCTGTGTAATTGAAATCAACATTAATAACCTATATATAAAACAATTGAGAAAAAGAACTTCGTTTTCATTTTAACCATTTGATGAGATTCATACCTACTAAAAGATCATCATGATAATGGCCATCTAGAATTTCTTGAAATGGTTTGAATTTCAACTTGTACTGTGGAATATTACTGAATTCCTGTGGAGTGACTACTGAAGCTCCAATACCATCAACCATTGTTAACATCCATGGATGATCACAAAACTTAACTTTGAAATCATTAGGCTTCACCCTGAAATTCCTCATTACATAGGTACTTCCTTCCTTAAGTTTGGGGTTCCAAGCAGACATCAGTTCAGGAGGAACGCAGACTTGAATGTTATCACCCTTCATTAAATATCACTCAACATTTTAATTAAGTCACAAAAACAAATAACACATGCAAATTATAAAGTATTAAAACGACAGATGATATTAGTTGTAAATAAGTAATTACCTGTTTATCAAGAATCAGGAACTCCAAATGTTCATTCTTCCCAGACCCCATTTTCCAAATGTCTTCCAATCTTACAGCAAATTTCCATATTTCCTTAGCATCGGTAATGTCTTTAATAGAATCAAACCCTCTTGACATATTGAACCTTAATGACAACAAAAGTAAGATCTGAGCATCACAACAAAAGTTATTTAGTAGGATTTAGTTGTAAAACATTAACTATTCAGACAAAGTACTACTGTTTTGTGAAAAGTATAATTTTGACCCAAAAATAAAATGTATACTATTTACATGATTTTGACTAATACTGTTTCTTAAGCAACTTCCATAAGCTGAAAGCTTGAAATTTTTGCATACTAAGCATTAGATAGTTTAACCATGAATTTATTGATACAAAGTACAACTCTATTGAGAACTGCAAAACATGTAAAGTTGAGAAGCATGAAGTTTGCCACTTTGACAGAATTTATAAAGCAACAAATATGAACTGTTAGTAAGACACATGTACTTTAAACTTTAAAATCAACTGAACTTCGAGCATGATGATGTACAACCATAATAAAGTTAGAATATGCAGTTTAAAACACTGATTCTGTAAAAGACAGAAAGATTTCAAGCAAACTGAAACGTTAACATCATGAACGGCAAGAATCATTTATGCAACAAAGAATGATTTTAGAAAGGAAATGAAGACTTACAGCTGAAAAAGTGAAAGTTGGTTCGTGCAATCACAAATCTGTAACAAATGTAAAATGAAACAATGAAATCTGAATGAATAATATGAAGGAATAACAGTGACTTTTGTGAAGTAGAATCGAAATCAAATAAATGAATGAAGGACTTATGAATGAAGATTGTACCTTTTGTTTCAAAGAAAGTTGGCTGATGGGGAAGAGTAAAACTACTCCCTGGTTTAGAAATGAACTGTCTGGTCTTGGGGAGCATTACCCTCTCATAAGAGACAACTTTCTCTTTTACCCGGTGGACAACAAATTTATTTGAAGTAATATTGGTCTTTTTGTATAATGTGTAATAGGTAATGAGTGGGATTTAGTTGTAGTATTATAATATTCAAATAAAGTACAACTAAAATGTGAAATGTCTATTTTTGACCCAAAACTCATAGGTGTCGCGATTTAAGAGATGGATAAATTGGTATTAACATACGTATATTATTTACATAGATAGATTATCAATATTATATACAATAAGAATTTCCATAATAACCAATATAGTGTGCCACAAGTGGTAGATCCTTGAGTCTGTTAACTATTTGGTCCTGAGTGTTGTAAATTTTGAATATATTTTAAAAGTTTAAATTATTTTGCGTTTCTTGATTTTTAAGTGAAAAATTTAGAAACATTTTCATATATTTTATTTGTGGTGATACTAAACTAATCTTATATATATATATATATATATATATATTATTTGTGAGCCTTTTCTCAAAAGTATTTGTACACGTGGCATCCTTACAACAATTCTCACCTCTCCTTTATTTGCCAATAATTGTCTTTAATGTAAATGTAAATTTTCAAATTTGAAATTTATAAATGCATTGTACTTTTTTTTTTGAAAGGTAATGCATATGCATAGTACTAATAAAGTTCAGATTTTAGTAATCAATTACGGATATTTTTTAGAGAATCAATTTGAATTTGAATTCATAAGCAGCATTTATTTCAATTTAGTAATTTTTATATGAATCATCTTAAAAGGAAATTGCATATAATGAATCCTCTCACAAAAACTTTGCAATGATTTATCTTTTCTCTTTTTTAATTTTTTTATTGCTCTTTTCAAATTTCACATAAATTGTCTAATTTGATTATTTTTCTTAGTGTGGGATATCAGATTTCTCATTTGATTAATTTTTTGTGTGATTTTAATAAGTAAAATATTTTAATTTTAATGATACATTGTTGTTTGTTTGAATGTAGATGGTATCATATGAGTTGTTGCAATCAAGAATATGGAGAACTTGAAAATGTTGATTGAAATTTTGTGTCATAGTAGGTATGCTCTTTATTGTTTAAAATTAGTTTATAGCAATTAGTTTTAGAACTTTATTTATTTTATCGTTTACTTTTCACCACAATTGTGTAGTTTATTTTTGTTAAATATGAGTTCTTTTTTTTGTTTTTAGTGTAATGTATGTGTTTTTTATTTTTTGATCACAAAAATGTGTGTATTTCCTTTTGTCTAGATTTATTATTGATTTTTATGTTGCTTAGCTTCTATCACTGATTTATTCATTCTTTAAAAAAGATTTATATGAATTTCCTATTGGAATGAATCACTCGTTTTTTTGTTTTGGTTAGAAAAAGAATCACTCTTTATGTCTAATTTTCTAACAAAATTATTTTATATCAATTATATCAAGAAGGATCGTATATCTTTTGATTATGATTATGGCTATGTCTATTCTTAACTCAATAATTTTATA
Source organism: Trifolium dubium (assembly GCA_951804385.1). NCBI lineage: Eukaryota > Viridiplantae > Streptophyta > Magnoliopsida > Fabales > Fabaceae > Trifolium > Trifolium dubium. The sequence goes on along the minus strand of OX638069.1, from coordinate 16,269,789 downwards.
TATACACCGGATGAAATAAAAATTGATTCATAATTAATATGCACAAATTTTGAGTTATATATACCCCAGTAATGAAGTTTCTATCATACATACGTTTTTTTTTTAGAAATATTCATGTACCACCAATTCACCATATAATTCATTTCTTATCAAATCAACATTAATTAATTGGGGTAAATAACCCATTTGAATAGGTATTTTCACCATGTGTCTTTTAATTTTATTTTGCTATAAATATAGCCTCCATTTGAAAACAAATGTGACAAAATATTAATCTTACTTCTACCAATTTATGTTGTTCTTACTTTGCTCAATTTCTATTTTTTTTGTTAATGATTCTTTCTATTGATTTTGTTTACTTATTTGATCTATTATGAAGATTTGCCAAGTTGAAAATCAAAGTTTAACATACAAAATATAAATGAAGATATATTGTCATGTGACTGTAACACCCTAATTTTAAGCTTTTTAAAATAAATATTTTATTAGAAAATTACTTCTTATTTTCTTTAAGAAAATACAAAAAAATAGGTTTTTCGATAATTGTTTTACAATTTATCATTTTTATTTTATTGCTTTAAAATATAGCAATTTACCATTTTATACGAAAAATAGCAAAAATATTTGAAAATTGTTTTCATCTCTTTATTTAAGTATATATTTTGTTTTTTATATTTTTCTATATTTTTATTTACATTTTTATTCATTTTTTCTTTAACATTTTTGCTTTTTTCATCTATTTTAGAGTTTTATTTTTTTCCTAACCAATCACCACTTGCCACCTCATCTCCTATACTTTTTTTTTTAAATTAGATTTCCACCCCAATTTTATTTTCACACTTTTTACCCACAAGAGTACAAATATCACAAAATAGCCCCAACCCTAAAAAATTGATATAAATAGTAGAGGGTTTCTTACAAACCCTAGTTTTGGCTTTGGTAAATTCTTTTCTCTCTTCACTGTGCGCGACACAGATCTAATTTCTTCTTCTCTTCTTTTTTCATTTCCTCACCAAAACCCTAACATCACAACTCACTAATTTCATCCAAAATCATAATGGGAACTTGAATTTCATATAAACCTAAGCTTCTAATCACGATTCCTTCACTTGTATTCATCAATCGATCACTGTTTTGCAGCAAAACGGCTCCCAAGTGCACAAATCCGAAACCCACAAAATCAAGAACAAAGGTGGGATTTCGTATAGTTTCAAGCTATATCTTCCTTGATTCGTTTCTGTTCTGTTATTAAATATGTATATACAGCTTGCTTGTTGATTTCGTGAAGAAAAAAAACTAAATGAAAATTGTTTGTTTGTTTCGGATTTGAAAATCGAACCACTCGATTCCTTGTTTTTGCGCGTTCGTTTGAAAGACTAATATCATATTCGTGTTCCACGCTTAAAAACGAGTTAAATCGATTAATTATTTGTGTTGTTTTGTCACGATTTCGAGTTGTAAAGTTTTAGATCCGGAACTTTAATCTCTGTTCACGTTCGTTTAAGACTTCGTTTTGAAAAACTAATGCTAAAATCATGATCTACGAGCGAAAACGATGCGATTCGACTATTTACTTGCGTTATTTGATGCTGTTTTGATCTGTTAGTGTGGAACGAGTTGACTCGGTCAGCTTCAATGGAAGCTACTGAGTCGCTGAGTTACGACTCGGCCGGGTCGAAGGTAGAGGAGGAAGATGTGTTGCGGGATTTTTGAGACATACCCCACTACAGTTTTATTTTTCATTTCCAAAGGAGGAGAAAAATTGAAAACCTTTAAAAGAAAGAGATTCTAGGTACGGGGGTTAGTTGCGCTCAAGGAAGGTGTTAGCACCTCAAGCGCCCATGGTACTCCATGGTAACCTCTTATATGTTTTTTTTAGTGCTTTTTATATACATGCTTTAAGAATGGAGGGGGGAAGTTGTATAGAAGAAAGAAATAAGGTAGAAGATGTATGGAAAAGGAAGATAAGAAGAAGGCGCGTGTTTTTTATGGTTTTTGAATTTGGAAAGGAGTATGTACCCCCTTTGCCTACGTACCCTTTGTGAAGGATCAAAATCCGCGTAGTTCTCTTGAAAACAGAGAGTGTATGTTGTATGTCTTTTAGGAAAGCAAAAGATTAGCGTCATTTAAAGTTTCACCTTTTAAATGTTAACATAAGCACACTAAACCATCTCTTTTGTGAAGAAAATGATTGAATTCTTGCTAATGCTTATAATAACATTTAGAATTTGAAACTAGAGATGAAAGAAATCTAATGTCTTGTAAAGCCGAAGATGGCAAAGAGAATTGTGTTGGTTTGTGTCTTTTAGTTGTGAACGACTTAAAGTTTGATTAGAGTGTGTTAAATAAAACAGAGAGAAGATTTTGAGAAGTTTTTGTATTTATGAAAGTGGTTTGATTTTTGAAAACGAAAGTGTATTCGTTTTTGTGTTAAAAAGAATGTTGTCAAGAAAACAAGTTGTAGATAATAGCATGTTAAAAAATATTGTAGTAATATTGAGGCTAAGGTGGGCTTGCGTTAATTTTTAAAGGGATCGCATGTTTGTTTTGGAAAAGGTTTTTTTGTTTCAAGAAGTATCGTAATTAATTTGAAATTTAACTACGAGTCCTCTCCCTTGGAAATGAATTTTTGGCGTTTTATGTGTGTGGTGTGTGAATTAAGAAAGCAGTAAATAAAGCGTTAAATAAATAGAATCCTACGCTATTACAATCATATCGAACAATTAATTATTACAACCATATCGAATAAACGAATAAACAGACGAATAAATAAAAAGCACTAAATAAATATGAAGACAATGCATAATTATAAAATAGAGATACAAGCATAAAATAAACATGATGCAATGCTAAGACATACAAGCCTAAATAAATGTTATCATTTTTTTTGTTGTTTTATATATTTTTTTTTGTATTCTAACTAAATAATTAAAGAAAGCAAAGTCATAAAAAAAAACAAACATTTTTTTATATTTTGACATTAAAATTTTTTTTGGTTTTTCTTAATATTAATACTTGAACTTAGTAATTTCACAAAAAAAAGACAATAGACTCACACATATATTTTTTTGAAATCTTTTAGATACTTTTAATAATGATAAAAGAAATAAAACATAGAAAAATAAATAAATTTTTTTAAAAAAAGTGGGAGGAGGGTTTTGAACCCATGACCTTTCAATAACAAAACATCATCTCAGCCAACTGAACCAGCGCGCGCCAGTGATAAACTAGCGCTGCATTAATATAAATATTAAATGAACGATGTTTGAATGAAAAAAATCTGGCGCCATCACCTTCTTCTTCTTCTTCTTCCTCTGTTCACGGTAAAACAACAACAACTTCCATGGCCAAATCGTGTTTTCTCTTTTTTTCACCAAATTTGACATGTTAATATATCATTTTGCTCAGAATTTTACAAGGAATCTAACCATGGCATTTATGTTAACTATAATAAACTTTATAACTCGTAATCAACAAAAAACTAAGAACCCTAAACTTTAACAAAATGTAATTAGTTAGTGTACATGAACAATCAGTAACATAAAACTTAGGGGTTTCAATCCTCACATCATAAAATACATTTTTGCTTCAAAACTTATTCAAAATGATGCATGTATTAGGGATTTCGAATTTTCAAGAAAGCTTACCAATTGGAGAAAGTCCAATGCCCCTTCAAGTGATGTTTCAAGATGCTAAAATGATACCTTTAGCTTCCCTGAGTCCCCAGAAATGTAATGGTACGATCACACTGTCACGAAACCTTCTGAAATGTTCCACCCAAATCAAGTTGAAGAATGAAAAAAAATGGGATTTGGAGATGGTAATGGAGGTGTTACAGTTGATTATTAATGCATACAGAAACTTTGTTATGATGTATTGATGGTTTTTTGATGAAAAAAACACAAGAAACTTGAAGTTTTCAAGGAATTCGAAAATATGGATTTTCAAGCTTCTTTAATGGAGTTTTGAGAGAAATGTTTGTGTGTTTTCTGTCCTGAGACTTGAGGGGCTTTTATAGAGGGTTCATTTTGGTCTTCATAAGTGAACAAGATTGGGTTTTGTTGGCTTTGGATGCTGGTTTGTCTCTAAAGTTACAAAAGTGGTTGAAAAAGCTTTGTGGTTTCAATGTGAGATGGAGTGATCAAGGAGGCAAAGTGAGAAGCTTTCTATGAGTTTAGAGGCTTGCTTCTGATCTTTTGGATGGAGTGTGATCAGAAGAAACAATAACAAAGCTCAATGCAAGGGTTGTTGGAAAAAAGCCAACTTTACAAAATGTCAATGGAGCTTTTATGCAAAAAGTGTACCATAAAGGACATGCCATTGGACAATGCTTCAAACACTTGTGTAATGAACCAAAGACTTGTGTAAAACATCAGTTTTGTTGAGGTTTAGAAGCAACATAGGCCTGTAATCACTGATCATAATGTTGGAATTGGTTTGATCAAGAAACTTGACATGATTATGGAACAATAAATCTGCTTCAACATGGCCACTTTGCCTCTTCGAATCTTGTTGCTCAATCCACCAAAATTCACGATCTTGGTATCAATAGAAAGAGGGCATGGCACTCTACAACTTTGATGTTGGACACTTGAACTGAATCAACTTATATCATGTAGATAATTGGCCACGAAAAATCAATGTTGCAACTGATAAAAACACTTAGAAAAATTTCTTATCAGAATTTTTCAACAACTTGGAACATCAACTTTGGCCATCCATTTAAGCACTTTAATAATCTTTAGGACTTCTAATATTTACACCAAATTGCAATTTGCCATGAGGTCTTGACATAGAGCTCTTGTTTGAAAATTTTGGTGGCTTGAGGAGGGAGTTACAACCATGCAAAGTTACCTTCATGACCATGAAGTTCTATAACTTAGAAAAAATTTCAAAAAAAACCTTAATCTTTGACTTTTGGACATTTTCTTGACTTTCTTAATTCTTGATGATCAAACTTGATAATTTCACATGTTTTTCATGATATTTGACTTTAGAGGTTCAATGTTGACCCAAAAAACGAAAAGTCAAACTTTGACTTTGGCTAACAGCTGACTTTTTCAATTGATTCGAAAACCCTGTCTTATCAAAAGAAACAAACACAACAAGATCTTTTTTGGTATTTTTTTTGTTAGTGAGAAAATGATGTATGATTTTAGGTCCAAAATTGGGGTACAACAGCTGCCCCTATTTAAGTTTCTTCACCCGGAGAGATGAAGATTAAAATCTTTGTCTAGACGGGATTGAAGAGACTTAAATATAAAACGTGCACCATTTTTGGACCTAAAATCCTCTAACGATGCTTATGATGCAATTGTGAATGCAAAAATGCAGATGAGGAATTTTTTTTGAATGTTTTGTATGAATGTTGTAAGAGACAGACAGAGGAAGAAGTCATAGTCAGGACTCTACAGGGGAAGAACATAACATGGCCCGACTGGGAAAATAATAAGATGTGCCCCAAGTCCATTGGAAGAACGAACTCCACTGGGGGACAGAGTAAAGTGCTGGGGAGAATATTACTTATTGTCATATAGATGATAGTAATGTGAAAAGAACATTGTCTACCGTCTTACAAAGAGACAGATTGCAGATAAAAGACAACATTTATAGAGAATAAAAGAATTGTCCACCGCCTGACAAGGACGGAATGCAGATAAAAGACAATTTCTACAAGAAAAACAGGAACATTGTCCACCGCCTTGCAAAGTGACGGCTTGCAGATAAAAGACAACGTTTACTGAGAACAAGAGCATCGTCCACTGCCTTACGAAGAGACAGCTTGCAGATAAAAGACGACCTCTATAAAGAACAAGAACATTGTCCACCGCCTTACAAAGAGACAGCTTGCAGATAAAAGACAACGTTTATAGAGAATAAGAGAATCGTCCACCGCCTTATGAAGAGACAGCTTGCAGATAAAAGACGACCTCTATAAAGAACAAGAGCATTGTCCACCGCCTTACAAAGAGACAGCTTGCAGATAAAAGACAACGTCTACAAAGAATAAGAGCATCGTCCACCGCCTTACAAAGAGACAGCTTGCAGATAAAAGACGACCTCTATAAGGAATAGGAATATTGTCCACCGCCTTGCAAATAGACGGATTGCATAAAGAAGACAACTTCCACAAAGAACAGGAACATTGTCCACCGCCTTACAATGAGACGGATTGCATAAAGAAGACAATTTCCATAGAGAACAAGAGTATTGTCCACCGCCTTACAAAGAGACGGATTGCATAAAGAAGACAACCTCTACATGTCATCCCTGGTAACATGATTCTCTTAAAGGGAAGTATCTCTGGCGAGTACTTTGAAAAGTGATTCGAACTGATTAAACTGTATAAGTGTATGTATTTGTAGAGAGAAAAGATTTGTGTGATCTTTTGTGTAATGTATTGATAAGGTTCACTGGGGATAAAGCCACCTGAGGAACTGTAAAATGTATCTTGTAAAGTACAAGCTTCTTGTGCGGAAAACTTGTCGCTTGTTGTTTTGAAATGATGTCCAATCCGGGAACAAACTGGAGGGAAACGGTAAAACAAGACTTTGTGTCCAATTGAAGAATAAATTCAACTGGGAATTTTCCTTTTGTTGTAGGAAAAAACTGAAACAACCATCATCCACAAGAGAAGAGTCTAGTGGGGAATTTTTTTGAAACAAGAGAGATGTACATTTATCTGCCTAAACTGACACTCTAATTGGAAAGAACAACATGCCCATCCCGACTCTATTTTGTAGACACAGACAAGACAAAAGAGATAGGAATATAGTATATGATGTAACAAGGTATGAATAATGTAAATGCTCATGGCACATGTAAATGCTATATTTGAATATATGAAAGTATGTATGAATGCTTGTATGTTATGAATGTATGTGTATATGTATGTATGTGAAACATCTTTTGTCGGACAGACAAAGTGACCAAACCGGAAACACAAGCCAACGTCGCGTCACTGCTCAAGATATCTCTGCAAAGTGTAGATGTTATTGTAGATAAAGCAAGAGAACTCTTCTTGGGAAGGAACAACTTCTCTGGGGAAATGATCGTTCAATCCGAAACAATCTGTATACTAAACTTGACTGTACAACATTGTCAACTTTCATAGGGGATATATCCTCCTTTCAGCAAAATGCCCCCCTCATCAGAATCAAACTTGCGTATTAGAATTAACCACAATTGGAGTAGTCGCGGATATTCCTTCTTTTTGTATTCGCTCTAAAGAAAACGCTTGTCGTTACTTTTAATCAAAAGCGCATTTGTTTATGTTTTTATTTTAAAAGTATATGTATATTTTTTTGAAATATGTCCTTTTTTATTTTAATTGAAATCATCAAAATATAAAGAAATTTTGTAAGACTAGAAAAATGAAATCCAAACAATGAGAGCAAGGCTCAAATTCATGTATAAGAATGGTAGTCTGCCAATAGCGTGACTCCATGGATCATTACAAAATTGGAATTGGTAATTAAAATGGAAAAGGTACATTGAACACAATAAATCTATTCTCCCTAACAACTTTTGAATTCCACTGTGTCCTCAGCTTCCAAGTACAAATGATTTTGATCATAACTTCTTCATTGGCCAACACGTGCCCCAAATGATCGAACTCAAGTGAATGCAGTTACTTTGTCTTGTTTCCCTAACTTTTGCCTAGATCGCCTTTTCAGGTTTTCGATCTATCGGGAAGTGTATATATTCTTTTTTTTTGTCTCATTTTTGTATGAACCGCCCTTTCGGGTTTTCGATCCACCAAGACGCCCTCTTTTTTGACTAAGCCGCCCTTTCAGGTTTTCAGCTTGACGAGCTATATACACTTTTTTTGTTTTTATTTTTGTTTAGACAAAGTACTTCTTGACTGCATCTGCATTCACTGGACGAGGGAGTTCATCACCATCCATGTTTGTAAGAATCATGGCACCACCAGAAAAAACTTTCTTGACAACATATGGGCCTTCATAATTGGGAGTCCATTTGCCCCTAGCATCTGGTTGAAAAGACAAGATCTTCTTGAGCACAAGATCACCTTCATTAAACTCTCTAGGTCGAACTTTCTTGTCAAAAGCCATTTTCATCCTGTTCTGATATAACTGCCCATGACACAAAGCAGTCATGCGCTTCTCTTCAATCATATTTAGCTGATCGTACCGGTTCTGACACCATTCAGCCTCTGTCAACTTTGCTTCCATCAAAACTCTCATTGACGGGATCTCAACCTCTACGGGGAGTACTGCTTCCATACCGTATACCAAAGAAAATGGAGTTGCCCCAGTCGATGTGCGAACTGAAGTGCGGTATCCGTATAAAGCAAAAGGCAACATCTCGTGCCAGTCTTTGTAAGTGACAACCATTTTCTGCACAATCTTCTTGATATTCTTGTTTGCAGCTTCAACAGCACCGTTCATCTTAGGCCTGTAAGGAGAAGAGTTGTGATGCTCAATCTTGAACTCATCGCACAACTCTTTCATCATCTTGTTGTTCAAGTTCGATCCATTATCAGTGATGATTCTGTTTGGAATACCGTAACGACAAATGATCTGATTCTTGATAAATCTGACAACCACTTGCTTTGTAACATTAGCATAGGAAGCCGCTTCGACCCACTTGGTGAAATAGTCAATAGCCACTAAGATGAAACGATGACCATTCGAAGCTTTTGGTTCAATCATTCCGATCATATCGATCCCCCACATAGAGAAAGGCCAAGGAGAAGACATAACATTCAACAGAGTCGGTGGCACATGTATTTTATCAGCATAAATCTGACACTTGTGACATTTTCTCACATATCTGCAACAGTCAGATTCCATTGTCATCCAATAGTAACCTGCTCTCAACATCTTCTTAGCCATAGCATGTCCATTGGCATGGGTACCAAAGGAACCTTCGTGTACTTCATACATTAGTTGGTCGGCTTCACGCTTGTCCACACACCGAAGCAAAACCATATCAAAATTTCTCTTGTAAAGGACATCGCCATTCAGAAAGAAACTGCCAGACAACCTTCTCAGAGTTTTCCTGTCTTTTCTAGATGCCCCAGGCGGGTACTCTTGATGTTGTAGGAAATTCTTAATATCATAAAACCACGGCTTATCATCAACCGCTTCTTCAATTGTGAACACATACGCAGGCCTCTCAAGGCGAGTAATATTGACACGAGGCAAGTCATTCCACCGATTCACTTGGAACATGGATGATAAAGTAGCAAGAGCATCTGCCATCTGGTTCTCATCACGAGGAATGTGATGTAATTCAACTTTGTTAAAGAAAGTCAACAAGCGTCTTGCATAATCTCTGTATGGAATCAAGCCAGGGTGGCGAGTCTCCCATTCTCCCTTGATCTGATTAACTACAAGAGCTGAATCTCCATAGATGTCAAGGATTTTGATCCTCAAATCAATAGCTTCTTCAATACCCATAATACATGCCTCGTACTCTGCCATGTTGTTTGTACAATCAAAGAGTAACCTGGCAGTGAATGGAATATGATTACCCATAGGAGCAATAAGAACTGCACCAATTCCATTGCCATAAACGTTGACAGCTCCGTCAAAGACCAAACCCCATCTGGATTCAGGATCAGGGCCTTCTCCAAACAATGGTTCATCACAATCTTTCATTTTCAGGTACATGACATCTTCATCAGGAAAATCAAACTTGAGAGACTGATAATCATCAATTGGCTGGTGTGCCAAATGATCAGCAAGAATACTTCCTTTTATTGCTTTCTGAGTGCGGTATTCAATGTCATACTCAGATAACAACATCTGCCAGCGTGCAATCCTTCCTGTCAAAGCGGGTTTCTCAAAAATATACTTGATTGGATCCATTTTAGATATCAACCAAGTAGTGTGATTAATCATATACTGGCGGAGACGTTTAGCGGCCCAAGCCAAAGCACAACAAGTCTTCTCAAGCATGGAGTAGCGAGATTCACAGTCTGTAAACTTCTTACTCAGATAATAAATAGCATGTTCCTTCTTACCAGTCTCATCCTGTTGTCCAAGCACACAACCCATGGAATCTTCTAACACAGTCAGGTACATGATCAAAGGCCTTCCTTCAACAGGAGGAATCAGGATAGGAGGTTCCAAGAGATAATCTTTAATACTGTCAAAAGCCTTCTGACAATCTTCCGTCCACACCACTCCTTGGTCTTTTCGGAGAAGTTTGAATATTGGTCCACAGGTAGCAGTCATGTGAGAAATAAATCTGGATATGTAATTCAATCGACCAAGGAACCCTCTTACTTGCTTTTCAGTTCTTGGTGCAGGCATTTCACGAATGGCTTTCACTTTGCTAGGATCCACCTCAATACCTTTCTGACTAACCACAAATCCCAAGAGTTTTCCGGATCGAACACCGAAAGTGCATTTGTTGGGATTCAAACGAAGCTTGTATTTCTTTAACCGTTGGAACAATTTCAGAAGATTATCAACATGTTCTTCTTCAGTGCTGGACTTGGCAATCATGTCATCAACATAAACCTCGATCTCTTTGTGCATCATATCGTGGAACAGAGTTGTCATTGCTCTTTGATATGTAGCACCCGCATTTTTCAAACCAAAAGGCATTACTTTGTAACAGAAAGTCCCCCATGGTGTAATAAAGGAAGTCTTCTCTCTATCTTGTTGAGCCATCCGTATCTGATTGTAACCAGAGAAACCATCCATGAAGGAGAAAACTTTGAACTTTGCTGTATTGTCAACCAGCATATCAATGTGAGGCAAAGGAAAATCGTCTTTCGGACTCGCCTTATTCAAATCTCTGTAATCAACACACATTCTGACCTTACCATCTTTCTTCGGAACTGGTACTATGTTGGCCAACCACTGAGGATACTCCGATGTAATCAGGAAACCCGCATCAATCTGTTTCTGAACCTCTTCTTTTATCTTGATCGCCATATCCGGACGTGTTCTTCTCAATTTCTGCTTAACCGGCGGACATTCAGGCTTCAACGGCAAATGGTGCTCCACAATACTGGTGTCCAACCCTGGCATATCTTGATAAGACCAAGCAAACACTTCCATGTATTCTCTGAGAAGTTTTATCAATCTGTCTTTGACACTAGCATCCAACAATGCACCGATCTTGACTTCTTTCTTATCTTCTTCAGTACCCAAATTAACTACTTCTGTAGGCTCTTCATGAGGCTGAATGGTTCTTTCTTCATGCTCAAGTAACCGGGTAATCTCATCAGGAATGTCATCCTCAATCTCTTCTTCAGCTTCAAACACAGGGAACTCAAAGTTGGGAGAGGGCATAGGTTCATTGTGTTCAACGGGTTTATCAACAATTAATCTGCAATTATGATTTATGCTTGATTTTTAGAAAACAGATATAAAAGAATGAGCATATGCAGATTTTTTTTTTTTTTTTTTTTTTTTTTTTTTTTTTAAAAAAAGATATATTGTTATGTTCTTTGTGTTACCATATTCCAGAAAAAAAAGCAGAAAGCAATAAAAAAACTAATGTACGAATAAAGTGGATACTGAATAACTCTTTATTATTGATGATTTCATTAAAATAATGCCCGACAATTGTTCTACCTTCGCTTTGGGCATAGCAATAGGAATATTTATTTCTTAAACGTAGGCCCTAAAACAATGCATACTTTCATCTTGGGCAGAATGAAAGATTTTGAAAAAAGAAAACAACGACAAGACATTACTCAGAACGAGATACAACAGAAGGAGCATCCACAACACTCCAATTGCAGCAGATTCCTCCACGCTCCACCAAGTCAGCAATTTCCTCGGGCTCTTCATCAATCAAGGCATTCACCTTCTCATCTGAAACATTTGGGTAGATGAAACCAGCACTCTTGAACATATCTTTAAGAGGTTTGACAATATTAGAAGATTCAGGAGCCTTACCGATCGAGCCAAACCCTAGACCTTCTCGATTCTTGTTTTCTGGCAATTCAACCAACTTGCCCCAGCCTGTAGTAGATTCATTAGATAGCACCTGTTGTGCATCCTTCAAGGAGGCCATACACACACTACCTCTCTTATCATTTGTTCCTTCATCAATAGTTAGACCCTGGAATAGGGTTCCATCCACAATGCTACCACTGATACAAGAGTATGATGATAGTTGGCTTACCAACAGAGCTTGCTCGCCACACACAGTTACGATCTTGCCATTCTTTTCAAACTTCAGCTTTTGGTGCAAAGTCGAAGTCACAGCACCCGCATCATGAATCCAAGGGCGCCCTAATAAACAACTGTAAGCAGCATTGACATCCATAACTTGGAAAGTAATCTGAAAAGTATTCGGTCCAATGGTAATGGGCAAATCAACCTCACCCATCACCGTCTTCCTCGTTCCATCGAAAGCTTTGACAACCAAACCACTTCGCCGCATCGGAGCACCTTTATAACTCAGCTGGTCAAGAGTAGTCTTCGGCATTACATTCAGAGATGAGCCGGTATCAACAAGCACATTGGATAAAGCATCAGATTGGCAATTCACGGATATGTGCAAAGCAAGGTTGTGGCTTCTCCCCTCAACGGGAAGGTCTTCATCACTGAAACTCAGATTGTTACAAGCAGTGATATTTCCCACAATGCCGTCAAAACGGCCAACTGTCACATCATGATCAACATAAGCCTGGTCGAGCACTTTCATCAGAGCGTCTCTATGAGCTTCGGAGTTCAGCAGGAGGGACAAAATAGAGATTTTGGCAGGCGTTTGAATCAACTGATCAACAATCTTGTACTCGCTCTTCTTTATCAACTTCAACATTTCATCAGCATCGGAACCAACACTGGTCTTACCCTTGTCAAGATCAACACATACTTCAGGCCTTTCCACCACCAACGGCTCATTTGTAGGAGCATCAGTCTTTCTCAAGGTAGGAGGTGGCAGCACACGACCGCTTCTCATCATTTTGCTCGATCCCACAATATTGGCAACCGAAGACAAAGCAGGAATAGGAACCTCTTCGTTACCCCTCATCATGGTAGCACTGTATTTGTATGGAATTGCCTTATCAGAAGCGTAAGGCACAGGACCGGGCAAACAGATCACCAAAGGCTCAACAATGTGCTCTTGGCTGTTATATGTCAACTCAAGGCATCTTGGAGCAGTAAATTCTGGAATAATCACAAACACTTCATCGTCGCTACTGTCAAAATAAAATTCATCATCAGATTCTTCGTCACCCTTCTTCTTGTATGTGATAACTAGTTCTCTCTTATTCAACAAAGTCTGTAGGTCATCCCTCACCTTCTGACATCCTCTAGGATTTCTTGGGCAAGTCATGCAAGCAGCATGATTATGTTGGAACAGAGATAGCTTGCATAAATCGACATGGATTTGCACCAAGGATTCCTTAATCTGTCGAACATTGAACACCCGATAAGAATCTGCATCACATTGCACCATGTTAATAGTGGCAGTCCCATGCAGAGGAAGTGGATTTGCCTGCACATTTGGGTTTGTATCTTTGAATCTCAACCTGCCGTTCATTATCAATCTTTGTACATCACCCTTCAATGTATAACAGTGCTCGACATCGTGACCTGGTGCTCCCGAGTGATATGCACAAGTAAGGTCAGCCCTATACCAGTATGGCAAGGGATTAGACACTGGTGGAGGTGGCCTGAGCTGAACAGATTTGTTTGCAAGTAATGCGGGCAATAACTCAGCGTACTTCATGGGAATGGGGTCAAACCTAGGCGGTCCTTGAGCACGATTATCGTTGCCTTGTGCTTGGTTCTGCGGTGGATTCTGTGGTCGTTGATTCTGGGATCGTTGATTCTGTGGTTGATGATTTTGTGGTTGATTCGGCGGCTGTTGTTGATAGCTAACATTTAAAGGAGCTGCAACGGCAGCTACATGATGTTGAGGCTGATGAAAATAATTTCCCCTTGGCCTACCATGGGCGACCATGCCTACTTCTTGTTCCTTCTTCTTCCCAAATCCAGCACCGTACCTTTTGCCATTTCCAGAACTAGAACCAGAAGCATCTCTCATCAAACGTCCTTCTCTAATCGCTTCTTCCATACGTACGCCAGTTTCCACCACATCAGTAAAATCACGGTGGTTACTGGAGATCATCCTATCAAAGTAGAATGGGTCGAGTGTTTTCAGGAACGTCTTCGTCATCTCTTTTTCATCTAAAGGCGGGTTAACCTGTGCGGCCAGTCCGCGCCACCTCTGAGCATACTCTTTGAAGCTTTCCCGTTCTTTTTGGGACAGAGAGCGAAGCTGATCTCTATCAGGTGCCAAGTCAACATTGTATTTATATTGCTGCATGAATGCTTCACACACATCAGTAAAAGATTGAATCTTCTCACGATCTAAGCTCACATACCACTTCAGAGCAGCACCAGTCAAACTATCTTGAAAGCAATGAATTAACAGCGGGTCCTTTCTTGTATATGCAGCCATTTTCCTAGAATACATGATCAAATGACTCTGTGGGCAAGAATCCCCCTTGTATTTCTCAAAGTCAGGCATTTTGAATTTAGGAGGCATGTCAACATCTGGAACTAAGCACATGTCATGAGCATTCTTTCCAAACAACTCTTTACCGCGGAGAGCACGAAGTTCTCGCTGGATTTCGTCGACCTGATTCTGAATTTCTTCATTGTGACCAACAGATATCACACTTTCAGCTCGATTAGCATGATAGATAGGTTCTGTCTCGAACGGCCTTACATTCATAGTGAGAGGTGCAGTAGTCATTGCAGGAGGCGGGATAGGAACTGTAACCTGTGGAATGGCAGGGAATTGAACATTGGAATGATTCTGCTGAGACTCTTCGCCAAAACTAGCAGGCATACCCCATGAGAAATGCATTGGAGCAGTGGGCATTGGTTGACTGACGAAGACCAATGGAGCTGAGACCGGGATGTTTCCTGGGATAGAGACATTCAAACCCTGTGCTGGAGGAGGCAGAATAGGGATAGCTCCCGCCGCATTCAAAGATTCAAACATAGCCGTCAATTGGGCTACACTAGCCTGCAGAGCGGTGACCTGTTCTTGCAACTGTTGATTCTCTTGTTCAAGTCCTTCCATTTTCTTCTTAAAGTTTGCACGAGTATTGTATGTGCGAGTTGGCTTGTAACGACTGCGTCGGGCCAGAATCTGTTAAGAACGAGAGACTCAGAACCTTGAAAACCGAATCATGAATGCAAATGATGCATGATATGTTATGCAAAAGTATAATCATTTTTTTTTTATTTTATGTATTTTGGGTTCTCAAAGGACTTTAAAGCAATATAAAGAATGTAATCAAAATAAGGACCTTGATTCATTAAACAAAAGGATTACAACTTGTTTGAAACATACATGACTAGAAAAATACAACCAAGAAGGAAAAATTACATGAAAATAAAAAGAGTACATTTGACATAATAGTTTTACAACCAACAACTTGACATTACAAATAGCAACTTAACATTACAAATAACAAATTGACATTACAAATAAACATAAATAAGACAAATGGTCCTTTTCTTGCATTGTTGTCGAATCCTCAGTTGCTTCGGAGCCTCTTCTTCAGGTTTGCTATTTCTTCCTCTTTTGTCTGATCTGATATCTCCCAAGCTTCCCTTTCCTCATCAAGGTTGTCATACATTGCCTTCCATTTGTCTTTTTCACACTCAGACTCAAGAAACTTTGCCTTCCACGCATCTCTATCTTCTGTCATCCTTGTTAACAGCACCCTGAGTTCGTCATTAGTCTTGAAGATAAGTTCTGTAGATGAGGGCAACTCCACATCACGGATAGGAGCTTCAAGTTCATAAGGCATCTTAAACTCGAAAACCCTATTAGCGAGCCAATCCATGTATGGTTTCCCAGCAACGCAATTTGTCTTTCCTAACAGCCTTTTGTCTTTCCTATGGATCTTCTCCCAAGCAACCATGAATCGTCCTTTGAGGGCCAGACTTTCCTTTCCATTGGTATAAAAATGTGCCTCTAACCAGATGCTGTTGGGAGCCTTCGCCATCGGATACCCAAACTGACGCCTGGCGAGCGTTGGATTGTATGTGATTCCTCCTCGAGTACCAATGAGAGGAACATTAGGAAAATCTCCGCAATTGTTGATCACAAGTTTACTAGGGTAAAAATCGTTGTACCATTTCACATCTTCAGCAGTGACAGACATAATTCTTTTGGACCAGCTAAGACTTTCAGGATTCTGTTCAATGGCCAAAGATCGAGGCAAATGTGACACATACCAAATCTGCAATAGCTGAGCACAACAAACAACAACTCCTTTTCCTTTCAAAACCTTATGATGAATACCATAATAAGCATCGGCGAGTAAGGTCGGGACAGGGTTTCCAATCAAAAAGATCCGAATGGTCTCACAATCAATGAAATTAGGTTTATCAGGAAACAGGACCAATCCGTACATGAGCAGAGCAAAGATAGCCTCGACAGCACGTGAGTTCTTCTTTTCAACAAAACGAAAGGCTTCTCGGAATAAGAATTTTGCCCACACCCCCTTGCGCCCATCGTTCTTGACCAAATTTCCCTTCACATCAAGTGTATCCAAACATAGAGCTTTCGCGATGTCGTAAGGACTCAACTCAGTTTCATAACCATTGAAAGGCGTCTTGTCGTTCACTGACAAACCCACATGACATTCATACTCTTCCAAAGTGGGGACTAGCTGATAGTTCCTAAAGGTGAAACAGTGGTAAAGTGGGTCATAGAACTGAAGGAGAACATTGAGAAGCCCCTCGTCAACCTTAGTGCCAAGAATTCTTAAAAGATTTCCGTAGCGGCGTCGAAAACCCTCATAATCCTTCACATGGTGAGCTAACTCTTTAAGCTTTGTCAAATCCGGACGTTTGAAATCATACCTCTTAGTAAGCCTCCTTTCAAGGTCCATATCTATGATTACAAAATAATTGCTTTAAGCCCTTTGAAAGAAAATTTGGTTTTTCAAAGAACTCTCGGGTGTTAATCATAATGGACCTCCACTTTTTGTTAAAAGAAATTTCCGGAAGATATTTCCCTTTTTGAGGTCCATTGTAAGGTTTGTAAAAAAAGGTCCTTTGAGCTCTTTGAAAAAAAACCGAGGGAAAATGATTTTCATGGACGCATGAATGCGTGAATGTATGGATGCAACAATCACAAACATAGGAAAACATGGTTGGTTAAGATATCATGATGTTGGAGTCGAAAGGTGAACCCCCCCACAATGTATGAACTATTGGTTCTCTTCTTTTCAGTAACATGGGTTCTACAAAAATCCCAACGTCATCAACTTTCCTTCTTGAATGCCAATGTCCACGACTTAAACTCATGGCCAAATGAAACATCCAAGGGAAAGTCTCGATTGAGTGTGGTATCGCGGAGTCAACTATTCCAAGACTTCTACTCTCGGCTTTAGCTATCGCACCACATCCTAAAAAAAGGCTAAGGTGGGTTAAAGGTGATTAGGTCCACAATATTAACAGATACATGCCATAGCAACAATCTACGCGAACCTCGCGTCGAAATGAATACCACAACATGACCCTCCATTGTGCGTGGTTACATCACATGTGGATATGTGCGGAGTTTTGCCTTCCGCCCACTCACTATGATCCTACCACAATCTATCTCAAGGTAACTCAAGCTCGGGTCAAGCTTATCTCACTCAAAAACCCCTCCACAATATATATAAAGCTTGCAAACATTTAAACACATAAAAGCACATAAGTTAGGTTCAACCCTCTTAAGGAGAATATTCCCCAGTGAAGTCGCCATTTTTCTGTTGCGGGATTTTTGAGACATACCCCACTACAGTTTTATTTTTCATTTCCAAAGGAGGAGAAAAATTGAAAACCTTTAAAAGAAAGAGATTCTAGGTACGGGGGTTAGTTGCGCTCAAGGAAGGTGTTAGCACCTCAAGCGCCCATGGTACTCCATGGTAACCTCTTATATGTTTTTTTTAGTGCTTTTTATATACATGCTTTAAGAATGGAGGGGGGAAGTTGTATAGAAGAAAGAAATAAGGTAGAAGATGTATGGAAAAGGAAGATAAGAAGAAGGCGCGTGTTTTTTATGGTTTTTGAATTTGGAAAGGAGTATGTACCCCCTTTGCCTACGTACCCTTTGTGAAGGATCAAAATCCGCGTAGTTCTCTTGAAAACAGAGAGTGTATGTTGTATGTCTTTTAGGAAAGCAAAAGATTAGCGTCATTTAAAGTTTCACCTTTTAAATGTTAACATAAGCACACTAAACCATCTCTTTTGTGAAGAAAATGATTGAATTCTTGCTAATGCTTATAATAACATTTAGAATTTGAAACTAGAGATGAAAGAAATCTAATGTCTTGTAAAGCCGAAGATGGCAAAGAGAATTGTGTTGGTTTGTGTCTTTTAGTTGTGAACGACTTAAAGTTTGATTAGAGTGTGTTAAATAAAACAGAGAGAAGATTTTGAGAAGTTTTTGTATTTATGAAAGTGGTTTGATTTTTGAAAACGAAAGTGTATTCGTTTTTGTGTTAAAAAGAATGTTGTCAAGAAAACAAGTTGTAGATAATAGCATGTTAAAAAATATTGTAGTAATATTGAGGCTAAGGTGGGCTTGCGTTAATTTTTAAAGGGATCGCATGTTTGTTTTGGAAAAGGTTTTTTTGTTTCAAGAAGTATCGTAATTAATTTGAAATTTAACTACGAGTCCTCTCCCTTGGAAATGAATTTTTGGCGTTTTATGTGTGTGGTGTGTGAATTAAGAAAGCAGTAAATAAAGCGTTAAATAAATAGAATCCTACGCTATTACAATCATATCGAACAATTAATTATTACAACCATATCGAATAAACGAATAAACAGACGAATAAATAAAAAGCACTAAATAAATATGAAGACAATGCATAATTATAAAATAGAGATACAAGCATAAAATAAACATGATGCAATGCTAAGACATACAAGCCTAAATAAATGTTATCATTTTTTTTGTTGTTTTATATATTTTTTTTTGTATTCTAACTAAATAATTAAAGAAAGCAAAGTCATAAAAAAAAACAAACATTTTTTTATATTTTGACATTAAAATTTTTTTTGGTTTTTCTTAATATTAATACTTGAACTTAGTAATTTCACAAAAAAAAGACAATAGACTCACACATATATTTTTTTGAAATCTTTTAGATACTTTTAATAATGATAAAAGAAATAAAACATAGAAAAATAAATAAATTTTTTTAAAAAAAGTGGGAGGAGGGTTTTGAACCCATGACCTTTCAATAACAAAACATCATCTCAGCCAACTGAACCAGCGCGCGCCAGTGATAAACTAGCGCTGCATTAATATAAATATTAAATGAACGATGTTTGAATGAAAAAAATCTGGCGCCATCACCTTCTTCTTCTTCTTCTTCCTCTGTTCACGGTAAAACAACAACAACTTCCATGGCCAAATCGTGTTTTCTCTTTTTTTCACCAAATTTGACATGTTAATATATCATTTTGCTCAGAATTTTACAAGGAATCTAACCATGGCATTTATGTTAACTATAATAAACTTTATAACTCGTAATCAACAAAAAACTAAGAACCCTAAACTTTAACAAAATGTAATTAGTTAGTGTACATGAACAATCAGTAACATAAAACTTAGGGGTTTCAATCCTCACATCATAAAATACATTTTTGCTTCAAAACTTATTCAAAATGATGCATGTATTAGGGATTTCGAATTTTCAAGAAAGCTTACCAATTGGAGAAAGTCCAATGCCCCTTCAAGTGATGTTTCAAGATGCTAAAATGATACCTTTAGCTTCCCTGAGTCCCCAGAAATGTAATGGTACGATCACACTGTCACGAAACCTTCTGAAATGTTCCACCCAAATCAAGTTGAAGAATGAAAAAAAATGGGATTTGGAGATGGTAATGGAGGTGTTACAGTTGATTATTAATGCATACAGAAACTTTGTTATGATGTATTGATGGTTTTTTGATGAAAAAAACACAAGAAACTTGAAGTTTTCAAGGAATTCGAAAATATGGATTTTCAAGCTTCTTTAATGGAGTTTTGAGAGAAATGTTTGTGTGTTTTCTGTCCTGAGACTTGAGGGGCTTTTATAGAGGGTTCATTTTGGTCTTCATAAGTGAACAAGATTGGGTTTTGTTGGCTTTGGATGCTGGTTTGTCTCTAAAGTTACAAAAGTGGTTGAAAAAGCTTTGTGGTTTCAATGTGAGATGGAGTGATCAAGGAGGCAAAGTGAGAAGCTTTCTATGAGTTTAGAGGCTTGCTTCTGATCTTTTGGATGGAGTGTGATCAGAAGAAACAATAACAAAGCTCAATGCAAGGGTTGTTGGAAAAAAGCCAACTTTACAAAATGTCAATGGAGCTTTTATGCAAAAAGTGTACCATAAAGGACATGCCATTGGACAATGCTTCAAACACTTGTGTAATGAACCAAAGACTTGTGTAAAACATCAGTTTTGTTGAGGTTTAGAAGCAACATAGGCCTGTAATCACTGATCATAATGTTGGAATTGGTTTGATCAAGAAACTTGACATGATTATGGAACAATAAATCTGCTTCAACATGGCCACTTTGCCTCTTCGAATCTTGTTGCTCAATCCACCAAAATTCACGATCTTGGTATCAATAGAAAGAGGGCATGGCACTCTACAACTTTGATGTTGGACACTTGAACTGAATCAACTTATATCATGTAGATAATTGGCCACGAAAAATCAATGTTGCAACTGATAAAAACACTTAGAAAAATTTCTTATCAGAATTTTTCAACAACTTGGAACATCAACTTTGGCCATCCATTTAAGCACTTTAATAATCTTTAGGACTTCTAATATTTACACCAAATTGCAATTTGCCATGAGGTCTTGACATAGAGCTCTTGTTTGAAAATTTTGGTGGCTTGAGGAGGGAGTTACAACCATGCAAAGTTACCTTCATGACCATGAAGTTCTATAACTTAGAAAAAATTTCAAAAAAAACCTTAATCTTTGACTTTTGGACATTTTCTTGACTTTCTTAATTCTTGATGATCAAACTTGATAATTTCACATGTTTTTCATGATATTTGACTTTAGAGGTTCAATGTTGACCCAAAAAACGAAAAGTCAAACTTTGACTTTGGCTAACAGCTGACTTTTTCAATTGATTCGAAAACCCTGTCTTATCAAAAGAAACAAACACAACAAGATCTTTTTTGGTATTTTTTTTGTTAGTGAGAAAATGATGTATGATTTTAGGTCCAAAATTGGGGTACAACAAGATGATGACGTGTCAGCATGTGATTGGCTGACACGTTTTTTGACTTTTAGCGCGGGTCCAGGTTTTGGATAATCAATTGGGTCGGGTTATACTCGTTTGATCCGGTCCGGTTTTGGGTTCTGGGCTGATCCCTTTTGGCCCATTTCTGTTTTTATTGTGATTCTGTTTTTTTTTTCTACTGAATACACCCTCTTGGGTTGCTTTTTGCACCCCTGTTGAAGTTTGTTAGATTGGGCCTTAAGCCCATTTTTGGTGATTCTGCTTGTTTTGTGATGTTGCTGCCTGAGCCCTTTCTTGTGCTTTTAGCACCCCCATCTGAACTTGGCCGAATGGGCTTTAAGCCCAATTGTTTTTTTTTGTTTGCTTTGTGCATTTTGCTGTTTGCACCCCATAATTGTTTTTGCACCCCTTTGTTGAATTTAATTAATTTTAAATGCTTTAATTTGATTTAATGTGAAAATTTCTTTATAAAGACGATATAAAAAATAAACAGGTCCCTGCAGTACAGCTTGCGTCCGAGAGTTATTTGTTATATCAAAAATGCTAAAAGAAGGTTATTAATTAAAATAAGAATATGAGAAAGTGTCTGCCGCACGGCTTGTCTCCGACTCATTTTTTTATTTTAATTAATAAAGTTGTGAAAATATTTTATCTGATATTCAATTAATTTCAATGGCTTATTTGACTGTACATGCTATTTAACTTGTCTGAACCTTGATATTATGAAAAGCTTCGATTGAACTTGATTATTATCTTTTCGTATATATTCTGTGCATTTAACTGTTCAGTATCATCATTGTTATCATATCATTCATGTGCATTCATATATGCATATCTCTCTTCTACCCTTTCTTTTTTCTTTTCTTTTTGGTTCTGATATGAAGGTGAGAAGCTCTTTTCTGTTACGATTGGAATGAGAATAAATCCGGTCCCTGACGTACAGCTTGTGTCTGTGAATTATTCTCATCCCATTTAAACCGGAACTTTGTTAATTAAAGAGAATGAGAAGGTGTCTGCCGAACAGCTTGTCTCTGATTCATCTCACTTTAATTAATAAAGTTTAACTAATTTATTTGAATGAAAAGGGGATGTACGGTGAGTGACCTGCTTCTCTGGATAGTTCAGTCCCTGCTGCACTGCTTGTGTCTGTGACTTATCCTCATACACTAAACAATCTTGAAAACTCCTAAAAAACATTCAACCCACTCAATCAGCTTTTCAAATTACTTTTGCGCAATCAAATCTCTTTTCAACTGTTTTCTTAAACGAACAGTGTTTTATCCATTCCTCTGCTACAAACAAGCGCTTAAGCCTCAGTTGAGCACACAAGCATACTGTTGTATCAGTGGAATGTGACATAAGCATCGTTCACTAAAACAACCAACAAACAAAATCTTTCTTTTTAGGAAGAACTACGTGAGCTTTGACTTCCTCATTGTACTTGGGGGATACGTAGGAGCGAGAGCTTCTCTCGTCAAGCCAAATAATAAAAAACTCTTTTTTTCCTTTTCTGTTCAATGTGCGGTAATTTATTTCTTTTTATGCGGTTATCTCTGTTTATGCAAACCAAAATTCCTCAAATGGTTCCCGTTGAGTACAACGGATATGAGGGGGTGTTAACGTCTTCCCCTCATGTAACCAACTCCCGAACCTGATCTTTTCAAGGTTTTATCATTATTTTCCTTTCCCTTCACGGGATAAATAAAATATGGTGGCGGCTTCATTGTTTACATTTGTGCATTGCATCTTATCATTGCATATCTGTATATTTTTTGCGCCGGGTACTACAGTGACAATATTGATCAATTTTAGAGTACAAAATAGAACTACTCTTTATCGTTTATATTTTATAGTTTAGTGTGTAAAAGATTATCATATGTTTTGGTTACTAATTATGGCTTTTAAATACCATATAAAAGTTGCTTAAAAAAATGCCATATAAAAGTTTTAACGAATTTTCAATCAATTAATTGAGTGTCTTACACTATAATAAGACATGGTTGATATAGGAAGTAAATGACTATGATGTAAGCAATATTATTTAGGAACATGCATGTCGGATATGTAATATATATATATATATATATATATATATATATATATATATATATATGAAGAAGAAGAAGAAGAAGTAGATGACTATAATTAAGATATATTTTTAAGTTATTGCAACAAATTCAATTTTTCATATAGCTATTATGAGTTGTATGTAAGTGATACATTATATATAAATTATCTTTTTTTTTTTGTCAAATTTTTTTTTTATCATTTTTTCTATCAATCTGAACCAAACAAATACCGCACAAGAAGGAAAAAAGAACACTACACAAGACGGGAAAACAATAACACTGCACAAGATGGGAAAACAAGAACACGACACAAGACGGGAAAAGAAGAACATTGCACAAGACGGGAAAACAAGAACACCGCACAAGACGGGAAATCAAGAACATCACACATGACGAGAAAACATAATAATGTCTCACTAAAACAACGAAATCACAAACAAAAAACTAAAAGAAAACTTAATAAATATGAAAACCATTTATTTAGATTGAAAAAGAGAATAAAAAAGATGCACATGAATTTTTTCTTTTATAAATGTATAAAATATAATTTTATAAAATATATTTAAAATTCAATAAATCTATAAACATATCTTTTTCCTGTGACTGATGAGATTAGTCGCTAATTACATTAGAATAGACTGCATTTTGGGTCTCATCCGTTCACGAAACGACATGTATACATTTACATAATTCATATTATGTGATTTATATTTTGATTTATTGAAGAAAGATGGATAATTAAAGAAATGGGGTGGTTTGAATTTTTCCAATTTATACAATTTTAAGTGTTTTTCGATCACTTGCATATTGAGATTGAAAAGAGAAAGGAAGAAGCAAATCTAGAAACAAAGGAGAAGAACAGGGAGAGAGAAGAGTAGATTTGTTGAAATTGTCTTTTTACTTTAGTTAGTTTAATACTTTTTAATATATATATTAAACTGTATCATATAAAATATAATAAATTTATAAACATATTTTTTACCCATGCTTGACGGGCTCATAACTAACAAGTAAATCAAAGACCAATCACCAGTTGAATACTAAAATTCCCAATTATCATAGTGTATTTTTCATATCTAGGTTGTTAAAACTAAACAAATAAGCATAGCAACTTTCTAGATATAAACGCGTAAAAAGAGTGTTGACAACGAACCTGCATAATAGGAGCGGTATTGCCAGACATAAATAAAGATGATGACTACATGAGTTGCTGATTTGAAAAATACCACCACAAACCATAAAGAGAAGTTGCATTCTACCATGGAATCGATATTAAAAGAATTAGGATATTGTGAGATTGTCAATTGATTTGAATCTTCCAGGTGGTCGATCTAGCGCAACTCAGCAGCATCGATGGTAGCGTCTTAACGAAAAACAATTTGTTCGAAGCTCGATCAGATTTCGGCCAAATTTTAGATGTTTGGTCGTTGGATTTTGTTTAACGACATATACGATGCGTTTGAAGGAAGAAGGAAAGTTTGTTTTTTTAACAACATACACGATAAATGTACAAACGCATTTTCTACATACACATTTTTCTATGTGTCAAGCATCTAGGTGAATATGAAACAAATAACATTCATCTATAAAAATCATAAATAAAATATGATTATAGTCATCAAATTTAATCTATAAATGTACAAACGCATTTTCTACAAACATATTTTTTCAAACGCATTTTTACCCGTGCTTACGGGTCTGAAAACTAGTCTTATATATTAAAAAGAAAGTTTTTGTCTTAATGAAGACATTGGATACCTACTACTTATTGTTTTCTTCACGATTAAATTCATAAAATATCTTCAATGAATCAGTTACTATTTTTCATCTTTCAATCTATTTTATTATTACTATTAATTATTATTACTATTACTACTTAAATTCTCATCATACTAGGAATATGTTTTTTGCGGTTATGTTTGGCACTTTCTTCTACTATAACAATGTTGCAATGAACATTATTAATGCAATATTACAAGATTTTTAAATAGATTCACAGACGCACTAAATATATATATATATTTTTTTAACACGCCAAAATGAGATTATATATATACTAAAAGAGTCGACCTCCAGCACAAGATGTGCTAGAAACAGATCAACAAGAGTACATCAAAAGTCAAAACCAAAATATCATTGTCAATACAAAATCAGATACCCAAGCACAACAACGGATTCACCTACCAACTATGTAGGTTAACCCCCATCCCTGGATAGACGCACTAAATATATTGTGATTGAAGTTTCTTCAAAAAATAGTTTTGAAAAATAATTTATTCATTTCGATAGTTTTTTTAACAATTTTTGTAGGTTATAGATTACAAATTATGAGATTTTTTCAATCTCAATGAAAAATAAAATTTATGATTTTTCACCTATCCACAGACATACTATGTGTTAATATTGAAGTTTATTTTGTCAAAAAAAAAAGAATAGTGAAGTTTCATAAAAGAAATTCAAAAAACAGTTTATTATTCATTTCGATAGATTTTTCTACGATATTCGTGGGTTATAAAATACAAATTATGGATTTTTTTCAATCTCCACTAGTACAAAAAAGCCTTGTTAAGTCGGTTAAAAATGACTTCTTAGGTCAGTTCCGAACCTGCCTTTACTTCTCCTGACATAACAAGTTTCGACTTGTTAGGTCGGGCTTGGACCTGACTTAAGAAATTGTTGTTAGGTCGGGTTATTATATGACTGACCTAACAAACAACTTCTTAAGTCAGGTAGTTAGTTAACAACTAGCTTAACAAAGTGCTTATTAAATCGAGTAACAGTGGAACCGACTTAACAAGCTACTTAATTTTTTTTTAAAAAGTAGCCCCATTGTTATTAGCTTTGGTTCCATCATACAAAAGAATAGTAGCATGAATAAAAGAATCTATAAATTACAACTTTTTTATACAATGATTAATATTCCAATACATGCCTTAATTTAAAAATATACAAGTAACTTCTTCTAAAAACACTTTAAACTACTATCTAGAATCAATAAAGTCTAGGAGTGTAACAATTATGCTGCAACAGAGACAGAAGGCGTCATATATATTATTTACCCACAACTCATCTACCAGACTTGAAGCATCACTCTATAACAAACTTTAAAAAATCTGCAGCACAACCAAAAGAATAAAAAAATTCTCATTCTAGCAAAATAAAATAATATTCTCAACTATTACAGAATAGAAATTTAAAGAAATTCTAGATAAAGTGTTAAAAGATAACTTACATCATAAGCCTCATTATATTCAATTAAATATTAAGTTAACAACTTACGATCGGATATAACCATTCTAATTTCTTTTGCTTTCTCACACCTTGTAACTTATTATAACCTCCCAAAGCTCTACAATAAAGAAAATTCATTATAGATTTCTATCATAAAATATATCACAAAGTTCATGTTGAATACTTACATTTCAACAATTTCATAGATTTTCTTATCTGGCTTCTTTTCCAATGAACATAAAAAAGTTACTTCAGGCTTCTTACGACTAATGATGAGCAATTGTCAATGATGACTACAAAGGAAAACATAACAGAATTGCTATTGAATTAGACCTCAAGAATTAAGCCCGAGTTCCTTATACCAACGAACCAAAAGAGAGATTAGTTACACATAGCAAGCGGCTTCTCTCTAGGGTTTAATTTTCGTGAATGATTGGTAACCCCTGACCTAGGTCAGAATCTAGTTTTTATACAGCAAGCAACCGGGCCATAAAACAATTGGGCCGAAAAATATAAGTTATGCGGTAAATAATTAAGTATTTGTAAATCTGGAACATTGACGAGTAAATATGACTCCCTTGCGATCTGAATTACCTTTTGACTTAAACATGAAAGTTGTAGCTCTGTGTCTTAGCTTTCCAATGCAACTGGCCGCGTCTCAATCCGATATTCCTAGCTCCAGTTATGGTCTGCGCAATAAGAAGGTGTCAAATTACTGTTTATTACGAAAATAGATAACAAAACTAAATTATTAACAAAACTTGACTCTGGACACAAAACATGATAAAAACACTAAAATAACAGGGGAAATCATAAAATTACCATAACACAGAGTGATTAAAAAGTGCACTAAAAATGCACTAATCACTTTTCCTAATTGAAATTTGTGGTTCTGCGTTTCCTTCTTCGAACCGTTCTAAGTTTGTTGCAGCGAAAGAATCTTTCTTGAGTTTTTCGTTTTCAGATCGAAGTTTATCACTTCTACGTTTTGCGTTCCCTGATTTTTTGATGCGTTTTCCTGATTGATTGAAGTGTTTT
The DNA here is from genome assembly GCA_951804385.1 of Trifolium dubium. Lineage (NCBI taxonomy): Eukaryota > Viridiplantae > Streptophyta > Magnoliopsida > Fabales > Fabaceae > Trifolium > Trifolium dubium. The sequence continues at coordinate 16,242,237 of OX638069.1, read as the reverse complement.
AGGTTTTCGTTTTACCGATCGAAGATTGAAGCGATATGCGTTTTATGAATAGAAGAGAAGTGTTTTCTATCGAGAAGAGATTTGTGTTTTCAAACGATTGAAGAGAAGAGAAGATTAATTGAAGGTTGAAACGATTTGTGTTGTTTGAGGGTTACTGGTTTATTTTGTTGGGATTTATGAGAACAAAGATAAGGTCGAAACAAATATCTCTTTTTTTTTTTTTTTACGTAACCAATTTTTTTTTGTTCAAATATTTTCTGCTTTTTTTTTAATTGTTAAAATTTAATTTGTAAAATGTAATAATACATCTTAGGTCAGACGAAGGATACCTGATTTACCAAATAAAATTCTGAAGTCAGTTGCTCAATAAATGCGACTTAAGCAATTTAATTAAATTTTCAAAAAAGGTACCGAGTTAGAATCCTACTAAGGACACATTATAGTTTGATTTGTTAAATATAATTAATACATCTTAGGTCAGGCGACGGATACCTTACTTAATAAATAAGTTTCTTAAGTCATTTGCTCAATATACGTGACATAAGCAATTTAATTAAATTTTCAAAAAAAAGTATCAGGTTCGAATCCTACTAAGGACACATTGAAATTTAATTTATTAAATATAATTAATACATCTTAGGTCAAGTAGCAGATACCTGACTTAACAAATAAGTTTGTTAAGTCAGTTGCTCAATATATGCGGCTTAAGCAATTTTATAGAAATTATATATTTTTTATTTAATCTTTGTTAAGTCAGTGTTAAGTGCACCCGACCTAACAAACTTGCAAATATTTACGAATTTGCCACCGTGTGACTTGTTAAGTCAGGTGGTAAGTCCAACTGACTTAAACCTTTTTTTATAAAGGTATTTTTGTACTAGTGCTCGGTGAAAAAATAAAATTTGTTTGATTTTTCAACTAAATAGATCCACAAATTTACTATATGTGTTGGGATTGAAGTTTTATCAAATAATAGATTTGAAAACCTGTTTATTCATTTTGAAGATTTTTTTTAACAATTTTTGTCGGTTGACTACGAATAATGGAATATTTTTAATTTCGGTGAAAAAACATGATTTATTTGATTTTTCAACTAAATAGATCCATAACCACATATGTGTTGGGATTGTAGTTTATTAAAAATATATACGAAAAGCAATTTATTCATCTATATAGTTTTTTTTTAACAATTTTCATCGGTTATTAGACTACGAATTATGGGATCTTTTCAATTTTGGTGAAAAAAAAAGATTTGTTTTATTTTTCACCTAAATAGATCCACAGACACACTATATGTGTTGTGGGATTGAAGTTTTTTCAAAAAATATATTCGAAAAGAAATTTATTCGTTTTGATAATTTTTTTTAACAATTTTCTTAGGTTATTAAAATTTTCCAATCTCGGTGAAAAAAAATAAGATTTGGTTGATTTTTCACCTAAATAGATCCACAAACACACTATATATTTTGGGATTGAGTTTCTTCAAAAAATAGATTTGAAAAAAAAATTATTCATTACGATAGTTTATTTAACAATTTTCGTAAATTATAGACTATGAATTATAGGAGTTATAGACTACTAATAGAGTATACTGATTAAATTTTAAAAAAATGGATAAACGGTTAAAATTCTGGTAGTATAGATAGATAACATGAATAAAGAAATTTGAGAGAATCTTAATCCTAAGGATAGTTAGAATGGTCTGGTCTGACTGTAATTCGCTTTAACCGGTGGAAGAAAAACCGAAACAAACGGTTCAAAATGGTTTTACAGATCCACGGGTCACAATTTCAGTCTCAAACGGATTAAAGTAGTCGAAATCTGATTGGAAATTTTAACTCAATGAAATCCCACCCCAACTGACAAATTACTACACATTTACACAACTCTGCACTCTTTCAATATAATTTGATCAATGCACAAAGCCATAGAGAGAAGAGAATTGGACATTTACACTTTTTCAATGCACTCTTTCTCTTCTCTCTATAATTTGATCAATGCATTCTTTCAATATAATTTCAATATAAATTGTTAGCTTTCTCTAATATCAAAACAATTTATGTCATTAAATGTCTTATCTTTCATTTTATTTAGTAACAATTATTTAATCAAAAAATTATTATATTTTGTGACACACTAGCTAGTACTACTAATCTAATTCTTACCAACTCCCTATTTTTTCTTTCTCTCACGCACCAACAAACATATCCCTTCTTGTTCTATTTTTTCTTATATGTTCCTTCGCTCCCTTCTTCTTCTCTAATGCAAAAGCCAACATCACAACTTTACTTGAGTTTCATCCAACTCTGTTTAGAAATCTGACCTGCCAATCATCTAATCTTCTTTGGTTCTTTCTATTAATAAAAATGTTAAAAGATTTAACCTCTTTCAATGAATGACAAATGTCACACTTGCTAAAATATTATTTTTGTTTTATTATATTTAATAATACACCAAACAAAATTGAGTTAACTTAGGGCATACAATGCATCACAAAAGAAATTGATCATCCCAAAATATATTAATACAATATAGAGAAACAATACAAATGTGGGGATATAAACCAAACCCACAAATATGTACACTACTTGAATCAATCAAACATACACTACTTAATTACAACATCATCAACATATCGCTATAGCCTTTTGTAAGGAACCCTCATTGCATCAGACTTGAGTAAGGATGATATAAAACTTGGAGGCTCGAAGAAATATGCCGTGCCCTCTATTGCATACGCATTTGCACCTAATTTCGCCATTTGGTCTGCATATTGGTTACCTTCTCTGTAGGTGTGACACAATGATATTGACCAATCTCTAGAGATAAGCTCCTTGATGTTATCAATTATCTGAGAGTATTGATGCGGCTGAGGTGTTGGATCCAAAATCAATGTTAGTGCTATTGTGCAGTCGGATCGACAGCTTATATTTTTGGCCCCGATATCCCAAGCTAGAAGTAATCCTGCAAGAATGGCTAGTAGCTCAACTTGAAGGCTGTCAGCAAATTCGAGATGTGAACTGAATCCTACGATCCAATTTCCTTCATGATCTCGAATGAGACCCCCGTAACCAGCTCTACCTGGATTTCCATAGGAGCTCCCATCAACATTTAAGGCTACTTGATTTATTTCGGGAAAAGGCCAAGAAACCATCTGCAATGTACAAATAAAATAAATATTAATTAACAAACAACTCAAAACGATACATATATACAATATTTTTATAAATTGCTATATAGGTTAAAGTGCGCAGAAACATTATACATTTTTACAATCCCAAACAATTATTTTAGGGTGTGTTTGGTTCAGGGAATTTGGAGGGGAGGGGAACTGATATTTTGAATTTTAATGTTTAGTTCAACTTTTTAATAACAAGGGGACGAGAAGGGAGAAATAATTTACTTTTTTACATTTAACCTACTCAAAATAAGGATTAAATTATGATGGATATATTATATCAAAAAAAATCTCTAAAAATCTCTAATGGATATATAACAAAAAAATATCTAATGAGTAGAAAATCTAAAAAAAATTTGTCGTCAAAAAAAAAACCCTAAGTTGGTAATATTCCAACAAACATAATTTAGGATTTTAATAAAAAAGTTAGGATAATTTTATCAACATAATAAATTATGTTTTATCTCACCTCCCCCCTCCTCTCACCTTTCTCCCTTCTTCTCAGTTGAACCAAATAGATCTTTAGGTACTTCATTTTTATAATCTATGTGCTTGGAAGTTGTGTAGTGTCATAAAAATATTTATCTTGGTCCACTACTTTAAAACTAATTCATCACTTTCAAATCTAAATTCTTATACTAACATACCCTAAAATTCCAATTAAAATCCCAAACTTTTTATTACTATTGTTTTTCTTTATATTGTTTATTCCTTTTCTTTTCTTTTCTTCTCCAAAAATAACTCCAAACCCTCTATTTTTTAAGGAAAAAAAAATGAATTTAATTTAACTAGATCACAACTAATAAAATGAATAAAAATACTTACCATAGTTATTGTTGCTAGCGTAGCTGCAATGTGGAAGAAAGAATAAGGTAATTGAGATTTGAGACGAGCAAGTAATCGAGAATGCCTTTTGTGAGGAGGTGCAATTGTAAAGGTGTCATCAAGTATTCAAGTGTGTATATATACAACTCGGATTCATATAATTGTTTTTGTACATCATAAATATTCGTAACAAAAAAAAAAAAACCTTGTGATAAATATCTCAAAAATGTTAATCTTATTATAATAGAAAAATCCAATGGTTATCCACTTTTTTTATTTAAATATAGTACTTTTTTTGACAAAAAAAAATCGTACTTTAAATAATACTACCTCCGTTCCTTTTTACTTGTCATTTTAGAAAAAAATATTTATTCCTTTTTACTTGTCGTTTTTGCAATTTAGGTTATACTTTGTCTATTATACCCTCCTTTATATTTTATTTTATTGACTAAATTTTGTATAATATTTTTTTGTTGAAACAATATAAAATTTATTGTATACAAATTTTGTTTGTTTTTAAATAAAGTTTGTTACAATTTTTTTGGATATAAATAATGTTTGTGAAAAGTATGAATTTATTGGTGGATTAAAAATATGATATATATTTAAAAAATGGCATGATAGGAAATTTAGATGCAAAAATACACTCTCCTATTTTGATCTTTTTTTCTAAAACGACAACTAAAAATGAACGGAGGTAGTATATTATTAGTAGATGACGATAATTTCTTTTTTTGATAATTAGTCGGACAACAATAATGGTTTTTAAACTCCCGTAACAAAAAATAATTCTCAAATGAGTTTTTAATTTATACCTTTTCTAGTTCCTCTTCAGCTGTGTTGTAGTTTAACATTCTCTTCCCTGGTTTTTCCATTGTCGGTCTTAGTCTTTTTCTTTCTTTCTCCATTGTTCTTAGGGGGTGGTTTTAAGTCTTTTGTGGCCTAAAATCACTCCATATTCATCTTTTTTCTTAATTTTTACATTTAAATAAGTGATTATTCACATAAATTGAGTTATTAATTATTTTTTGTTGTGATTTCGTCGTCTTGGTGCGACGCTTTGGTGTTCGTCATTATAGTGCAGTGTTTTGTTGTTCGCCGTCTTAGTGCGGCGTGATTTGTTTTTTCGTATTGTTACCGTGTTCGTTTATTCATATTGAAAGATCAACTTCAATCAATTGCAGATTCAATCAATGATTTGAGCGTCAATGTTGCAGATCCGGAAGCATTGATATTCCGATGACTTTAATTTTAGCATATTATTTGTAGGCATTTTGCCGTTATATGCTATTAATTTGGATGTTGTGAGTTTGTTTACGATTCATCCTTTTCGTTCTTAGCGATATTGAATTTGTATTTGCATTTGATGTATTATATCAATTATTGAAATGAATGAATATTGCTTTTTTGGTCAAAAAAAAATTATAACTTTTCTGACAATTATTTTTATAACTTAAATTGACATCGAAAATGATAAATTTTATTTTATTTTTATCTAAATGGAATTATATACAAATTGGTGGACAAAATGGTCTTGTCTGACGTAATCCACTTTAACTGGTGGAAGAAAAAATCGAAACAGACGGTTGAAAATGGTTTTAAGGGTCCACAGGTCACATTTTCAGACTCAATTGGATTAAAGTGGTAAAAAATCGGATTGGAAAATTTAACCTAATGAAATCCGACCGACAAAGTATTATACATTTGTACAACTCTGAATTTTTCCAATATTATTTGACCAGTGCACACTGCACAAAATCATTAAACCAAAATTTAAACAAAACGAAATCTAATTTGAGTGAAATTGAATCTTAGTTTTTACCCATAAATTAATTCAAATTGAATAATTTAAATCCGAACTAACCCATAACCGATGATCGCGGTCGTTTCGCGGTCAAAACAATGATTTAGTATAAGAGTAGTACAAGGTGGTTAATCTTGGTCGTTTCCCAAAGACTCTCAATTAGTTTAACAATATTAGAACAAATTAAGAACTTTAAAATATTGGGGGGATTTTTTTTTGCAAACAGAATATAAGAAAAGATTAAATTCAATTGACTGAAACGATCAACTCATTCGGTTCAGGTAATTCACTTCAGTTTCTATCATGGGTTATAGAATCGTTCATTAACTATTTATGTTTCCGGTTACAACTCTGAATTTTTCCAATATAATTTGACCAGTGCACACTGCACAAAATCATTAAACCAAAATCCGAACAAAATGAAATCTAAGGGGGGGGGAGCGGGGGGGGTTATTGGATTAGGATTTCGAGGGATTTCGAGAGATTATTTTGACAAAAAAGTCTTGAAGATTTTAAAAGACTTTGTGGAATTATATTGATTTTGTGAGATTTTGAGAGACTTTTTTTGAAAGATATTTTACAATCAAGATTATTTTTTTTTACAAAAACAATCAAGATTCTTACGTAACAAAGAAAAAACAAACCTTTTATTTTTCTAGCCACCACAAAAAGTTCTTGGAAGTTTATGAGATTATTTGGATATGTAACCTATTTATACTTTTGAATACCAACAGATTTTGTGGCGTGGAAAAAAAAGTCTTGATTAAAAATCTTGATTGGATAACAACATATTTTGTGGCATTAAAAAAAAAGAAGTTTTGATTAAAAATCTTAATTGAATAACAACGGATTTTGTGGCATTGAAAAAAAAAATCTTGATTAGAAATCTTCATTGAATAACAACGGATTTGGTGGGATTGAAAAAAAACAAAAAAAATCTTGATTGAATAACATAAGACTTTTAAAATCCATTAAAATTCATTAATTTGAGTGAAATTGAATCTTAGTTTTTACCCATAAATTAATTCAAATTGAATAATTTAAATCCAAACTAACTCATAACCGACCATTGTCCACCCCTACTTAATCCTATCTAGATGGCAATGCTTAATGGCTTGATGAGCCCACTTTGATATTTAAGAATCACTTAAAATGAAAGCACAAATAAGTGCCTGCATTGTCATACATTACTTTTATATTTATTTATGTGTATACTATAGTATACAGTGACATCAATATTCAACCATATAGTAATAAAAAAAAAATTGTAAAATTATCCAAAAAAATCTACCACTATGCTATCAGCCTATCATAGTTTACTTTAACCGATAGCCAATATTGCAAAATAAGAGTTGCCAGCCAAACAACAAGTATCCCATCACGAGATTACCAAATTTACGCCTTCATTCCGCCGATAAAACAATTTGCTACGTTTAAAATTTTTAACAGTTCTGCGGTTTCCAAGTGTATCCAATGAAGATCAAAGGTTTTCTCCATATTGTGTGGTTGGCGGCTATATGGTGGATATGGAAGGCACGTAACGATTATATCTTTCAGCAACCGTATCCGACTTAATGTTTGGTGGTGGTTGAAAGCAAAGTGTAAAGATTTTCTAGTCGCTGTTCAATTTTGGTTTACTAGGCCATGGTTATGTTTAGGTTGGAGTGGCGATTGAGCTAGCTTTGTTTTTCATGTATTATGGTTTTGTTTTACAGAGGTTCTGTGGTGCTCTTGATTGTATGTGAACATTTTTTGCCTTAGGTGAGCACGCTTTGTGCTAATCTATTGAGCTAATATATCTTTCTTTGGCGTTTTCAAAAAAAAAAAAAATTTAACTCATTTATAGTAAATATCAAAATTGTTAGATTAATTGTTTATGATCGATATTTAAAATCCGATTTTTCCATTTTATATGTACAAACAAAGAAAAAACATTTTAGTACTAAAATTAATTCGCTACTTTTAACCCATGATACTATGATAGGGAGGATCAATGTTGCATCTTCATAAAAAATATTTCATTAATCTTAACCACACTTTCTTCACAAGAGAAAGTAAAAAATCGAACTCTCATAACCATTTACTCCTTTCGGTCTTAAATATAAGAAAAAATTTACTTTTTAAATTCATGGAATAATTGAGGTATTTGGTTCATATCATGGAATAATTGATGTATTTGGTTTTACCAAAAGACTATATCCTCTTTATATATAGGTAGAGATATATAGGTAGAGATTTGGGTTTCCCCGCACCTAATTGGAATGTCTTTTCTCCGTTGAATTTAGAGATGGTTCAGAATTATGTTATCATGACTACTTATCTAATAATATGAATTAGAATACATTGAGTCAAACTTTATTTTGACACCAAATCATCCCTTAATTCTATCTAATTCAAAGGCTCTCATATACATACACACAAACTAAAAATTAAAATCCTGACCACATACTTAAGCGGATAAAGATCCTCACCATTTGAACCGATTCATGGTTGGTTATAGGGGTGGCAAAACGGGCAGCCCGCCCCGTTTAAGCCCATCCCATTTAAGCCCGCTCATAAATGGGTTGGGGCATTGCGGACTTACTTAAGTGTTCGGGCTCAAAATTTAAACCCGCTCCACTTATCGGCGAGTTGGCGGATTAGCGGCTTGATCCGTCAAACTCTTTTTTTGTTTTACAATTTGATTTACTATAAAATTATTAATCATTAGCATTACTAAAGAGGCCGATAAAAGATAGTTTTAACAACGCATAATAGAACTGTTGAGAAAATGAACATTTTTATGTTCATAATGGTTAGAAATGAAAAATCACATTGTAGTGTGAATTGAAAAAAGTGGGATTGAGTCCCACATTGAAAAGAAAAATGAACAGTTATTAAGGCAACTCCCACCAGTGGAAGTTTAGTGTAAATTGTTACTGCTACGTTTTTTCAAGCAACTTGCACTGGTGGATGTTATGTTGTTTTTGTGTCATTTTTGGAGTCTGCATTGGATTCCTGCTGACTCAACTCTAACCATATTCTCCTATTGATTTAGTAACAGACAAGTAATAATGTCACTTAATTGTGATTAATTCCTTGTCTCTCACTTGAATACCACTTATTCTTGTCTTCCTTACTCCTATAAAGATACATTTTTTTTCTGAAAAAACGAATTCTTATCTTTTTGCTGGCCGCCCACTTCTTCACTCTACATACTATATTTTTTGCTTTTCGATTGTTTCAGAGAATCGATAATTCATTATCGATATTGACTGGTTTTCGTTGAAACCATCGGAGGTGTTCTTCTGCCCGTAAACTACAGTGCAGTGGTTTACGGTATTGATCTGAAATTGGCAGTTTTATCCTGGGGACATCACGGTTGATTGTCTACCTTGCACAATTTGGGTAGTGCCGTGAAACGTCTTAAAGAAAGCGTACTGATCCGCGACTCCGCCAATAATTTCCTCAGTTGATTTTTCTGATTTCGATTTGTTTTCAAAACCGAAAACTAACAAGAACTTCAATAAAAAATGTCAATGTCATATTTTTCGACATAAACAAAACAACTACACTAACAACACCAAAAATTAAAAACAAACGCACTATAACATCAAAATAATCCACAAAATATTCAAAAAACTAATTAACAAAATAAACTAGCAAAAGTTAAACACAGACAACTAATAAAACAGTAGTAAAAAAACAATCCCAAAAAACTCCATGACAAAAAACGCTAAAAAAGTGTTTCAAAAAAAAAAACGCTAAAAAACAAGAAATACTATCAAGCCCACGGGCAGCATGCCCCGCCCATTTATTTAATGGGTTGGACGGGGCAAACTAACTTTAGGCATCAGTCCAAAAACTTTGGTCCAGCCCACTAAAAATTACGGGTTAAATGGATAGGCCCGCCGGGCTCAGCCTATTTTGCTACCTAATTGGTTATCCATTTTTATTTTTAACAAAAGTATTTCTTGACAATTTTTTTTTGTTAATATTGTACGGTGGCTTTTAGGATGAGAGCTCTATTAAATCCCTTACCGGTGAACCACTTTGAAAAATTACTCACAGACATTAGATTGATCAAGTACACATATACTATATACACCAGATCACACATTTAGTTTTTTTTTTTTAATAAACTACCGATCTTTATTTTCTCTCTTCCTCCAATTTTCGGTTCATGAAGCCCTTGAAATTCATGCGTACAATCACTTCCTATTTTTCTCAAAATTGAAGCACCATAATCTAATCTCTTTTTGACTCAAAACCATAATATCATCTATAGATCTGATTCCCCCACTTTCATACATAAGATATAACAAAAAATTGATTTTCAATTCTTTACTAACATATTGATTTTACATCAAGATTCAAGGCAATTCTTAGTTTCTCTCTTTTACAAACAACAACAACAACAATAAAAAGAGGGCACGTGTGAAATTGTTGAGAGATGGATTTTCAAGTTTACTTTGAAAGATTCTTCCTTCCAACTCATCTCAGTTGAAACTATAAAAAATGGAAAATTCATTTTTCTTAAGTAACAAATGATTGTTAGATGGTTTAAACATACATTTGGTCCCTGTATGTACACCAATTTTTTATTTTAATCTCTGTATCGAAAATTTTGACAAAATAGTCCCTGTATCGCGCTTTTTTTTTACGTTGGTCCCTGCCGTCCAATTTCATCCAAGTGGCAAACATTTTGCCACCTGGACCCTGCCACGTGGCCAAAAAATGTTGCTGACTGGATTAATGAATGCTAGAGGGACCAAAACCAAAAAATTGAACTGAATGCAGAGACCAAAACCAAAAAATTGAACTGAATGCTAGAGGGACTAAAACCAAAAAATTAAACTAACTGCAAAATGACCCATTTAAACTCTAAATCCCTAAATTGAAATTTGTTTCTCCACTCTTCTCTTCTCTTCTCTTAAACCAACTTTCATGACAAAAACAACTTTGCGTCGATCATTGCGCCCCATTTGGATGAGTTTTTTGATGAAATTATGAGAAGCATTGCCAAGGTTGACAATGTGATCAGAAAGCGCGTCGAGAAAACCACCACGGTTGGGCGGTTGTTGATCGGGATCGTTGAAAGGGAAATCATCAGGATAATCTTTTTTAGCAATGAGTCTCTCTGTTGAAAGGTTGATGAGAAGAGAAGAGTAGAGAAACAAATTTTAATTTAGGAATTTAGAGTTTAAATGAGTCATTTTGCAATTAGTTTAATTTTTTGGTTTTAGTCCCTCTAGCATTTAGTTCAATTTTTTGATTTTGGTCCCTGCATTCAGTTCAATTTTTTGGTTTTGGTCCCTCTACCATATATTACGGGGACTATTTTGTCAAAATTTTTGATACATGGACTAAAACAAAAAATTGATGTACATACAGGGACCAAATGTATGTTTAAGCCTTGTTAGATTGAATGAAATCAATGGACTCTGATGTGAAACTCCCAAAAATGAAAGGTATTTTTCGCCAGAAATAGGAAAGGGAGAGAGGAAGAGGATGGGGTCAGGAATTGTGTGTGGAAAGGTACATATGTTCTCACTTTTATTTCTAATTAATCTAAACCTTTAATTATCTTTATAATTAATTTGATGGTCTATATAAATGGTCCACCGGTGAACCACTTGTTTGATGGTTCACCTTAGATGCCACCTGTTTGGCAATTCTTGTTCTTTTGTCTGCGTCTTATTGAGAAAATAATTGTTGGATTGAAAATCTGATTATCGATTTCCATTCATGAAATTTCCTTAGTTATTGAAAGTCAAACAAATCATATTTGAGAGAAAGGAATAAAGTAGTTTTGGGATTTCTAATGATTGATCAAAATTGCATAGAAAAAAAATTGATTTGTACTTTTGAAAGAATATATTAGATTAAACTTATTTATATTTTAATATTTTGTCATTTCAATTCCACCAATAGTAATTGAATAGTTTGCTTTTAATTTCTATGCGCAACACTTGATAAACGCAAAATCTAAGCATACGCAATGGAGAAGGGCATGAACGAAAACAATAGATAGCACGAGAAGAAATAAAGATCGGAAGGAGGAAAGTGTTATGAATCAATAGATAAAATTTAGTGCTATATTTATTTTAGGTTTTAAATGTCCTTACGTTTTAAACGTTTCATATTGATTATTGACGTTTATAACATTTGTATATAAGTTAGTTATTTCCGTCAATTTTATTATTAACACCATTTCAAATGGACACGTGTCAAGTGTCTATCCACATATGCAAACCGTCTGCCACATGTGACAAAATTGACTGAAAAGACAAAATTGAAACCTAATATAAACGTAAGGGACCAACTTAAAACCTAAAATAAACATATGAGACCAAATGTGTAATTAAGTCAAATTAGTAAGGATTTTTTACATTATTAACTATATGAATATGAATATTACTTTCAGAACTTTGAACCCGGATTGTTTATGCAGCAAGCAATGTTAGCCTTCAAAAAGTTATCAGACAAATTATAATTTATGCATTATATTTTAACTAACTTTTACAAAGTTATAATCTCATTTACGAGTACTTTCACAGTTATATATGTAGTATTGTGGAACTCATGAATAGTGGTAAGAACTGAAAATAAGAATTCGTGGTTGGAGTTCTTCATCAAGTTCTTAAATCTCATATAGCGATCAATTGCCCAGTTAACCCTTCTTTTAAAAATAATGTAAGAAAATAATTAAAGAACACATTTATTTGATTATGATTGGGTCTTATTAACTCATGCTTAAGCTCAATTTCAAATAAAAAATATGTAGTCGTAATTAAGCAATGAAAAAGTCACTAAAAATCTAGAATAAAGAAATATATATGGCTCAAAACTTAAAAATAAAACTTACATAATATGCAAATGACCACTTGTATCCTTCAAGATACATAAATCATGTATCATTCACTATGAAGAACCTCCATTTGAACTTGAAACTTTTCTGCTAGAGGCACTTAGCTTTTCATGTTCTTGTTAGTGTACTTCTTTTGTATCTAAAATGATTTTACATCTCGGAGAGATTCTCGAGCACTTAGATAAATGTTTGAAAAGTCCATCTTTCTTAGATTCCTCCATATTAAGGGCACTGTGAAGTTTCATCACTTGTAAAAGTCTCGCATTCTCCATGATATATGCTACAAATTCAAAATCTTCATCTGTGCCACGGTAACTTGTAACAGAGCATGTTCTTAGATGAAATGAAACACATTCTGGAACTGGTTCTGTATGATCGCATTTCTTTATGTAATTGTGCCTGTATAGCTGTCAAATATAGAGAAAATAAAATTCATGAAAAGATATATGTCTAGAATAGGATATGCCAAACAAAAATGGCACGAACGAACCTTTTGGATGACAAGAGTTTGAAGCTTGGGACAATAAGGGAGCAATTTCTGCACATCATGCCAACCAAGAAAGGTGCCAAAGCATAACTTAATGTTGATCAAGTTTCGAAACATGGGCATGTTTTCGGAGATTCCTAGGTATCCGGTGTTGATTATTTGTAGAAACTTGACGTTAGAAATCACAGTGAACGGAAGAAGAGCCAATGCACAGATGCATGCTTTCTCCAGCTTCGGCAAGGTAAATTCATACCCTGCAGTGCTTTCTCCATGTTCTTCTCGATAGAAAACTGCAGAAGCAAACAAATCCACAAGATTGGGACACCCAGAAAGAAGCATCATGAGATTGTCCCTTTTTTCTAAATGAGAATTTTCCAAATGCAGAGTTTTGAGTGAGGGAAGATGAACCAACACAGTATCACTAAAACGCAAATCAAAACCTTTCAGTTTCAAAACCACAAGGGTTTGTGAGCTGAGAACTCTAGGCGGCAATGGCGTGCTCCTCACTATGGAGAGCTCGAGGTTCTCAATGCGACGACATATTGCAGCTATGAGCCACTTGTCCAATTTGAACTGGCGGCTGTAACCGTTGTGGCATTTAGACCGGGAAATGAGGCGCAAAGTTCTGATGGGGTGGTGTTTAAAGAGCAGAAATGCGTCGACATAGCGGCGGAAGCGGAGGCCAGTGTGTTTGTCTTGTACTCCTTCGTCATCAAAGTAGAGGTTGGTGACGGCGAGGGAGCGGTAGAGTGGGGTCCACCGCTTGGAGAGGACAGTGGTGGTGAATGCTTGCTTTGTTTGGAGAAAGGAGAGGATATGACTTAGCAATTCGTCAGGTAAGGCACTTATCCGATCAACTGTTGGCGGCGACGACGACATTATCTTCCTTCCATTGTGGATTTAATTATTATGCACACAGAAACATAACAGAAGCTATTAAGCACACACAGAGTATAAAGCTACAACATAATGTCAATATCTATTATCTATTATAATAATCAAAGCCTAGTATGTTGTAATTATTGAAAGAAACTTAATTAAACAAGACAAAAAAAAAGCATTTTTAATGAAACCAATGTTGGGCCATCGACGGGGAGCCTCACTGGATCGAATCAACACATTGGCCTTTGAGCAACCTCACAAGTGACTTTGACACCACTCAACCGATGTTGGGCCATTGACATTGAGTTTAATGCGTCCTTTCACTTATAAATTGCTCAACGTCAACTCTTCTGACCAATGTAGGACTTAACTCACACTTGATATATTTCTCAACAACCAAACCATAAATTCATGACATCACATACATTCCAAAACTAATTGAACCTATATGAACAAGTTCAATATAATTAACAAATTCAGTTACTTTTCTTAAGTTCAACTATTAAGTAAACAACACACTCATTTTAAATATAGTTTCATGTATATAAGGCATCATGGAAGAAGGAAACCCTTCTAAAACATGCAATTTAACTACTTTGAAATCGAGGAATGAATTGAAACTATAAACCGCTGCCAAAAAATCTTTGAGAATTGAAAGAGGGCTCACCTTTGGAAAAAAGTAATAGCAACGGTGGAAATATAGTTCCGGTACGGTGGTGTGGAGGAGTAAGGAAATACACGAACGTGGTTGCCGGAGCAACGCCCAGAAATCAGCGGCGGTGGAAGTGAGCCACGTCGATAGTTAGTTACGAAGAGAAAACGTGTTCTGTTTGTAAGATAGTAGGAAACGTGTTTTTATTTTTTGTATGGATCAAATCTAAAAAAGTTACTTTTTTTTACAATAATCTAAAGATATTTTTTCTTTCTATTTTTTGACAATAATCTAAAAATATGAGGAAAATGGGTTCAACTTGGTCAGTTTAGCAATGCTCAAGTAATTTTTGTTATTTTTTTTTTTAAGATCCCTTTGTAATGTTAGATTATTTGCAATACCTTTTTGAATTCAGTAAACTATAATATAATCGCCGCAAAATATTATTTTAACGAGATTTTAAACCGCTGCAAAAAAAAACGCGGCAAAATATAATTTTAGCGAGGATTTTAAATCGTCTTAAACTGAATCAGATGTATTACAAATAATCTAACATTACGGTGGAAATCTCAAAAAAAATAAAATTACGTAGTGCACAATTAACCAACTTTACAGGAGTATTAACTCATTTAACCAAAAATATATTATTCTCTTCAATTTTAAATTTTGTATATTAAAGTTATGAAAAAATTGAAAATTAAATCAAATTGAGCTATATTGATATAATAACTTTTTAATTAAATCATTATGCATAGTCCAGAAATTCTAATTCAACTAGTAGAAAATGTCGAAATTGTTAGACCAAATATCCATAATCAGGTTTGGTCCTCTGTCTCTCCACAGCATATGCGAGTTTATAACAGTTTTACCTTTCATTTTGTTAATGTACAAAAAAAAAATCATTATACATATGTTAACATTTTTTTTCATTATCAATTTAATCTTTTTGGGGTCAATTTTGACGTCAAAAGATTAAATCCTTGTCGCACACAATTGTAAATTCAACTTCCTTTTTATCAAAAGTTTAATATCAATCACAGCTGCAAAATCAACTAACATTTTTGTGAGGGAAGTAAAAAATGGATTTTTTTTTCGGTTGCTCTTGTTTTTTTTTTATATGAATAGATAATTACATATGAATAAAAGGTAGACGGACAACAAGCTGCGCCGCTAAACCTTTTGTATAGTAAAACCTAATCTTTAAAAAAGTGCATTCATAGAATTTTATTTTACCAAAATATTCTACTTTTTGTAATAAAAAAAAATTTACTTCTGTTTTTCTTTCAAAAATTCTTAAATACTCTACTTTAAACATTATGTTGGGGGCCAACTATCCCACTCTTTCAAATGCTTCCAATTTAACGAGTAATTAATCACTGTGTTCGGCAGTTGATATTTCGGTTTCGACAAAAAAATCACTATATTGAGTTTGTCAAAAAATAAAATAAAAATAAACACAATGTTGGGTTGTGCCATTCTATATGGCACCTTCTCCAAAGGGGCAGTGCCAATTGTCAAGAAATTCTAGCTCAACTGGTAGAAAATACTGAAATTGCTAGGCCGAACATCCATGACATGAGTTCGAATCCCGGATACTCCACTTATATATGTGAGTTTATTAGCAGCTTTGCCATCTCATCTATATATCAAAAAAAAAAAAGGAGGCAGTGCCAACCGCAATTGCACCACCTAGCTTGCACTTGTTTTTAGAAAAAAATTAAATTAAAAAAAGTATATTTCTACACGTTATTATTATTTTGTATTAACTTAAGGGACAAATTTGGTCATGAGTTTTATTTTCAGACGGTGCGTATAAAGAAATATTTATTGAGAAAAGTCAACGTCTTAAATGAATTTTAATTATCTCAAGGGCGGAGAATAACATTGATTTACCAAAAAAAAAAATTTAAGGGACAAAAATCTAGAGAATATGGTTGAAGTTGAACAGTTGGAGTTCTTCCCTTCTTAATCAAAGTTCGAGAGTACGATGCTCACATTAACTACGAAGAAACCTTAATTCTCTTAGTCTGTTGTCTTACTCTTTAAAATACCTCTTATCTAGCAAACAATCAGTGACTACATTCGGCCGTAGACACTTCAGTTTCAACTAAAAAACTTAAGGGACAAAAATTAGGATCATGTATCCAAAAAAAAAAGTAGATACCCCTAGAAAAACAAAAAATACAAAAAAGGAAAAGGGTTTATTGGCAAATGAAGAAGGTTCACGAGACACGCATGAGTTCAACCACATGCTAACTTCCCTCTTCTCTCCGGTGCTGGTCACTCATGTCCTTTGCCGGAGACACTCACTCTCATCTCCATTTCAACGCCGGCGTAGATCATCCTTTAAGGTTCGTTATCCAATTTCCCTTTTTCTTTTCTCTCTTTCAATTTCTCATCTCTTTTGTTCTCAAACTTTTCATTTTTTTTTTTTGATTCAGAATTGTTAAGTGATACCAATTGCGTACGAAAATGAAAGCAGGGGGGAAATTGAACCATGAAGAAGACGATTACGATGACGATGATTTCAATTCTTCTAAAAAACAAGGCACTTCCTCTGCCCCTAATACCAATAAAGGTACCTTTTCATTTCTTGTTAGATCTGATTGTTAATACTTGTTAAGAAGTCTCGGCTGCGGGACAGCCTGAATATGTGTTTATAAAGTAGAGACAATTATCACTTTACGAGCCGGTTTTGTTGAGTTAGACTCAACTCAAATTCTAAGATGGTATCAGAGCCTCTCCACGATTCCCTGTGCCACTTTGTCGGGCCGCCTGCAATCAGGTTTCTGATCAGCCATCCACCATGTATATCCGTGCCCCAAGCCCAATAGCGCTGGGCGCGAGAGGGTTTGTTAAGAAGTCCCACATCGGCTGCGAGACGGCCTGAATATGTGTTTATAAAGTAGAGACAATCATCACCTTAGAACCTGGTTTTGTAGGGTTGAGTTAAGTCCAACTCTCAATTTTAAGAATACTCAAGAATGATAACATGATTGTGAATACATTTGTATTGTGTTGATTTTGGATTGATTTGTTGGATTTTGATTGTGAAAACAGATGGAAAAGCTACTGATAAAGCTAGTGTAATAAGATCGAAACATTCTGTAACCGAGCAGCGAAGACGAAGCAAGATAAATGAGAGGTATGTGGAATTTACTTGCTGTTATATTGTATGTTAATTGAAAAATGAAATGGGAATCTAGCTCATAGATTAGTATTCGGACTGGTCGGTTTAAAATTGAATGTAATTGTTGATTCTCTTATGCATGTTTCTTTCTAATTGATAGTTAGTAAATGTGAAAGTTGATAGACGTGACCCTATCTTAAGTCTTAGGCTATGTTTGGTATTACGGCAGGTATGTTAGAATCACAGCGACTCACTCTGATTTTACAGAAGCTACAGAGTGTAGCTTTTGGAAAATGACTGTGGATCACCGTGATCTTGACATATCTACCGTGATACCAAACACACACAATTCGTAGTTAGTACTACAGAATTAGGTGTGCACATTTTGGGAGTTCGGTTTATTTTTTATTTACTTTTTACATTTGGGATATAATGTAATACATAAGAAGTTTATAATCAATTTTTCAGATCAATTTTTTTAATTTTCAATGAGTTTTTATGAACCTACCCCGAATATTTAATGGTAAGGGCTTGTGTAGTTGTTGATTTGATCTTTTGAGAGCTTCAAATTTAAGTTCTTTAAGTAGAAGTTTTTATAATTTGTTTCAAAGCTATAGAGGGTGATGAATGATGTTTGATGACATTTTCCTTCAGATTCCAAATATTGAGGGATCTCATACCTCAATGTGATCAAAAGAGGGACACAGCATCATTCTTATTGGAGGTAAATTTTCATGTTTATAATAGTTGAGAAATTAGTTGAAATAAATCTCAGAATGTGTTGATTTATCATGGTTCTCTACAGGTGATAGAGTATGTTCGGTACTTACAGGAGAAGGTACAAAAATATGAAGGATCATATCAAGGTTGGAGTCAAGAGCCGTCAAAGTTGATGCCTTGGGTAAATTAGATAAATCATTACTCTTAGGATCTTGCATTATTGTTAGCTATAACCAAACACTTATTAAGCTTGCTAAAATGATTACATAAACTTTGGCTAACAAATTTAGCACACAGACACGGTACCATTTAGATGGATTGATATAGTTTAAAATAAAAATCAATGGAATATGAAGTAGAGTGATTTTTTATGGTTCTTGTGTTTTTTTCAAAATGTCTATTTTGATTGATTCCCTTGTAAGTTGTAAGTTTTATTTTTCCATCTTGTTGCATGTGTAACTTATCAACTGGAGTGGTTAACTGCTTATATAGAGTAACATGTGTGTTGAATCGGAACCAATACCAGTTAAAATTGTTTTTTTTGAACAGATACCAGTTAAAATTGTTATTTCTATAGAATGCTTATCGACTGTAATGTTACAGAGAAATAGCCATTGGCGTGTCCAAAACTTTGTTGGTCAACCTCCAGTAGTAAAGAATGGTTCAGGTCCGGTATCACCATTTCCCGGAAAGTTTGACGAAAGCAATGTTAGTATCTCTCCAACTATGCTTAGTGGCCCTCAGAGTATGATAGATCATGATCCTAGTCGGGATATCATCGGCAAAACAGTGGAGAGGCAACCAGATTTAGCAAGCAAGGGAATTCCTCTGCCC
Organism: Trifolium dubium; assembly: GCA_951804385.1. Taxonomy (NCBI): domain Eukaryota; kingdom Viridiplantae; phylum Streptophyta; class Magnoliopsida; order Fabales; family Fabaceae; genus Trifolium; species Trifolium dubium. Next base: position 16,222,875 of record OX638069.1, on the reverse strand, counting down.
ATGGCTATGAATTCAAACATGTCTGTTCCTGTTAGAAGTGATGGTGTACTTTCCCATCCTCTTCAGGGAACTGTTTCCGATGCTCAATCAACAGAATGTCCCGCTACTAGTGAACAACTGAACCAGCAGGATGAACTGACGGTTGAAGGAGGCACAATCAGCATCTCAAGTGTATACTCCCAAGGGTGCGTAATTACTTAAAAATTATCTTACTATTTCACTGAAAATATCGAATATTGCCTTGCTTTTCTGATATCCATGTTTTTCTACAATCTATTAATTCCTTGTTTCTAAAACTATTTCCTTTTATTATGGTTTTAAAATTCTAACCATACAGGGTTCTTTCTTCTGATTTTTGAATTTGTCAAAATTTCAATCTAGTTGCTAGGTTATTGTATTCTGTAGGCTGCTTGTTACTATATATTCTTATGCATCAAAAAAATGTTGAAATGCTAAAGATGTCGTTATTTTTTTCTAGTTTTAAAAGCATGAAATGTAGGTTACATTTTGAACCCCTCAGTTGCTCATGTTATAAAAACTCAATTTCATTAGCATTTATGTAAATTGATGGGCAATGTTGACGTGATGTTGCTTTTAGTGGAGAAAATATTTCAATTTTTTAATGATCTTGTGCAAACAAGTACAAGCTATAGTTATCGATTCTGATGTTTATTACTAATATTGACTTAGTGCAGTTAGTACCTTTTTTTACCCTTTAGACATGGTTGTTAAAATCCCAAGTTGACTTAAAGAATCATGGTTACCAAATCTAGTTAACTTGCTTACAAAATCATTTGTGTAAACTCGGGTAGACTTGGAAATTTGATGAGGATGATTGAACGAGTCTATACATAATAATTATTATTTTTCCCCTAGACGAACCTTAGATGACAGCAATTTAGCGTATTTTAAAAATCAAAGTGAAACTACTGAATAATAAGGTTCCATAGTGCATGAAACATTAGCCTCACAAATGTTCTATGTGGCTGTTCAACTTGCTAATAGAAGTGTGCATTTAAAGTTATTATTTCAGTTATTCTTAGTAATCTTGTTTAGTCTGTAAATAGTCCTCAATTGGTAGAGATGTGATATCTTGAATCAATAAGTTTTATGATCGGTAATCCAGTGTGAAAAGAGAGTGCTTATCTGATATCCTTCTGTACTTTTATTTTTGTACATGAATAATACTATAAACACATAGTTAATGTAAAAATAAACAAATATTTCAAAACTCGTGAAATATTCATAATTAGCTAGGGAAAAATAAAAAAGAGGGTCTGAGAAAAATAAACAAAACAGAGATAAACAAATCAAAATAAAATAAACACAGGAAGAAAAACTGGGTAGAAGTTAAAAACAGAATATAGAGGAAATATAGAAAACAGACAGGAAGAAAAGTAAAAATCTGGTGTGCATGGGGCTATTTGACGGCATCATCGGGAATTTACATTCTGAAACCTTCAGTTGGTCTGGTTATAAAAACTCAATTACATCAGCATTTATGTAAATTGATGGGCAATGCTGACGTGATGTTGCTTTTAGTGGAGTAAAGATTTCAATTTTCTAATGATCTTGTGCAAATAAGTACAAGCTATAGCCTATAGTTATTGATTCTCATGTTATTACTAATATTGACTTGGTGGGGTTAGTACCTTTTTTTAGCCTTTACACATGGTTGTTAAAATCTCAAGTTGACTTAAAGAATCATGTGTAATGCTCTAGGTATCCAAATCTAGTTAACTTGTGATATGATCCAAATAAGCTAGTAACAGAGAAAAAGCAATAAAACAGTGATAATGAATGAAAATGAGGGAATGAAAGATATTATTTAGTAATAAACCATGTCAGAGTTCAATTGGGATCTGAAATGGAAAAGGGGATACAATGGATGATGGATAAGCTCAAATAAGCAGAAAATAAGCTAACAATGAAATAGGCTCTTCGAGAGGCCTTAACTCTCCCAATAGCTACCACGCTTAAACCATGCATGAGAATGATCACACAATCAATGTGACTCATATAGCATTCTCTGTCCAATCAGAAGGTGACACTTGTCCCACTTCTATTCCTTCCTTCACAATTAGTTAGAGCTGCTGACAGCTCATGATTGGAAGAGGGACCACTCTTTTTTGATTCTTCTCTTATGAACCAGCTTGTGTCTATCAACTTGCTTACAAAATCATTTGTGTAAACTCGGGTAGACTTGGAAAATTGATGAGGATGATTGAACGATTCTATACGTAATAATTATTAATTTTCACCTAGACAAACCTTAGATGACAGCGGTTTAGTGTTTTTTAAAATTCAAAATGATACTACTGAATAATAAGGTTTCGTAGTGCAAGAGACATTAGCCTTACAAATGTAGCAATGCATCTAACATCGTAAACATCAACCCATCTGCAAAGGCAATGAATAAAGATTGTATCGGGTTACAACCCCATAGCTCCCAACATTAATGAAGTAACAATCTAGAGAACTTGAACAAATACTTCATTACAAGTTCGCAATGGACCCAAGGCCAAGAGGCCAATGAGGTGATTGAACCAACCTGATGAATTTAAAGTGAAAGCTACTTGTACTTTTAGTAATTTTAAACCTCGGGATTGTCAATTCATCCATTGTTAGAAAATACAAAAAGGGGAATAAGAATGGTTAAGAGCTGTTAGACCAAGTAGTTAGTTGGTTAGTGATAGGTCCCACATTGCCACAGTGCTGCCACATGAGCAATTGATCTATAATGAGACAGCTAGACCCAAGACATGGTTGGTATATTCTAGAAAGGGCAGAAAGGGGAATAGTGGCCAGAGTTGGTTATGATTGGTCACGTGGGAGTGAGGGCTAGTGACAGCTTTTCTCAAATACAAGGAGGTAGGTAGGGAGTTATCTTGGAATTGGATTCAGTGTACGTTGAGAATGGTTAGGAAATGCGGTACTTCCTAAACGGAGCTTTGCTCCGAGTCAGAATCCTAGGAATAGATTTATTCCTTTTTCTGTAATTGTCTCTTATTTCTCAATCAAATAAAGCCCTCTATTATTGAATCCAATACTATTTTACTGTTATATTGCTTGTTTCCATTTCTGGTTCGTAACAAATTGGTCCGACCTACCGGATTAACAGAGAGGGAACTAGTGAATGCCTAATAGAAAAGTCACACTTACTGCTTTTTCAAAAATGGATGCTAGAGTTGAAGCTTTGGAAGGTAGCATGGCTGAAGTTCGTTCCACGTTGGTCGATATGCAAGCCACGATGCGTGAGGGTCAGGCGAGCTTAGTCGCGATGCTGGAGAAACACCTAGGCAAACAGGTGTGGACGGACGGAGTTGTGATTCCGGTCTCTCCGGAGAAGAAGGATATACCCGGAACAAGTGGTGATGTAACCACTGAGTTTCGTAACGCGGTGAGGAAGGTTGAGTTACCCATGTTCAACGGCGAAGATCCGGCCAGTTGGATCTCGGGCGCTGAAATCTACTTCTGCGTACAGGAGACAACACCGGAGGTGAAGGTTGGCACTGATTTGCATGGAGGGTTCGACGATCCACTTCTTCAACACATTGTTGGGAGAAGTTGTTGATTTAACATGGGAAAAGCTGAAAGAGTCGCTGTTGGAGAGATACGGCGGCCACGGGGAAGGAGACGTGTATGAGCAGCTGACGGACTTGAAACAGAGAGGAACGGTGGACGAATATATTACAGAGTTTGAGTATTTGATTGCTCAAATACCCAAACTTCCAGAGAAGCAGTTTTTGAGTTATTTCATACATGGTCTCAAACCGGAGATCAAAGGGAAGGTTCGGAGTCTGGCAGCGTTGGGAGAAATGAGTAGAACCAAACTTCTCAACGTAACTAGAGCAGTAGAAAGGGAGACGAAGGGTAGTGGGTCAATTCCATGCCGTGGGCCTAAGCCTAATCATGGGTCGTTCCGGCTCAACTCAAATGGATCGGGTAAAAATGGATCTGATTGGGTCATGGTGAAGAGGTGTGATGGAGAGTTAGAAGGGGGTGCGAAGAGTAATGGTGTTGGGCCTAGAGGAGATAGGTCGGCCTAAGCTGAAAGAAGACATGGTGGACCGCGAGATCGTGGATTCACACGCCTTTCCTACCAAGAGCTGATGGATCGTAAGGAGAAGGGTCTTTGTTTCAAATGCAAAGGTCCATTCCACCCAATGCATCAATGCCCAGAAAAACAACTCGAAGTTCTGGTGTATGACGGTGACTATGAGGACGAAGGCGAGGCTAAGGTGTTGGCCGTGGAGATCGAAGATTCCGACGAGGAGGAAGGAGAAGAGTTGTGTGTGTTAGATCTGCTTTATTTGGCATTTGAAAATCACAAGACGGTGAAATTTCAAGGTCAAATCCTGGGATTCCCTGTGTTGATTTTGGTAGTTAGTGGTGCTTCGCACAATTTTGTGTCTCAAAAATTGGTGCAGATGATGGGTTGGCCGGTAGAAGAAACACCTATGATGAACATCAAGCTTGGTGATGGGTTTCGTGCGCAATCCAAAAGGGCAGTCAAGGGGTTGGAGATTGGTATTAATGATTTTAATTTAACTCCTGTGATGCACCTGTTTGAACTAGGAAGGATTGATGTAGTATTGGGGATGGGGTGGTTGAAAACTCTTGGCGATATGATTGTTAACTGGCGACAACAGACTATGAGTTTTTGGAGTGACAAGAGATGGGTAACATTGAAGGGAATTGATGGGGGAGGAAAAGAACTAGTAGCACTTCAGTGTATCCTAAGCAAACCTCAGCTTGGGAAACCCATGGAGATATGGGGAATGGAGCAAAAGAGGAAGCAAGATGGAACTGAATTACCCCGTAAACAAAAAGAAGAGTTGGATGAGTTGTTAAATCGATACGCTTAAGTTTTCCAGCAACCATCAGGATTACCGCCCAAAAGAAACAAAGAACATACCATCAGCTTGATTAAGAATCATGGAGCAGTCAATGTCCGTCCCTACAGGTATCCCCATCATCACAAATACGAAATTGAAAAGCAAGTGCATGAATTGTTAGCAGCAGGGGTAATTAGACATAGCACCAATTCATTTTCGAGTCCAGTTATCTTGGTTAAAAAAGAAGGATGGGACACATGAGAGGCACTACGAATTCCTTGTAATGCCTTTTGGACTCATGAATGCCCCCTCCACTTTCCAAAGTCTCATGAATGATGTCTTTAGACACTAAGAAAGTGTGTTTTGGTGTTTTTTTGATGACATCTTGATCTACAGCAAGGGATGGCAGTCTCATATGATGCATTTGGAAGAAGTCTTGCAAATATTAGCTCAAAACACCCTTGTGGCTAATAGAAAGAAATGCTCTTTTGGTCAATCAACTGTTGAGTACTTGGCCATTTAATCACGGGAGAAGGAGTGGCGGTGGATCCAAGTAAGGTAAGGAGTGTGATGTCATTAGCCAATTCCAAAAAATGTTAAAGGAGTAAGGGGATTTTTGGGCTTAACGGGATACTATAGGAAGTTCATAAGAGACTATGGTAAGATAGCCAAACCACTTACTGAACTAACTAAGAAGGATGGTTTCAAGTGGAGTGTAGAGGCACAAGCTGCATTTGAGAAATTGAAACAGAAATTGACTACAGCCCCTGTTTTATCACTACCAGATTTTACAAAACAATTTGTGATTGAGTGTGATGCGATGGGAGGAGGATTAGGGGCTATACTAATGCAAGAGAAGAGGCCTATTCCTATTTCAGCAAGGCATTAGGGGCTAGAAATTTGACAAAATCTGCCTATTAAAAGGAATTGATGGCAATGGTACTAGTTATACAACATTGGAGGCCATACTTGCTAGGGAGGAAATTCATTGTGTCCACTGACCAAAAGAGCTTGAAGCAGCAGCGAATTGTGACCATGGAACAGCAGAATTGGGCTGCAAAATAATTGGGTTATGATTTTGACATAGTATACAAACAAGGTAAACTCAACAAGGGAGCTGATGTATTGTCTAGAATCTTTGAAGGGGCAGAGTTGGCACCAATCACATCTTATGCTTGGTCGAATCAAGACCAACAGGTTAAGCAAGAAGTCAGTGAAGATGAGAAGCTCCAAGAGATAATTGCAGCTCTACAGCATGATCCAAGTGCTAAACCGGGTTATGAGTACAAGCAGGGAGTGTTGTTGTATGAGGGCAGATTAGTGATATCTAAACAGTCACCATTAATTCCTACTCTTCTAAAGGAATTCCATGAAACTCCTCAAGCAGGCCATTCCGGTTCTACAAGACTGATAGACGGTTGGCTGCTAATGTTTATTGGCATGGAATGAAAGGTATGGTGCAAGAGTTTGTCAGAAATTGTGATACTTGCCAGAGACAAAAGTATCTTGTTGCATCACCAGGGGGTTTATTACAACCTCTTCCCATACCTGAGCAAATATGGGAGGACATCTCTATGGACTTTATCACAGGATTACCAAAATCGAAGGGTTTTGAGGCTATCTTAGTGGTGGTGGACCGGTTATCGAAGTACTCACACTACATCCCTCTCAAGCATCCCTATACTTCAAGAAGTGTCGCTGAAATTTTCTGCAAGGAAGTGGTAAGACTCCGTGGCATACCACTGTCGATTGTTAGTGATCGGGATCCCGTGTTTATGAGCAGTTTTTGGAAAGAATTATTCAGGATGCAGGGTACACATTTGAAAATGTCATCAGCATATCATCCTGAGTCGGATGGACAAACCGAGGTAGTAAACAGGTGCTTAGAGACCTATTTAAGGTGTTTTGTGGCAGATCAACCCAAGACATGGGTGAGTTGGGTCCATTGGGCGGAGTTTTGGTTCAATACCAATTACCATGCTGCTACGGAAAAGACTCCGTTTGAAATAGTTTATGGCAGGCCACCTCCTTTGATCACAAGGTGGTTACAAGGTGAGACTAGGGTGGAGGCAGTTCAGCGAGACTTGGCTGATCGCGATGAAGCTTTAAGACAATTGAAGAGTCAATTACTTAGAGCTCAGGAACGAATGAAGGACCAGGCAGACAAACGAAGAATAGATAGGAGTTTTGTAGTAGGAGAATGGGTGTTTGTCAAACTCAGGGCTCATCGACAAAAATCTGTTGTTACTAGAATCAGTGCTAAGTTGTCTGCAAGATATTATGGTCCTTATCCTATCATTGAAAGAATTGGTGTTGTAGCTTACAAGTTGAAGTTGCCTGTAGGGTCTCGGATCCATCCTGTTTTCCATGTCTCATTATTGAAGAAAGCCGTGGGAGAGTACCATGCAGATGAGGAGTTACCTGATTTGTTGACTGATGATCAGATTAAAACTTATGAACCAGAAGCTTTGTTAGCCACTAGAAAAATCAAACAACAAGGGGAAGAAGTTAATCAGGTATTGGTTCAGTGAAGGGGTAAGTCTGCTGAAGAAGCTACATGGGAAGATGTGATCATGATGAGAAGCCAATTTCCCAAGTTCAACCTTGAGGACAAGGTTATAGTTGATGAGGAGGGCATTGATAGGTCCCACATTGCCACAGTGCTGCCACATGAGCAATTGATCTATAATGAGACAGCTAGACCCAAGACTTGGTTGGTATATTCTAGAAAGGGCAGAAAGGGGAATAGTGGCTAGAGTTGGTTAGGATTGGTCACATGGGAGTGAGGGCTAGTGACAGCTTTTCCCAAATATAAGGAGGTAGGTAGGGAGAGGAAATCTTATCTTGGATTCAGTGTACGTTGAGAATGGTTAGGAAGTGCAGTACTTCCTAAACGGAGCTCTGCTCCGATTCAGAATCCTAGGAATAGATTTATTCCTTTTTCTGTAATTGTCTCTTATTTCTCAATCAAATAAAGCCCTCTATTATTGAATCCAATACTATTTTACTGTTATATTGCTTGTTTCCATTTTTGGTTCGTAACAGTTAGTTTTCTATGTGGCTGTTCAACTTGCGAATAGAAGCGTGCGTTTAAAGTTATTTTTTCATTCATTCTTAGTAATCTCTTTTAGTCTTTAAATAGTCCTCAATTCAATTGGTACAGTTGCGATATCTTTGAATAAATAAGTTTTATGACCGGTAACCCATTTTGAAAAGAGAGTCTTTCTCTGATATCCTTCTGTACTTTTATTTTCGTAATGTCCTTGAATAAAGAATTCTAGTCATTTTTTTGCAATCTTCATTCTTTTGATTACTCAATATTGGTCTCTTCTGGGAATTCTTTATTCAAAGAAAGGATCCTAACAGCCATCGATTTTGAACTTCTTGTACTCCATTGGTGTGCCACATTGTGAACCTATCTCATCTCGTCACCTTTGCATTTGTCCATCAACTTTCGATATTGATGCTAGTTTATTTTGGTCTTTCTCAATCTTGGATAGCGGCTATTTGTTCCTTTTTGCACAAAACACAGGAATAATACTATAAACACATAGTTAATGTAAAACTAAACAAATAACTCAAAACTCGTGAAATATTCATAATTAGCCAGGGAAAAATAAAAAAAATAGAGAGTCTGAGAAAAATAAGCGAAACAGAGAGGAAAAATAACTCGGCAGAAATAAAAAACAGCACAGAGAGGAAATATAGAAAACAGACAGGAAGAAAAATAAGAATAAAAAACATAATAGACAGAGGAGAAAAAACACAACAGAGAGAAGAAAATAAAAAAGAAACAGAGGAAGAAAAGTAAAAACAGTGGGAAAAGAGTGATGAAGGAGAAATGAACAAGATGGAAACAGATAGGAACGAAAATGGAAAACACTGAGTATTCAAGCGTCTGACCCCGTGGCAGCCAATTGCCTCTCCCCACCGCCACAATATCGTCGCTATTGGCCGTGATTGACTACCTAAGTCTGAACGTTGTCATTTGTCAATTTATCCATTGATTCTCATCTTGCTGTGCTCTTTCTGAGTTTTGACCTTAACTTGACATTGTGAATCTTTCCATCAATTCTGAATTGTGATGCTATTGTATCGTGATGCCTGTTATATACATCATTTAGGATCAACTAAACTTTCTGGACTTTACCATGTTTGGCTACCTTGCCTAGTGTTGTTAATCGTAGATTACTGAAAATACAGATTTATTCAAAATCAGCTATGCTAAGCGCTATAGCTGCTATTTTACAATACTTTGTACTAAACCATGTCCTGCAAAATAATAGTGGTTTGTTAAAATTCAACTATGCTATAGTACTACGGTGCCACTATATTCTCTATTTGACAACAGTGGCCTTGCCTCTAGAATGTTTTTCAATTAAATTGATATGTTTCTGCAAATGCATGCGTAATAGGATGATTTTGTAGCTTGTGTTGAAGTCTCTTTGACCTCTTTAATGAAACGTATAAAATCATCTGTAAAACAGGTTGTTGAACAATCTAACTCAAGCGCTACAGAGTGCTGGGTTAGATCTTTCGAAGGCTAACATTTCAGTTCAAATTGATCTTGGGAAGCGTGCAAACAAAGAGCCAGGTGGCACAACCTCTTCTCTGAAGGTATACCTTTGGCCTTTCTTCTTCATTAATATTTGTACCTTTTAACTGGCTAGGCGTCTAAAAAGAAGAGTTTGATACACAGTATTAGAACTTAGAATATATAGATATGTTGTGTAAAATAATATGATCTTTTGTTCTCGACTTTTTAATATAAATCTTGGAAAACATTATATATATTTCATAAAGATTACTGTTAATGAATTTAAGGGATTGATATGACAAATATTAGTGTTGAAGTCTGATTTTTATCAACTAAGATATTCATAAGCAGAATTGAGTTATCACAAGTAAAATTAGTTTTGAAGCTTTTACCAGACAATATGTTTTGAGACTTTCCAAGAAAGTTTTAGTGTCACATCATACATGAATAAGAATAAAGACTGACTGTGCATAGGTTGATTCTTGAACCTAGTGTTCAAACTAGCCAGAGTTATAATCTTCCATCATCATTCTCTATGTATTGTATAGACAACCATCATAATCCTATGTGCTAAGATTATCCAATGCCAGTTCAAACATAAACTCAGGCTGCATGAGAGTGAATTTTTTTAGCAAGATTGCCATGCTCAAAATTTATCAGATGAGCATTATGTCTGAGTATGAGTACTATAATAAATAACGTAAGTCAATCTAATCCTTTTAAGCAAATATGGTCTTTCTGTCAATTTTGTTTCATCTAAACCTTAAAATATCACCAATATGGTGTTAGAAATTGGAGTTGATTCCTAGAGTAACTTATTTTGATAGCGGCTCAATCCCATGTATAGAAAATTGGGTGTCCTGCCGCCGACTCAAGGACTAGGTCTCATGGCATATCCACTAGTCCTTAGCTTCTGGGAATATACTCTCGGGCTCTAACCAGAGAGCCAAAGGTCATTATGGTGAACATGCGAAAACCACTAAAACTCCTAATTTTAAAGGAAAATTTTACATAAGATTATAATTTTTAAATGTTCAAGCAAAGCATTTTATTTTGTAATAATCAATTTAATGGGAGCAATTTCCTTTTAGGACTAATTATTTTGTTTATTTATCTTTATTATTCTGCAGGATCATGATAACCCTCTTTCTAGCAATCACTCAATTGCACATTTTAGAGATTCTGTTATTAGAGAGGATTCAGATCAAGCTCAAAAAAGAATGAAAACATACAAGTGAATGATTTATGTGACTTTTTTATGAGCCTACATTTGCATCCATATTTATTACTTTGTTCTAGCACAATACATCTTCCCTTGTGGTGGTTGTTGTACATCCTCCCCCATTTGTTTGAGTTTAATTTATCTCATGAAGGTTATTTTAAAGCTGGAAAAGCCTTAACTACATAATTATTTGTGGAGATTATTAGGTTTCTTCTTTATTTCCTATGTCATCTATTTTGATTGTATCTTTACTAATTATGATTATTTAGTTTTATTGAGCTTTTTGGTTTGCATATTAATGTAAATACTTGGTTATTTGGTGGGTGTATCTGCACAAACATTGAAGAATGCAATTTTATGATATTTTCTTTTTCAGAATTATAATATTCTCCTTTTCAGAATAATTATATTTTGCATCTAATGAAAACACCTTACAGAATTACTTCTTTTTGGAAAGTCAACATATATAGAAGAATCAGATTAAACTAGTGTTGGATCATCCATTATTTTCTTATTGCATATTTGTATTATAGTAATTTTATATCTGAAATATACATCTCTACCATGTTGACAACTTGTTGCGATAGAGGTGTTAACGATTGGAAAAAATTTTAGTTTAATAATGGTCGTTAGCGTCTCTATCGTAGCCACACATAGCTTTGTACTGGGCACCTGCCCCAACATGTAACATAGTGTTTTAAAATGGAGATGTGGTCATGTTTGTTTACGGAATTCATGTCTCAGTTTGTATGTACTGTAGTGCTCTTCGAACACATCGCACTTTTTACGGCAGAAAACATAAATAGGATCAATTATAATTTCTCATTTGCTAGTAAGATGATACATTAAAATTGTGGAGAAACAAACTTGTAGAAGAAGATGACAATTATTTTGTATTGCTGCTGAGATATCACATTTATCACAAAACAATTAAGTCAAATCTTATCCACACAACTTGTAAATCCACGCCAAAGACCCGTTTGGTCTGTAAAATATATTGTACTGGACAAAACAATACATGATAAAGTTTAAGCCTAAGCTATTGAATAAATTCTCTTTAAAGTATTGAATAATTTTATTTTGTACAATGTTTGATGGAGAAAAATGTTATTTTTCTATTTTAGACAAGTTGTGGAGAGAACAAAAATTGTATCAAAATCTACAATTTTTTTTTGATGATACAAAATATACAACTCTAAAAAACTCCAATTATCCAACCAATAATGAATTTTTGTTTGCATTCATTAATGAATATTTATTTCAATCGATCAATTTTCGTCTGTGTATATATTTGATGGTCCCCCACAATTTTGAAACTGTATCGCATATTTTCATACTATTTCATAACTACTACCTAATTCAACAACATATGTGCATACTATTGTGTAAAAAAACATATGTTCATACTATTTTATAACTCATCGAACTGATCCAAGCAAAGATAACTACTAACTAATTTATTTTTAAGCGTGAAATTCTAGCCGCTACACGGAACATAAACTACTAACTAGAGTTATTTTACAGCAATGGATTCAGAAATGGTGAAGAAGCTAGGAACCTCTATGATAGTGCCTTCTGTTCAGGAGCTAGTGAAGAAATCCATAACCAAAGTTCCAGAAAGATATGTTCAACAAAATCAAGAACCTCATGTTGTGTCTAGCACAATTTCTTTACCACAAGTTCCTGTCATCGATTTGAATAAGTTATTGACTGAAGAAGATGGCACTGAACTAGAGAAGTTCGATCATGCCTGCAAAGAATGGGGTTTCTTCCAGGTATATGGATCATCCTTTTCCTTTACAAGAATCCAGAAAACATTATCTTTTTTTTGACAAAAAAAATTATCGTTAAATATGTTTTTGGTACTATAAATATTTGAAAATTTGATTCTAGTAGGAATTATTTTGTCTTTCAAATATTTTCTATTATATCTTTTGGTCCTTATTTCAAGTCAACTCATGTGTTTTCTATTAAATTTTGAATTATTTTTCTTAGTCATGTTCAATATATTAAAAATTGAATTCATTTGCAAAAGTTTAATTTTTTTTGATAAGTGAAGATTTAAATAAGAAGTTTTTAAGTTTGTTGCACCTAAAAATTAATATTTAATTCAAATTTGGTAAAAAAAATATGTATTTTTGTGGGAGTGATTTTTAAAATATTAGTATAAACATGAATATAAAATCTCATTAAAAAATATGAATACTACACATAGACATAGTTGATTGAAAAGTATGAATGAAAAATCATGATGGAAAATATTTATAGGATAAAAAACTAGTGGGGGAATAAATTAACTTACCATAGTTCACTAGTGTAATTTATGTTGACCATGTGCTAGGACAAGTAAATCTTAAATATATTGTTTGAGACGAGTCATAATCTCAATGGTTACACGAAATTATGATCATAAGGAGAACAATTTAATCATATGCAACAGGCAAAAGTTAAATTAACTTATTGCAATACGAGATTAAAGTAAACCATGTTATAACATGATTGTAAAATTAATTCCAGTTGATCAACCATGGAGTCAATCCTTCAATGGTAGAAAATTTGAAGAAACTTGTTCATGAGTTCTTCGATTTATCCGCAGAGGAGAAGAAAGTATTTTCGCAGAAACCAGGAGATATGGAAGGTTTTGGTCAGATGTTTGTTGTATCAGAAGAACACAAACTGGAATGGGCAGATATGTTCTACATTGTTACACTTCCATCATACATAAGAAATCCACAGTTATTTCCTATTATTCCCCAACAATTCAGGTTCTTTCCTTCCTTCTATTTATGGCAAACTGCGATTTTGAATGTAATAAAATTGCAAATAAGTCCCTAACGTCACTTTTGTTTGTAATTTTATGACTAAATTGACCAGCGAAAAACACATTTGAGGACTAAAATGACTAATAATAGAGACATTTGAGGATGTATTTGCCATTTTGATACACTCAGGGATGAACGTGATAAAAATGGAGTTACTCTTTCGAGGACTAAAACGGTGGTTTGCCCTGTGTTCTTTGCAAGAGCAATAAATATTTTTTCTTAAGAAATTAAATTTCAACAATTTTTTTTCTATTACAGAGATAATATAGAGATGTATTCTTCAGAATTGAAAAAACTAAGTGTGACAATCATTGAGTTTATGACAAAAGCATTAAATATCCAACCAAGTGAAATACTAGATTTCTTTGAAGATGGAGTTCAATCAATGAGGATGAATTACTATCCTCCATGCCCTCAACCAGAAAAAGTCATTGGACAGAATCCTCATTCTGATGTTGCTGCTCTTACAATCCTTCTTCAAGTCAATGAAATAGAAGGCCTTCAAATAAGAAAAGATGGAATGTGGATTCCTATTAAGCCTCTCTCAAATGCTTTTGTCATCAACATTGGAGATATGTTAGAGGTAACTAATTCAAATCAAGATTTTAATTTTTAGTCACTATGAAGCGCGGACACTTCTCGGAACAGGCGTGTCCCGGTGTCGGACACGACACGACACAGACACTGACGTTTACATTAAAATATATCATTTTCTCAAAAAAAAATTATCCGTATTGATGTGTTAGTGTTCGTGTCATGTCCTGTATCCGTGCTTCATACATTTTCACTAACTGTAAAATAGTTATACTGTCATCATATCACAAACCAGTCATGCATGTGTCATTTTAAAAGTCAAATGTTATGAATTAAAATCAAACAAAATCATTTATAAAAACAAAAACTGTTTGACAGATAATGACCAATGGTATTTATCGAAGTATTGAACATCGAGCGACGATTAACTCAGAGAAGGAGAGGATTTCTATTGCGACATTTCACAGTCCTAGATTGAATGCAGTTGTTGGTCCAGCATCAAGCCTCATTACTTCTAAAAGCCCTGCAGTTTTCAATAAAATTGGCGTGGAAGATTTATTTAAAGGTTATTTTTCACGCCAGCTTGAAGGAAAATCATACATTGATGACATGAGGATTCAAAATGAGTAATATTAATCATGCATTAGATTTTCATGGGTTGATACTAGAAATATTGAAACAAATCATAGTAACTGAATAATGTCTGTTTGATTTTCTCTGTTTAATTGGTAACCATCAACACACTCTTTTATGCACATCTTCAACACTGTCTTTTATTAGTAAAAATTCATAGAGGCTCTTGGGCTCGATTCCTGGGTCGGTGGAATAATCTCTTGGCTAGACTTTACTTACTTTGTGGCTGAACTGTAGACTACAAGGGCCCTTCCCTAGGAACCAGAGAGACGTTAATACCAAAAAATAAATAAAATAAAATTCATAGAGGCTCACCAAATTTTTGCCTATCACAAGTAATCTTGTGGAACCCATATAGATTAAACAATTCTCATGATCATGAATGATAATTGTTCTATATCATTCAATTTCCTGGATCAATACCATTTCAAATTATTTGATCCCATTTTTTTATTAAATTTATGATCAACATGAGTGTATTTATACGCGATTAAAATTTGTGTTGTTATTTCCTTACTCATGCGTACGAAAATAATTTAGATGGGAGGGGAGAACTCACCTTATGTGACTCACATATTAGTTATCGCCAACGACGGTGAAAATTTTGTTCCTATATCATGAGTAACCCAAAAATACCTTGTGTTGCTCTTGGACTTTTTCCTTTGAAGAAAAATAGAACATGCAGTAAATTTCTTTCATACGCAAAACTTGTGTTTTTTGCTTTGTTTAATATGCTTAACTTGTGTTTTTGAAACAGTATTCATTTGCTTATATGGGGCACAGGTG
Organism: Trifolium dubium; assembly: GCA_951804385.1. Taxonomy (NCBI): domain Eukaryota; kingdom Viridiplantae; phylum Streptophyta; class Magnoliopsida; order Fabales; family Fabaceae; genus Trifolium; species Trifolium dubium. The sequence continues at coordinate 16,207,503 of OX638069.1, read as the reverse complement.
TGTCCTGAAACCTAAACATTTAAATGGGCGTGACGCTTGAACTGAGCTTGAATCAAAGCATTGAGTTTTGATCTTGAGCTTGAAACTTGATGTTTTGGATCCTACAATCTATGGATGAAAATGGAAGAAAGTGATTTTGGTGTTGTTGTCTTGTTATGTGCCTTTCCTATCCTTTGTTGTGTTGTGGCTTATATGCTTGTCCTCATGACTCATAAGTTATTAATTCTACTAAGTGGGATTAAAAATAGTGGAATGTTACAGTTTACATCCTCTAAGTCCAACACCACGCCCAGGAATTTCCTTTTGATCAATAGGAAATCACTTCATAACAAGTTCAAAACTTCAAATCATGCAAATCTCATCATGTCATGAGTATGACTCTATGAGTTTCTACTTTCTAACATCATATGACTCATCACTTTCCTCTCCCAAATTAGCTGTCACAAATATAACAGTTACATTTCTTTCATCAATGAGCAGTATCAAAACTTATATCATGTAAAAATAGAATTCGGGAAATATTAGAAGCCTCAGAATTGACTGTGCACTAACTAAGAGGATCGAAATAACTCATCCTTTTTCCATGAAAAGTCTTCCACTAATGAAAAATAAACTTGCTGAAGCTGGCCTAATAAATTAACTTATTTGTTTAACATTCCAAAAGCTTTCATGAAGAAAGCATATTCATAAGCTGTTTCGTTGCACTGAGCATAGCGACCGCCTTCTCCAAAATGGCCACCTATCATACTTGTTTTCATGATAACACCACGAGAACAATGAGAGCAGGTACTATCTCGTACTTTAGCTACCCACTTAGCACTTTCCCAAAATCCAACCCTGAAAATGAATGTCAATTGCTAACATCAACCTCTTTGAAGCAACTAACAGTAGATGAAAATGCATATAACTCAAGAAGTAAACAAGAATGCAAAAAATTATTGGAATAAATCCTCAATTTAGTCATTGAAATTGTAAGGATCAGCCAATTTAGTAATTCAAATTTGCGAAATAGCAATTTATTCCCTTAAATTGAACAATGTCAGTCAATTTTTTTTTCTTCTAAATTTAGCACCACAATTTTAAAGGTTCAACGTTTGTCTTGATGCACCAAGACACTATTCAAGTTAATGTCCAAGTATTTTATTGGTTTTGCTCGATGTTTACCGAAGACCTATTTTGATGGAAGGGACTAAATTGATTGACATTCCTTAATTTAAGGGACTATTTTGCTATTTTGTAAATTTGAAAAACTAAATTATAACTCAATAAATATTGTGTGTGCACTTCATCTGTGCCTTGCATATAACTCAATATGTAAATAATGAATAAGAAATTATTGGGAAGAGTGAGATTGCCTTGAATCATTAACTGCTGCTGTAACCATAACTGAAGGAAAGCAACAACCTTGAGGAATGTTGTCGTAAGGAGAAAAACTAAAAATAGAATCGAAGTTCGATTGAATTTGAGGATTTCCAAATTCTTCATAATCCAGGATTGTAAGGGGCAGAGTTGGATCCAACAATGTGTTGCATACATCGAGAAATGGTACCTAACATATTTAACCCGTCCGAGTATAAGAAAAATAAAATTAAAATAAGAAACTTATGGATGAATAATTATGCAAAATATTGATTGAACTTATTATCCTTTTAAATCAAAGTGGGTTAATTTATTTACCTAGTTAATAACCACATTTATAAAAAAAATTGATAGATAAAGAGCAGAGCAGAGATGATGCAAAAATATGTGATGCAAGCGTGCATGAAAATGTCCAAAACTGGTTCATTTTCAAATCAGTTTCAGTTCAGTTCGGAACCAGTTCAAAACCGGTTTATATTTACAAACCAGACTAATGGTTTGGTTCACTTTTTAAAAACCACTTTCATCATGTAGGGCTGTTCATGGACCATGGTGCATAAACTGAATTGAGTTTACATATACATGCCACTTATCACACTTGACAGGCAAATAATGTTTTACGTTACATTACATACATTTATATACAAATTCCAAAACAAACAGTTATTCATTGATCATCATACAGAGTAATTTTTATTGAAACCCTAAAGTTCTTCTTTTCTACTAACCATACACAGCATAACAATCTAATAGTAATATGTCATATTTCGTTGAAGTTTAGAAGTGACAATTGATTATTTAGAAATTTGACAAAACAATGTCTTGAAATTGAGTGTTGGGCCTAACTCAACCTCACAAAACCGGCTTGTAAGGTGAGGATTGCCCCTCACTTATAAACACATATTCAGGCCATCTCGCAACCGATGTGGGACTTCTTAACACAATGCATCAAATGAGTTTTAGCCAAAAAGTTGAAAAAATGATTTAATTAAAAAACTTCAATTTGAAATGTTCAAACTCATTTTCCACGACTCATGTCATCTCTGACAAAGCATCCTTCACAGTAAGTCTATAACAAACAGTAACATTATCTGAATCATACCTTTAATATGGCGGCACGAAAGAGTTGTGGATTCATATTCATAGCTGCAGCAACAAGAAGGCCGCCAGCACTCCATCCAATAGCACCAAGCTGATCTTTGTGGACATAACCCTCATTAACCAGGTAGTTGCCACAAGATACATAGTCAGATATTGAATTGTGTTTGTTTAATCCATTCCCCGATTTATGCCATGAACGACCTCCACCACCACCACCACCTCTGGTGCAATACAGAAGGCCAGATAATTAAAAATATGGATATGCAAGTTAGAAATATCATATTAAAAACCTTTCAATCTATTATATAATCAACAGGATTATATAACAAAATCCAATATGCAAAACATTCACTTTCAATGACCTCAACTTAAGCATCAGCATATCACAAGACGCAGGTCTATGCCATATGCAAAAGACCAAAATTCAAAATAAAAGAGTTGTGACGATAAATTTCAAGCAACCAACCTTACTTCCGCAAATGCCACAACCCAACCACGGTCCAATAAACTCAGGCGATCTGAAGACCAGCTCTTATCAAGAACTTCTCCATATGCTCCATAGCCTATTAAAATTCCCGGGCATTGACCCTTTTGCCAGAATTCCCTAGAGTATACAATGGTTAGTGGAACTTTTACACCATCATGGGAAACAACTTCCTCTCTCTGGCAACAGTATACTTCTGAAAAATCTTTCCATCTCTGTGAATCAGAATCTGAGGCACACTCCTTTTTATCGCTGCATGCTTCTTGAATTTTATTATTAATAAGCTCAAAAGGTGTGATGCGTTGCAGACCAACAGAAGCACAATTCACTTCCTCTTGATGAACAATTGAATATGTCAGTCTTGACATGTCATAGTCAACAATAACATCTGGCATCTGTCCATTCGCAAAGAAAAACAATGTTATGTTAAAGGAACTAGATATATTAAATCAACAAACATTACTTCAATTAAATCACAATTTACAACACAACACCATTAAATGGAATGGACTAAAGGATCAGCTCCCATAATTGAAAATAAGCTAGATGTAGATTTAGTCATAGGTCTAGATTCATAGGTTCAGATATGAAGAATCCTTCTTGTGACCCATAGTGAATGTACAGAAGTGGACTCATACTTGATAGAGCCCCTTTAGAGCCCTTACCAGGATGTTAAAAATGAAAACATATGTTAAAGAAGTTGACTCAAATATTCCAGAAATATATAATAAATAAAAATCAAAATGTTCAAGAAAGACGATGATATTATCAGTAAATGTTGAAGGGAAAAAACTTATTAAAATTAGTTTAGCTTTATATTATCAATTGGAAGAATATTAACTATGTTTCCACTATCATCTTCCTTACCCACTACCTCACCTCACTATTTATACTACTAAGGCATAACAAACACACTAGCCAACCAAGCATTCTAGTGCACTCTTTATTTACCATATATCCTCATTATTCTCGCTATTACATAATGGCACTTTTTCCTTTATCACTCATACTCGGGTCTTTATCAATGTCTTTAAATGGAAGAAAATTTTGCTCAAACATAGGTGTTAGAAATAATATAAAACCATTAATTTGGCCTTTCCTAACAGCTTAAGCTTTTGGGATAATCGGTCATCTGACATGGTATCAGAGCCTTTATGACTAAGTGGTCTAGGGTTCGATTCCCGCTCCCCTCACTTTCTAATTAAAAGTGGAATTATTAAGCATACGGTAGGTGGGCCTATGCATTATCCACGCTTCAAGCCCAATGGGCTCTTGCGTGAGGGGGCGTGTTAGAAATAATATAAAACCATTAATTTGGCCTTTCCTAACAGCTTAAGCTTTTGGGATAATCGGTCATCTGACAATAGGTATTGAAATATTATTTTTGAAACCCAAAAAATAAACATTAATAGAACTATTAATTATAATATATGGATTTCAACAAGCACATTTACATTTAACGATCAGATGAGTAAAGCAAGTCATCACTTAATCTACAAATGTGTATAGCGTATATGATTTAAGTTATCATACCACAGGTGATGAAAGCACCACACGGTAAACTACATTCAGGAAGTCATGATTTGAACCAGGAATGGCACTGCATGTATTTTGTGGCAGAGGAAAGTACCACGGTTTCAGGTCTTGAATATATATTTGATCCTGTGAAGAAACTCAAGATAAAATCAATATATTTCAGACATTTAAGTTTTAGATTCACATGGCATAGTTTATTTGCATTCCATCTTGGAGGAGCTTTGTCATAAAATTTTAACATCATCAAGAAGGAAATCAAACTACAAGTAGTAAAAATGTTATGCCTAATAGCAAATATCTAACGCCTTGTTTACTTTGTGAAAATGTTTTCTATTTTTATTTCCTAAGATTAGTGTTAATTTTACTTGCTAACAAGGGGATACTAGACTCTCGAAGTGAACATTTGTGTGCATTTTTAGGAAACAATGAAAATGCTAAAATATTGTTTTCATTATTTTCAAAAATGCATCATCTCTAACAAGCCTATCTTCTTCTTTCCATCACAACTGTTCATTTTATGAATCTCATATCTTCTTATTAGCAAATTAATATAAATACATCATTTAGAAAATGAAAACAGAAAATGTTTTAACAGAAAGTAAACAGCCCCTAAATATATCTGCAAAAAGACCACATCCAATATAGTTTATCTATCACTTGGTATTTGAACATTTATATTCACATACTTTTATGATGGTCTCTTTTGAAAGTGGGGAAAAACAGCACAGAAATCCATAATTGTCACGATGGTTATGCAGTAGTGTCTCTGTCATTGCTATTGTAATGGGATAAAATTTTATATATAATGAGACAACATGTAACATGACAGGACAAGGCCACAACATATTTTACTTGGCTGTTTGATTATCCTCTTCTTAACATAATTTTTATTTTCATCAAATTAACAACAAATTCGATTAACAAACCTCAAACTAAGCAATTCAGTTATCACATATAAATTAAGCTTAGAAAATGTATATCAAATAGTATCAGTATTACTGTGATTGGAGTCTAATAATATACCTTGAAATCAATTTGGAAAGGTAAGTTCAAAGAACATAACAAAGGAAGACCTTTCTTATTGAGGAAAAGAACTAGATGTCCATTAAAGATGTCCATATCACATAGGCTTGTATCTTTATCAGGAAGGATGATATTCTGAAAGAAAAGGAGAAAACAAAAGCGGAGTGAGACACGCAATAATGATAGCATTCACACACAGGTGTACAGGTAAAAGAGAACTCAAATGAGAGAGACGTGTATGAAGCTTATCACACATAACCTGCAATTTAGGTGACTGTATATCTTCAACTCGGCACCTAACAAGGTAATACTCATCACCAGACCATTTACCATCAGGCAAAGGAGCATTAGTAAGGATATAAAATAGACCAGAATGATGTTCTATAAAATACTGTACACCAGAAGTACGTTCACATAGTCTTTGTAAACCATCAATCGGATTGGCGGAATCTATAACATAAACCTGTGATAAGCATCAAGATAAACATGTCACTAAGAAATTTTTCGTTATAAATTCATAAAAAGAAAACATATAAGTTCCTTCCTCAGATGAAGTCCTTGAGTTTGAATTCACAGTAATGAACTTGCCATCCTTTGTACTCGTTATGTCCACACAAAAACTGGAATCACTTTCAGTAAATACTTGGAGATCATTCACAAGATCATATCCAAGTTTTCTGCAGAGAACCCTGCCATAATATAATACAAAAGTTAGGATACAATCTTAACGCAACTCTCATTCCCTTTCCTTCTCCAACACCAAAAAATTCTACAAAAAATAGAAAATCTGGTTACAATATTTTGCCTGTATGGTCGCTGATTTTCATCCGATTGAGTATAAAAAAGGGAACTTGCATCTCGAGACCAAGCCAAGCTAACAACACCATCAACTTCTACTTTTTGGTCATATAGTCCACTTCTGAGGTCTTTAACCTTAAGCACAAATCGTTCATCACCAGAGGTATCAACTGTGTATGCAAGGTAGTTATGATCGGGTGAAACTCTACATGTTCCCACATGGACATACCCTGCAGTATTGAATATACTGTCAAATATCACTGATATGGAAGGAATAAATAAAAAATGAAGTTCCAGAAGAAATTAACATTTATACAATTTGAGTATAAACTATCCCATAAAGATTCCCTAAGGTTAAAACTCTGAACTTATCAGATTCAGTGTAACAAGATCAAGTAATAAACATGTCACACTTGTATTTTTGGTATATATAATGGTAATTTAGTATGATGCCCAGGATACTCTAGGCTACTACAAAGATAAGTTTTCTTATTAAATCTTAATCCGTATCTTGAGTTTCAAAATTTTGTTGTATCCATGTCGTATCATACCCATGTCTACACTACATATTCGAGCTTCATAAGCATACCATATCTCTCAGCGACTTCATTCCAATCAAGCAAAACCTCCTCGCTTTTCGATCTTAAAATTCCATGCCGAAGCAAAAATGTCTTCATCCAACTACTTCTCTCTGTTTTCAGCTTCCTACAAAGCACAGGATATTCCTTCCCCTCTGGAATGTACTGATAATACAACCTGACCAACAGCACAAAATCAATCAATTAAACTCAAAATAAACAATTGTGCAGAAAAACAATTTTATAGTTCCATTAACATTTTTTTGTCAGGTAGCCTACTGGCTAGAATTTCATATTTCAAAGGTGAATAAAGCTATGTTTGGCAAGGCCAAAATTTGAGCTTATAGCTTATAAGCTCATTTGATAAAAAAAACTTGTTTGGTAATGACTTTTCAAAAAGAGCTTATAGCTTATTTTTTATAAGCTATTTCAATTAGCTTATGAGCTTTTCATCTTTTCTTCCAATTTTACTCCTATCATCCTACTTCAAAAAAATTTAATATTAATTAACTTATATTCTTTATGTCATTTCACATTTATCAATCAGTCTAACAACTAATTTTACCAAACATTTCAATTAGCTTATTAGCCATCAGCCATCAACTATTTTTCTCAAACAAAACCTAAGTTGGCGTACTAGGGTTCGAACCTAGTCTCTGCATTTTACGTTTAATGTGTCTGCCAACTGAGTTAAGCTCACATGACAACATTATCAATTCTTATTGAAGTAAAAATCTAATAAATCTAATTTGAATGTAAAGAGATAGCAAAAACACATAAAAGAAAAGGGAGTAACTAACTAACTAACTAACTAACTAACTAACTAACTAACCAGGGTCCCCAACACTCAGGAGGGGTGCAAATAGAAGAAGGCAAACGTGCTTTCATCTCAGTAGACAAATGAGAGCAGAGTTCGAAAGTATCTGCCATGAATGCGTTGGTGTAGCTGTTTTCACGGTTAAGATGTTCCAAAAGATGAGGATCGTCGGTGTTAGACATCCAGTAATATGGGTCCTGCCATGTCCTGCCGTGAACAGACACTGTGAATGGGACCTTCTTCGGAGACGGTGGAGATTGCGGCGGAAATGGAGTAGAAGGGCGGAGGCATCGTGTAGAGAAGAAGGAGGAGGTGGTGAGTGGGAGTAGTCTGGAGCGGGAACGAGGAAGATGAATGAGGAGACGGTGTGCCATGGAAATGATTATCAGAATTCAAATTCCACTTAGTTACTTAACACACTAGTGTTCACGCTGGGCGAAATTAATTTTGGCTCTCTTTCCGAAAATTAGTTTATAGCACATGACCGATAGATTTTGATGATTGATACTCCCTCTGTACCAAAATATATGTCGTTTTGAGAAAAAAATTTGTACCACAATATATGTCGTTTTACATTACCAATGAAGCATTTAATGTTCTTTTTCCTCTTATACCCTTAATTAGTTATTTCTCTTTCTTCTTTCAATTCTATAATTTCTTCTTTCAATACCATTAATTTTGTAAACTAACCCATAATTTACCTTTTCCATACAACAATGATTACATTTCTTAATTTGTGTGATTTGGTCAAAACGACATATATTTTGGTACGGAGGTAGTAATTTATAACTTATGATTGATAGCCAAAGTGTAAACTTATTAAAATTATAGTGTTTGATAAATTTAGCTGTTTTTTTTTTTGAATTAGTAAATATTTTATTTGAACAACTTTAGACAAGTAAGAAATTCTAAATTTAGTATAATCATTTCTCATATTAAGTCTTTATTATTGTTTTGTCCAAATTTTGAGGTCAGGTTTGTAAAGCGACAAGCGAATATGGTGGCTCAATTCTATGTCTAGTCGCTATGTCTTTGAGCTTATTCCTCGTTGTATTGAAACCTTCTTGATTAATGAAATGAATTAAGTTTGCTTTTGTAAAAAAAAAAAAACAATGCCAAAATAGTACAAAGACCACAAACCAAAACCAAACTAGCCAAACAAAGGCAACGCTACAAAGGAAAACAAATGTCTAAGCACAATCAACGGGACAAACAACCTTTTGGATCTCAACTCCATTCATAAAACAAATACGGAGGTATTTTTGGCTTCGCTAAGCTCCACCTTCAACTCAATACTTTATTAGCATCAACAATTTCTTTTAAATCAAAAACCATTTTTCGCCTTCTAAATAGACCAAAGAGAAACGTGTCAAATCATCAAAATTAAGCTGTTATAAATATAAAATGACCATAAAATATATAAATAGTTTAGTTTTCATAAAAATAAAAACAAAAATTGAACTATTTTCTTATACAAAAAATATAAACTTTTTTACATAAAACATAATTTAATCTTTATCAATAGAATCTGTTGAAATATACACCGTACAATATACATAATTAGCTTAATATCTTGTAATTAGTTGTTTTAGTCTCTTGATTAGATTAGTGAAATAGCTTAAGTCATGTTTAAGCTTTTACATAGTAGCAAATTGTGAACCTGTAATTGTATATAAGGGTTGTACTCATTTTTTTACAATCTAATGAGAACGATACATTCTTCATTCATTTCATTCTTCTATTTCTCTCTTCTTCTATCATTTACGGTCTGCTTGGTAGGGGTGAATTACAGACGAGAGAGATGGAGACGAGAGAGATAGAAGAGAGAAAGGGAATCTCTCTTGCTTGGTTTAGCAGAGAAACAGAGGGGAGAGAAGATATATGGTGGGACCCATGCTATTTTTGAGTCTTCGCAAAAGAGTGAAGAAATAGAGAAGAAATAGCCTACTTTTCTGTTCTTCCAATACTACCCTTTTAACAGATCAACAAATTGCACTAAGATCCACCGTTTCTACCTTCTCTCGCTTCCGCTTCTAACCGTTATGCCGCCGCGGCGAGCTGCTCCACCGCCACCGGCAGATCCTTCAACCGATCCATCCAAACCCTACTATGTTCATTCCAGCGACGGTCCTTCTTCCGTCAAGGTTACGCCGATTCTCACTAGTTCCAACTACGGGTGGCAAAATAATCCATTAAGGTAAAATTCATCCAATTCATCCAGTAATTTATCCATCCAATAATTGATTGGATGGATTTGATCCACCCAATTTAATTTTAAAATTCATTGGATCATTGATTATTATTTTATTTTAATTTAATAGATATATAAAATTATTTAATAAAAAAACCATAAAAATAAGCTAAAATATTTAACCATTTCTTTACAAATAATATTAAAAAAAATATTTTTTAAGGTGGCGGTCAACGCCGGAGCTCCACCGCCAACCACCATGGGTCTCCGAAAAAATCGCCGGAAAACCACAGCAATCAACACCGGTCAACAATGGCCACCCGCGGTCAACACCGATCAACGGTTGGTCAATACCGGTCACAGTCAACACCTCATAATAATTTAATAATAAAGTATTTTTTATTAATTATTATAAATATTTATATTCGTTCCAAAAAATATAATTGGGCTTATTATTATAGCAAAAATTAATTGGGCTTACTAAAAAGGTATGGTTTGGACTTTAACAAAAAAATTATTTTAGATTGAATTTATAACACTCAATTTACTAATGATAAATTTTTTTATTAATATATATACCATTCAATAGTATTAGTAATTATTTTTTATAAAAATAAAAAATAATTTAAATTAGTTATAATATTTAGATTATTTTTTGGATGGATCGGATATCTATCCATTAAAATGGTGATAATGGATGGATTGAATGGATTTAATTTTTAATAGATGGATTAGATTGGATTATTTTGCTTGAAATTTTGATGGATTTAAATGGATTAATGGATCATTGTGATCCATCCATTAGAATCCAAATCCATCCAAACCATCCATTTTGCCACCCCTAGTTCCAACTACCAATCCTGGGCGAGATCTATGCGTCGAGCTCTCGGCGCGAAACTCAAATTTTAGTTTCTTGACCGTTCAATTCGAGCACCGGCAGATTCGTTCGATCCGTCGTATCACGCGTGGAACCGCTGCAACATGTTAATTCATAGCTGGATCATGATCATTTCGTTGATCCTTCAATTGCACAATCGATCGTGTTTATGGAAAATGCTTTCGATGTTTGGAACGATCTTAAAGAACGTTTTTCTCAAGATTCTGGATCGGTAACCACTTTTTACTCTGATTTGAAAACTCTTTGGGAAGAATTGGAAATTTACATGCCTATTCCATCTTGCACTTGTCATGTTCGTTGTTCTTTAGATGCTTTGCGTATAGCTAGGAATAACCACAATTTGCTTCATGCTATGCGTTTTCTTACTGGTTTGAATGACAATTTCAATGTTGTTAAATCTCAAATCTTGCTTCTTGACCCTTTGCCTCCACTGACCAAGATTTTCTCTATGGTTCTTCAATTTGAGCGTCAAAATATTTCTCCCAATCTTTAATGATTCCAAAGCTTTAGTCAATGCTTCGGAAAGTCGTTCTCAAGGCTATGGCAATATTAGGTCTTCTTCATCATCCTCTGGTTCTAAGCATCAGTGTACCTATTGCCACAAGCCAAATCATGTGGTTGAAAATTGTTTCAACAAACATGGAGTTCCTCCTCACATGATGAAGCAATACTCTAGCTATGCTCATAACACTGTAGTTGAAGGGAGTGATACTGGTAGTATTTCATCAACTGCTTCTAATGATTCAAAGGATTCTTCTCTGGCTCCATCTCTCACTCAAGAACAATATGATAGGCTTTTGACTCTAATTCAGTCTTCCTCAGTTAATCATGGTTCTATTCCTGCAACTTCTCATCAAGTTAGCTCCTTCCATCCTGGTGGTCCTTCATTAATAGGTAAACAAGGTAAAAATATGTCTTATTGTTGCTTTTCTTTCACATGTCATAACATCACTCTTGACACCTGGATAATAGATTTAGGTGCTAGTCACCATATTTATGCCTCGTTGCAATGGTTTCATTCTTACGGTGAAATCTCTCCCATAGTTATAAAATTACCTAATGGTAGCCATGTCATTAATAAATATGCTGGCACAATTATCTTCTCTCCTTTGTTTCGTCTCACCAATGTTCTATATGTACTTCTTTTCAATGTCAATCTGATTTTTGTTTCCTCGATGTGTTGCACTTCCCATTGTTCAGTTGATTTTACTGATACACATTGTTTCATTCAGGAATAGAAATCATTGAGGATGATTGGTTCGGGTGAAAGAAAGGATGGATTATACTATCTCGCTCAGACAAACAAGGAGTGTGCATCTTCCCATCATAATATTTCCCGACGTCTTATTTCTGTTCATAATACTACTCTTCCTGATAATGCTTTGTGGCATTTCAGGTTAGGACATTTATCTAGCTCTAGAATTGCCTTACTGCAATCTAAATTTCCTTTTGTTGTTAATTATTCTCATGCTGTGTGTGATACATGTCATTTCTCTAAACATAAGAAACTTCCCTTTGTACACAGTTATCAACTTATCATAGATCAATAAAACCTTTTGATTTGATTCATTTTGATATTTGGGGCCAATTTCTATTAAATCTATACACAATCACTCTTGTTTTCTTACTGCTGTAGATGATTATTCTAGGTACACATGGATTACTCTAATGACAAATAAATCTAAAACTAGGGCCCATGTCCAGAATTTTATTCAATTCATTAAACCTCAACTTAATCATATGTTAAATCTGTTAGGAAAGATAATGGTCCTGAGTTCTTCATGCCTTCCTTTTATGCTTCTAGAGGCATTATACACCAAACCAGTTTTGTAGAGTCTCCACAACAAAATGGTAGAGTGGAAAGAAAACACCAACAAATCCTAAATTTATTCAATCAAATTTACCGAATTTTTTTGGTCCTATGCAGTGTCACATGTTGTGTTTATCATGAATAGAGTACCTATTCGTCTTTTGAAAAATCAGACTCCTTACACCCTTTTACATAAATCTGATCCTGATTTACACACACTCAAAGTGTTTAGTTATCTGGTTTTTGCTTATACTTTTCAAAATCATCGAACTAAACTTGATCCAACAGCAAGAAAGTGTATTTTTTTGGGTTATAAATCGGGAGTTAAGGGTGTAGTTCTTTATGACATCTTAAATAAGACCATTTTTCTGTCAAGAGATGTGACTCATCATGAACATATCCTTCCTTATCAGCTTTATTTTCCTAAAATACCATGGCATTATCATTCATCCACTTTGACAAAAACTAAGTCACCTTTAATTCCTAATTTCCTATTAATCATGTCCCACCTGACCCATGTGATGTTGTTTTTGATAGTAACCATACATCAGACATTGCTCATGATAAGTCTTTGTCTCATTCATATCTTTCCTCGAATTATGGTAATATTCCAAATTCTGAAACTGTTTCACCTTTAACTGTTCCTTCCTCTAATGGTCATTCCATTCCTCAACCTTTATCCAACCACCCCATCAGGCAAAGGAGGGCACTAATACGTTTGTCTGATTATGTGTGTAATAATTCATCTTCAAATTCACAAGAAACAACCATTACAAGTAAAAATTCTAAATATCCTCTATCCTCTTTTCATTCTTTTGCAAATTTGTCTTCTTCACACAAGGCATATAGTATGTCACGCACACACTGCACTGAGCCTGACTCTTATGAAGAAGCTAGAAAAAATGAACCTTGGGTAACTGCCATGAAAACTGAATTGGATGATCTAGCCAAAAATTGCACTTGGAAAATTGTTGAACTGCCTCCTCACACCAAACCAATAAGGTGCAAATGGGTGTACTAAATTAAACATAAGGCAGATGGGTCAATTGAAAGATACAAGGCTAGATTGGTAGCCAAAAGATATAACCAAGTAGAAGGCATTGATTACTTTGAGAAATTTTCTCCTGTGGCTAAATTGACCACTGTCAGAGCTCTCTTGGCCATTTCTTCTATAAAGCATTGACATTTATATCAGTTAGATGTGAACAATGCTTTCCTCCATGGAGAGCTACAGGAAGATGTTTATATGAAGATATATGATGGAGTTACTTGCACTAAACCTGGCCTTGTCTGCAAGTTGCAAAAGAGTCTATATGGGCTAAAACAAGCAAGCAGAAAATGGTATGAACAACTAACTGCTCTACTTATTAAAGAAGGTTATACACAGTCCACCTCTGACTACTCTTTATTTACACTTGCAACTTTTGCAAGAGATAACAATTTTACTGCTTTGTTAGTATGTGTAGATGACATCATCCTTGCAGGAAATTCTATTGATGAGTTTGATAGATGTTTACACTGATTTTTGGTAAACAAGCGCTAGTTTGCAATGCTTGCAGGATCAAGTAGTAAAATCCTATTTTTAAAGGTCTGTTCAAGCCTAAGGATTTATGATGTACTTCATGCGTCTTTAAGAACACGATTGTTGTTCTTTTTTGTGTTAGAATCGCATCCAACAACTTTTAATAACAAGTTGTCTCATGACAACATCAAAGAAAGATACTCAAGTGAGTATCGAAAAGAAAGAAAAATAAAGAAGATGAAAAGGAAATGCATAAGAAAATTAAAGGAAAGTAATGCATAAATTGCAAAAGAAAAAGGGAAATTACAAGAAATGTAAATGGTGGATGGAATCCATCTTCTTTGCACTCTTTGAACCCGTTTGCACCGTGGCGTGGGCATTGTAGAGTTTGTAGAAAATAGGATCCAACCCTTTGTACATAGACATTACAACTATTTATAGAAAATAGAAAATAACTTCCTATTCTAAGATTTTGACAAGTGTCTTATCTAATAATTTCTTTAATCTAAGTTTGCCACTTGTCTCTTGGAATGACTATTCTTCGATGACTTCTTCGAATCATATGTCGTTTCTTGTTGAAAATAAAGCCTTCGACAACACCCTACTTTCTATTGCACCAACTCGAATTCTTCGTCATCAATCAATCTGCTGGATATAATTCGTCGAACATCACAAAATAGTCTAGTCGAATTCCATTTGATATGGCTTGTTTCGACAAATCTTTGTCGAAATATCCATATGGCTAGTCAAAAGGAATTTTTCCTTCTTTTCCAAATTCTAACACCAAGGCATTCTTGATATCATAAATATTATAATTTTGGTGATAACAGAGGCCCCCAAAAATGTTGTTTCTTGAATGAAATGAGAGGAATAACATTTTTAATCATGTCATCAATTCAGAAAAAAACACATGATAACCTCTTTTGAAAACTTAGCCAAATATTGGAGAAGATGTCGACTCCATATATATTTCATGTCGAAAATATATAATAAGACTTAACCATATATTTGGTTACTAAAATCTCGGTCGAAGTAACTAGTATTATTATTACCATAATCAATCTAATAACTTCATTGTTATTAGAACATTTCAAGATGTCATATGCCATCATATTTCCATCTTTGACATGTTACAATGACATCAAAAGTAACTTGCCATTTTTTCTATATTTTTTCGACATAATCAAAATAATAATTTGATACCCCTCAAGTAGTAAATCGAAACATTATTGGACTTTAATCATTGAAAAATCTTAGTCGAAAACGACCAATCTTTCTTTAAGCCAAGTTTCGACTTATAAACTAATTGTCAATTAGACACACTAAATGTCCTTGACAACAATTCGGAAATATCAAATATAAAAATGAATAATTTGCCTCTTAAAACATACTTTGCACTGGCATGCAAATTAAATCACAATGATCAATCATTAGAGGCATTTCACATTTTCAATCTTTACAAAACTTTTCAAAACCATTTTAATAAGATTCTCCAATTCAATTGGTATCATCATTTAATGGCTTCGACATATTTTCTAAAGATTTATGGTTAGATTAACACCACCTGAAGAAGAGAAACTTCTCTTAATCAGAGTCATGATATTTGACGTTCGAAAATGAGCATAAAAGTTTCACAAGTCTATTGATTGACAATTATGTTCAATAGCAAAGAGTCATGAGTTGACTTCAACCTGTGCCACTTTTTGTCAAAAACTTGAATTTTTATAATTCAAATTAATTAACGGATAAGAAACAAAACAGCCATATGCATTGGTCGAACAACAGTACAACACCCATATACTAATCGAGCATGCATGTTTCGACCAATATGTCCATTAACTGGTTACAACAGTTATTTAAATTAATTATTCAAACGCAGTTAAACTGCTTCAAGTATCCGGTGGAAATGTGGTTTTGTGCGGCAACGAAGTGGTGCGAGTTGAATTCCCAACAGTTGCATTTTTTCATAAAATTTGAATTTTGGTAATTCAAATAATCAACAAACAAAATGTAAAACTGTTGAAAGAGTGAATCGAACCGCGTCCATGAGTATCACGCGTACCATGCACAACCACCTAAACAACTTCAATGGTGTTAAAATAGATTGAACTGTTTTTCAAATAACCAAAACCTTACATCAGGCTTGGATCGAACAACATATTTGAAGGTTGAACATGCACTGCAAAACCACCATATCTAAACAACATTGATGATTATTGAACTGTCATTATTATAATCAGTAATTGATTGCATATCTTCCAAATTTATATTTTTGGAAATATTACATTCATACTTCATCAAAATATATTATGACCCCTTTAGATATTGGCTTTGACGTACCCACCAAATTTTGGATTCATGAAAATAAGTTAATAAAATTTCTATCATTCATTGGCACTGTTAGAAAACCATTTTGATCATTGTTTTCAAAATTTTGAGCACTTTACTAATTTTACAAACAACATCATGCATGGTAAGGTGTTACATCAAAATTTAATGTGAATCTTCTAGATATTGGTTTCTCAAAAATTATGGCTTCAAGAAACCATTATTTTCACTACGTTTTCAACAACCATTTCTCATAGCCACAATTTGTTAGCCATAAAAATGAAATCATAATTTAGACGCATAAAGCATTGATCGACCCTAATCTTGAAAGGTCCCACTGGGTGTGCCAATTTGTTTACACTGATTTTTGGTAAACAAACGCTAGTTTGCAATGCTTGCAGGATCAACTAGTAAAATTCTATTTTTAAAGGTCCGTTCAAGCCTAAGGATTTATGATGTACTTCATGCGTCTTTAAGAACACGATTTTTGTTCTTTTTTGTGTTAGAATAGCATCCAACAACTTTTAATAACAAGTTGTCTCATGACAACATCAAAGAAATATACTCAAGTGAGTATCGAAAAGAAAGAAAAATAAAGAAGATGAAAAGGAAATGCATAAGAAAATTAAAGGAAAGTAATGCATAAATTGCAAAAGAAAAAGGGAAATTACAAGAAATGTAAATGGTGGATGCAATTCATCTTCTTTGCACTCTTTGAACCCGTTTGCACCGTGGCGTAGGCATTGTAGGGGAAAATTGCTCAATCACCCCCCCCAAATTTCTTCCCCCCCTAACTACCATTTTTACCCTCATTAATAAAAATTCGTGATGTATTCCTCGAACTGGAGTTCGGGTTATACGTCCCGAAATGTTTTAAATTTCACCCCCCCACGCGTGCACTTCGTGACGTATAACCCGAACTCCAGTTCGGGGAATACATCACGAAGTGCTCAATTTTCCTGGCACCCCCAACTTAATTCGTGAGCTATAACCCGAACTGGGGTTCGGGGAAATATCTCGTTATATGGTTTTGCTATGGTTCGGTTCTTAGGTCACGAACTGCTGCCCATATGCGCGCTGAAGGTGTGAAAAACACAAGAAGAGGGGTTGAATTGTGTTTTGGTATTTTGAAAACTTCTGCTAAGTTCTGAAGCCTATCAGAAGTACCAGCGGATAAAGAAACACAATTAACACACTCACACAAAAGAGTATAGAGAGAGAGAGAGGCGAGACAAGCAATTTTATACTGGTTCCTCTCACAAACCGAGAGTAGTCCAGTCCCCTTGCACTTCCAAGGGATTTCACTATAATCACCTAGACTATTACAATGCTCAAACACGCTAGTAAGAGACTTCCTACTTGCTCAAGCACACTAGCAAGAGACTTCTTAATATAAAAGAAAAAAAAAAGATAGAAAGTGATAAACACTTGATTATAAAATCAAGAGTTTTCTTAAGATTACAACTCAAGACTCTTAAGACTCTAACACAGAATTCCTAATGAATTAGAAAAACAGAGTGTCAGAAGCACAACAGAAAATAGTTTTAGAAGCAGTGCTTTCAGTCTTATGTAAAGGAGTAAAGTTGTATCAGTGCGTGCGTTGTTGTTATTGTTGTAACCTTAATCTTCAAAGAGAGATTCTCTATTTATATGTGAAGAGAGAATAGAGACGTTTGAAGATAATGACCGTTGCAGAGGTCATTTTCAAGCCAGCTGTGAAAAGGACAAGGTAACATGGGATATTTGCTAATTCTGGTAATGCTTATCCTGTTATTCCTTTTTCTTGAGAATATTCGCCCTTATGGAGTAAAATAGTACTAACGTCACAATCCTTGATGATAAGGTTGTAGTACTATGATGTATCAATCAATCACAACCTTTAATTCAAATGATTTCCAATCATTGAATCACTATCAGTTAACACTGACATTCCTGGCTTGTCATTCAGAGCCTATGTATTGGACATATGCTTCTGAGTCTTCAGCTTCTGAAATTGTTGGTCTTCTCAATGCGTTGCTTCTGATTCAACATAGCTTCTGAGATGACTTGCTTCTGATTGGCATATCTTCTGATATCTTAGCTTCTAATGTCCATGCTTCTGATGTCCATGCTTCTGATATCTATGCTTCTGATATCCATGCTAATGCTTTGTTTCAGAGCTTAAATTAATCAACATAATATATTTAATCTGCACACTTAAAATTAAACATTAAAATACCCTATTGTTCATTAATACTTTGTTATCATCAAAACACTAAGAGTTAGATTCTGAACATCCTTTGTTCCAACAATCTCCCCCTTTTTGATTGACGACAAATCTAGTATTAATTAACAATGGTTGTTATTTTAATTTACTATGTTCAACATAGGTTCATAAGCTTTGCACGCTCCCCCTAAGTTGTAACATTTAGCAATTAAAATAGTTTAAGAATATAATTTTATTATGACTCAATTTCTTCATATTTTGACTCTTAGAGACTAGTTTTGTAAGCTCTCCCCCTGAGTCTGATAATTAATGGAAAAATTGCACTCTTTCCATTTATCATCATATGAAGAACTAACTTAGTTCAACATAAAATATTATTCTCCAGAATAAATAAACAGATAACATAATCAACAAAAAAACGTAAACAAAATAAATAAACAGATTCTTTTAATTGGTTTTAGTTATTAGCGCTTCTAATCTCATTAATTAATGACTATTACTCCCCCTTTTGTCATCAAACAAAAACAGTTTGTATAGAAAGAAGTAAAGACATTTAAAAAGCGCGTAAAAAGATCAGTAAAAAAAACACAACTTTCAAGGAGTCAAGTCAGGAAAACAGTTACAACAACTCCATTTAAGGGATTGTGTGATTCCAAGAACTGAGAGACTTTGACTCTATAAAAGTCTATAAAAGAAGAGCGCAACACTATTACAATTCACTCAACACTTCCACACATTATTATCAGAAATAATGGATAAGGATAGAAGAGCAAATAAGGGTAAGGCTCCCCAAGAAGTTAAGAAAGAAGAATCACCACAGAAAACAAAACCAAAGGCAAAGAAGGTTAAGGGTGAGGCATCTTCTTCAGTTCCATTAAGAAGAAGTTATAGAACCAGATCAAAAACAAAGCCACAACCACCAGTATACATCAATCTCTCATCAGATTCTGATGATACTGATTCTGATTACAGAGAATTTCTCAGAACATATGATCCAGAACAGTGTGAATGTTCTTCAGAAGGATCCTCTTCTGGTTCTGATAAGCCAGATTTTGATTATCTGAGGTACTTGGAGAATTATCATTCTCCAACAGAAACCTCAGGCTCTGGTGACTCACAGAAGTCAGATTTAGATTCTAAATAGATTTAGGACCTTATGTAATGATATTCTATTTAATCAATAAAGATTTATGGTTTTGTTTTGAAATCTTTTTCTATAATTTCTTTGTGTTTGACATAATTTTCAAAAACATATTTGAACAGAACAATGCAAACAGTTAACAGCAATCAAAACAATTTAAGTAAACAAAAGATGTTCATGTAATTAGCAGAAATAAAACTTGTTCAAATATTACAACCACTTAAAAAAAAAAATTGTGCGCAAACATAGAATCCTAGGGTTGAGATGAGGAGGGGTTAGAAGGAAGTCTTGAGATAAGCAACATCATCATCTTCTCAAGAGCTTTGTCAGACTTCTCAGCATTTTTGTTGATAGTTTCTTTCAGATCCATCTGATTAGTCTTGACCTCTTCCAATCCAGCTTCCAGCACTAAGAGTTTATCTCTTTGTTCTCTTTGAATCTGTTCAACCTTTAGAATCCTAGTTGCAGGAGCATCAGAACTTTCAACCATAACAGTATCAAAGTCACTAGTAGTCAAAACATTTACATCTTCTTTCATCATCAGCTCCTGTTCTAGTAACCTTTGTTTCCTTTCTTCAGCCCTCAGAGCTTCCATCTCATCATGTGATAAGTTAGTTAACATCAGTTTTTCTTTTTGAAGAGCATTTTCAAATGCATTTTCAAAAGAATCAGTAAACTGCAGATGTTCATAAACTAACTCATCAACATACTTCTTCTTCAGAGCAGCCATTATTAACCTTTGAGCATTGTCAATCTCATCAAACTTCTCAACAATCTGACTTGGCATAATGCCTCGTTCAGACTTTAAGCTGTGCATTCTTCTAACATCATTATTAACAAGCCTAGCTAGAATCTCAATGCTAGAAACTGTTTGGTTAGAGTGTTGGGTTTGAATGCTTTCAAGAATGGATTGATAAGTTATTTCAGGCTCAGAGAAGGTTTGGCTTATATGTTGCTCAGGATTAAGATTAGGCTCAGAGACGGGTTGAGGTGATTCAGGTAAGCTGACTGTGAAAGCAGGTTGAGTTTGTGAAGATGATTCTGTTAAAGGATTAATAATCTTTATGATTGGGATGGAAGGTTGAGTGACATGTGGAGGAGTGTCAACATGAATTGGAGTGGGGATGGGATTTGTGTGATTAGATTCAGTATCAGAATCAGAACTAACATCACTAAGAGGATCACCATATTTTTCTTTAAGCTTCTCAAGACCTGATTTCTCAGAAGGAGAAGGTATAACAACAGAAGGTTTGGATGGAGTTTCAGGTAAGCTCTTAGTTTCTGCATGAATGGTTTGAGGTGACAAATGTTCAGATAGCATATCTAAAACATTTGGTTCTGATACAGGTTCAGATGATGGTTTGATTGGAGAAGGCATTTTAAAAACAGGCTCAGAAGCAGGTTCATTTCTAAATTGAGATTCAACAGACTCATTAATAAAAGCATTAGAAGATGTACCTTGATGTTTCTGTCGTTTGTGAGCAGCTCTATCTCTGGCTATCTTCTTCTTCTTCAATATCAGAGGTTCATCATCATCCTCTTCTTCTTCTTCATCAGACTCAACAATAACTTTCCTCTTGTTTTTATTGTTGTCCTCATCCTTCTTGGACCTTGCTTCCTTTTCCTTATCTTCAAGCTCTTGTTCTGTCATGATCTTAACACCACTAACAGAAGGTTGTTTGATTTTGACTCTATCTCTGGTGACAGCAGTCTTCATCACAAAATCCTGTTTCTGATCAAATCCTAGCTTGGTTATATCAACTTCGTTTCCAGGAGTTTCCAGACCATACTCCTCATCCCAATGATTAAACAGACCATCAGCAATCTTCTTTCCTTGTTCAATATCCACAGCAGGAAAGGTTGATTCAAACTCTTCTTCTTGCTTGTTCATAAGCAAAGGGTTGTTAGGAACAACAACTTTCCCTTTGATGAAGAATATCTTCTTCAAGGACTTACCATCAACAATCCTTGATTCCATATAAGAAGACTTGACAAAAGTTGGATAATTCTTTTTCAGAATCTCATGGAAGTTGCTTAGATAAAAGATGTGTGACAGCAATCTAACATGATGACTGTTTGCATGACCTTTTTCAATGCTATTTTTGATAACTTCACACAGATGATCAAAAATGTATTTTGCCATATTCATTCTGATCATACCATGAAGAAAATGCATGAAGTATTTCTGTTCAGAAGAAATACAGTCAGTGCCACCAACCTTTGTAGCAATTGATTCGAACAACACCTTGTAAACAAATTTGAAGAAAGGTTTCAAATCTCTCTGTACATTCGAGTTAACATTTTCAAACAAGGTTGCTTGAACTGTTGGATCTTGTGGTTTAGTCTTGAAACCAGACAGTTGAATACCATGATTTGGTAGATTCAAAGCTTTTGCAATGTGATCAGCAGTAATCTTGATATCCATTCCAGCAATGTTTGACCTTATTTCCGTTTGGGTTATCTCAGGAAGACCCAATTCCTTTCTAGATTTCCCTTTCAGCGTAGGGTTTTTCTTCACCAGATTTTGAACTTCAACATACGCAGATTGTTTGTCAAAAACGTATGCTTTCATCCTAAACTCTTTAACCATATCTTCATAGATAGGACCATTCAGAATATTGAAGTAACGTTCTAACCCTTGATAGTAGAACATTTCTTGTAAATCGAATCCATTAGCTTTTAGACTTTCAAAATAAACCCGTTTCTCTACAATGCTCTTTAAACTTTCAAACTTGAAAACCATAGTATCCTTTCTGATCTTGTACTTCCTTTGATTTTCCAAATCAACGATAGGTTTAACAGAAGGAGTGAGAGCAGATGATGATGCCATTGTTGAGGGTTAGGGTTTTGGTTTTGCTAGAGAGGGAAGAAAGAAAAACTGAAGCGTTGAAAGTTTAGAGAGAATATGAAAAAGTGTGGGTTGTGAACGTGTTTGTGTGCAAGTGATATAAGTGTATATTTTTAGAAAACAAACAAACAGTACAACACACAAAAGGACAGAGTAGTCATATTCATTTTAAGCGCTAAACTCATCATAAACCAATACTCATCTAATTGCAAAACGACACGTGTATTAGAAAATTATTTAAATAACTGGTGCGTTAGTGGACAACAGTTAAAAAAGAAGGTTGTAAACTGTTCCACTACCACATCAGAACCATTCTTTTGATTCTGATACTTATCAGAAGTAGTTACTCATCAGAACTTCTGACCTTGAGGTTCTGAGGTTCAACATCTTCTGATCCTTATCAGATTTTAAAAACTGTTTTACTCAAAAGAACTTAACAATCAGGAACAAACACCATGTTGAGATTTTTCTTTATGAAATCAAATCTTTCAAAAGCCAAAGGTTTTGTACAAATATCAGCCCATTGTTTTTCAGTATCAACAAACTTGATATCTATAACACCTTTCTCAACATAATCTCTTATAAAATGATGTTTGATCTCAATATGTTTTGCTCTAGAGTGTAAAATAGGATTTTTAGAAAGCTGAATGGCTGCAGTGTTATCACAATATAAAGGTATATAGTGACTGCTTATATGATAATCTTCTAATTGATATTTCATCCAAAGAAGTTGTGTGCAACATTTTGCAGCTGAAATGTATTCTACTTCTGCTGTGGACATAGCAATGGTGGTCTGCCTCTTGCTACACCAGGAGATAAGATTTTCACCCATAAATTGGCAACTGCCACTTGTTGATTTTCTTTCAAGTTTATCTCCAGCATAATCAGCGTCACAGAATCCATTTAACTCATATTTCTTGGATTTCTTATAAAGTAATCCAAAATTACAAGTAGCTTTCAGATATCTAAAGATTCTCTTCACAGCAGTGAGATGAGATTCTCTAGGATCTGATTGAAATCTTGCACACAAGCATACAGAGAACATAATATCAGGTCTAGATGCAGTTAGATAGAGTAGAGAACCAATCATACCTCTATATAACTTTTGATCAACTTTGCCTTCAGATTCATCCAGACTCATGCTTGTTGTTGGATGCATTGGAGTATTCATTGGCTTACAATCTTCAAGATTAAACTTCTTCAAGAGATCCTTTGTATATTTGGTTTGATGAATGTAAGTTCCTTCCTTTGTTTGATTGATTTGAATTCCAAGAAAGAACTTCATCTCTCCCATCATGCTCATTTCAAATTCTTTTTCCATTAACTTAGAGAAATTCTTGCATAGAGTAGCATTAGTTGAACCAAAAACAATATCATCAACATAGATCTGACAGAATGTCTTTCTTCAAGGTTTTTCTAAATAGTGTACAGTCAACTTGTCCTTTTTCAAAACCATTATCAACCAAAAAGTTACTCAGTCTATCATACCAAGCTCTAGGAGCTTGTTTAAGACCATAAAGTGACTTTTGCAGTTTATAAACATGATCAGGATTTTGAATATTTTCAAAACCAGGAGGTTGTTTGACATATACTTCTTCAGTAATAAAACCTTTAAGAAATGCACTCTTCACATCCATTTGATATAAAGTAATACCAAGGTTAACTGCATAGGAAAGAAATAACGTGATTGCATCCAATCTTGCAACTGGAGCAAAAGTTTCTGTGTAATCAATTCCTTCCTGTTGACCGTAACCTTGTGCAACTAATCTTGCTTTGTTTCTAGTTACTTCTCCTTTCTCATTGAGCTTGTTTCTGAATACCCATTTTGTTCCAATAATGTTCTTGTCTTTTGGTCTAGGAACTAGATTCCAAACTTCATTTCTGTCAAACTGATGTAGTTCATCTTTCATAGCTAAGATCCAAGCTTTTTCTTTGAGAGCTTCATCAATAGTCTTTGGTTCATTGAGAGAAACCAAACTGACCATTGCATCTTCATTGTGTGAACTTGATCTTGTTTTTCTAGGACTTTCTTTGTTTCCAATGATCAAATCTTCTGGATGAGATGACTTATATTTGAATGAATTCTTCTTAATAACTTCTTCAATCTCAGCATCAGAATCACTATCAATTTGAGGAGTTGGAACATCTTCAGAAGGAGCAGTTTCTTGATCATCAGAAGTTGTCTCAGGTTCTGAACTCTTGTTAACCTCTACAGTTTCAACTTCTGAATCTGAATTATCTGCAATAACTTCAACTAGCTCTGACTTATCATCATCAGGCTCTTTGTCATCAAATCTTACATGCATAGATTCTTCAACAGTGTTAGTTTCAGAATTATACACTGTATGACTTAGAGCGTTCAGAATATCCAATAAAGATACCCTTAGAAGCTTTAGAGTCAAATTTCTTTAAATGAACTTTAGAATTCAGAATGTAACTTGTACAACCAAATTGATGAAAATAAGAAATATTAGGTTTTCTTCCTTTGAACAGTTCATATGCTGTTTTATTCAATAAAGGTCTGATATAGATCCTATTTTGAATATAACAAGCAGTGTTTATAGCTTCTGCCCAAAAATGTTTTGCTAGGTTAGTTTCATGCATCATGGTTCTGGCCATTTCTTGTAAAGATCTGTTCTTTCTCTCTACAACCCCATTTTGCTGTGGAGTTCTAGGAGATGAGAACTCATGAAGAATTCCATTGTTTTCACAATAGATTTCAAAAGGTTCATTTTCAAACTCACCACCATGATCACTTCTAACCTTGACAATTTTCAAGTCTTTTTCAACTTGTATTTGAGTGCAGAAGGTTTTAAACACATAATATGTATCCTCCTTGGATCTCAGGAATCTAACCCATGTCCATCTACTGAAATCATCTACAATGATAAGTCCATACTTCTTACCATTTATTGAAGCAGTACTAACTGGTCCAAATAAATCAATATGAAGCAGTTCCAAAGGTCTTGTGGTAGAGACAATGTTTTTATCTTTAAAAGAGCTTTTGAAAAGCTTTCCTTTTTGACAAGGACCACAAATTGTGTCTGACTGATATTTTAAAACAGGTAGGCCTCTCACAAGATCTTGACTACTTAGCTTAGAGATTAATCTCCAGTTAGCATGTCCTAATCTTTTGTGCCAGACCCACTTTTCTTCACTCAGAGTCAAAAGACAAACAACTTGTTGTTCAACTAATTCAAAAAGATTGATTTTGTAAACATTGCCTTTCCTTTTTCCTTTGAAAACTACAGACTTATCAGAATATCTGTTTACAGTACATGTGTTCTTATTAAAAACAACTTCATAAGCATTATCACATAATTGGCTTATGCTAAGAAGGTTATGATAAAGTCCATCAACAAGAAGAACATCAGAAATAGTAGAGAAGGAATTACCTACTGTACCAGTACCAATTATTGTGCCTTTTTGGTTCCCACCAAATCCTACAGATCCTCCCTTTTTCAGATTCAGGGTGAGGAATAAATGCTTTTCTCCCGTCATGTGTCGAGAGCAGCCACTGTCCAGGTACCATGTACTTGAGTTTTTCTCTTTTTGAGTGCAAACCTGCAACATAAACTATTTCAGATTTTGGTACCCACAACTTGTTGGGTCCTGATGGGTTAGTGTAGGCCTTGTGGAAGTATGATTTTTGAAAACCAGTTTGAGGAGCATACTTCTTCTTGCCAAAACTTCTAATAGGTTTCACAGACTTTGTATCAGAAGTACTAGCTTCTGAAGTTCTCAGAACCTTAGTTGGTTTAGGAACTGGTCTCTTTAGAATCTTTACTTCTGAGTATCTCATTTTTGAATTTGAGTTATCAAAAATCACTGAATTGTTATCTTCTGAGACTTTTGATTTGCCCTTATTCAAAACAGAAGTTTGTGAAACTTTCTCAGAGTTACCAGTTTCTGATATGAAAGTAGAATAGAGAGGAGGAGGTGTTTTGCTCAAACAAACAGACTGACTTGATTTTTCTTTATCAGAAGATGCAGAATAACCAAGTCCATATCCTTTGTTCTTGCTCACACTGTAAATCATGGAAGCAACTTTGCTCTTGTTAACATTTTGTTTAACAAACTCATGAAGAGCAACTTCGTGCTTATCATGTGATTTGTTACAAGCAACACAACCTTCTTCAAGCTCTTTAATTTTCAAAAGAGATTCATTATATTGAGATTGAAGTTGGTCAGATTTCTCTGTAAGCAAGTCAATTTTAGTTTTTAAACTTTTGAAATCATTTGACTTGTTTATGTATTGCTTCATAGTGTCTTTGAGAGCAATAAGAAGCTTATCATGAGGAAGTTTAGAAATTACCTCATCAATATCATCAGTATCAGATTCATTCTCCATATCAGATTCATTATCAGAAGATATTGTAGCCATAAGTGCAATATTTGCTTCCTCATCATCTTCTTCAGTATCTGATAACTTCTCAAGATCTTCAAAAGTAGCCATAAGACTTTTCTTCATTCTGTTCTTGAAGTTGCCCTTTTTCCCTTTATCATTTGAGTTCAAATCAGGACAATCAGCAATAAAATGACCAGTCATCTTGCAGTTGAAACAGCTATTTTTGGAACCATCTTTCTTTTCTTTAGAATTGGAGCTTTTGTTCCCATAACTCTTAGAACCAGAACTTCTTCCAGAAGCTTTGTTGTTTTTGTACTTATTCCATTTCCTGAACTTTGAAAGCAGAGCAAAGAGTTCCTCATCTGATCCATCCTCCTGTTCATCTACAGAAGATTCATCAGCATCAGATTCAATAACTTTAGCCTATAAAGCTTTAGGAGATTTCAAAGTTGCTGGCAGGGCCAATGACTTTGACTTCTTCTTAGGCTCATCAGAAGCTAATTCCATCTCGTGACTTATGAGAGAACTAGTTAACTCTTCTAGGCTTAAGGTATTGAGATCTTTTGCTTCTTGTATAGCAGTGACCTTAGGTCTCCACTTGGGTGGTAAACACCTCAGAATCTTCTTAACATGATCAGCAGTGGTATAACTTTTCTTTAAGACTCCAAGACTAGAAACTAAGATTTTAAACCTTGCATACATTTCTTCAATGCTTTCTGTGTCTTTCATCTTAAACATTTCATACTGATGAACCAGAAGATTAGCCTTTGCTTCTTTCACTTGTTGGTTTCCTTCATAAGTAGCACACAAAGAGTCATAAATACCCTTAGCACTAGATCTGTTTCTAAGTTTCAAAAACTCATCATGAGTGATACAGCTAGCAAGGATAGAAATAGCTCTGTTGTCTCTCTTCCATTCTTTCTTTTGTTCAGCTGTGAAGGTCTTCTTTACAGCTGCTGTTGTCTTACCATCTTCATCAAGCTTATCTTGAAAACTAACACCTTCTTCAATGATATCCCACAAACCTTCATCTTCAGCAATGATATGAGGATAGATTTTGTATTTCCACCAGTTGAAGGTTGATTGATCACCATTGAACTTGGGTGCTTTGCTATAAGTTCCACCAGTTTTCTCAGACTTTTCAGAATTGTAATCATATGGAATAACAACATTCTTTGAACTTGAATCTTCAGACATTGTGTTTTTCAGGATCTTTTTGTCTCACTGTTAAGTGATGCGTAACAAACCGGAGCTCTAGATACCAATTGAAGGTGTAAAAAACACAAGAAGGGGGGGTTGAATTGTGTTTTGGTATTTTGAAAACTTCTGCTAAGTTCTGAAGCCTATCAGAAGTACCAGCGGATAAAGAAACACAATTAACACACTCACACAAAAGAGTAAGGATAGAGAGAGAGGCGAGACAAGCAATTTTATACTGGTTCCTCTCACAAACTGAGAGTAGTCCAGTCCCCTTGCACTTCCAAGGGATTTCACTATAATCACCTAGACTATTACAATGCTCAAACACACTAGTAAGAGACTTCCTACTTGCTCAAGCACACTAGCAAGAGACTTCTTAATATAAAAGAAAAAAAAAAAGATAGAAAGTGATAAACACTTGATTATAAAATCAAGAGTTTTCTTAAGATTACAACTCAAGACTCTTAAGACTCTAACACAGAATTCCTAATGAATTAGAAAAACAGAGTGTCAGAAGCACAACAGAAAATAGTTTCAGAAGCAGTGCTTTCAGTCTTATGTAAAGGAGTAAAGTTGTATCAGTGCGTGCGTTGTTGTTATTGTTGTAACCTTAATCTTCAAACAGAGATTCTCTATTTATATGTGAAGAGAGAATAGAGACGTTTGAAGATAATGACCGTTGCAGAGGTCATTTTCAAGCCAACTGTGAAAAGGACAAGGTAACATGGGATATTTGCTAATTCTGGTAATGCTTATCCTGTTATTCCTTTTTCTTGAGAATATTCGCCCTTATGGAGTAAAATAGTACTAACGTCACAATCCTTGATGATAAGGTTGTAGTACTATGATGTATCAATCAATCACAGCCTTTAATTCAAATGATTTCCAATCATTGAATCACTATCAGTTAACACTGACATTCCTGGCTTGTCATTCATAGCCTATGTATTGGACATATGCTTCTGAGTCTTCAGCTTCTGAAACTGTTGGTCTTCTCAATGCGTTGCTTCTGATTCAACATAGCTTCTGAGATGATTTGCTTCTGATTGGCATATCTTCTGATATCTTAGCTTCTGATGTCCATGCTTCTGATATCTATGCTTCTGATATCCATGCTAATGCTTTGTTTCAGAGCTTAAATTAATCAACATAATATATTTAATCTGCACACTTAAAATTAAACATTAAAATACCCTATTGTTCATTAATACTTTGTTATCATCAAAACACTAAGAGTCAGATTCCGAACATCCTTTGTTCCAACACGCGCGTCTGGGTATAATTTGTGTTGTTTGATATGGGTGTGCTATAGTTTCAAAAACAAATTCAAAAACAACTAACAACACTACATCACTTCAATTCCTTCTTCACAAACTAACCAATTTAAACAACAAAATTAATATCAATTTTATTCCTAAATCAAACCCTAAACACTCTAAACCTTATGAAAATCAAATAAAAACTTAAAATTGATAGAAACTTACTTGATAGTATGAAATCTAGCGAAAATGTGGTGTTAGTATGGAAGCTTAGGACGTTTCTCTATGATTTGGTGAAAAAAAGGATGAATAGAGATAAAAGAGAGTATGGAACTGTTTAGAACAAAAAAGGGAGTGGGGGGTTTTAATTCTGATCTGTCAAATATAAGCACCAGTTCGGGTTTTAGATACCGAACTGGGCTTCGTGACCTACCTCACGAAATAAGTCTTATGGGGGGCGCCAGAGGTCGGTTCGTGACGTATACCCCGAACCCCAGTTCGGTGTATAGGTCACGAACCACAACACTCGCGCCATGGGGGGTTAAGCTTTGTGCAACGCCCATGGTTCGGGACGTATGTCACGAACTGGGGTTCGGGACGTATGTCCCGAACTACTTTCTTTGCCCAATTTCAAGGGCATTTTGGTGTTTTAGGGGGGTTTTAGAGAAATGAGGGGGGGGGGCAAAAGAGAAATTTTCATTGTAGAGTTTGTAGAAAGTAGGATCCAACCCTTTGTACATAGACATTACAACTATTTATAGAAAATAGAAAATAACTTCCTATTCTAAGATTTTGACAAGTGTCTTATCTAATAATTTCTTTAATCTAAGTTTGCCACTTGTCTCTTGGAATGACTGTTCTTCGATGACTTCTTCGAATCATATGTCGTTTCTTGTTGAAAATAAAGCCTTCGACAACACCCTACTTTCTATTGCACCAACTCGAATTCTTCGTCATCAATCAATCTGCTGGATATAATTCGTCGAACATTACAAAATAGTCTAGTCGAATTCCATTTGATATGGCTTGTTTCGATAAATCTTTGTCGAAATATCCATATGGCTAGTCAAAAGGAATTTTTCCTTCTTTTCCAAATTCTAACACCAAGACATTCTCGATATCATAAATATTATAATTTTGGTGATAACAATAGAATAAAGTCTGTTTTGGATGTAGTTTTTAAGATTAAGAATCTTGGTCAGTTAAAGTATTTTCTTGGCCTTGAAGTGGCTCATTATGCACTTGGTATTAATGTATCTCAAAGAAAATATTGTTTAGATTTGTTGGAAGATTCATGCCTTCTTGGTTCAAAGCCAGCCAACACACCACTTGATACTTCTATCAAGTTACATAGCTTCCTTATACTAATATATCTAGCTATAGAAGACTAGTTGGCAAACTATTATATCTAAATACAACTAGGCCATATATTTCCTTTGCAACTCATCAACTTAGTCAATTCATGCATGCACCTACTACTGTTCACTTCAATACAGCATGTAGGGTTGTTAGGTATTTGAAAAATAACCCAGGACAAGGTGTTTTCTTTAGCAGAAAGTCAGAATTGCATCTCATAGGGTACTTAGATGCGGACTGGGCAGGGTGTTTGGATACTAGAAAATCCATTTTAGGTTATTGTTTCTTCATAGGTGAATCCTTGGTTTCCTGGCATGCAAAGAAGCAAAAAGGGACACTTAAGCTGCTGCCAATATCAACCAATGACAAGATGGCAGACTTCTTGACTAAGGCCTTGGCACCACCAAAGTTCCATGATTTTGTTTCCAAGCTGCACATGAAAGACATATATCATGTTTAGCTTGAGGGAGGGTGTTGAAATATACACAGTGTGCATAATTAGCATAATATCTTGTAATTAGTTGTTTTAGTCTCTTGATTAGATTATTGAAATAGCTTAAGTCATGTTTAAGCTTTTACATAGTAGCAAACTGTGAACCTGTAATTGTATATAAGAGTTGTACTGATCTTTTTACAATCTAATGAGAATGATACACTCTTGATTCTTCTTCTATCATTTGGGTTTCTCAACTAACTCAATTTCTTGTTGTTGTAGAATTTTTGATTTGAATGGGTATAATAATGAATGTAAGATGAGTTGATGAACAAATATGTATCAAGGATGGCGCTAATGTTGATACGCGTCTGCCAAAGAATAAAACGTGTGTAGTTGAACAATTTTTTTTTGTTAAGTCACATTTTTTAATTTATATAAAGTTAACAATGTATGACCCACATGTAATTACTTAGTGTATTCCCCAATTTCTTCACGCGCTTCTCAACTACTCATAAGTACCCCACATGCACCCCCTTGTAATTACATGTGGGTCATACTTGCTAACTTCGACTCACATGGTCAAAATTAACAGCCCTCACACACACACACACATATATATATATATATATATATATATATATATATATATATATATATATATATATATATATATATATATATATGCGCGCGCGTATGCGTGTGTGTAAATAGCAATAAGTTATAAGTTCAAATGCTATTTGAAATAGTATTTCAAAAATTATTACTATAACACTACTAGAAAAATTTTAAATACCAACAGCCAAAATTTGTCTCTAAAAGGCAAATATTCCGTCACTAGGCACGTTAGAGACAGATTTGATTTGATCGTTAATTTTCTTGTCTCTAAGCCATTAGAGACAGATTTTATATTCCGTCTCTGATTGGAGACATAATTTATCTGTCTCCGATTTAGGGATGGATTTTATATATCCGTCTCTAAATGTTGAATTCAAAACACAATAAATCTGTTTCTATTGAAGACAAAATTATCCATCTCTAAATTCAAATAATTCTGTCTCTAAGCAAAAAAAATCCGTCTCTGTTGGAGAAAGAATTATCCGTCTCTGAATTCAAATAATTCTATCTGTAAAATTCTGTCTCTGAGCATAAATTTCGTCTCTATTAGAGACAAACTTATCCGTCTCTGAAGATGAAGAAGTGGGCGAGTTCCCTCGTTATTAACTTTTTAGTTAACACATCATTGAAGTTTTATCCTTTGATTTTACGGAAGAATATCTCTGGTGGACCAGTGTCATTATTTATTAACTTTTCAGCTAATACATCTTTGAAGTTTTATCTTTTGATTTTACGGGAGAGTATCTTTGCTTTTCATTCATTGAGGGGAGTATATATCACTAAAAATGAAGAAACAGAACATTAGAGCATAATAAATTATGTTAGATTTTCTAAAAATAAATAGAATAAATGATGTTAGAGGCTATAATTAATTCCTAATAAGTTAATGTGACTCATTATGTGGTAGCTCTGGTAATTTTCATCATTCAACCCCATAATGTTCATAAGTACTAACTATAACTATTTATTTACATACAAAGAGGAAACATATGGCTAAAATTATCTAGTTTGAATAAATAAAATGTGTTATAAAATACACATCCATTTTAGAAATTCATAAATTTTTGAAAATATTTTTTTCTTAAAATATGGTTCCAATGAATCATTTCGAAAAACAACATTACTTTAGATTCAATACCAAACTTGTAAATCAATATGAATTATTTAATTTAAATGATTACAGTGTAGAATAAATTATGCATTGAAAAAAATTAAATATGCATTATTTTTTATTCAACATATATCTTTATCAAAAATAAAAAATTGATCCTACAATACACTCTATTTATGGTTAAATATGCTCTCACCCTAATTGTGCATTATTCTAACAAATAACTTTAACAAGGTTTAAAATGAAACATTTCCATTTACTATTATGAAAGGTTAAAAAAGTAATTAAAAGTTTAAAAAAAAGAATAAACTATAATGATTAGACAATGTTTATGTGACCTCTACACTATATGTGTTCAAGGGACAAACATAACACAGTAGTATTTAAGAGATGTTTAATAATCTTGATAATTTTTTTAAGGGCTTTAAAGACTTAAGTGCTAAATATTTTTTAATTATTTTTAGGAGATCATAAATTTTACACACTATATAAGAGAGTGTTTATTTACATATGCAAAGAGAAAAAACATGGCTAAAATTATCAAGTTCATTTATGTTATCAGTCTACTTATATTCTTATTTCTTGTTGCAACGAAAGTTGGTGGTAAGACAATTTCATTGTTTTTAAGTTTTCTTTACTTCATATAGTTTTAGTTTATACACAATCTGTTATCATGTTTTTGTAATATTATTTATCATATTTTTTATTACAGCACGTAAAGAGTGTGAAAGTGATGCCGATTGTCCACAATATGTGAATGGGTATTATATTGCTGTGAAGTGCATTGATCACAAATGTGACTGGGCTGAAAAACGTTAATGATTAGATGAGTAGCATAACACAAAGAACATACTACAAAGGATAATGAGTCATTGTGTGAACAAAAGAAATGTGCAATAAATCTTATGAAGGAATATTGTATGAGTTATTATTTAGTTATTATGCTAATAATTATTTTCTTTATTTCATGAACCTTGTAGTCATGATTATGCAGAGTCTAAAACAATGATAAGACTTTAAAACAAATTATTTAGTTTATCTTATTTTCTCTTAATTTTAAAATGTAAATGAGAGAAATCTTAAACACAAAAAGGCAAATTAGTTTTAAAGAACATGATTAATTTAATATGTTCATTTATAGTTTAAAACCAAATAATAAATTACTTATACATTTCTCTTAAAATGCACAATATATATATCCAAGACTACTACACCCAACAAGATTTTAATTGAACTTTGAAAAAAGAAAAGACAAGTGAGATAAAAGATTATGAGTGAAGTACAATTCTCATAAAAAAAATTAATTGAGTACCATTCGATTAATAGGAGATGATACCAAAGATGAAGAAGAAACATTATTTTTGTTTGTTTATGTTATGAATTCGTCGAATAAAATCACACCAATAAAAATTTGATATGTGGAGCAAAGTAATCAAGCAACTAAAATCAAAGAGTATAGAGATGATAAAGATAATCAAAAACCAACAAGCAAGAGAGAATAGAGAAAGAAAGAAAAAAAACACATTCTTTGTTTACCAAGTTCAGTTAAACCGACCTAGTTTGGGGAGAGAGAAACCCCTCCGTTCCACTTTAATCAAAATAGCGGTTACACATTGAGTTTCAATAGAGTTACAAGAATTAGCCTTCAAATTCTATCCAAAATCCGAATTTCTTCCCGTGACCAAGAGACTCAATAATATAGTGTTTCCAAGGTGAACCAAGGATAATTTTCCCAAAACCCTAGGATTAAACCAAGAGCGATTCTCTACAAAATACTAGCCTTTGTGATGTGGAAAATTTCAATCCTAATATAAACCTTTAGAGATACATGGCTCCCTCTCTCTTCTCTCTCAAGTTTTTCTATGAAGAAACAACCTCTATTTATAGGAAAATATGTCACTTAAAAATAGGAACAAATCTGTTTTAAAATAAAGTATAATCTCAATTTGTTTGAAATATATCTAATTTAAAACCAAAAAAAATATTCCTTTGTTTTCAAACATATCTAGTTTAAAAACAAACATAATATTTGTCCCTGATTTTCAAGTCAATCTTCACAATTCTCCACCTTGACTTCAAATCAGTGGTGACACCAATTTACACCAACCCCCGTGCTGCTCTCTCCATCTTGAAATCCTATTCAAGATCACCGGCCAAGTCCAAGTTCCACTTGAACCTTGACCTAGGCAATTGTTTCCAATTGCTTCCCGCAAGCATTACCTCTTTTACTTCATCACTCAAAATGTCTTCCTTCGTGAAGTTCTTGTCTTCCACTACCATAGGGTGTTTAGGTGGCCCAAAAAGATACACTGCTTCCTCTTTAGTCTCCGGAGTGATCAAACCCGTCCTCTAGAAGATTTGTTTGCTCCCCACTATCACCGGAATATTAGATAGCTCAACAAGCCCAACCACCTTCCGATCCCTAAGAATACATTCCATCATCCGAAGTAATGCTTGGCACAAAACTAACCTTGGAATTTTAGGTGGTTCCTCCTCAAAAACATCAAATTAAACTCCTCTTGCTTCCAACTATCTTCCGCAGTCTAACAACATCTCTAGTTAGATCAAGGTTGCTTTCGATTGCCTCCCTAAAGATCCTCTCAAGGTCTTGCACTTCTTAAGCCACAATTGAAATGTTACAACCAAGGTCCCCATTGTCACACCCATTTGGTTCAACACTTCCACTCTCCTTCCTATCTCCAATAAAATAGCCAAGAGCTAATGTTGTTTCTCTCCCACTTTTGGAAGACTCCACCTTAAGCTGATATTCCACCAAAGTATTTCCACCATGTATCCACTAAGCAAGATCTTTCTAACTTCCTCTAAAACATACTTCAAGTCATTGTTAGTCTCTAATCAATTTCAGTATAGCTCTAACACCTAGTAAACCTTATTCACTAGTCCAATTAAACTCATGTCACTAACAAGACCACCAGTAACAAATGCATGACCAATAGTAAAACCAACTATCTTTTCATCAAAGTTTAGGAACATACCACACATCGTGTAAAAGAAAACACACAGTTGTTAAACCGAACTCATGCCTTGAACCTTTCAAGCCTTCCGTCTCAAAGGTGAACGACTCCACCTTCAACTACCTCTTGAGTCTCAAAGTAACCATTCTTTGAACCATGTGATAAAATCCTCCAAAGTCCATGACTCGACTCTCCGCCAATTCCCAACTTAACCCACTAGCGCATTCACATCCTCATAATAAAGTTGTTGTTTCCAAGTAAACATAATATTCTTAGCATCGCCTCTCCAGGCTGATGTTGAGTATTATTCCACCGCCTTTCCAAATCGACCTTCTTTATTGCTACTTCTCTCTTCAAGACTTCAACACAATTATCGTGGACTAAAACAACATTCATATTTACCTTACACAACCCAAAGTCATTACTACCAGTAAACCTCTCAATATCAAATATCGAACCCATGGTACTTGATTCACAATTTGATCCTTGTCCCACAGTCACGTGCCCAACATTTATGTGTGCTACATACATTTGTGGGGGATGAAAAGGATGATCAAATCCAATCCAATCCTCAAATGGATATTTCACACATGTGTGACATATTTGAATCCAATTGTTATGAGTTCGTCGAATAAAATTACACCAATAGATTTGATCCCTCTGTGACACCCTCATTTTAGAAAAAATTGTGTATAAATTATCGTTATAGTTTTACAAACATGAAGATTGAAATATGATGAATGTAGATCGGAATATGTACATTTGTGTAATTTTATAAACATTTGAATAATATAGTTCATATATTTGTCTCATACATATATATATATATATATATATATATATATATATATATATATTTGGTACACGTCTCTTATATTTCTAATTTCATTTAAAATTAAAAATATACATGAATTATAATTTAAAAAAAACCATTGCCTATAAGCTTTGGGAACATTTCGTATTTGTTCTTATTTTTTTTAGGCAACATTTATCACTTTTGTTGCTAGATGTGCCAACAATTATAAAGTGTTGCTTCAAGTATGCAAGAAAAACGTCCCCTTTTCCCATAGTTTAAGCAACGCTTATACAAAGTGTGGCCAGAAAGTGAGAAAACACGCACTACAAAAATTGACTTTTGTGACAGCCAAAGCGTGTGATGTCTATTTGCCCGGTGCTTTTTTTCATACCCTATAGTTCGCTATACATACGGAAATTTTCCATCGCTATAGACTATAATGACAAATTTTTGGCTGCTGGTACAAAACATTTAGTTATACATACCGATCTTACCGTAGGTATAGAGCTTACTAAGGACTTATTGGCTGTTTTAGCTACAGAATGATCAGTCACTATAAGTACCAAATTTCTGTTGGTATATATTGTCGATATTGTTAAGGCCACATTTTTTAATCTTATACTATATTATTTAAAATTTTATTTAACAAAATTAATCAAAAGCAATAAATCAAATAAATATGCTTGGGAAGTAAAATGTAACAAAAAGTGTCGAACCATATATATATATATATATATATATATATATATATATATATATATATATAAAGAATTTTAACTCAGTCTTACAAAATTAAAACTTGCTATAGCTAAATCATATCAATTCTAGACTACTTTTCTAGTTTAAAAATAAATTGTGTCCACTTAATAGCCTATAACTTTCATTTTCAAGTTTCCATATTAGCTTTAAATCGTCACCTACAAGAAATTTTAAAAAATAACCAGATAAATAGTTACACAATTCAACGTATAATATCACTCATAAAAATATTAGCAACTTTAGAAGCATCGGTAACATGTCCAATAACTTGTCAGTTTCAGTTTCATAATCAAATCGATAAAGCTGAATCACATGTCAGTTTTAGTTTCATATATTACGCTAAAGTAGTAACCGTTCAGTTCAGAAAACTTACAATCAATCTTACAGCTTTTGCCTTTTTTCATCTTTACGAGTGAGTTTCAACGCAAACCTCTTGACGTTCAGCCAACACTCCTTTACCCTTGTTCCACTAAATGTCCATAATCATGACAAAAATAAAAATTTCCAAATTAAAATGTTTACTTAGTTTTTATAGAATAAAAACAAGTGAAATTTTGAGCTGAAGATGCTATTAGCAATTAATGATCCATATAAAATATATGCTAAGATTTCGATGATGTAATTGAAAGAAAGAACCAACCGTATAATCTAAAAGACACCTTTGAACTTGTTACTCATTTTTAACCGACTCCCAATAGTCACATTTACATACATAGAAAATAAGAAAATAGAAAAGAGACTAGTACAAAAACAAGACCTGCATAATAATGATACAATCTTCTAAAATGAGATTAATTAAAGTCACACATTGGAGGACCATTTTCACTAGAATTATTTCTTATTACTTTAATATGTTACAATCATAGTCCAAAAGAAGAATTCAGTTTTCACAACATGTCATTCTCAATTCCAATTCCTATAATTATTCCAATTACATTCCTAAATCTAACATAAAGCATTAGAGGATGAAACACCTCCTAACAAGTGAACCAAACAAATTTTATTCAAGACTTTCAACCATAGTCAATACAGAGTTTGAATCTTATAAAAATAAATCATTACCTATTGTAATTGCAAATTTTTTTGATAAGATTGTTCCAACAATAGTCTGAACAACTTGCAATTGGTCCACATCTAAAATATAAAAGAAGGCATGAAATGTTGATGAGCAAGAGAAACAAAACCAAAGGTGTTTATAAGTAATATAAGTTCTATAATTGATCAACACCTGCTTCAAATCTTCTTCAGTCTTCTATGTATATGTTTACAGCGCCAATTCCTCTAAACTTAATAGCCTCTTTATCCTATGCACTAAACAACACATATGGAAATGAATAAATATATTTTGTTTCATCTAAACAAACATCACATTCCCCATAAATGAGATTTCATATTTGATCTACTTCAAGATAACACAGGAAAATAAATATCACTTACATATTTACACTCACGAAGCAGCTACATGTGCAATGTCAAATCCACATACGCTCAACTCAAGCATTTGAAACTTCTTATCATATTCACTTTTCAAATTTTGAAGTACAACGAAAAACTCTTTTTAATGCCAATGAGTAGCTTAAAAAATTAAAACAACCTTGTTAGCAACTTCATATGGAAACAAAAATCGAACAACCTTGTCCAATGCTAAACACTAGTTTCGGTTCAATTTCAGTTTCATAGATAAGAATTTACAATCAATCTTGCAGGCTTTTCATTGACAATTGTGTCATCCTTGCGAGTGCGAGTTTCAACATAAATCTCTTGACGTTCCGACAACTTTCCTTTGCCCTTCCCCATCCTCATCATCATCATCATTCAAACTATCAATATCCACCACAACTTCAAAGAAATCATTATCATCCTCATATTTTCAGAACAAATGTAAACACATTGTGTGTCATGACTTAAGTTTGTAATGTTACATTCTTATTTAAAACACTAAAAGAGACACACAAAATACCAGTTCAGCAGAATTAATAAAGAAAGCAGTCAGTAAATGTGAGAAAGAAAGAAGGAAGTTTAGAGTACCTGATTGTGTCGATGTCGGTCAGTGGTAGATGCTATGTCACAAAACTCAAGGATAATAGTACCAAAAGTAGTAAATAGAAGCAAGGTTAAAAAATAAGAAATAAAATTATTAAAGGAGACAAAAAAGTAATAGACCTAAGTTTTGTTGCGAAGGGGTTGTCGGCGGTGAAGAGAACATAGACTGAACCTCTTATTAGGTGACGCATACTGAAGCTCTTGTATCTAACTTCCAATCTAAAGTACAAATTCTCATTCTATAGTTGATATTGGTTAATTCTTACTTCATATTCCTTATAATAACTTATTAGCCTTAAGCCTCTAAGTTCTATCATGTTTGTATATCATGTCCGAATTACATACTTAGCCATATAGATATTCGGAATGATTAGACAAATTTAAGCTTTTGCAATCAAAGTATTAGGATATCTAATCTATGAGTCATCCTAAGTTATTGCATTTATTATTCCCTACATTAATACTTAACTTCATTTCAATGTTAAAGTTCTAATTTAAGGCAAATCATACACTACCCAAAGGTAAGCAAGCTATCGTGAGGAGCTCACCTTAGTAATATGAGATTATGAGAGGTCATAAAACTCGACGAAGGACAAAGCTTCAGCTCCCACAAATTCCTTCACCTTTTCCATCTATTTCCATGACTTGCAACAAGGGAACACATACGCAAAATTTCTGCAATTTCCTGCATCCATGTCCAAACTCCGAACACAAATTTAAACCTCATTACTTGTCCAAATCATATGAAACTTGTGCTCAAATTGAAGGGAATTTCGTTGAATTTCTTAAAATCTACTAACAATTTAATTCTAAGGCTCAGGCTATCAGCTATGACAAAAACACTGATGACATATCCAAATTTCAGGGCAGATTAATTTATTAACTTGTACACAAATTATCTTTAATTACACTCAATGAAAATTCATGATTTCAGTGTCTATTGCGTGTCAAAGGTTGGTTCTCTTAACTCGTGGGAGTGGTGTCCAGACCCTTCCTCAGGTTATTCTGTAGGTGGTGCATATTTCTTGTTATCTCATTTGTTTCCGGGAGAGGTTTTTCCGTACAAGGATATTATCTGGAATAAGCTCGTTCCTTCGAAGGTCTCTACTTTTGTTTGGCGGTTTTTTTAGGATCGACTGTCCACAAAGTTTAATCTTTTTACTCGTGGTTGTTTATGTCAGGATTCTCTTTTGTGTTCGGCCGGTTGTGATGCTATTGAGGATATTCATCATCTTTTTCTCAGGTGTTCTGTTTATGGGGTGATTTGGCGTGATATCATTTCCTGGTTGGAGATTTTGTGGGTTGTTCCAAACAATGCCCTTATGGCAGCACCTCAATTCTGTGGGGCTCACGATTTTTGCAAAATGTTAAGTTTTGTCTTCAAGCAATTTGGTTAGCCTCGATATGGTCTATTTGGAAAGCAAGAAATGATCGCATTTTAAATAATAAGTTAGTTTCTGTTGAGAAGTTACTCTTCATGATTAAAGTTTGTGTTTGGTGGTGATTCAAGGCAAAGAAAAAAGGTTTTCATTATGATCTTAATCTTTGGTTATTAAACTCAAAAGTTTGTATGAGTTTCTTTGTATTTTGATTTTGTATCTTCATGAGATTTTTTTATAAGAACTTTTATCTTTAAGCACTTTATCAAAAAAAAAATCCTAATTTTAAGTTTTTATTTTTGTTTTCACTCACTATTTTATAGTTTTTTTTTTCACGTGCATGTAGTTTTTTTTTTCTAAGGATGAGATAGAGCATTTTTTCTAACAAAATTTTATTTTCGAGTAGTTTTTCCAAAATATAGAAAATATTTTTGACTATCGACAATTGAGAAACTCTTACTTAATCACAAACTCTTTACCAAAAAAAAAAAATCACAATAAAAAAATATTCTTTAAGATGTCTCGAATCTAACTAGAAGAATAGTCATTGCGTTCGGTAGTGGACAACCTGATCTCAATAAAAAAATCATAAGGTGTCATATCTAATGACTTTTTTCTTGTTTTATTTTAAAGTTAAATCCTTCTCCACCCCTCTTTCCCTTTCAAAAATCCCAACCAAACAGATTATTGAAAAATATAGCTCGAATTTTTAATTTATGAAAAATGCTAACTGGTGTCCCCGGTGCATTGATTAGGGTAACAAATATAGTAATATGACATTGGAGTATGTGCAGTCAACTCTTCTAAAGTTTAAAAAATGTTATTTTTAATTCAAAACTTTCTTTTTTTGGTTTTTTTAACCAATGCCCCGGGGGCACTGGATAGCATGACGTTTAATTTATTTAGTTGATATTCTCTAGTTCCTAGTAAAAGGGCTCTAGTAGTCTTCTAGAGCGAACAATAAATAAAGTTTGACAAAAAAAACTATTTATGAATAAAATTCGGAGATTTTTTAAATTAATCTTTTAGTTAAACTCATTAACTAATCACTTGAACCTAATACCTTAATTAGTTGTACCATGCAGAAAACAGTCATGGCTTGGCTTAATTAGATTGGTCTCCCTAGAATGTAGTTGTACGTTGATTTAAAATCTACTACACCATGAAATATGACTTTACAATCTTTTTATTTTCTTGTCTTCCTATACTTACTAAGAGCTCCATGTAGCTACAAACGTTTGATATTTAGCTACAGACGTTTGACAATTAGCGATGAATTTTGGGTGTCTGTAAAAGCCTATTTTCTTGTAATGTAGCTTGAACTTCACCTTTTAAAGTTGAATGAGTGGACATACAAGGGATCGAATTTTGATCCCTGCACATTACATTTTATCAAATTCTATCAACTAAACTCCTGAGAAGAATTCAAATCTAACCTAAAAAATGCTCAACACATAAATTATTTATAAACTGATCACACTTGTTCTTGTGTGGTACGTCTTGTGCTAACTTATGTATTTATATTTCAATTACTAATAATACTGTTTTTTTAAGGCAATTATATAGAAGTATTGTTTTGTTCAAGCATGTATTTAAATTATTAAGAAATGACATTTGTTATAGTTTTTTTATTTTTGAAGCAATGACATTTGTTATAGTGTTACTTCTATTTTATCAATGGCAACAAATAAGTTTGTTTCTTAAAAAAAAAAGATATTCATTCTGGTGTTTTATACATATTCTATACGTAATGTTTTACTTTTATATATTCACTTATGCCACTATGTTTTTATTAGTGTGAATGAATATTTTGTAATTTTTTGTTATTATTGTTTTATACATTATTTAAAAATATATATTTGATAAAAAACGGTCCAATTTGGTTGTGTTCCGGTTTGATCAATTGAACTTTAAACTAGAAGCTCGCCGATTTAATGAATAATCCATTATGATTAGCTTGGTTCCAAGTATGAAGAGATCATTCAAATAAGATATGCACACTTATTTTCTGTTAAAAAAAAAATGCACAATTATTTGTTTAGGGTTCACTTATTCATCGATTTGAACTCTTTCATACTAAACTCAAGAATAAAGATATCCGTAACTTAGAGTGTGTATATATATATATTGCCTTCAACTCATTCTTGCATGCACATCTTCCATTACCAACATGGAGAAAGAGTTTATGACTAGTAAAGCGATCAACCAACTCTCGGATATATATGAAAAAAAAATCCACCTTGCCTAGGAAGTAAGACTTGTGATTACAAAGAACATGCACAAATGGCTTGCCATGAATTTAATTTGATTAGTACATATAAGACATAACTTATTGTATTTAAACTTATACAATAATTTCATATTTTTGAAAGCAAAAATATAGTGCGAAGGCATCACGTGACAATCTATAACATCCCAACTAGGTTGGCACCTTATAGTTATCACCTATCATTTGCAGCACTATAAAAATATTATTAATATAATAAAAATGAATACATAGTTTGAGACAACTAAACCAAATCCAAATTAAAACAATCAATGACTCTCAAAAGCGTAAAGAACAGTTGGGTGTTAGTCCTTATAAAGAAGAGTATGAAATTTTCCATCCCATTGAGTTGTGTCATGGATGCTTCTTCTTTTCTTCTTAGTTGCATCAACTTGAGCTTGGCGAAAGAAGTACTTTTGAGCATGACTAGCCACTTGCTTTGATGTTTTTGTAACAATGTGTTTTGAAATTGCTTTCCATTTTCCCTGACCATAATTCTTGAGCCCTTGAAGAAATAACCTATATAAAAAAACAAGAGGGGAAATCAAAATTTAAGGTTATAAAAAATATAAATATTGTTTTATCTGAATTAATGAAACAAAATTTGGATTTTTAATAGTTTATGATTAAAACCAAAATCAAAATTCTCCTTTTTGAACAAAATAAACAAGTCAAATATCCATAGAAATAAAGTTATAAGGAGAATTTCTAAGAAAATAAAAATTATAAATATGTGGTCTACGAGGGTTCGAACTTTGATCCTTATATATTTTACATACAAAGCCTCTATCAACTGAGTTAAAACTCGCTCTATGTATTGTTATCTCTATTATAGGGTAGAATTGGTGTATAGGTTTACAAACATATTTTCCTTAAAGAAATTCAATAGCTTTAGTAAATATGTAAAATAAGAGTTAAAATTTTTTGTTATTTATAGTAGCATATGTTTTATTTAAGTTTTTTTTTCTGACACAATTACGGTTTTTTTTTTTAAATTACTGTGATATTGATATGAAGTTTTTACCGTCATAAGTGTTTCTTTTATAATTACTTTCAATTAGTTTAATTTTCAAACAATAACATTATTTAAATGAAAGGGAATATGTGTAGCTTTTTTTTAGAAGTGTAGTTACGTTCAAAAATATCCAAGTAAAAAATAATTTAAAATTTATTCAATGAATTTAATTTTGTTGGTAGGATTTTTTTTTTGATGATAAAAGTTGGTAGGATTCTTACTAGTATTAGAGTATCTTACTAAAAAAAATCAAAATTCTAATGGTAGGTTTTTATCAAAAAAAAAAAAATCTTAATTGTAAGTTTTTTTTTTGTTTTCACTCACTATTTTATAGAATTTTTTTTATCGTACTGTAGTTTTTTTCTAAGGATAAGATAGAGCATTTTTTCTAACAAAAAAAATTTGATTTTAGAGTAACTTATCCAAAATATAGGAAATATTTTTGACTATCGATAATTGAGAAGTTCTTACTTAATCACAAATTCTTTACCAAAAAAAAAACCACAAACCTAATATTTGGCATTAGGCCATATCTAATAAGAATCTAACACCATATATATTTAATAAAACATAAGTATATCAAATGGTG
Organism: Trifolium dubium; assembly: GCA_951804385.1. Taxonomy (NCBI): domain Eukaryota; kingdom Viridiplantae; phylum Streptophyta; class Magnoliopsida; order Fabales; family Fabaceae; genus Trifolium; species Trifolium dubium. The sequence goes on along the minus strand of OX638069.1, from coordinate 16,162,716 downwards.
TGGTTGAGCGGTCGGGCTCATCCTCCCTTAATTAAGGGTTATGAATTCGATCATTGCATTGAGTACGAAACAACTTTGAATCATTGATCCAGTTATTCCATTCTTTGAGTTGTCTCCAATCTAGTAAGGTGAATAGTCACTACATTCGGCAGTGAACACCTTGATCTCGATTAATCACTTGCACATACTACCTTAATTAGCTGCACCATGCTGAAAACGGTAATGGCTTGGATTAATTAGATTGGTCTCCTTAGAATGTAGTTGTACATCGATTTACAATCTACTACATCATGAAATATGACTTTATTTACCAAGAGCTCCATGTACCCCCAGGTTTGGTTGGGACATCGTTAAAGTCTTGAAGGTTGCCATCGTTGTAAGGAATGAGATACATGCATGATAACTTCTGCACTAAAACTCTTCAGACATGCAACTATACTTGGGAGTTTTGAATATTTATTGTTGACATTTAGCTATAGACGTTTGACATTTAGTGATGAATTTTAAGAGTCACTAAAAGTCAATTTTTTTGTAATGTTGCTAGAATTTCACCTTTTGAAGTTGAATAAGTGGATATATCAGGGATCGAACTTCGCTCCATACACATTACATTTTATCAAATTCTATCAACAGAACTAAACTCTTAAGAAAAATTTAACTCTTTTCTCAAAAAATACTAAACACATAAATTATTTATTAACTGATCAAACTTGTTCTGGTGTAGCACGTCTTGTGCTAATTTATGTATATATATTTCAATTACTAATAATATTTTTTTTAAGGCAATTATTTAGTAGTATTTTACTTTTATATATTCACTTATGCCCCTATGTTTTTAATAGTGTGAATGAACATTGTGTAATTTTTTGTTATTATTGTTTTATATATTATTTAAAAATATATATTAGATAAAAAACGGTCCAATTTAGTTGAGTTCCGGTTTGATCAATTAAACTTTAAACTAGAAGCTCACCGATACAATGAATAATCCATTATGATTAGTTTGGTTCCAAGTATGAAGATATCATTCAAATAAGATATGCACACTTATTTTCTGTTCAAAAAAAATGCACAATTACTTATTTAGGGTTCACTTATTCATCGATTTGAACTCATTCACTCAAGAATAAAAATATCCATAACTTGGAGTATATATATATATATTGCCTTAAACTCATTCTTTCAAGCACATCTCCCATTACCAACATGGAGAAGGAGTGTATGACTAGTAAAGAGAAACCAACTCTCGGATATATATATGGAAAACAAAACCACCTTGCCTAGGAAGTAAGACTTGTGATTACAAACAAGAACATGCACAAATGGCTTGCCATGAATTTAATTTGGTTATTAGTACATATAAGACATAATTTATTGTATTTAAACTCATCTAATTTCATATTTTTAAAAGCAAAAATATAGTGCAAAGGCATCACGTGACAATCCATAACATCCCAACTAGGTTGGCACTTTATAGTTATCACCTATCATTTGCAGCACTATAAAATTATTATTAATATAATAAAAATGAATACATATAAAGTTTGAGACGACTAAACCAAATCCAAATTAAAACAATCAATGACTCTCAAAAGCGTAAAGAACAACTAAACAATACAAGAAAATAAATACTCCTAATTAATTTGATGCATTTCACCATATGGAGCAGTTGGATTGTAGTCCTTGTAAAGAAGAGGATGGAATTTTCCATCCCATTGAGTTGTGTCATGGATGATTCTTCTTTTCTTCTTAGTTGCATCAACTTGAGCTTGGCGAAAGAAGTACTTTTGAGCATGACTAGCCACTTGCTTTGATGTTTTTGTAACAATGTGCTTTGAAATTGCTTTCCATTTTCCCTGACCATAATTCTTGAGCCCTTGAAGAAATAACCTATATAAAAAACAAAAGGGGAAATCAAAATTTAAGGGTGTAAAAAATATAAATATTGTTTATCTAAATTAATGGAACAAAATTTGGATTTTTTATAGCTTATGATTAGGACCGAAATTGAAACTCTGCTTTCTAAATAAAATAAACATGTCAAATAACCATAGAACAAAATTGTAGGGAAAATTTCTAAGAAAATAAAAATCATAAATAATATATATATGAGATAAAAATTATAATTCACTTTTAAAAGTTAATAAGAGCTCAAACTTGTCCTTACATGTTTTACATACAAAATCTATATCAACTGAGTTAAAACTCGCTCTATGTATTTCTATCTCTATTCTAAGGTAGAATTGGTGTATAGGTTTACAAACATATCTTTCTTAAAGAAATTAAATAACTATAGTAAATATGTAAAATAAGAGTTTATTATAATTTCTCAAATGAATATATATACCTATGTTCTTCAAGATTCCAATGCTCCACTTTCTTCTTTATATTATGTGTAGGGACTTGAAAATTGTTGTGATCCTCAACTGAACCTTTGTCTTTAAAAGTGAGATTATTTGACAAAATTGGAGATCGAATGCGAGCGATATTGGCATCATTAAACAATTGTTGGTAGATTTCTTTCTGTTCTTCATGTGATTCTGTAGAAACAAGAGCTACCAATTTATTTGAGAAACATTCCACAAAAACATCTGATGATAATTGATCCATTCTTGAAAATCTTGTACGTAAAGAGGCTTCACTTATTATCACTATATTTACTCAAGGTCTCTAAATAAATGCTTCTCTTAATATTACTATATATAGTTATTCAAGCTCTCTAAATAAAGTGTCATGTAAGATATTTTCCTAAAAAATTGATAATGTAAGTTGATAGATAATTGCGACTATATTTTAAAACATATGAGACGTCTCATATGTTTTAAAATATCAAATTAAACTTTTAATAATTTTGTTATTTAAAGTAGTTTATGTTTTTTTTATGGTTACTTTCTATTATTTTAATTTTCAAACAATTATATTATTTAAATGAAAGTGAATATGTGTAGCTTATTTTTAGAAGTGTAGTTACGTTCAAAAATATCCAAGTAAAAAATAATTTAAAATTTATTCCATAAGTTTAGTTTCGTTAGTAGAATTCCTTTTTTTTTTTTTTCCTTTTTGATGATAATAGTTGGTAGGATTCTTACGGGAGTGGTTATGATGCATAAGCTTTTTCTTTATGCACCGTGCATAAATAATAAAAATTGTTTAATGCACCTCCTAAATTTCTAGTGCACTCCCAACCAAATTACTTAGTGCACCCCCCAAATTTCTAGCACACCCCCAATTTGGGGGTGTGTTAGAAATTTAGGGGGTGCACTAAGCAATATAGTTGGAGGTGTACTAGAAATTTAGGGGGTGCACTAAGTAATATAGTTGGAGGTGTACTAGAAATTTAGGGGGTGCATTATTCAATATGGGGTATTTATGCATGGTGCATAAGTACGAGTTATGCACCATAACTTGTTCCGATTCTTACTAGTATTAGACTATCTTACTAAACAAAAAAAAAATCAAAATTGTAATGGTAGGTTTTTATCAAAAAAAAAATCTAAATTGTAAGTTTATTTTTTTTTGGTTTTCACTCACTATTTTATAGAATTTTTTTAACGTACTGTAGTTTTTTTCTAAGGATAAGATAGAGCATTTTTTCTAACAAGATTTTATTTTAGAGTAGCTTCTCCAAAACATAGGAAATATTTTTGACTATCGATAATTGAGAAACTCTTACTTAATCACAGACCCTTTACCAAAAAAAAAAAATCACAAACCTAATATTTTTCATTTGGCCATATCTAACAAGACTCTCACACCACATACATTTAATAAAACATAAGTAACTCAAAGAGTATGGTTAAGCGGTTGGGCTCATCCTTCCTTAACTAAGTGTCGTGAGTTCGATCCTCGCCTTAGGTACGGAGAAACTTTAAATCACTGGGTCAGCTATCATATCTTTAGAGGTGTCTCCAATCTTGAGAGAAAAATAATCACTGCGTTCATTCAGCGGTAGACACCCTGATCTCGATAAAAAAAAAAAACACATAAGGTGTCATATCTAATGACTTTTATCTTGTTTTATTTTTTTTTTTATATTTTTTTTAAATTTAAATCCTTCTCCACCCCTCTCTCCCTTTCAAAAATCCCAACCAAACACACTTTTGAAAAAAATAGCTCGGATTTTTTAATTTATGGAAAATGCTAACCAGTTATTTACGCTGATTTTTGGTAAACAATCGCTAGTTTGCAATGCTTGAGAGACCAACTAGAGAATCTCGGGACATGTTTGTGCATTTATTGTTCAAGTTTGAAAATAGCCATGTTCATTAATGCAAATGAACAAGTTTGTTTATTTAAAGTAAAGTGAATAACAAAAGATAACTTGTTTGACAAGAAAAGTAAAAATACTCAAAAATGAGTACGTATTGACAAGAAAAGTAAATGATTCAATGAAGTAAAAGGCAAGAAATGCAAATGAAAACATGTAAATTGCATGAATATGTAAACTGCATTGAATTTAAAAGAGTTTGATCACAAGATCATATATTGTTGCCTTGTTTATTCCTTTCACTCGAACGCTTGGATACTTAGAATGTGTAAGATTTGTAGTATGAGAGATTGTGATCCTAATTACATCAAATGAACTAGTATTGATAGATAAAAATTAAGGCTAATTAGTAACGACTAACTAACATCCATTTGACAAGTGTACAGCCACTTCATCCTTATCCAAAATGCCATCAGATATCAGTTTCGAATGAAGCTTTGCAATGGTTTGAATTTGAATTTGAATCTTCTGCCAATTCTTGATCATTTCTACAAGTTAAAAAATCTTAAATTGAGTTCGAGTCATTCGAATAACGTTAACTCGAGTAAAAAGTCTTTGTAACTTGTGTATTTCCTAAAGTTATGAATATTTATCTGATTTTGATTTTCGCCAAAATATATTTAATTTCGACCTTTAGATTTAAATAATAACTGGGAAAATACATTCCCATAATTAAAGGCATATTTAAATATATTCAGAAAAATATTTAAACTTTATTATTTTAATTAGCCAAAATATTGGCTAACAAATTGCCCCCAAAAAATGCCAATTTCGATTCGAGTAATTCGAATGAAGAATTTGGCGTTTTTTATTCCATAATTAATAACACGTGACAACAATGATGATAATAACCGTCAGCGCACTTCCCCACTACTGACACTACTGCGCCTTTTCAGTCTTTATGGGACACGTGTCAGGTGCGGAAGTTGAAAGAAATCCCAAATTTCTTTTTCATTTATTTAATTCAGGAGAAAATAAAGGTTATAAATAGGAATAAGTCACTATCAGTTACTTCTTCTCTGCAACTTCAACTCTATTTCTTCATTCTTCCTTACTGTCTTTCACATTTCGTTCTTAAATCTCTCTGAATCAATTCTCAATCTGTCAAATTGACTAGAAAGTTGAACTTCCGTTTAATCAAAATCAACAAATTTCAGAATTTGTGAGTGAACCAGACCCACAATCGATTTGATTTTAAAATCAAACCTTTACTGCATTGTTCATCTTTCTCAAAAAACTATTTTAATGGCAGAACAAAACCAAGAACCCATTCCAGTTCCTTTTGCCGGAAAATGGCAGAATGTCACCGTCAAACCCAACGGTGTAGCTGTAGTTCCTGAACCTGAAGGAACTGTGGAAAACAAAACGCGTTGGGAAGAAGAACTCGTTATCCCTTTCTCCGTGGGTAACGATGTCTTCGCGTTTGGGGGTCCGTTTCCAGATGAACGCGCTTCGAAACCAGAGATTTCCACAATTTTTCCAGTCTACAAGAGTTGTGAATCGAAACTTTGCACAACAGATGCGTTTAATTTCACTTTCCTTCGAAGACCCCATAACATGTGGAGATCTGCTCCTAGCTGTGAGAATGACAAGTTCGTGCCATGGCTAATTCGAGTACAAGAAGATTGGGGAGACTACTGGAAAAAATCAGGCATTTATGACCTAATCCAAATTTCTAGGTATGGTCCTCCTTACAGATTCGAAATGCTAACTGCAGCATTAATGTTTTATGAAAGGAGTACCCACACATTTCAATTTCCTTGTGGTATGATGACCCCTACTTTATTAGATGTGGCCACCATCACTGGGCTAAGGCCAGATGGAGTAGTTTTCGATCCCTCGAAAGCTAGTCCCAACACTTATTTTAAACTAAATGAAAAAACTTTTTCTAAGTTTATTCTCGAACACCAAGGCACTGGTGTCGTTTCAACAGAAGAACATGTGGCTTTCCTTACCTTGTGGTTGTCTAGTTACGTTTTCTGCTCGAAGTCTTTGCAAGTGGCCCAAATGTATATACCTTTGGCCATCCAACTTCATGAAGGTGAACCCTTTGGATTTGGGCGCCTCCTTCTAGGCGTTTTATATGAATCTATGGGGGAGTTTAGCGACAACCTCAAGAAACATAAAAATGGAGCTCCCTTACCTGTTTCAGGGCCTCTTTGGTTACTACAATTGTGGCTTAATGCCACCTTTCGAAGAGAAATGGAGCTTAAAATCTCTGTAAGGTTCCAATCTGATGTGGAAAACCGTTCGATTGAGGGAATCAGGTTGGCTGTATTGAGACCTGATCCAAAAGAAACAGACCCACAAACACTTTTCATCAAGTATATGAAGATCTTTTTACACTTTACCCATTTTCAACCTCGTCACGCACCATTTTTAACAAGAGACGTAGGTCCAGCATGGTTGCAAGATGAATTCCCAGCAGTCAACCCGGACAATGCTGATGAAGTGAACGAACTCTGGCAAAACTACCTCCATCCTACAGTTCTCTCTTGTAGGATTGGAACAACTGCCAATCACTTGGTTTTGGTTGGATATCAACCGAACTTAGTTTCGAGGCAGTTTGGTCTCTCCTAGACTTTCCCTAAGAGCCTATTCGAAGGGATAAAAAATATGGTGATGGGCACTGAGGTTTCAAAAGAGCTATATGCTAAGTACATTAAAACTTGTTCCAAGTTTGTCTACAAAGTGAACCAAGTTGAATTCAACTTTTCCTTCTACTGTACTGAAAGGTTCTTGACTTGGTGGAATCACCATTTTGACAAACACATGGTGGGCACTACTGCTGACACCATAAAGAGGCTCGAAAGTGGATTCCTCCAAGAACAAGTTGAAACACTCAAGGAAAAGTTCAAAAACAAAGGTATGCATATTCTCATAACTCCATTTATTCATCTTTGAACCATTCGATTTGTAACCTATTGAATATTCAGGCAAAGAAGTACTTGAAGGACCATCTCACCCTACAACTCGAACTGTCAATCCTCGAAGGGCTGGAGGCGTTCGTTTGAAAGATGATGAAGATATTAGAAAAGCTGAGGAGGAAGCTATTGTGAAAGCTGAGACAGAGAGAAGGAAAAAAGAAGTTCGAAGCAAGAAGAAAACAGATCAGGTTTTCATCTTTCTTATTCCATTTCTCTCGAATCATATGTCTGTCTTACTCATTTTTTCTCATTCAATATGATAGATCTCCAGAGAAAAACATACAACGAGTAAACCTCCTAAGAACCAAACACTTCCGCCTGTTTTTGTGCATGAAGATGAAGGAGTTAGTTAACAATTCTAATGTTTTTTTTTTTTTTTTACTTTTTTTTTTAAACATTTTAACTTCTTAAGGCAAATTTTAAACTTCTCATTTCCTCTCATATTGTGTAGGATGAAGATGAGCCAGAAATCATCTTGACAAGAAAACGCCAACATGAGTCTGAGAGTGACCATGAAACAAATCCTGCAGATCCCACACAATCTCCACAAAAGAAGATAAAGAAAAAGAAACAAAGAATTGATCTCTCGAATGCTGAGACAACTAGAGATATTGAAGAGGAGAGCCAAAAGAAGGACCAAGCTGGGGATAACCAAGAGGATCCTACAATTCCTAAAGACTTGAAGAAGAAGAAAAAGAAGAAGAAGCATTCCAATCCCTTAAATCTTTCTAAGTCTGAGACTACTAGTTCCACTCGAAAGGGCACTAGCTCATCTGTAGGAACTGAGGAAAATAATCAGGTTTTAAATGATAATGCTGTTGTCCAAGACAACCCTTCTCTTTCCCCAGTGGCTGAACAACCTTCTCCAATTCCTCTCGAAGAAGAAACTCAAAACCAAGATGAAAATAACAAGGTACGTCACTTTCATTAGTATAAATTCTCAAAATAGCATATGCTACCAAAGTTCTTATCATTTGATTCTTCTTTATATAGCAGGATGAACCCATTATAGGAAATCCGAACATAGAGACTCAAAATCCAGGTGCCTCCCCTTTACAGACACATGTTGAACCATCCTCTGGCCAGGTATTTATCTTTACATTATTGCCAATATATTTAGCATTTTGATCTTGGTCCTGTTTAATGGTATAAGTATTCTTACTTCAGGTCAATTCGAATGTTCAACCTGATTTTCAACCTGATATTGGTCCCCTATCTATATGACTCAAGCTGAAGCCAACATTATATTCGAGAGGGAAACAGGACCAGTCGATTGTACAAACCAGGCTGAGACAAGGCTGCCAACTCCAAACCCAAGTATAGCTTCGAGTGATTCTGCTGAAGAGGGAGAAGAGGAGTCCATTGAGGAGGGTGAAGATATGGACGAGGATGAAGATGATAGCATCATCAAGGAAGCAAAAGCTGGTGGTCCAGAACTATTATCAATTTCCTCTACTTCGAGGCTCTCAACCAGTGCTGGCGTCCCAGAAATGGAGTTTGCTAATATGCACAAGACCAACCCCGCTGCTGCTTTGGACCTTCTCATCCAATCATCAAAATCCTGCTCTTCGAGTGACAAGACTGATAGTTCTACTTATCCCTCCAGCTCTACTGCAAAGGCCAATGTTAAGCAAGATTCCTTGTTAACCAAGCTCAAAGTTGAATATGGCTTGCAGAATGTGTTGGCAGACCTCGAAGAAAATCCCTCGAACGCTTTTAGCCACTTAGCATTCCTTCGAAAATTCCATAACCCTCATACTGACCCTTTGACTCTTTGCAAGGTTATACAAATAGAGAACATGATTGATCAGTATGCAAAGGTGGTACAGAGGGAGAGAGGTAACTTGGCCAAATTGAATAGCCAAAAGCACGCTCATGCTGCTTTATTAGCCAAGGCCAAAGAGGCACACCTCGAGGTTACTAGAATTCGAGAGGAAGCTGCTAAAGTTGAAACCCCAAGACTCATTACTTGCAGAAATAACATTGCTGCTTGGGAGGCTAATGTAGCTGAGCTTCAACGCCAAATCGAGGAATATCAAGCCAAAATTGCTGTAGAAAAATATGCCCAAGCGGCCATAGAAGAGGAAATTTCTCAATCCTTTCAAGCTGACATTGATGCCAAAGGGAGAGAGGGGATTCGAGCCTTTGACGATTCTGCAGTTATTGCTGCTGAAGTACAGGAGCTCGAAGACGCCCAGCAAGTGATTGAGACTGAGAAAATTTCCATTAAGGCCTTGTATCAAGAAGTAGCCGGTACTTTGTAATTCAATTTTATTATCCGCTCGAGACAAATGTTTATGCTATTTTGGTTTGTAACTTGACAAGGCCCTTTTGTGGCGAAATTTATTATTTTTTATTCGCCATATCTCTATTCATTCTAAGTTTTATTCTGCGCTTATGTTTAATTCGAGTAAAGCTGGTTTGTATTTCTTCAAATATTTACCATTTATTCCTAACACATGTTTTTCAGGACTTAACTTTTCGATTTCATAAGCACCATTTGAAAAAACTTCAACAATTTTGAATGGACCTTCCCATTGAGGGGACCATTTGCCTAAGACTCTATCTCTTTTATCCATAGGCAAAATAACTTTCCAAACTAAATCCCCTAAGTTAAAAACTTTTGACTTTACCTTTTTATTATAGGCTTTGGCAACTCTTTCTTTTTGCCTAGTCATATACTCTAAAGCTTGTAACCTTTCTTCATCCAAATCAACCAATTCATCTAACATCATTTCCCAATATTTATCACTTGGTATTTCCATTTGCCTCTGTACTCGAAATGATTGCATATGAATTTCCACAAGCAAAATAGCATCATGACCATATGTCAATCGAAATGGTGTAGAGTTAGTTGATTCTTTAGGGGAATTTCTACATGCCCATAAAACTTGATCTAAAGTTTTATGCCAATTTCTTGGCTTTTGAGCAATGTGTTTTTTAATCAAATTAATGATTATTTTGTTAGCTGCTTCAACTTGACCATTTGCTTGGGCATAATATGGTGTTGAAGTATGCAATCTAAAACCAGTTTCACTAGCGAATTCTTGCATTTTTCTTCCTGTGAACACTGATCCTTGATCTGTGGTAATTGTTTCTGGAATGCCAAATCTATAGATAATATGATTTTGAATGAAGTTAATCACTGCCTCTTGATCTACATTAGGTAGAGGCACTGCTTTGATCCATTTTGTAAAGTAATCAATACCTACCAAGATGTAACGTTGATTTTTAGAAGAGGCAGGTTTAATCTCACCAATCAAATCTAATGCCCAGCCTCTAAATGGCCAAGGCTTTATTATAGAATGTAACTCACTTGCAGGTACATGTTGTATTCCTGCATGCCTTTGGCATTCTTGGCATCCTTTGGCAAAATCTATGCAATTTTTTAACATAGAAGGCCAATATAAGCCTTGTCTAAACAACAACCATTTCATCTTGTGGCCTGCTTGATGAGAACCACATGCTCCACTATGTATGTCAGAAATAGCTATTAAAGCTTCTGCTTCACTTAGGCATTTTAATAAAACACCTTCACTTGTCTTTTTGAACAATTCATTTCCAACTATAACATAGCTTAAGGCCCTATATTTGGTCTTCCTATCATACTGACCATTAGGGTCTTGTAAGTATTCCACGATTGGTTTCCTCCAATCTCCATCTATTAAGTTGTCAATGGTAAAAATGTTAGCATTTTCTTCATCTAAGACCTTGTTCGAATCATTTTCATCACTATGTGGTGAATCTGCCCCCACAAGTTTTGCCATTGACAAACTTGAAGACAAAGGTTCATTAAAAACCAATTTTTCCTTAATCTCAATTAATTTGTTAAGATTTTCAGGAGTTACTTTATAGCCAGAAGCTATTTGAGCCAAGTTATTGGCTTCTTGATTTTGTAATCTAGGTATATGCTCGAATTGTACTGATTCGAACTGATCCAACAGATTAGTGGCAATTACGAAGTACTTAGCCAAATGTTCTTTGATACATTTGTATTCTTTTGTCAACTGTTTAATCACTAATTCTGAATCACCTCTAACAATAATATTTCTTGCCCCCAAGTCAATTAAAAGGGCAAGACCTGCAATCAAGGCTTCATATTCAGCCTCATTGTTGGAACAAAACCCATTGATTTTATAATTAAACTTAGTAGGAATTTGGATTGGAGAAATTATCAAAATCCCAATTCCAGTTCCATGTTTATGTTTGGAACCATCGAAATATAAAATCCAAGGTTGGGTTTCTACATAACTTAGTGGCATTTCAATCATTGAATGATCAACAAGGAAATCTGCCACTATTTGACCCTTTCTATCTCTTAAGGGTTTATAGGTTAATGAGTATTCAGTTAGAGCCAAAGCCCATTTACCAATTCTACTATGTAAAATAGGTTTCTAAAGCATATGTTTAATAATATCGAAATGAGAATAGACATAAACTTCAATAGGCTTAATATAATGCTTAAGTTTGTTACAAGAGAAATATAAACACAAACATAACTTTTCTATAGCACTATATCTAGTTTCAGCATCATTTAATACTCTGCTTAGATAATATACAGCTTTTTCAACACCATTTTCATCTTCTTGGGCAAGCATGCTACCAATAGTTGAATCAAATGCTGAAATGTACAACTTCATTGCTTTGTTTCGAATAGGAGGCATTAGCGTTGGTGGATGTGACAAATAGTTCTTAATGTCTTTGAACGCTTGTTGTTGCTCCTGCCCCCAATGAAATTGATCACCTTTTTGTTTTCTAAGTAGTGGAAAAAAGGGATGAGCTTTTCCACTTAGATTCGAAATGAATCTTCTCAAAAAGTTGATCTTTCCCAATAGAGATTGAAGTTGTTTCTTTGTTCTTGGAGGTTGAGTCTCCATAATAGCCTTTGTCTTATTTTGATTGATTTCAATGCCTTTTTTATGCACCACAAAACCAAGGAAATCCCCTGCACGTACACCAAAAGCACATTTTAGTGGATTCATTTTTAATCCACATTTCCTCATTCTTTCGAATGACTTTCTAAGATGATTTAAATGATCATCACTAGATGAGGATTTTACAACAATAACATCAATATATACTTGCATAAAGGCATCAATAAAATCATGAAAAATAAGATTCATTGCTCTTTGATATGTGGCTCCAGCATTTTTTAGGCCAAATGGCATAACAACCCATTCATAAGTCCCTAATGCCCCAGGGCATCGAAACGCTGTTTTAGCCACATCCTCTTCAGCAATAAAAATTTGATTATAGCCAGAATAGCCATCTAACATGCTCAAGTATTCGAACCCTGCTGCTGAATCAATTAGCATTTCTGCTACTGGCATGGGGTATTCATCCTTAGGTGTTGCATTATTTAAATCTCTAAAGTCTATGCATACCCTAAGGCTACCATTTTTCTTAATAACAGGAACTATATTGGCTAACCATTCAACATACCTTGTGGTTCGAATGAATTTACTCTTTAAAAGCCTTTCGATCTCACTCTTGATTTTTGATAAAATCTCTGGGTTGAATCTCCTTGGCAGTTGCTTTATTGGCTTCTTCCCTGGCTTGAGTGGTAGTCTATGTTCCACCATTTCCCTGCTTAAACCTGGCATTTCATTGTAATCCCATGCAAAACAATCTTTAAATTCTTTAAGCAGGCTAATCATTTTAGTTTTAAATTCGAGGTCAAGATTGGCACTTGTGTAAGTTGGCCTTTTAATTAAGCCATCACCAATATCTACGTCTTGCAAAGGATCTTGAGCCTGCATCCTTGGATTCGAGTTCAAAGGATCTTGCTCGAATCCCAAAGGTTCATCATCATAGATGCAGTCCAACCTTTGCTCATTTGGCAACATATTGCCATTGTCTTCTTTAATGGTTTCTTCAACCATATTTTGTTCCTTGACAACCTCTAAGGCCGTTTCGAGCTTTCTTTCGGCAACATATGCCGTTATTTTAGCCCAAGCAGAGGGCTTAGACATCATCAAGGTATTCTATATCCCACCCAGATGGTGGAATAACTCCATCTTTAGGAGGGGTGTCATCAATTTCTTCCCTCTCCCAACAGAATCCATGAGTAGGATGGAGTCTAACTGAATGATAGACATTATTGCTGGCTCCTTGAAAGCCACTATCTCTTTCTCCACAAGGTGCTATGGAGGCTAAGTGTTTATCAAAAGTTGCCTTAGTGATGTGGTCAACCTCTGACATATAGAAACTTTGATCAGCCTCTATATTTTCTACTATGTTATCCTCCCTCCATAATATCAACCTTTGATGGCAAGTAGAAGGAACTGCTCCTACTCCATGAATCCATTCCCTTCCAAGGAGTAGATTGAAACTAGCTCTCGAAGGCACAACTATAAAGAGAGTTGGCCTTATGGTGCTGCCCACTGCAACATCCATTTGTATGGCTCCTAAGGATTTGCCACTTTTTCCTTCATAGTTCGAAAGAACTATGTTATGTGAATGCATGTCAGTATCATACATTCCTAACTTCCTAAGCATGAAATGGGGCATTAGATTTACTGCAGCACCCCCATCCACCAGGACTTTGTTCACTCCAATACCACCCACTTTAGCCTTGATGTATAAAGGCTTGAGATGGTTTTTCATCCCTTCATGAGGCTGTTCGAATACAGCCTTCTGTTGTTCGATGCACCCATTATTCATTACATAGTAACAAACAGGGGTATAATCTTCTAACTCAGGTTCCACAAACTCTTCGTCAAGATCAGAGGTGGACCTCACATCATATTCACGTGGTAATATTGACACCACATTTACCAGGACATCAAAATCTGGCTCAGAACCAGATTCCAACAAGTCTTCATCAGGAATATCATCCTTCATATTGTCATCAGGGAATGATATCCTTTCCTTAACAGGCCTCTTCGAGGAAGAGCCTTCATCAATAATTAAGGCTTTTTCAGCCTTCTTAGGAACATATTCTTGCTTGTTCCCTGCATCATTTCGATTGCCCCCAGCATGAGCAATTTTGGTGTTGTTCCCAGCATGAACAACTTTGCTATTGCCCCCAGCATGGGCAATTGAGTTGGAGTTGCCCCCAGCATGGGCATTCTCTCTTTCCAACTTCTTAAGGCGTTGATACCTACGCCATTGAGTTCGAGTCATAGGATTCTTTCCCTTATAGTTGTTATTATAGAAAAATTTCCTATTTTCAGCATTGTCGCTCGAAGCAACTTGACTCGAGCCACCAACATCCATCCTTCTCTTCAGATAAGCCTGATGTTGGCCAGATGACCATTGGTTAACAGGCACTCTATTAGAAGGAACATATGTTTGTCTCCTTCCAAGCCTGTCATGGATGGTAGGGCCTTGGTTTATGGCCTTACCCTTGTTTGGTCTTTCAGTAGACCATTTGTTTTTGTTAGCCACTGATGACACGAAATCATATCGTATTTTTAGCCTAATTTAGGTGAACTTTAGGTGCATTTTCATACGTATTTATTTCTTTTATGTGTTTTTATGTCGTTATTTGATTTGTTTTTAGTTTTGTCGAATAAAATAGGTCGAAGAAGAGAATTGAGCAAAAAGTGTCAAAAACGGAGCAAAAAGGGGGGTGCAAAGCCCAAATTCGCGCAGCCCACAAAGGAGCATGGCAGAAATGGGCATTGGCCCAAATCTGCCCAGTGGCGAGCGCCACAGTGGTGGTGGCGAGCGCCACCAATTGAAGACCCAGTGGCGAGCGCCACAGAATGGGTGGCGAGCGCCACCCAGTGAAAGCCCAGTAGCAACTGTTTTGCGCAACGTGGGGAGCAAGCAGGCGTTCGATCAACCGTTTCTCCTAATCGTATGGCTATTGGATAAAAACAAAAGAGAGCTTATCATCTCCTATTTTTGTGGATCGTAACCAGAAAAAATCCCTCTATAAATAGAGGACGTGATTCTCTTCTTTCATACGCCTTACTTCCTTTTCTTTCAGTCAGTTTATATTTCCCGCTTTGTAAACTGTGTCGGTATTTCCACACCGGGAATCCGATTTCAGATCCGTTTTCAATTTCCTGTCAAGAATTCTGTACCGATTATTTACATCAAGTTTATTCAGCATTTTATTCCAGGTTTTTATTTAATGTTTTTATTTAATTATTTATTTATGTTTAATTTAATTTTCTGTTTTTCTTTGTTTAATTTCTTAATTATGTCTAGCTAAATTTCCTAGATATCGGTATGTAAACTAATTCTCCGAAGGGGATTTAGTAACGATTTAGCGCGCGCATTTATTAAACTATTTTTCTGATTCAAATTCCTAATTTAATACAAAGCTTTTGAACGAAAGTAAAAGAAAGCAACTAAGGTTAAAATCAGTAGAGCGAGAGTTTGAGGTTTTAACTAGATAGTAGGAATTTGATATTAATCTTTGAACGAGCGAGAGCCACGTTAGGATTAATTAGAACTCATTGATTTTCAAAATATACTTTCGAAGCCAAGGTGGTAGAAAAGTGACAGTAAAACTCCTGGCTTAGGAAGTATGGTTTTTATCAACAAAACGAGAGTGTGAGGTTTAGACCTTTAAATTGAGAAAGTTCTTCTGAAAAATAAACCCTTTTCCGCGCGCTATTGATTTAATAAATCCCCGATGGTTAATTAAGTTACATACCGATATCCGCTTTTATTAATTAATTAATTTCTTTAATCAAATTTCTTTAATTTTAAATTCTAAAATTCTAAACAAACCCCTATCTGATAGCCTTAGATTTACACCGTGACAACGGATTACGGTAGTTCAACTATTGGTCCCTGTGGATTCGATATCTTTTAAAACTACACGACGAGACTGTGCACTTGCGGTCAATTAAATTTATTGATACACAAATCGTCGATCAGCCACATATGGCATAACATTCTTAAGGCCTGCAGTAGCCTCTTTGCTCGTTGAAAATATGGGCTTGCCCGATGGCCCATGGGCCGCCAGAAAGCCCGTATATATGTTTTATTCCTAAATTTTTTTAGACAAAACTCAAGTCCAAGTCTTACAAAATAGTCATAAAATTATAATTATATTTGATTATACTCGTTTATATTGTTTTGTGTGATATTTTGATTGTAAATTATAATTGTGTTGTTTGATTATGCATGAACTTAGTTTGTTTTGAAAAATTATTTGAATTTCTTTTATGTTATTTAGTTGATTGATAATTTATGTTGAATATTATAAACTTATTTGTATTATATTTGAAATGTTTAATTTTTTTGCTCCAACAAATTGTTTTTTGATAATGAAAAAAAAGAAGAAAAAAAAACTGTTCCGGGCCAGGCTTACCCGAAAGCCCGCTAGCCCGCAAAGGGCCGGGCTCAGGCACTAAAATTTCAACTTATATTTTATTCCGGGCTTTTAAGCCCGGTCCAATAAAACGCGCTCGGGCACTAAAATTTCAACTTAAAATTTATTCCCTGAGTTTAGTTTATTTGGTAGAATTTTTATTTTATTTTCCCTTTTGATGATAATAGTTGATAGGATTCTTACTAGTATTAGACTATCTTTCTGAAAAAAAAATCAAAATTCTAATGGTAGATTTTTATCAAAAAAAAAATCCTAATTGTAATACTACCTCCGTTCCTTTTTACTTGTCGTTTTAGAAAAAAAAGACCAAAATAGGAGAGTGTATTTTTGCACCTAAATTTCCTATCATGCCCTTTTTAATATATATTATATTTTTAATCCACCAATAAATTCATACTTTTTAACAAACATTATCTATTTCTAAAAAAATTGTAACGAATTTTATTTAAAAACAAACAAAGTTTGTATACAATAAAAAGATTATATTGTTTCAACAAAAAAATATTATACAAAATTTAGTCAATAAAATAAAATATGAAGGGGGTATAATAGGCTAAATATAACCTAAATTGCCAAAACGACAAGTAAAAAGGAACAAATATTTTTTTCAAAAACGACAAGTAAAAAGGAACGGAGGTAGTATTTTTTTTTGTTTTCTCTCACTATTTTATGGGATTTTTTTTTCACGTATTAGTTGTAGTTTTTTTTTTCTAAGGATAAGATAGAGCAATTTTTCTAACAAAATTTTATTTTAGAGTAGCTTATCCAAAACATAAGAAATATTTTTGACTATCAATAATTGAGTAACTCTTACTTAATCACAAACCCTTTACCAAAAAAATCACAAACCTAATATTTGGCATTTGGCCATATATAATAAGAATCTAACACCACATACATTTTCTAAAACATAAATAATTTAAATGGTGTGGTTGAGCGGTTGAGACTCACCCTCTCTTAACTAAGGGTCGTGATTTCGATCCTCGTCTTAGGTACGGAGCAACTATAAATCATTGGGTCAGTTATCCTACCCTTTGAGGTGTCTCTAATCTAGCGAGAAGAATAGTCATTACGTTCGACGGTTGACATCCTGATCTTGATAAATAAATTAAGAAATAAGGTGTCATATATAATGACTTTTATCTTGTTTTATCTGTTTTTTTATATATTTTTATTTTAAATTTAAATCCTTCTCCACCTCTCTCTCCCTTTCAAAAATCCCAACACACTTTCGAAAAAAATAGCTTGGTTTTTATTTTATGGAAAATGCTAATGGGTATCTCCGGAACACTGGTTAAGGTAACAAATATAGTAATATGTTATTGGAGTTTGTGTAGTCAACTCCTTTAAAGTCTAAAAAATGTTATTTTTAATTCAAAATTTTGTTTTTTTGGTTTTTTTAATCAATACCCCGGGGGCACCGGTTAGCACGACCCTTAATTTATTTAGTTAATATTCTCTAGTTCCTAGTATATAAAAGGGCTTTAGTAGTCTAGAGCTAGCAATAAATAAAGTTTGAAAAAAAAATTATTTATGAATACAATTCGGAGGTTTTTTAAATTAATTTTTTGGTTAAACTCGTTAATTAATCACTTGAATGTAGTTGTACATCGATTTACAATCTACTACACCATGAAATATGACTTTACAATCTTTTTATTTTCTTGTCTTCCTATACTTACCAAGAGCTCCATGTACCCCAAGGTTTGGTTGGCACATCGTTAAACTCTTGAAGGTTGCCGTCGTTGTAAGGAATGAGATACTTGTTGGATAGTTGTAAAGCTTGAAATAGGTCCAACTCCACATGCATGATAACTTCTCCACTAAAACTCTTCAGACATGCAACTATCCTTGGGAGTCCTGAATATTTATTGTTGACATTTAGTGATGAATTTTGGGAGTCACTAAAAGCCAATTTTCTTGTAATGTTGCTATAATTTTACCTTTTGAAGTTGAATAAGTGGATATATCAAGGATAGAACTCCGCTCCATGCACATTACATTTTATCAAATTCTATCAACAGAACTAAAATCTTAAGAAAAATTTAACTCTTACCTCAAAAAATACTAAACACATAAATTATTTATAAACTTATCAAACTTGTTTTGCCGTGGCACGTCTTGTGCTAATTTATGTATTTATATTTCAATTACTAATAAAATTGATTTTTTTAAGGCAATTATTTAGTAGTATTGTTTTGTTAAAATATATATTTAAATTATTAAGAAATGACATTTGTTATAGTGTTACTTCTATTTTATCAATGGCATAAAATAAGTTTGTTTCTTCAAAAAAAATAAATATTCATTCTGGTGTTTTATACTCATATTCTATACGTAATGTTTTACTTTTATATATTCACTTATGCCATTATGTTTTTAATAGTGTGAATGAATATTGTGTAATTTTTTGTTATTATTATTTTTTGATCGAATGTTATTATTGTTTTATATATTATTAAAAACTATATATTTGATAAAAAAACGGTTCAATTTAGTTGAGTTCCGGTTTGATCAATTGAACTTTAAACTAGAAGCTCCCCGATTCAATAAATAATCCATTATGATTAACTTGGTTCCAAATATGAAGAGATCATTCAAATAAGATATGCAAATTTATTTTCTGTTCAAAAATAAAAATGCACAATTACTTATTTAGTGTTCACTTATTCATCGATTTGAACTCATTCATACTAAACTCAAAAATAAAGATATCCATAACTTGGAGTATATATATATTGCCTTAAACTCATTCTTTCATGCACATCTCCCATTACCAACATGGAGAAGGAGTGTATGACTAGTAAAGAGGAACAAACTCTCGGCTATATATGGAAAAAAACCACCTTGCCTAGGAAGTAAGACTTGTGATTACAAACAAGAACATGCACAAATGGCTTGCCATGAATTTAATTTGATTATTATTACATATAAGACATAACTTATTGTATTTAAACTCATCTAATTTCATATTTTTAAAAGCTAAAATACAGTGCAAAGCATCACGTGACAATCCATAACATCCCAACTAGGTTGGCACCTTATAGTTATCACCTATCGTTTTTTTTTTTTGGTACATCGGAAGATAAAAAAAACAAAAGCTAAACAACAGTAACAAAATCTCTTAACAACAGTGTCTGAACCTCCACAGGAGGGTTATCTAGATGAACAACACCAATACTCGCGTTCTTAGCCCCATACTTAGTTAGCCAATCCGCAATAGAATTCGCCTCACGAGAGACTTGCTCAATCTTGCAATTCCAGGAGCGCCTTAACAGATTCTGAATTTCTATGAGAAGCTCTCTTAGAGTGTGAAACAGAATCCTGCTATTATCCTTCAAAATGTTAGCTATCTCCCCACAATCAACTTCACAAATAACATTCCGAAAACCCATGGACCAAAGAAGCTCAAGGCCAACCTTTAAAGAAAAAACTTCGGCAAAAACCGCATTGCCCTGACCCTGGACATGGCTGTAAAAACCTTGCAGCCAACTCCCATCTGCATCCCTAACGAAACCTCCAATTCCTGTAGCTCCATTCGTTGGATTAAAACTCCCATCAACATTTAATTTAATAACATTCCTCGGCGGCGGTGACCAAGAGGTCCGCAAGCCCTGAACATCCTCATAGCATGCCCCTGAATCCAAACAATCAACAAAGTCTGCATATTGGTGACACAGGAACCTCCAAGCAACATCAAAGGTCCAAGGACTTGGGTCCAAGGCGATGGAATTTCGCCATCTCCAAATGGACCAAACAGCTGCGGCGAAAAGAATAGCATGAGGACCTGAAATCTGAGCTACTAACCAATTTTGAGGATCATGGTGAGAGAAATAATACCAAGCCGATGAATCTAACTTGTTCCAAATAAGTTTAGATTCAGTGCAGTCCCTTAAGCAGTGGAGCAAGGTCTCAGGCCCGTTGGAACATCGCATGCAAAGATTAGAATTAGAAACACCAATTCTATATCTTTTTTCATTCAAAGGAAGAGCATTATGCAAAGCAAACCACAAAAAGACTTTCACCTTTTCTGATACCTTCAGCTTCCAAACCTTTTGCCAAGGAATATTAGTTATGGAAACACTAGATATACTTCTCTCCAACAACCACGTATAGGCAGATTTAGCACTATACATTCCATCCTCCCAAACCCAATGGTCAAGCTGATTTTCAGGAAAAACCATGGGACATGAAGGCAAAATATTTGTAATATTTTGGTCAATATGAGTGTATAGTGCATCGGTATTCCAGACCCCGTCCTGAGCAACATCTTTTAGACATTTATGAGAATCAACATAATGAACAAAAGAGACTTTCTGAGAAATAGGTCCATGACCCGTCCAATCCACATGCCAAAACAAAGAATGACCATTCCCAATTCTAAATTGAAACCCTTCACGCAATTGATCTCTAGCGTTCAGGATTCCACGCCAAATATACGAGGCTCCTTGCTGTCTTTGAATGTGAAGGATAGAATTTCCATGCAAATACTTACTACTTAACACCTGAACCCACAATTTTTGTTGATGATGCAATAGGCTCCAAACAAGTTTGCCCATCAAAGCCACATTTGTAAGAGAAGAAACCCGCACGCCAAGACCACCCTTATCTTTAGGGAGAATAAATTGAGACCATCTAAGAGTATGCCATCCTCTCGCCTCCGGTTTAGAGGCCCACACAAAATCTCTCGCTCTACGATCCACTTCATTGACAATACTTTGAGGGAGATTAAAGATTTGCATTGAGTATGTAGGCAAAGCTAAGATAACAGATTTAACTAAGCAAATTCTTCCCGCTCTATTTAACATAGCCATCTTCCAAGAAGACAATTTTCTCATAACCCTCTCCACAATATAAAAGAAGTCTTGTTTCCTCAAACATCCACTTACCAAGGGAAATCCCAAGTACTTACCAAGATCAGGGACAAAGTCAATAGGAGAGAGCCTCCTTAACCGATTTCTTAATCCACCGTCCATATGCTTTGAGGACATAGCCTTGGACTTTTGCACATTCACTTTCAGACCTGAGGCAAGACAAAAGTTTTGCATTACCTCTGCCACTAGTTGAATCTGTGAACATTGTCCTTTGCAAAATAAGAGAATATCGTCTGCAAAAAACAAGTGGGATATTTGGGGCCCATTACTAGAAACTTGGATCGGTTTCCAGCTACCTTCAACAACTCTATCTTGTATAAAAGTCGACAGTTTCTCAATGCACAAAACAAATAAGTATGGTGAAATTGGATCGCCTTGTCGAAGGCCTCTTCCCGGTTTAAAACCCTGTAGTCTTACCCCATTCCATAATATAGATAACTCCGAGGAGGTTACACAACTCATAATAAGACTCACAATCACATTGGGAAACTCCATTTCATTAAGAGTGGCCTCCAAAAAACTCCAAGAAATACTATCATATGCTTTCTGCAAGTCAATCTTGAAAGCAAGAGATCCTGCCTTTGACTTTGATTTATGCATGTGATGAACAATCTCATGAGCCAGAATAGCATTGTCTGAAGTTCCTCTTCCAGGAATAAAACTACTCTGCAAAGGACTCACCAACTCATCCAAGAAGGGGCGAAGTCTATTAACCAGAACTTTTGTAATAAGTTTATAAATAACATTACATAAGCTAATTGGGCGAAAGTCACCCAAAGAGGTTGGACAGTCTCCTATAGGGATCAACCCCACAAGCGTCTCGGCAAGTTTATCTGGGATAAAACCATTCATAAAAGCATCACGTACTGTATGCCACACTTCATCCCCCACTTTGTCCCATCAGGTCCAGGAGCTTTAAGAGATTTCATACTCATTAGGGCTGTCTTGACCTCCTCTTTAGTAACATTCTCCAACAAAACTTTCCTTCCATCCTCACTCAGTTTAGCAAGTGACAGAGTAACGAAGGGACTAGGATTATCTTCATGGCCGCAATCAAGAACCATTGACTTCAGCTCCTCCACATTGTCACACCAAGAACCATCTTGTTTCTTCAATTTATGAATTCTGCTCCTCTTTCTTCTAATAATGGTTTGTGCATGAAAATATTCAGTATTTCTATCTCCAAACCTTACCCATTTGTCTCTTGATTTTTGGAACCAAAGTATCTCTTCCTGCTTTAGCACCTCTCGATATTCTGTTTGTAATGCCTTCTCAAACTGAACAAGATCTGATGTAACTCTAACATCTAGCTCCCGTTGCACACCCCTCAAACGCCCCTCAACCCAACGCTTTTTGTGAAAGATATTACCAAAAATGTGCTTGTTAAAATTCTCTGAATCAGCAGCAAGCTTCACCAACTTAGAGTCAATCGGAACTTCATTATTCCACGCATTCTCTACAACCGCAGCATAGTCCGGATGTCTGGTCCAACCAGCATTAAACCTAAAAGGCCGGTCAAACCTCTCAGGAACCCAAGCAGAGCACTTCATCACAAGCGGACAGTGGTCTGAATAAACTCTATTAAGCACTTGAATAAACGCCTCAGGAAAGAGGGTGAGCCAATCATGGTCAGCTAACCCTCTATCGAGTCTCTTCGAAAGCCGGAGAATGCCATGCTCTTTACGATGCCAAGTGAATTTAGGGCCAACAGCCCCAAGATCATGTAACCCACAAAAATCCATCATGTTAGACATTAGACCAGCTCTATTAGGAAGAAAATTTCCGCCACGAACTTCTGAAGGATAGAGAACTTCATTAAAATCGCCAATAAGCATCCAAGGTTGGACAATGGTCTCCCTCAAATTCACCAAGTAATCCCAAAGCCCTTCTCTACTAGAAGCCACTGGAGAAGCATAAACAGCACTACACATCCACTGAACAGAATCACGGGTCAAACTGAAGGTTACAACTTGATTATGAACATCATGAAGATCTAGCTGGCAAGAGAAGGTAGCATGAGACAACACCCATATGCCACCTCCATGCCCGGAGGCCTCATCTAAGAATTTAGGCACATATCCTTGCCTTCTCCAAAAATTCGCAACTCTTGAAAATAAACAATGAGTTTCTACCAAAATAATAATATCTGGCTTCCACTTACGCACAAGCTCCCTGACCACATGCTTCCCATTATTATTAACAGCACCACGGATATTCCATGATAAAAGAGTAAAATCTTTGAAACTCTCCGTCATTGCAACTACCACAAATTAATCCTCATTTGCAAATTAAAGCTATAAAGGTTTGTCCCTATTCATCAACTTTGGTCTGTGAATTTCAACAAACACAAGGGAATATGGCTACTAACAAGACTCAAGTTTCACAATCAAACAGATCAACCATATAATGAAATACTCAAAAAGCCAGAAAGAGCGACTATAACAAGAATCAGAAAATAATGTAAAGAAATCCTGCCGAATGGAAAAACAATGCGCTCACAGAGGAACCTTAGAGGAGAAACTCGGGAGCGAAAACAAACCTCAACAGCCACAGAGTTTCATATATCAATCGCTTTGCCAAAACCGGTCCCTAACCGATAGGATCCCCCGTTGCCGGAGAACCCGTGCTAGGACTTTAAACTCTCGTTTCATATATCACCTATCGTTTGCAGCACTATAAAATTATTATTAATATAATAAAAATGAATACATATATAGTTTAAGACGACTAAACCAAATCCAAATTAAAACAATCAATGACTCTCAAAAGCGTAAAGAATACCTAAATAATACAAGGAAATAAAAACCCCTAATTAATTTGATGCATTTCACCATATGGAGCAGTTGGGTTGTAGTCCTTATAAAGAAGAGGATGGAATTTTCCATCCCATTGAGTTGTGTCATGGATGCTTCTTCTTTTCTTCTTAGTTGCATCAACTTGAGCTTGGCGAAAGAAGTACTTTTGAGCATGACTAGCCACTTGCTTTGATGTTTTTGTAACAATATGTTTTGAAATCGCTTTCCATTTTCCCTGACCATAATTCTTGAGCCCTTGAAGAAATAACCTATATAAAAAAACAAGAGGGGAAAACAAAATTTAAGGGTATAAAAAATATAAATATTGTTTTATCTAAATTAATGCAACACAATTTAATTGGATTTTTTATGGTTTATGATTACGACCAAAATCAAAATTCTCTTTCTGAACAAAATAAACATGTCAAATATCCATAGAAATAAAGTTATCAGGAGAATTTCAAAGAAAATAAAAATTATAAATGATATATATATATATGAGATAAAAATTATAATTCACTTTTAAAAGTTAATAAATGGTCTACGAGGGTTCGAACTTTGATCCTTAAATGTTTTACATATAAAGCCTCTATCAACTGAGTTAAAACTCGCTCTATGTATTTCTATCTCTATTTTTTTTTTGACACATAAAAACTTATATCATTTCATTATTCAATAATAGAGTTAATCTCTATGTATTTCTATCTCTATTATAGGGTAGAATTGGTGTATAGATATACAAACATATTTTCCTTAAAGAAGTTAAATAGCTTTAGTAAATATGTAAAATAAGAGTTAATTATAATTTCTCAAATAAATATATATACCTATGTTCTTCAGGATTCCAATGCTCCACTTTCTTCTTTAAATTATGTGTAGGGACGTGGACATTGTTGTGATCCTCAACTGAACCTTTGTATTTAAAAGTGAGATTATTTGACAAAAGTGGAGATCGAATGCGAGCGATATTGGCATCATAAAACAATTGTTGGTAGATTTCTTTCTGTTCTTCATGTGATTCTGTAGAAACAAGAGCTACCAATTTATTTGAGAAACATTCCACAAAAGCATCCGATGATAATTGATCCATTCTTGAAAGTCTTGTACATAAAGAGGCTTCACTTTCTATCACTATATTTACTCAAGTTCTCTAAATTAATGCTTCTCTTAATATTACTATATATAGTTATTCAAGCTCTCTAAATCAAGTGTCATGTAAGATATTTTTCTAAAAAATTGATAAGGTAAGTTGATAGATAGTTGCGACTATATTTTAAATCATATGAGACGTCTCGTATGTTTTAAAATATCAAATAAAAAAATAATTTAAAATTTATTTCATGAATTTAGTTTAGTTGGTAAGATTCTTTTTTTTTTTCCTTTTTGATGATAATAGTTGGTAGGATTCTTACTAGTATTTGACTATCTTACTAAAAAATAAAATCAAAATTGTAATGGTAGGTTTTTATAAAAAAAAAATCCAAATTTTAAGTTTATTTTTTTTTTGGTTTTCACTCACTATTTTATAGGAGTTTTTTTTCACGTACTATATATAATTTTTTTTTTCTAAGGATAAGATAGAGCATTTTTTCTAACAAGATTTTATTTTAGAGTAGCTTCTCCAAAACATAGGAAATATTTTTGACTATTGATAATTGAGAAACTCTTACTTAATCACAGACCCTTTACCAAAAAAAAAAAAGCACAAACCTAATATTTTTCATTTGGCCATATCTAACAAGACTCTCACACCACATACATTTAATAAAACATAAGTAACTCAAAGAGTATGGTTAAGCGGTTGGGCTCATCCTTCCTTAACTAAGTGTCGTGAGTTCGATCCTCGCCTACGGAGAAACTTTAAAAACTTATATAAATAAATAATATACAATTATTTCTACGGAGTTTCACTACCAACATTATAAATAATAATTCAAAGGAAGAAAAATCAAGAGATAGAGACAAAAATAGTTGGAAGAGAACAATTTGATGCTTCTAAGAATTACTAATAGAGAAGAAGAGAAAATATGTGGAAATTAAAAAATTGGAGTAGTGAAAAATTTAAAAATAAGAAAATAAATTTGTAATAAGTAGGTATTAAACTATGTCATAGGTGCTTAAAAATATCATTAATACTACAATTGAAATAAATTTAAGATTTTTGGTGGGGGCTTGAGCCCCCAATCCATCCTACCTAGATAAGCCCCTAGACACCCTGATCTCGATAAAAAAAATATAAGGTGTCATATCTAATGACTTTTATCTTGTTTTATCTTCTTTTTTTATATATTTTTTTAAAATTTAAATCCTTCTCCACCCCTCTCTCTCTTTCAAAAATCCCAACCAAACACACTTTTGAAAAAAATAGCTCGGATTTTTTAATTTATGGAAAATGCTAACTGTTACTCCCGGGACACTGGTTAATGTAACAAATATAATAATATGACATTGGAATTTGTGCAGTCAACTCCTCCAAAGTCTAAAAAATGTTATTTTTTAATTCAAAACTTTATTTTTTTGGTTTCTTTAACCAATGCCCCGGGAGCACTGGTTAGCATGACCATTAATTTATTTAGTTGATATTCTCTAGTTCCTAGTAAAAGGGCTCTATAGTAGTCTATAGTGTGCAATAAATAAAGTTTGACAAAAAAATTATTTATGAATAAAATTCGGAGGTTTTTTAAATTAATCTTTTGGTTAAACTCATTAATTAATCACATGAGCATAATACCTTAATTAGCTGCACTGTTGAGAAAATGAACATTTTTATGTTCATAATGGTTAGAAATGGATAAATCACATTGTAGTGTGAATTGAAAAAAGTGGGATTGAGTCCCACGTTGGAAAGAAAAATGAACAGTTATTAAGGCAACAACCACCAGTCGAAGTTTAGTGTAAATTGTTACTGCTACGTTTTTTCAAGCAACTTGCACTGGTGGATGTTATGTTGTTTTTATGTCATTTTCGGAGTCTGCATTGGATTCCTGCTGACTCAACTCTAACCATATTCTCCTATTGATTTAGTAACGGACAAGTAATAATGTCACTTAATTGTGATTAATTCCTTGTCTCTCACTTGAATACCACTTATTGCTTGTCTTCTTTACTCCTATATAGAGACATTCTTTTTCTGAAAAAAGATAGAAAATCAATTCTTCTCTTCTTGCTGGCCGCCCACTTCTTCACTCTAAATATTATATTTTTTGCTTTTCGATTGTTTCAGAGAATCGATAATTCATTATCGATATTGACTGGTTTTCGTTGAAACCATCGAAGGTGTTCTTCTGCCCGTAAACTACAGTGCAGTGGTTTACGGTATTCATCTGAAACCATGTAGAAAACGGTCATGGCTTGACTTAATTAGATTGGTCTCCCTAGAATGTAGTTGTACATCGATTTACAATCTACTACACCATGAAATATGACTTTACAATCTTTTTATTTTCTTGTCTTCCTATACTTACCAAGAGCTCCATGTACCCCAAGGTTTGGTTGGGACATCGTTAAACTCTTGAAGGATGCCATCGTTGTAAGGAATGAGATACTTGGTAGATAGTTGTAAAGCTTGAAATAGCTCCATCTCCACATGCATATAGCTTCTCCACTATAACTTTCTAGACATACTACTATCCTTGAGAGTCTTGAATATTTTTATTGTGGACATTTAGCTACAGACGTCTGACATTTAGTGATGAATTTTGGGTGCTACTAAAAGCCAATTTTCTTGTAATGTAGTTAAAATTTCACCTTTTAAAGTTGAATAAGTGGACATATTAGGGATCGAATTCCGATCCCTGCATGTTACATTTTATCAAATTTTATCAACTGAACTATACTCCTGAGAAAAATTCAATTCTTACCTCAAAAAATACTAAACACATAAATTATTTATAAACGGATCACACTTGTTTTGTTGTGGCACGTCTTGTGCTAATTTATGTATTTATATTTCAATTACTAATAATATTGTTTTTTTAAGGCAATTATTTAGTAATATTGTTTAATTCAAGTATATATTTAAATTATTAAGAAATGACATTTGTTATAGTGTTACTTCTGTTTTATCAATGGCACAAAATAAGGTTGTTTCTTAAAAAAAAATGATATTCATTCTTGTGTTTTATACTCATATTCTACACTTAATCTTTTACTTTTATATATTCACTTATGCCCTATGTTTTTAATAGTGTGAATGAATATTGTGTAATTTTTTGTTATTATTATTTTATATATTATTTAAAAATATATATCTTAATCTTAATCTTAATTATTATAAAAGTTGTTAAGTATGCAAACCCTTATTTTAACCCTAATTGCTAATCCTAATGAGTAGTATTAATTACTCCTAACCAAATCAGCTAAGTCCAAAAACAATACAAACCAGTTTTAGTATCAATTAAAAAAAAAAAAAGATCAGTCATTTATTATGATCTAGAGCACGTGAAAAAGAATAGGAAACAGAACTGGTATTGGAAATAGAACAGCAAGCACGCGCGCGCAGTATCCCTTTCCAACGCCATCTCTTCTCCATGGTTTCTTCTCTCCATCTCTCCCTCAACATAAAAGCTGAAATCAAGTATCCTATCCATTCACTTGGCATCACCTCCGATGATTTCAACCCCAACGCCTTCTCCAATGAAACCCTCTCCACAAACCCTCCTCATAACTTTTGTTCTTGGCCCTTTTTGTTCTTGATTTTTAAAAACGTTTGTCTAACTCTTTTCTTTTTCAATTGATATGATTTTGCAGCGCCAAAGGGGGACAATGGCAATGAGAAGAAGAACGGCGATGCAGAGCGGTGCTAGGCAGCGTTGGGTTGGATGTGGATGGCAGCGACTAAGAGAAGAAAATGGAAGAGTTGTTACGGTGAAGAGCAAGGAAATAGAGAAACATGTTTTACTTTTTTTTCTTCTTCTTTTCAATATTTAATCTCATCCGATGTTTGTTTTCCAACTATAATATGATTTTTGCATCACAAAGGGTGACTTATGTGAGAAGAACAGAGGTGATTTATGGAGTGAAAAATATTCTATTTGCGTAAGTTTTTTAACTTTACTTACTTCTCCTTTTACATGTTCGATGAAATGCCTCATTGAATATCACTATATATCACCCCTCATGTTGAAAATTGTATCCACTCATTGATTTCTTTTCTTTTATTGTGAAATTGTTTTGACACCACTCATGTTATTTTTTATTACAATTTTGTTTTTATAGTTTTAGGCTTTGCAAATTGTCCTGCATGTAGTTTTTCCACTATGTTTCATGCATATGAATAATGTTAAGATTAAACATGAAGAATTTTCAAGTATGTGTTGGAAGAAATAAAATATTGTGAATCAAATGATATTTGAGAAGCCTACATAGTTAAAGAAATATGTGTATGCCATGAAGTGTGATTATGAGAGAGTATTGTACTAATTTGGTTTTAGTAAATTACTTCATATCTTCAATGTTGACTATCCGTTTAGTTTTACTTTAACAGGATATGATTGTTTCCTTTATGTTGGAATGCATTAACTTTGAGTTTTCATGTACTTCATATGCTAATCAAATAGAATGAAGAACAACAACGACGTTGTTGAAGAAAAACACAGATCTATAACAAGAGAGAGAAAGATGACTGCGACAACAACAACAGTATTTCAATCGGTTAACCTTTCCAGTTTTTATTTGTTTCCCTTTTTAAAGTAGTATCTATTTGCTATGAATATTGAGCTACTTCTCTAAAAAGCATGGTCCATTATGATATGTTTCATGAGAATGTTTCTACTCTTATAGATTTTCCTTTTTGCGGGTATATTGTTTCATTGTCTCTACTTTATTGTTTTGGTGTGCCAACTGCCAACTATATATAAAGATTTTTTTTTATATTTTGCAGTGTATAATATCAAACCTCTATTCTATAATGAGTTTTGTTCTTTTTTAATTTTGCATTTCTATTGTTTCTTTTTGTTCTATGTTGTGTGGTTTTAGATTCTGATTTGATGTTGAATAGGAAGAAATCATGTGAACCTGTTTTAACATGTAAACTGAAGGAGCATCGGTGCTGGCCTTCAATTTCCTGTTGACTGTATGGTTGCCAATTCTCATTTTTACCTCACTGTTGAGGTAATTTTTTATCACCATTCTTATTCATGTGAAACTCATTTGCATTTGAGGATCATTAGTTTATCTTTTTAACCTTTTTCTTAATCATATTTGTTTTGACTTGAATCTTAATCACACAAAGTTTGCACTTATATTGTACAGTGAAATTCAAGTTCCATCTAATAATATGATTGAGCTTGAAGAAATTCTTTTGTCAATACTTGGAATGACATGTCTATAAACATTATAACTTGATTTTATTTAAGATTTGGATCTATAATTTATGAGTATAGTTTATATTAGTTGAAATAGTGGGTAAATCATAACAGAGGAGCTTCATTGACATGTGAGATTTGTATTTGAGCAGCTCATGATACATCTAGCATCCATATCAAGTTCTGAATATCACCCTCAAGTATAACTTTTTTTCTCTTCCACTTAATCACTATCTTTTGTACTTACGTCATGTCTGAAAATTTGACCAAATTATGTCACATTTTCTCCTGGTTTTTCAGGTTGTCACTTCTTTATATGTCTCCTTTATGGCCATTGTTTTTCATCTCCTCTCATGGTGAGAATAAGCTATAATCACTGCCTCTTATTTGAACTCTTCCTTTAACATTTCTCATGATAAATTGACACACATTATTTACAAGAACAAGTACAAAACACGTATGAAATTGTTCCTATATACATTTAATAAAAATTTTGCTTAAAAAATTAAAATAAAAAAGTAAAGAGCAGAAAAGTTGACGGTAATTAAATAGCTCTCTCCCCTCTCTTCCATTTGCATCTTACTCTTTTCCTCCCTTTATCTCAATGACTTTTGCAGGCAATGAAGGAAATTTAACTTTGGGCATACATTTTTCTCCATTTCTTCCATCTAATTTGTTTTAGGAGTTAGTTTTATATTTGATATGGGTGTGATATTTGGCTTTGCAATATGGTTTAAAGGAAATGATGGATCGATGGAGCTTCTGATGGTTCAACAAAAAGCTATTGTATAAACTCTACTGTCTTTGAATTTTATTACATTATTATATTATAATTTTAGCAAATATTGAATAAATTTTACTCATCAAAGCATTGAAATATCATATTATAGTACGTGCTTTGTAATTGTAGCCATTCAATGTTTTCAATGAAAATAATTACTAAATGCCAAGTGAAGTAATGCTTATTTTATGCTCTCATATTTATACCACAAGAGACCAAATCATAGATATATGTATTAGTGGTAAGTCTTGATAAATCTTTATAAGACGAGGATATCATGTATGAGTGGTTTGCATAATGAGTCCTATTGTAAACTTAAAAATTTGTGGAATAATTGGAATAACATATGCAATTTTACTTTAATTTTTATTTCTTTTAGAAAACTTTAAGTTAGTATAGTTAAAATTCATGAAATAGGTGGTTCTCATAATGATATGACCGACATTTACGTAACACATGTGTCTAAGAGCCAATGTTAGTCTTCTTTTTTTTTTTGAGGCAAGCCAATATTCGTCACTTAAATATGCTGTAATTTATCTTTTTCGATCGAGGAAAAGTTACGGAATAATAATATATGAAGGAGGTGAAAATATAAATGTAATTGGAAATAATGTTTACAGAGAAGTGTTTCAAAATGTTAAATAGGTAGCTACTACAATATTGAAAAGGAAATAATTTTATTATTTATGCTAACTAAAATTGTCTTTAAGTTTTGCTTTCAAATTTTAATAAATAATTTGAATATAACATGCCGCATTCTAAAATACCCGGGTAACGCGCGGGTTATTATCTAGTTAGATAAAAAACGGTCCAATTTAGTTGAGTTACGGTTTGATCAATTGAACTTTAAACTAGAAACTCACCGATTCAATGAATAATCCGTTATGATTAGCTTGGTTCCAAGTATGAAGAGATCATTCAAATAAGATATGCTCACTTATTTTCTGTTTAAAAAAAATTCACAATTACTTATTTAGGGTTCACTTATTCATTGATTTGAACTCATTCACACTAAACTAAAAAAAAATGGACAATATATATATTGCCTTAAACTCATTCTTTCATGCACATCTCCCATTACCAACATGGAGAAAGAGTGTATAACTAGTAAAGAGCAACCAACTCTCGGATATACATGGAAAACAAAACCACGTTGCCTAGGAAGTAAGACTTGTGATTACAAACAAGAACATGCACAAAAGACTTGCCATGAATTTAATTTGATTATTAGTACATATTAGACATAATTTATTGTATTTAAAGTCATCTAATTTCATATTCTTAAAAGCAAAAGCAAAAATACAATGCAAAGGCATCACATGACAATCCATAACATCCCAACTAAGTTGGCACCTTATAGTTATCACCTATCATTTGGAGCACTATAAAATTCTTATTAATATAATAAAAATGAATACATACTTTGAAACGACTAAATCAAATTCAAATTAAAACAATCAATGACTCTCCAAAGCGTAAAAAACAACTAAACAACACACGCTACAACATTTTTGACCTACGAGAACCCCTAAAATTCGCTAGCTAAAAAAACCGTTCTGGTATTGTGTTGTAATTGAGAACGGTTTTCGGATTGTGTTGTATTAGAGTATAAAAATTTTACAAATTTTTTACAACGGCTCTGAACCGTTCTCGTATAGTAAACGAGAACGGTTTTCTATTTACCTTTTATGCAAACATGTAAAAACCGTTCTAGTATAACTGTTTATTATTTTTTATAAAAATTAATAAAACCGTTCTCTTATTATAGGTAAACAAACGGCTCTGAACCGTTCTCGTATAGTAAACGAGAACGGTTTTATATTTACCTTTTATGCAAACGCGTGAAAACCGTTCTAGTATAATTTTTTATTATTTTTTATAAAAATTAATAAAACCGTTCTCTTATTATAGATAAACAAAATTGTAAAACCGTTCTTGTATTATGTTAAATGAGCGCGAATTATAGTTTTGAGAGAAAATTTCATTTCCTCTAAAAAAATTTATTAATTTGTTTGAAGTGATAAAAGAAAGATAAGCTTCACTACCAAAAACTCAAAAGCTTTACCTAACAAAAACTTAAAAGCTTCATATAATCAGTAGCTTCATATAATCAGTTCTAGCTCCCTCACGTACCAATAAAATAAAAAAAAATCAATTGTCCCTCAAAAATCAGTAGCCGTCGTCGAACATCAGAATCGCAATCGCTCAATTGAACAATCAGTAGCCGTCGTCGATCAGTGAAGAGATTCTGAATCCGTGAGCGATTGCGATTGTTCAGAATCTCTTCTCCCTCACAATCACACATTCAGAATCGCTCGCAATCGCAATTCGTCACACTATTCTCCATCGCAATCGCAATCGCAAAAGTTTCACTGTTCAGAATCTCTTCTCCCTTACAATCACAGATTCAGAATCGCTCACTGTTCGCAATTCTTCACACTATTCTCCATCGCACCGTGCTCCATCGCTCACTGTTTCGTTCGCTCGCTGTTCTCCATCAATTCACCGTCACAATCGTTGTTTCGTCACCTTCGCCGTTTCAGTATGAAAACCCTTTGAAGGTAATCTTTCATCTCTGCTTATAAGTTATTTCTATCTCTTTATAACTAGGATCTTGAACTTTATCTCTGCTTATAGAAATAGAAATAGCTTCAAAGGGTTATCGTTTAAGCTAGGATCTTTATAACTAGGAAATAGCTTATCTCAGCTATTGAAGTTTATCTCAGCGTGAAAACCCTTTTAAGCTTGAAGTTTATCTCTGCGTATAGTAATTTAATATCGTTTTTCCATCTCTTTATAACTACGATCTTGAAGTTTATCTCTGCTTATAGAAATAGCTTAAACGAACATAAGTAATTTAAACGAACAATATTTTCTGTCATGCTATGGTCTCTGGTAGTAATTCTGGTTTTGGGATAGGGGCTGTGTATTGCTATTTAGATTTGCAATGGTGGATCAGTGTGTAGTGTTAGTTTGTTTAAGTGGGTATATATTGTGTGGTAACAAAGTCTGCTATGAAGAAAATATATTAAGTAATCACATGTAAATTGGTGTTTGATTAAGGGGCTAGCATACAATGTATTGATTGTGACTTGTAATTTTGGCATATCTTATGCCTTATTAATATTAATATTTTTTGGCTTTTTCATAAAAAAAATTTAAACGAACAATAGTAATTAAAACGAACAATAGTAATTTTTTCATCTCTGCTTATAGAAATAGCTTAAACGAACATAAGTAATTTAATTTGCAATGCACAATTGTTTTTGTTTTTTTAATTATGAATGGGTCCTAATCAAAGTATATGATTAGATTTGTACAAAAGAGTGTGGATCCTACTCGTGTCTTACACCTGATAATGTTCCTATTTTATGTTTTATAATAGCAGACACATTAATTGTTAGTTGTGAGTGGGTGAAGGAGAGTGATGCATAGACTCCCTTGCATATAAATTTTCATGTATAGGTGTATAGGCATTTTTCTTCAAGCACTGTAGTGATTAGCTGTATAGGCATTTTCATGTATAGGTGTATAGGCATTCAAAATTGATTAGCTGTTATAAATTGTTTGTGTTTTTAGTAGTTCATTACTCTATTATATATATGAGTGTTTCAAGTTGATTTATGAATTAATTTTTTTGATGTGGTGATTGAATAGATGACTAGAAAGGTGTTGAATGTTGATTGTTTAAGCTTTGATTGTTTGATTGGATTTCGGTTTTCTATTATAAATTGATATTTCTTTGATTTAGTGTATCATTTTGATTTTTCCCTTGTATGTTTTTGTAGACACTCGATATTGTCGCGGAGAATCCAGATAAGTTTCGAGTTGTCGCTCTTGCAGCTGGTTCAAACATTACTCTTCTTGTAGATCAGGTAAATACTTTGCTTCAACCATGTATTGGAACTTTGGACTGGTTTGTTTCGTTAGCTGTAATGAAAATCATCTTCTGTTTTCAAAAAACTCGGGTTCATTCTTGAGCTTTTATGATAGGTTTCATAAAAAAAAGTTCTTGTAAAACTTTTGTTGAGAAATCTTAAGAGACTAAACAAGTTTTAGATCTAAATTGATTAGTATGGTTTTAGCAACACTGCAATAGATATGTGTCAAGTGCTTGCCTGAACAATTAAGTCAGCTACATCTTTGTGTGATTAGGAAAACCTGTCGAAGATACATGGCAAGCCTTGGTTATTCTTCCCTGAATAACCTGTCGAAGAATCATAGTTTTTTAAGGCCATGTGATTAGGAAAACACTATCTTTGTCAGTCTCTTGATTTTTTGCTCATCAATGATTTGGTTTTTTTTTAATCATTTGTATTAATTAGTACTACTAATACTGTTTAATTTTCATATGCATACCACCATAGTTAATTTATATCTTGTGTGTGATTTAGCAATGATAATGCATCAGTAATCAAGGTTAGATTAAGTGATGCACAAGAGCTCCACTATAATGCATCTTTTAATTTATCATTAGTTACTTTGACACTCAAACCATCTGATAATGTAATATATCAAATCCATATATTAATGTAATGTGTAAAGCTTCATCAGTAATCAAGGTTAGATTAAGTGTAAGTGATGTATAAAGCAAATTTTGAGAGAGCCTTAACATTTTTGTCAACATTTGTGACCTTTTTATGATAAATGTTATTTCTCGCTATAAAATACGGTCCAGCTAGCTAGTACGGTGTTTTGTATTTTTGTCTGGTGTCCGCTCAGTGCATCTTGTGCTCGGATACCGGTTCTAGAAAAATATTTGCAAATTCACAAAATAAAAAGGCTAGTCTTAGTATTAGAGTTAATTTACTATTAGCATCTTAAGTAGTTAATTTATGTAGTAATGAATAAATGAAATGTGTTGAATTTGTTTGATGGAATATTTCATTGGTGTCTTTAAATATATGAAACAAATTTCACAGTTGGAGTTACTATTATAAGACTGAGATACAGTTCATGTCTTTCTAAAGATTAGAGCTATTGCACATATGCTTTATCCTATTACATCCATTAACAATCAAATAAATAAAAGTTTACACGTGGCTGCATTCCTTGGGCACAAAGACAATTCCTTTAACATTTGGAGCTTAGTACTCTTGAATTCTGCATTATATATTTTGCAAATTGAAACTCACATTCGACTTATTAGAGTTTCTGTACTTATACGAGTACTTGTGAGACCTACTGTGAGATTGTTTTGAAATTATTCTTATAAGCTCTCTAGGATAATTTATTGTCTTTATGAAAGTAAGTTATATATAAGCACTTTATGACAAGTGTGTATGTTATAAGCGCTTAATTAGTGAATAAGGAGATTCTACAAGTTTTAGTTCTCTCTAATATAATTTAATTTAATTTTTTTAGGAATTATAATAACTGTCCAGCTTTGGAGAATTCATTTGAC
Source organism: Trifolium dubium (assembly GCA_951804385.1). Classification (NCBI taxonomy): domain Eukaryota; kingdom Viridiplantae; phylum Streptophyta; class Magnoliopsida; order Fabales; family Fabaceae; genus Trifolium; species Trifolium dubium. Next base: position 16,126,068 of record OX638069.1, on the reverse strand, counting down.
AACATTTGCTGCTATTCACGAAGGTGTGTGCGATTACGAAAGGTACATTTTCTGGTTTGCTTATTGATTTTAGTGTATTTTTAATTTACAATTGTTGTCATGGGGGTTGTGTGGTTCTACTTTATTGTGTAAATAGGTTCTGGTGCTAGTTGTGTAATGGTGTTAATGTATGTAATTTAGTTTAGCTAGCGTAAATTTGTATGGTTCTTGTACATGTGTGTGGTATATCATTAACTTAGACTAGTTTGTGTGCCTAACTTACCAATCTGAAACTAAATTTGTGCCTAACTTACCAATCTAAAACTGAAACTAATTGTAAATTAGGAATATTATGCATATAAAGATACAACAAGTTTTACAGGGTTTTATAAATAAGGGCCTTTATTGGAGCCTTTATATTTTGATCAAAGATGTACTAACTTTCCATTAAAATTATTTTCCATTTATGGTAGTCTTCTTGTAAATCCGATGGACAAAGAATGGACAAAATCGGCTAGAGAGAGTAAAGAGTACGGTTATGGTCTTGATTTTTTTCTAAATTACGCATACACCAAAGAAAAATCCCGTGGGTTAGAGATTACTTGTCCTTGTGCTAATTGTTACAATAGCAAGTGGTTTACAAGGGATATAGTAAGAAGTCATTTAATAGCATTTGGATTTCAAAAAGGATATGATGTTTGGGTTCGACATGGTGAGAAGAAACCGAAACCCGGTGATTTTAATGATAATTACACGAATCTTGAAGAGGATCTCTTTGACGATATTGATGGCCTATTGCATGACAAATTTAGAGATGTTGTGCAAGAGGAGAATGAAGTTAATGTAGGCCTCAACGAAGATGCAAAAAAGTTCTATAATCTAGTCGAAGAAGCCAAACAAGATTTGTATCCAGGTTGTAAAAACCACAACACCGACTCTTTTGAAAAGAAATGAAGAAATTGCAAAACTTAAAAGAGAGCATGCTGACGAGGTCAAACAGGTAAGGGAAGAAATGGAGGAGAAACGTCGTCAAGATAAGGAAGAAATGGAAAGAAAAATACAACTTCTTCTTAAAGCAGTTGTGGGTCAAAACACCGAGTTAGATATGGAGGCTCTGGCGGCTTTGATATCAGCTCCTACAACTGATGCTAACAGTGTCTTACGTTCTTCTACATCAACACATGCTCCAAATGATAATGAAGTAAGATTTTAGCTCCATTCATTTACTTGTTTTTGCTAATTGTTGTAAATTATGTTTGCATTTAATTTTCAGCTTATACTAGCATAACGGCTTATCATGTTGAGTGATTATGCATAGGTTGTTTCTAATATAGCTGAAGATAAACTTTGCTGAAAATAAGCTGAAAATAGCTTCTGAACATGTCATAAGCTGTTTTTATAAGTTCTCTGATTCACAAGTGCTTATAGATTATATAATGTCCTTATAAGTTCTCTGATTCATTGGTCTATGATTATGATATATTATATAGAATGTATTTCTGTTTATTAAGTTCATTGGTCTGTGCTTATGATAGATTATAAAATATCAGTTAGTTTGACTTCATAAGTGCTTATGATAGTAAATAAGCTCAAATAAGACAATTCAATCATTATTACCAATTTCTGTCACGAAAGTAACCTACTGAATCATTATTATCAAATTGAAATACGCATATTACACTTGGTTTAGTAGGTTACTTTAATTTTGTGACTGAAATTGTTTATATGATTGAAGAAACTCCATCTTGCTTGTTTATATATGTATCCACTACATGAACATTTGATGCCTCCTTGCTTGCTACACTATCTAAGAACTGTGTTGCTATCAACTATATGTTCCCATAGGGAATGAACAACTATAAGAACTATGTTGTTATCTATTTTTTAGTATAAATTTTTAATAAATTTAATATAATTTAGTTTTTGGACCAAAAATACTAATCTCACTGGTAATTTATGTCAGGATCCACCGCTGACTCTAGACCAAAGGCCTTGGCTTATCTTTTATGTACAAACTAGAACATTGACTAATACTTCAAATATATGTTAAAAGAATTTCTCCCATTCATTTAATTGTTCCTATAGACAAAGAATGAATTATGTTAGCTGTAAATTCAAACTTTTTTCATGTTTTCCGTTTGTTTGGGGACTACAGCTGTAGAATTTATTAGTAGCATTCAAGGTTAATGTTCATGAGTGATTTTTATTTTTATAAGATACCTTGTCTTCATTATCATTCTGCTCTTATTAAATATATATAAATACCCTTGATGTTCACAGGTCAATGACTAATAGGACCACATTGCTTTCATTATAGTTAATTAGCTAGTACTACTTATAATAAAGTAGGATTTACTAATTCCATTGATTGAATTTTAATTATATTATATTACTCTTATTTTGCAGATGATGAATAATGATGGTATTGATGAAGAAATGCAGGATTTTGAAGATAATGACATGTGATGTTTAAGTTTCTATATATAATAGGATATATTTTGAAGATATTAGTTTGATTGAGATTGATTCTCATTAAGATAAATTAAAGATGTTATGGTCTGTATCATTTTGATGATGTTTTTGTTTTTTTGGTAGGCACTCATTTTGATGATTTTAATTTGATTGTGAATTATTGAAATTAGGATATACATTAAAAGATCCAACAACTTTATGTTGATAAATATTAATGTTATTTTGATATATGAATGAGTTATAATTAATTTATTTAAATGTTGTAATTTTTTAATTTAAGATCATATTATGCTAATAATCTATACCAAAAAAAAATATTATGCTAATAATAATTATTTATTTATAATTTTTTTTAAACTATTAATTTCTGGTTCTGTCAAAAAAAAAAAAAGGTTTTGCAACGGTTGTAAAATGTTGCTGCATCTACAAAAACCGTTGTCGTAGGCTATATAACAAAAGGTATACAAGAACGGTTTTCAGATGGAGAACGGAAAGAAACCGTTCTATAAACTAAATCAATAAGAACGGTTTTAAGTTGGAGAACGGAGTGAAACCGTTCTATAAAATAAATCAATAAGAACGGTTTTCAGTTAGAGAACAGAGTGAAACCGTTCTGTAAACGACATCAATAAGAACGGTTTCCAGATGGAGAACCGAGTGAAACCGTTCTGTAAACTATATCAATAAGAACGGTTTCCAGTAGGAGAACTGAGAGAAACCGTTTTCATATCCTATCACAAACTGTTCTATAAACCAAATCAATAAGTACGGTTTTTATCTTAAAACGAATAAAAACCGTTTTGGTTGGGAAAATCAAACACCGTTCTCTTAGCTACGCTACAAGAACGGTTAGATGTTTGGCGTTGCATTTGGGTAGAAAACCGTTCTCCAAGGCTAAGACAACGCCTCAGTATAAGACAGTTTTAAAACCGTTTTGGTAGCCTATAAGAACGGTTTTTACACATTTCGCAACGGTTTTCAGGCGTTGTTGTAGGACGAAAATGTTGTAGTGACAAGGAAATAAATACTCCTAATTAATTTGATGCATTTTACCATATGGAGCAGTTGGATTGTAGTCCTTATAAAGAAGAGGATGAAATTTTCCATCCCATAGAGTTGTGTCATGGATGCTTCTTCTTTTCTTCGTAGTTGCATCAACTTGAGCTTGGCGAAAGAAGTACTTTTGAGCATGACTAGCCACTTGGCTTAATGTTTTTGTAACAATGTGTTTTGAAATTGTTAGACTACTTGGCTATCACTTAGAAGGGGGGTTGAATTAGTGACCCTTTTAAACAATGTGTTTTTAAAAAACTTTTCAACTCGAATGCGCGGAAGTTCACCGGATCGGTAGTCTCTTTGCACCCACTTGATCAAAGAAAAAGTAGTATTAAGCCTTAGTACGTATGATGATAAATCGATTAAAGTAAATGTTTCGTAATCAAATATTTAAGACAACTTCACACAACAAGTTCAACAATCAAGTATTACACAATCACAATTCAAGCACAAATCAATTGATTTTTACGAACACGTATGATCGTAAAACTCAATTGATCGAATTAACAAGTAATGCAAAAAGTAAAGAGTTTAAGGAGAGAAACAAAAACAATTGATTAGGGAGTTCCCAACGGCTTTCGTGTCGTCCTCGCGGTCGGCCGGGTACGTCTCCCCCCAAATAGTCAAACGGACTATTTGAGCGTTTTTGTTAAAAACTTTCCTTGATACGAGTGCACAATTTACAAAGACTCCAAAGTACAAGACTATACAAAAGAAACCTCTTTCTTCACCTATACCAAATCAATTGAAATTGCGCGAAAACCTCAACACGTCACGGAGCTTCTACCTCTGATTCCAACGATGAATCCTTACACCGTTTTCAACCCGAAAACCCTTGTAATGATCGTCCAGCTGATTACCTCGCTCCAAAGTGTTGATCCTTCAAGAATTTTTCTCAATCTTGAATGCTTGATGAGAAACCAAACCTTCAACGCATCGAACTTTTTTTATTTTTTCTCAATTTTGTTTTGACGAACCGAACTTTGTTATTTTTACCATGTTGCATCTTTCCAAATCAAAAATGAATAAAAAGATATTTCTTTTCTTATCTCCCCAATCATTTACAAGCAAACAACTTTAGCGAAAAACATATGTATTACAAGAGGTTACTATAGAGTACTATAGATGCTTAGGATGCTAATATCTTCCCTTTGCATAATCAACCCTTATAACTTGATCTCTTATTGCATTTCTTATTGCTTTATCTCTTTTCATGTTTATTTGTGGGTTTTATTCGATTATTTTCCCCCTTCTGTCGAAAAAATTAAAGCTCGGTGGTGACTTCTTATTTTGCGAGTCAAAGTTATTCAATAGCTTAATTTTCGAAAATCACCACGACAGATATGGCGACTTCATTGAAAAATCCTCCCAAGAGGGTTAAACCTAATTTGTATACATACTAGTATCCATCCCGTGCGATGCATGGTTCAAGATATTTTTTTAGTTTTCATCATCAGTATTTGATTAATTTGATCGATTAATTTGATTTGGAACAAATTTTAATATCAATTGGTTTTAATTCATCTCAAGCGCAATTGTGAGGTTGAATTTGTGTTTATCTACCAAATCTAACATCAATCACCACCAGACTAACTAACATTTAATTAATATTTTATAGTTCAATAGAATTTTACAATACAGGTAACTTTATTTAAATTGTCATTATACATTAAAAATAATAAATAACCCAATTTTTGTATAAAAAAATATAATAAATAACTCAATTTTCTTCCAATTTAAGCGCATTACCTCTATATAATTATTCTCAATGTGCATTTATGGGTTGTTATCAAGGTAATCAAAACCGGACAGGATATCGAACCGGTGAAAGCATTGGTTCAATGGTTCAAAGGTTCGATCGGGGTTCAACCGGTATTAATTAAATATAATTTTTAAATTTAATATTTATAAATAGTATATAAAATAATAATTAAATTTGTCAAAAAAATAATATTAACATTAATAATAATAAATAAATATAACAAAATTTTCATATTAAATAACATTTTTTTTGTAATATAGATAAGTGGCTTTAAACTTTTAATTAGCCCGGCCCACTATCAAGTATCATTGTATCAACTTAACCCTAATTTTACTATGTCAAACTAAAAAATTAAAGCAGTCGTACTCCACTCTTCTTCTTTTTTCCTTGTTCCAGCAAGCCCTATTCATTCAGCCGAATTATACTCTATTATACTCTTCTTCTTTTTTCCTTGTTCTAGAAACTCTCAACCTCTACCTTTTATATTATGAATTCAATTTCATGTTAAATCTCTATTTTCTTCTTTACTTTTCTACTTCTCTGTGCTTTTCTTTCTTCTAATTTTCTTCTTTTTTATTTCTTTCTCAATAATTTGATTTTGTTTTTAATCTGTTTATGCAAAGTTGTAGTGTGTACTTGAATTTCTCTACCACTTTTTTTCTGTCATTTCTTTAAACCAAAAATAAAAATTAAAACAGAGTTGAAAATGCAAACCGCCGGTTTACTGATTTATCACGTTTTTTTCCGATTTTTAACCGATTTTCCGGTTTAAACTCCGGTTCGTTTGCAGAGCGGTTTTCAAGGCTAACCGGACCGGAAATTTTTTCACCATTGTCTCTTCTCAAAAAGTTTTCACCTACCATTGAGTTTGGGTTTTGGTTTTTATAAAAATCAAAAGTTTAATTGTTGTGTAACATTTAAATTTTCTTCATATGCAATTTTCTAGAACTTCTAGAACTAAGTTGTGAGTGTGAACATGAGAGAGAATATTTAACTCTATTAAAGTAATAGGTTTTTAGGTGGGACACCCTCTATAAAAAAACTTTTTGAACCCAATTCACATATAGAAGGCCACGTCTATGATTTGAATCAATATGAGTGCTCTACAGTGACATTTTAGCGTATTTGAGAATAGTTGGTTTAATAAAGTTTTTGATGTTTGTGTTATTATTATTGTGTGTTTGTATATTATTTACATAGCAATGCTGGTACGATTGAAAACCGCACGACATGCACTAGTTTATTTAAATTTTTTTGACTCAACATGCACTAGTTTACTATATATATATAGGGGGCTGCTAACTACGACCATGTGGGTCGTAGTTAGCAACTATGACCAACTAAAAAAAAAGAAAATTACTCTGCGCCCCCCCCCCCAATTTTTATACGCGCCCCCCCCCCCACCCCCTCCAAATTGCTACGCGTGCCCCCCAACCTTTGCTACGCTCGCCCCCCAACCCACCCCCCCTACCCCCCCCCCCCCCACACCCAATTTTTTTATTAATTTTTTTTTTAATTTTTTTTTTGAATTCTTTTTTTACAATTTTTTTAATTCTTATTTTACATTTTTTTTTTAATTTTTTCTTACATATTTTTTTTTACTTATTTTTAGTTTTTTTTAATTAATTTAATTTAGTTTATTGATTAATTATGGATAATTTATAAAGGGGGCTGCTAACTACGACCATACAACCATGTCGGTCGTAGTTAGCAACTATGACCAACTAAAAAATAAATAAAATTACTCTGCGCCCCCCCCCCCCATTTTTTTACGCGCCCCCCCACCCCCTTCAAATTGCTACGCGCGCCCCCCAACCCCCCCCCCCCCCCCCCCACCTAATATTTTTATTAATTTTTTTTTATTTTTTTTTTTACTTTTTTTTACTTTTTTTTTTTGAATTCTTTTTTTACATTTTTTTTTATTTCTTTTTTTATATTTTTTTTTTGAATTTTTTTTTTACATATTTTTTTTTACTTATTTTTAGTTTTTTTTTAATTAATTTAATTTAGTTTATTGATTAATTATGGATAATTTATAAATTATTATGTATGATTAAATATTTTCATAGTTGTTTTTAAACTAAAATCATGCCCAAACTTTTTTTGGGTGGAATAATTTCATAATGGATGTTTGAAACCATAAACATGGTTTAATGGTTTCAAGAAGTTATAAACCAGTATGGTCTAATGGTTTCGATACCCTAAATAGAAAAATTGAGTCAAATATTAAATCAAGATGATATAGTTTCTAATAAAGAAAAAAACAATGAAATTATAATTGTTAAATAGTTTTAAATAATAATATAACTGAAAACATAAAATAGATCTTTGAAACCATAAACATGGTTTAATGGTTTCAAGAAGTTATAAACTGAAACCATTAGTATGGTCTAATGGTTTCGATACCCTAAATAGAAAAATTGAGTCAAATATTAATACAAGATGATATAGTTTCTAATAAAGAAAAAAACAATGAAATTATAATTGTTAAATAGTTTTAAATAATAATTACAACTGAAAACATAAAATAGATCTTTGAAATCATAAACATGGTTTAATGGTTTCAAGACGTTATAAACTGAAACCATTAGTATTGTCTAATGGTTTCGATACCCTAAATAAAAAAATTGAGTCAAATATTAATAGAAGATGATATAGTTTCTAATAAAGAAAAAAACAATGATATTATAATTGTTAAATTGTTTTAAATAATGATTAGAACTGAAAACATAAAATAGATCTTTGAAACCATAAACATGGTTTAATGGTTTCAAGACGTTATAAACTGAAACCACTAGTATGGTCTAATGATTTCGATACCCTAAATAGAAAAATTGAGTCAAATATTAATACAAGATGATATAGTTTCTAATAAAGAAAAAAACCATGAAATTATAATTGTTAAATAGTTTTAAATAATAATATAACTGAAAACATAAAATAGATCTTTGAAACCATAAACATGGTTTAATGGTTTCAAGACGTTATAAACTGAAACCACTAGTATGGTCTAATGATTTCGATACCCTAAATAGAAAAATTGAGTCAAATATTAATACAAGATGATATAGTTTCTAATAAAGAAAAAAACCATGAAATTATAATTGTTAAATAGTTTTAAATAATAATATAACTGAAAACATAAAATAGATCTTTGAAACCATAAACATGGTTTAATGGTTTCAAGACGTTATACACTACATAAAAAGAAGCATTTTGTGGCGGTTCCGTATGCTAATTGCGGCGGTTAAAACTGCCACTAAATATCACTTGCGGTGGGCGCGCAACTGCCGCAGTTTTGAGCGCCGGGAGACATTTAGCGGCGGTTAAAGTCAACTGCTGGAATAAGCGCCACAAGAGCACTTTGCGGCAGTTTTTGCAACAGTTTAATATTAGCGGCGGTTTATAACCGCCGCAATCTGCAATGCATTTTTTATATTAAATTTCTAATTTTTGCAGCTGTTAATAACCGCCGCAATTATTTTCTATTTTTTTTTGTGCAATTTTGTTTCTTATAGCTAACCTGTGTTTGCTGCAACTTCAGGACCATCAATTTATAAAAAGTAAATTAATATAAGATTCAAAATAACAAAAGAATTCAAACTTAAGTATATATAAATCCATATATTGGTTTCAAATAAAAATAATATCACTTGATTTTACAAAATAACTATCTGTACAAAAAAAAAAGCAATGAATCCATTCTTAACTGATAAAACTAAAAAAGCTAAGAATCCATTCTTAATTGATAAAAACTAAAGTTAAGACTGCATGTCCATGACAAGTTCCATTACCAGCTCCTTGTCTATTACGATCTTCTTCCCCATTACTAGCTCCACTTTGTGACTAAATGATGACGAATGCCTCTAATGGTATGCCTAAACCTGGAAACAAGTAAATATAAAATAAATCAAAGTAAATCACTTCTTATAAATATACTGAATTTGAATAATGAACTATGTATTGAGAAAATAAAGAAAATGGAAAAGTAGCAGGCACATTAAAAAATAGCAAAACAACCCACCATCATGTATCTCATGCTTTTAGGTATCAATACATCAATATTGAGGACACAAATTAAAGTATCTATGCAAATCTAAAAATATAAAATCTTTAAAACATGAGGGCAAATAACAATTATACTATAATACAAGAGAGTTCAGCAATGGTGAAACATAGAGAGGTCAAGTGAAGACCCAACAACAGTGATAACATATGAAGGTCAACAAAATCACCCTATCCCCATTTCTCTTAGAGACAATGCCTAGATTTTAATTGTTACAACTTACAAGGTGTACATTAGATTTTAATTTTATCGAGAATGTTGTGGCCTCGTGAATCACAAGAACCTGCAAATTGAAAAATCACAGTCAACACAAGCTTGTTCAGATAGAACAAAAAGGATGGTTCTAGAAAATCCATCTTTTCTCCAATAAATTTGTTAGGTTTGGCTGACTAAAATGTAGAGTAAGATATTAAATGTACAACATTAAAATCAATTATGAACTAAATTCTGAGCTTAGGGAAACAACACACATAATAGTTGAAAGAATATTTTGTGACTGTGTTTGTGTGTGTGTGTGTGTGTGTGTGAGAGAGAGAGATATATCAAAATAAATAGTGCATATAACTTGATAAATGGATGTAAACAGTAGTTGCATATATATGCCACATTGAGAACTACTGGTTCATGTACATTAGAGGACTAAGCCACCAAAAGAATAATACCATGTAGAAATAAGCAAGAATATAACCTATGTATTTAACCGTGCAACTTTATGTACATTAAGAAGTCCAACCATGTCTTGGTAATCAGTGAGGAGTTTTTCCAGTTCCTTGTCCTCGTCTGAAACAAATATAATCAAGTTGTGAAATTTAAGCTAATTGATAAGTAAACACATCAAAATCTAGAAGTTGATTATGAACTTGGAATTGCTCTAACAGAAAGCAAGGTGTCTGCCATGTATGCAATCTTTTTGAACAAGATGGAGAAAGAAGTGAAGGTGGAAATGTTACAACAACAACAACATTTGAAGACCGGATCATGCCTTTTAGGGATATAATAAAGGATAGCATATGCCACTCCTGCAAAAACAAATATTATATTAACGCATTTAAAATTAGAAAAATATTACGCATTTATAGATTGAAGGAAACACAGTTCACAAACTGAGATCCAAGAAGGATCATGCGACAAGATCTGCCATCAAGATAAATACTTTACTATAGAAGGAATATGAAATCATATAGAAATAGTCTAATAGATAGGGCACACAGTTCAAAGACAGATGAAAAACTGAGTTTAGAATCATATGACAATGAAAAGACAAGGTAAGAAACATATTAACTCACCATGTTTGCATATTTGCATTGTGGAGAACAGAATGATTGAATTGCAACACGGCCAACAGAGGAAATATTTGCGTCATTTCTGCCAATGCCATCCATAATATTAGTGAAAGAAATTTTGAATAGAAAGCAAGCAACCACATATAAAATTAATACATCACCACCAGAGTAGTCTTTGTCACAACTCACAAAAGTGAGTGTTGCAACTTAGGTTTCACTGTAACCGCAAGAAAAAAAGACATTATTAGACTCTGCTAAAAAACCATTCAAATTCAAACTTAAGCAATTATTCAAGCCATATGCGTATTACAAAGTTTCGAATGCTTAATTGTCATGCTACCACACCTAGCACATAGCAGGTCTCTTAAATATATTAGATATTTTAACTAGCTAGACAATACTAGTAATGTTATACTTTGAAATTAAATCTACCGTGTTACCGAAAGTTATTCATATCTAAAACCCTTTCAAGAAATCTCAAACCCTAATCCAATTGGGAAAAATCGAATTAAAAAATATGAAAAAAATAAACGATTAAAACATTAACTGAAAAAATTGAGAATAATGAACACTTTCACAAAATCAGAGAATGAGGTACAGCAAGAAAGATGGTTTCTTGGCCATAAACACATACTAACAATTAACAAAAACAGAAAAAGAAAAAAAAAACCTGAAGCTTGGAAGATCTGTAGAAGATGACGGCAAGGTTGAGGGAATCGCGACTGGAAGGGGAAGATGCAACGGGGAGGCGCGACGAAACTATCGTCGATGGATAACGATGGTGAAAGTGAATGAGCAGCGTAAACGTTTGGTTTCCTTATCTTTATTTTTGTTTTAATTTGTTTCTTAAAATAAAAGAAATTAGTAAATTGAGGCACAAATTAAAACAAGAATATATCTCTACCAATCTCTACCAATATATAAAGAGGATACATATTTTAGGCTGACTTTTTTCATTCCCAATATACCCTTTGCAGTTTCTTTTTTTTACTGTTTTTTTATCAATTATCGATTGTTCAAGTATGATTTCAAAATGCAGTTACCTTTCCATTTTAAAAGTCTTTGGCTTATTTCTTGCGGTTCTGCATCCAATAGAAAAAAGTTAACCGCGTATGATATCATCACACAAGAACACAACAAAGAAAGAGGGTAGATAGAGAAAAAGAAAGAGCAACAACAATGGTAATGGGAAATTTTAAAATTTACACATTCCTCTTTCATTCTAAATCTAATCTGATTTATTTTAGTATCATGTTGTTTGTTCGATAATTTTCTTGTAAACTAAGTATGAAAAAATATGGTGATAATTAATATACATTGTTACGTGACATATAGGAACCCAACACAAAGGTGGTTGTGTTTTTTATCATCTGAAATCAGAGTATAGACGACACTAATGCGGTGCCATAGTCATACCGATGGTTGCAACAAGAAACTACAATTTACATCAAACACTCAAACGTCAGATATTTGCAAAGGAATGAATAAAGTGACACATTCAGGTTATCATACTTTTAATTATGTCTTTTGATTATATTTATATCATTCAAAACACTTTGAGATTTAGTGAAATACATGCTTATGCAAAATCACTTTGCTTTTTATTTTCATTTTGATTCATTTGGTCTCTTTGCAAATTGTAGTCGTTCAATTTTTTATTCTAATATCTGCTTGATTCTAAGTTTAACAATATCATAGTCGTAGAAAATACGTATCAAACAAACGGGCACGTCGGCCCGCTAGTATATTATAAAATTAGTTAACATTTATTTTATATAAAAAAAAATAAACATTTAATATTATTTTTATTTCAAACACCGGCCGCAATTAACTATCGCAACTGTCGCAAATAGCTAAGTTATTGTGGCTGCTCCGCTAATCCGCCGCAGTTAGTTTTATATCTGCCGCAATTGATTAATTTATTGTGTCAGTTACATTAACCCGCCGTAGTTAGCTTTGCAACCGCCGCAATTTTTTAATTCATTGTGGCGGTTCAAATAACCAACGCAATTAGCTTTTGAAGCGGCGGTTCCGTGTCAACCGCCACAATAAGCATGCCGCTATTAGCCAAATTTCTTGTAGTGATAAACTGAAACCATTAGTATGGTCTAATGGTTTCGATGCCCTAAATAAAAAAATTGAGTCAAATATTAATACAAGATGATATAGTTTCTAATAAGGAAAAAACAATGATATTATAATTGTTAAATTGTTTTAAATAATGATTATAACTGAAAACATAAAATAGATCTTTGAAACCATAAACATGGTTATGGTTTAATGGTTTCAAGACGTTATAAACTGAAACCATTAGTATGGTCTAATGGTTTCGATACCCTAAATAAAAAAACTGAGTCAAATATTAATACAAGATGATATAGTCTCTAATAAAGAAAAAAACAATGAAATTATAATTGTTAAATAGTTTTAAATAATAATTACAACTGAAAACATAAAATAGATCTTTGAAACCATAAACATGGTTTAATGGTTTCAAGACGTTATAAACTGAAACCACTAGTATGGTCTAATGATTTCGATACCCTAAATAGAAAAATTGAGTCAAATATTAATACAAGATGATATAGTTTCTAATAAAGAAAAAAACCATGAAATTATAATTGTTAAATAGTTTTAAATAATAATATAACTGAAAACATAAAATAGATCTTTGAAACCATAAACATGGTTTAATGGTTTCAAGACGTTATAAACTGAAACCATTAGTATGGTCTAATGATTTCGATACCCTAAATAGAAAAATTGAGTCAAATATTAATACAAGATGATATACTCCCTCCTTCCCGAAATATAAGGGAAAAAAACCTTTTTTCTTTGTCCCAAAATATAAGGGAAAAAAATCAATTTCAAGAATGTTGTTCCTTATTCTCATAAAATTAAATGTAAATTGCATTTAATTTTCTCTCTCTCCACTTTTCTCTATAAACAACAACCAATCAAAATTGATTTTACATCTTTCCATGCATTTATTCTAAGAAAAATCCCACAAAACCATATTTTTAATTCTCATGTTTATGTTTTCTTAATAAGTGTGTTTTTTTTATTTTCCCTTATATTTCGGGACGGAGGGAGTAGTTTCTAATAAAGAAAAAAACAATGAAATTATAATTGTTAAATAGTTTTAAATAATGATTATGACTGAAATCATAAAATAGATCTTTGAAACCATAAACATTGTTAAATGGTTTCAAGACGTTATAAATTGAAACCATTAGTATGGTCTAATGGTTTCGATACCCAAAAAATATAAATACAAGATATTATGGTTTCTAATAAAATAAAAGAACAATGAAATTATTATTGTTATTGTCAAATATTAATAGTATGCCAAAATCATTTGACACACTTAATAGTTTTTATGTTAATTGTCAAAAATAAATCATAATTATCAAAATCATTTGATACACTTAATAGTATGCTAAAATAAAACTTTATAAACATCAAAAATTGATTCTTATAATATGTACTTCAAAATAATAATAAAAAATTTAAAAACAATTCAAAAAAAAAATATGTAAAAAAAATTCAAAAAAAAAAATATAAAAAAAAGTTCAAAATATAAAAATAAAAAAAAAAAGGGGGAGGGGGGTGGGGATGGGGGGCGCGCGTAGCAATGATGGGTGGGAGTGGGGGGCGCGCGAGTAAATATATGGGGGGGGGCTTGGAGTAATCTATGTTGGTCATAGTTGCTAACTACGACCTACATGGGTCGTAGTTAACAATCCCCATATATATATATATATATATATATATATATATATATAAAGTGTACACTTAAATTTGTTACATGTGTTTCAATTTGCATGTAAGTTATAATTTTTTGTTTATATTTAGGCTTAAATATACTTTTGGTCCTCTAAATATTTTCAAGGTTTTACTTTGGTTCTTTAACTATTTTTCGTTCCGTTTTGGTCCTTTAACTATTTTTTCGTTCCGCTTTGGTCCTCTAACTTTCATTATGTTAATCTATTTGGTCCTAATTATCTTTAGAAAAATGTCAAAAACATTAATTTTGCGTACGTGACACTTAGGGACTTGGTGGCTTTGGTGTGAGATTCAATAGGAAAACGCCACGTGGTCAGAGACCTTCTTCTTCCTACTTATTCATCGCGTATAGAGCTTCCTCCAACACCGTCCTTTCCCACATCACCGGTGATCTTTCCAGTCACGAAAGCTTACAAAACAATACTCCAAAACCTTTCATTATTCACGATGAATCCAAATCTAATGTCCGTTTTCTCAATAGAAGCTTCTACCTATCGTTTTTGACATTTTTCTAACGGTTAGGACCAAGTAAGTTAACGGAATGAAAGTTAGAGGACCAAAATGGAACGAAAAATAGTTAAATGACCAAAGTGAAACCTTGAAAATACTTAGAGGATCAAAAATGTAATTAAGCCTTATATTTATGAAAAAAAACAATAATAACTTAGTTTAAGTGGTAAGAAAAATAAGTTTACACTGACGGTGTATATAAATTAAACTTATAAGAGTTTAGTTGTTATGCACTATTGTCTATTAGTATATATAAAATAATTTTACACATATGTCCAATAATATGTTGTTGTATCATTGAATAAATGTGACACATCGTGTCTTCTTAAACATAATACATGATGTGACAATATATTATTTGATGCATGTGTAATGTGACACATCATATATGTTTTTAAATATGATACATGATGTGACATTACATTATTAGATGCATGTGTAAAAGAATTTTACATATACAATATATATAAATTAAATTAAGAGTTTAATTACTATACACTGTCAGTGTAAAATTATTTTACACATGCATCCAATAATATGTTGCCACATAGGATCGTAGTTCGAACAATTATATTTCCATTATAATATTAAAGGAGGGAGTATTTATAGTCGTGCATTTACACGATAAAAACATATCGTACCATTAATCATTATTCTTATTTACATGCTTGTATATTATATGTTTGCATGTTTTGTTTGCTTATATTCTTGGGCTTGATGATTTTTTGTGGTGAGATAAGTCCCCTACCCGGACTTGAGTTCACAATAAGATAGAATGGTGGTATAATTAAAGTGACATGTCTAGAGTAATCTTAAACATAATGCACATGTGATATAACTCCGCTAAGTGGAGGGCTCATAGATAGTTGTGCTCGTTGTCACGAGAAGTCATGTCAACGTTATTACTTTCAATATGGGAGTCCTGAGAAGCTGAGAGCCTTAGAGTTACCTTAACTTAATTTGGCCTTTTTAGATGTTGTTCGGTGGCTAAATCAAGAGTAGTCTTTAAATAACTGATACGCGAGACTACATTAAAACGAGATTTCTCTTGCGAATACTATTGAACTGCAAGCCAGTTGTGTAGGCCGATAATATCCAAAAGGGGATTGTAGACTTTGGGAATTGGGTAGAACCTGTGATGCATGTACAAATAAAATCATAGTATCATGTG
Source organism: Trifolium dubium (assembly GCA_951804385.1). NCBI lineage: Eukaryota > Viridiplantae > Streptophyta > Magnoliopsida > Fabales > Fabaceae > Trifolium > Trifolium dubium. Next base: position 16,109,983 of record OX638069.1, on the reverse strand, counting down.
GGTGATTCTCATATTTGACTCCATCATTGTAATACCAAACCTTAAATCATTTTCTATTTCAATTCCCATTTCCCGGCTCAAAAGTATCACTTTTTCATTGATTCCAATTGATTAATTGACTTCATCATATATAAAAATAATTATTTCTTTAGAAGCGTTAACCACTTGATCATGTGGTCGGTCTAGGATATCTAAAATCAGTTCAGGTGAAAGAAAAGCAATTAAGATAAAGGTTTTTTTTCCATACTCTCATCTCATGCACATAAGGCCATAAAGATTATGTTATAGATTAATAATAAAATATTTAACCAATGAAGAGAAATGATAATAGAAATAATGACAAAAAAAACTATTTTATAACATTATGTTATTGTAATATATTGTGAATTATGTGTGTGGTTGGTTGTACATTTGATTCTATGATTTTGTTGTATGGTTGATTGAATTTTTGTATCTATCAGTTTTTGATTAAATGGTGAATTTTGTGGAGTTTGAAAGAAAGTTTTAAACTTTCAATTGGTTTAATGAAAATGGTGATGTTTTTTTTTTTTGACTAAAAAATAGTGATGATTTTAAAAGATATCAATGGTATCTTTTAGTTTGGTGTAATTGACTAAGATGGGTGCATTCGATTATTTATTCATTGGTGTTGGTGTGGTTCAGAATAATACCCAACCGTGGAGTACCAAACCTTAATACCCAGGTGGAGTATTGTGTGTAGGTGGGAGGGGTGGCAAAATGAACGGGCCGCCCCATTTAGGCCCGACCATTTTAAGCCCATGTATAAACGGGGCGGGGCGGGCATACTTAGTCGCCCGAGTTCAAAACTCAAGCCACCCTCGTATATCGGCAAGTTGGCGGGCCGGTCTGCCAATTTTTTTTTTCAATTTGATTTACTACAAAATTATTAATTATTAGTGATTAGCAATTATACTAACAAATGATATTTTTTAACATGGCATAATAAAAAAAATGTCAATGTTAATCTTTAACATAAACAAAACAACTTAACAACGTAACAACACCAAAAAAAAAGAAAAACAAAGACACTAAAACACCAAAATATCCTACTTTGTTCAAGTGTCAACACTTCTATGAAAAGAAAAGTTAACTTTTCTTTTCATAGAAGTGTTGACACTTGAACAAAGTAGGATATTTTGGTGTTTTAGCAGTGTCTTTATTTTTCTTTTTTTTGGTGTTGTTACGTTGGTCCTTGCACAATTCAATGATTGAGTTTTTTGCTTTGCGAAGTGGTGATATCCAGATCATATAAGTTGTATATTAGTTGTCATGTGGGTTAACAACTAGGGTTTGGCGAGTTATTCATTAGTTGCTTGCATCGACTTTATTTGATTTCATCTTTATGGCAAGCATTTTATCATTCTTTTATTACATTTAACTTCCGTTCGGCATGATTCAAATTTGGATAAGAAAATTGACTCTTACATTAAATATGATTGTATAGGTACCAAAGAAATATGAAGTGATGTGTTGCTTGTGCTTGCGCGGGGATAAATAAAAAGAAGTTTTTATTTGTTTATTTAAAATTGTAAATTTAAATAAGGCTTGTTAACAATTTTATAGCTATTTAATTGAAAAAATGGTTTGTATTATTTTTTATTTAATAAGTTTTATTAAATTTTCACAATAATTAAATGTATGGTAATTTTGAGAAAATAAAGATAGTGACTTGTTTTGAAATGAATTATAAACAAAAAAAATATAGTGTTTTCCTATTAAATATGAGGATTTTTATTAAAATTTTAATAATTAATGTCCCAAAAATTTACTATGTTACACACATACTATAAATATAGAAAAGTGTAGAATTTAGAGTTCGGCCCATTTAATAATATCTTTGATAATTACCAAATTTTTTTTTAGCGGCAAACTGAATATAAATATAAGAAAATGAAACCAAATACAAGAGGTATTTTATCCAAAAGGACGTACAAATTGGTGGACCAACCTGCTTGTTTTCAATGTATTTGGTATGGGAAAGTTACTTAAAACAAAAATGACTCGTTAATGAGTGAAGAAAATGATGCGAAAGATATACATATAAAAGTGAGTAATTAAGAGAAAGAGCTAACAGATGATAAAAATTTATTTGATACGACAATTTGTAGTGAATTTGACTATCATTTGCACTCAATTTAATAAAACCCGTTTTGATCTCTATTTTTTTTGGCTTTCACATCTAGTTATTAGGGGAAAGAGGCTCAAGTAGTCTGGAGTTTGGGCGACTTCTGACATCAAGTGGTTTCAGTCTCCTCTTAAATGTAGTTGTAGATGATTGAACCGTGATCTTTCCTATCAAATTTAGTATCAATCACCACTGAACCAATAAATCTTTAATATCTTAATTTCTATTTTTATCATGTCACAAATATGTATATTTTCTATTCAATTAAACAAGAGAATAGAAAGTTTAATGATACTTTTCTTTCCTTTTCTCCACAACGTAACGTCCAAACAACTATAAAATATTGCTTCTAGCTACTTTAATTTCCTTAATTTGTTTTCTTTCCTCGTACTTTGTTCTTCAAACAAAACAAACAAAGAAAAGGTTGAGACTTGAGAGAGACATGTACGATGTATTACTTTATTCTTATTTCTTTCTTCATTTTTGGTTTACTAAGTGAAAATGTCCACATGTGTGGAAATTGGAAAAAGTAAAGTGTAATATATTCAATGCTGTGTGAAATTCAAGCTTAAGCAAAAGATACATTATCTCTCTCTTTTGGCTTTAGCCTAATATAAGACTTTGTACGTATCTCGTTGTGTTTCTCATGGCCAGTTTGTTGATCTTTTGGCTATTTATGTTGCAAAAGTTTTCACTTATTATATCTATATAAATATTTATAAGTTGGGTCATGTTAAACAGTGCCCCCGGGGCACTTGTTAAGCATACTAAAAAAGGAAATAAAAGATAAAAGTAATACACAAGTTTCAAGGTAGAGATATTGAATGCACAAGTTCCAAGACAAAATTTCCTTACTTTTGGACGACCATAATTGAATTTAGAGGTGTGTATATGTATATATAGAGCAGTTTCTGATATTTTAGTAGTTTAGATGTGAATTTATAATTTGAGTCCTAACAAATAAGTAGTATTAAAAATTTAAGGGTTAAATATATTTTTGGTCACTATAAATATTTGAACATTCACTACTACAACAAATGCATTTTATAGCACTTTTTTTGGGCTTTTATAGCGCTTAAAAGCGCTATAGCTGTTGGTGCTATAATAGGTATGATGATTATTATAGCGTTTACAAAAACGCTATTGTAAGTTAAAAAGCGCTATAAAATAGGTGATTATACGCCTTTGCCAACCAGATGTAACAGCGCTTTATCAGGATAGCGCTATTAACGGTTCCAGTTTTAATAGTGCCCGTGTATAAAACGCTATAATAGGTCCTCAAGTTAACTGTCTTTAATAGCGCCCGTGCTCGAAACGCTATTACAGACCCCTTTTTTAATACGATTTAACAGCGCTTTGTATAAAAAGCGCTATTGTAAGTCTTATTTTTTTCAAAAAAAAAACAACCTGCAGCTTTTGAATTTTAAAATTAGTGACATTAAAGACTAGTAAATATTAATTTATCAAAAAAAAAAAAAGACTAGTAAATAATATCATTAATTTTAGTCAATCAGTGCTTTATTCAAGTTGAGTACATTTCTAACCACAAGCAAAATTGCTAATATAAAGAAGGCACGTACAAATTATAACCAGCAAAAGAAACTTGATTATGCTAATACAATGATCCTATGATCCTCAACCTAAACTAGATTACAAACCAACACAAGAAAACAAAATTGGCTTACTACAACCTAAACAATAAGCTCCCAGCAACCATTTTCTAGCAACCATCTGATGAGTTAAGAACACCAAAGCAATCAAATTAAAATTAACCTAAGCAATCCTCTTCCATTATCAGAACCAAGCCAGCACCTCTCTCATGTTTTCAAGAAATTGCTGAAAAAGTAAGAATATAGTCAATATCTTGTGCTCGTGAGAGATTGATCCAAATTTTGTGTCGAATTAATAATATTAAAGAAGACAAAATGATTAACATCATCTGAAAAATAGAATAAATTAGAGCTTAACTATTGTAAGTGAGTTGAGAAAGGGGACATAACAGGAGGCATATTGCGCATAAAATAGTAGTACAAACCTTAAATTCTTGTTGTTCATACGCAGGAACAAAAATATTATTGAGTAATTCGATTGGGACTTCGTGACCTCTTTTCCTAAAAGAGTACGAGCCTGTACCAAATTTGCTAAATTTAGATTACAATAAAGACAAAAAGTGTTACAACTTAACCACTAATGTAAGGATTGGACTTAACCGCTTAGAATAATGTTACTAGAATGGCGAGCTATTATCATAATTAACTCAAGTCCAAAGTCTTTTTAATTGAATTATGCTGAAGGACAAGGTCTTATCATAATTAACATAATTAACTCCAGTCCAAAGTCTTTTAAATTGAATGGCAGCATGTTGAAGGACAAAGTGTTACAAGAAAGAATGGCAGCATGCTGAAGTACAAAGTGTTATACGACAAGGACAAAGTCTTTTAAAAAAAAAAAAATTCAATAATTAACAAAAGGTTCTGCTTAAGCTAGACTAAGCTAATATATTACTATATTTCTGATATTGTTTAACAAACATGCCGAATTATTATCAAAACTCATGTTCACAAAGACATACGTGTAGGAAATAAATGGAACAATCCTACTTTTAAATAAATGGACGCCAATTGACAGTACAAGATTTACCTCAGTCCTAATGTCATTGCTTTTAGCTGTGAGTTTATGGCATGCGGGTCGCACCACGTTTACCATCATTTGTAGAAGTCATTCACTTGTGATAATGAAAGGATCTTCCTCAATATCAATATTTTCAAAAATTGATGATGATAATATGTTAAGAAGTACTCACCACTGATTTACATAAACCATAGAATAGCTCAACTTCTTTGTTTTGCTCCTGTGTTGTGTTACACCTCTGTTTTGCTCAACTTCAAACCAAAGAATAGCTCATAGATTAGACAGAATGTAAAATACAAATTTTCAATAAAATACTAAACTATTTTCAGTCAATAGACCACTTTTCATCAGCAGCATCAGTGACAGTGACATAGAACACTTGGTAAGCATGTGATGCTAAAATAAAATGCTCGTCTTTATACCCCACTCTATTGATATACTAGCACATTTCAGCATTAACTACTACATAGTGGATACCATATAGCTTCTTAGCTAACTACAACAATGCTAAATAAAAGCTTTATTTTAATAATCATAAAACAAACACCACATAAGAAATAAGTGATAATAATCCAACAACAAAATACAACTCAAATATAACTAGAGTTACAAAAATTGAATCAATCCTTTACTTATAAGCATTTGCCTTAGTAGCTCATATTGTCAGAAGATTCATAAATTATTGTATGCTTGGAGGCAAGGATATGCAATTCCACATAATCAACAAAGTCACGTTAAACGTGTACAGATGAGTGCAACATGCACAATTTCTTCCAATTTAACTAATTCACTCTCCCATTAGATCTTTATCTACCACTTGGATTTAATCTTCCCTTTGGATGTAGCTTCATAGCCTAAAATTTATTCAATTCACAATAAATAAAAGAATGTGTAAATGAATAGAAAAAAGGGCACAAAAAGTGTTTAATTTTTTTTAATAACAAATTCTATTAAGGGAACTACTGAAGTGGTCTATTAATTAAAATTTCTAGGAGAGGTTTATATAGACAATTTATAGTAGTTAGTTAATCAGAGAGGATTACCTATATAAATAAGAATAAGAATATGGATACAAAGTTAGATTGATTTGAGCGAAGGCTCTACTGTAACAAAAGCCATTGGAGGAGAATTCTAAACCATTCAATATTATTGTTGTAGCGAAGAGAGAAAGAGGAAAATAAAACAACAGCAGAAGTAAGTACTAAGTACCATCAAGTAAAACAAAACAGGAAACAACAGTAGAAAAATAAAAGAAACAAGTCAAACACTATCAAATTCGCTCATTCTCGCAATGTTAGATTAACTGATTCCACGGTACCGCCAGATTCATTAATTACAAAATAATTTGCATACGACCATGTTCAATTTAAGCAACAGTTCAATATACATAAAATTATGTTATTCAATTGCAGCAAATAACAGTATCATCAAGTAAATAACAAGCACAAAATTAGTGGTGCATTTGAAGTCAAAAACTTAAAATGATGATTTAAATTCAATGACCCACTAGGGGCTATAATTGAAGGCAAATCATTGGCTCATAATCTGCCATCAAAATAATGAATATCAACAAGTTAGTGTGTGTACCTTTAACTCACCATTCATCAGTATTAGGGGAAAATTGCAAAATCATCAACATGGGATGAAGTGTTGGTATTGAAAGTGTCAAACAAACATTGCACACTAGAAATTAGGGTTTTAACTTTCTAATCCCAAATTCAATTTCTTGAATAATGATAACTGAACAATCATAGAGAAGAGCACAATAAGTAGAGAGAAAAACCTTGATTCACGATGGTCTGAGGGCTTCTGTCGTCAACGAAAGGGCGTTGGCAAAAAAATCCATGCGTTATTGCTTCTTTCTTTCCGTCGACGAAAGGTTTCGAAGAAGGGCGTGAGGGAGACAGGTGGTATGCGAGCATCGGTGACAGAGGTTTTGAGAGCAACAATTTAGGGTTTGAAGGGGAAGTTTCTGCTGGGTCGGGAGAGAAAACGAATGATTTAGGCTTCGATTGTAAAGTAATGGGTTGAAACGAAGAAGATGAGTTCGATGGAGGTGTGAGATTAGGGATCGAGTTGAGAACGATGAAGAAGATAATAGTTACATGGAGGTTCATAGATGAGATGAGGATGATGTTTTTACTTTTTAATTTTTTTTTTGTATTATATTTTCTCATTATTTTATTCTTATAAAAAATTTACCAAGAGGTTAAAGGTTCGACACCCACTTGCAGCAATTTTTATTTTTTATTTTGTTTTATTATAGCGCGTATTACAAAACCGCTATAATTAGGTATCAGGTTCAATAGCGCTTCTTCACAAGTGCTATAATAATGTTCCGTATTTGTGATTTTGACAGCGCTTTAAACAAAAATGCTATTAAATCGTCCTTAAATTTTACGTTTTAATAGCACTTTTAATTAAAATGCTATTATTGGGGCTCCATGTTATGTTTTAATAGCGCTTCTCAACAAAGTGCTATTAAATAGGCGCTATAATATCCCAAAATTGTGGTAGTGATTTTATATTTAATCCCTTTAAAAAAATTCCACTTTTTCGGTCTTCTAAATATCTTCGGTCATAATTTTTGGTTCACACTTTCAATCAACTATACGTGTACGATTCAAATTTTTAATGAGGTTTTACATTTATGTTTTTAATACCATAATATTACTCCCACAAAAATTCACAATTTTTTAACAAATGGTGAATTAAATATGAAATTTTAACTGCAAACCCTTCAAAAATTCATATTGAATTCATCCATAATTAAAAAAAAAATCTTACAATTCAATTCTATTTTTAATTGCAATATATAATTCAAAATTTTAAGTGGTACACATTAGTTGACTTAAAAGTAGTGACCAAAAGTCATGCTAGAGGATTTTTTAGAGACTAAAAAGTGTGCGAAAAATTCAAAAAAACTAGAGTAGAAGTTTCAAATGTATAAATACCAAAGTCCAAAACATATTTAATTAACCCAAAATTTAACAACAAATACTATATTAAAACTTTGTTTTCAACGTTGTATTTCCTTTTTGGTTCCTACTTACAAATCTTTATCGATGTCTCTAATCTTTTTTAATCTCACTCTTCCAAGTACTCATATACTAATGATGTTTTAACAAAAACATTTTATTTTGAAATGAATATGTCATTCTCACACTCTAATTCTACCATTTAATTTTTATTTTATACATTTTTTCAAGAAAACAAATCAAAAAAATTGGGTTAGTTTAATAAAAGTGTTATTACTTTAAATATCATAATTGCACTCTAGAATATGTGTGTAAAAGTCTTAAACGACGACACTCATTTTAAAATGACAGTAGTATTACTAACTTGTTGTACTTATCGCTAGTTTTAGTGAAATCACTACTAGCAGTAGTAGGCTTTGGTTGAAGAAATTAATTTTTATTTTAAAGGATTAAAATTAAAATTTGTTAATAAAAAATTTAATTGATCCTATATACTTCATCTATTTTAAAATTAGTGGTTGTTTTAGTCAAAAAGATTATTTTAAAATGAGTGATGTTTTTTATTTTTAATACAACATTTTCAAATTATATCCCACAATTATTACTATTAGCACTAATTTTAAGAAAACAAATCAATAAAATAAGATTAATTTAGTAACAGTGTTATTTCTTTTAACATAATGATTACAGTACCTTCTTTAATATGTATGCAGCCATTTAAAACAATACTTATTTTAAAACGGAAGGAGTAATATGTGAAAACTTTTCTAAACATACATAAAGAATATTATATTGCTTCAATAGACGATATATACATTGTACTTTTTAGAAAGAAGAAAAAGGAATATTATGAAGGCCATGAGAAACACGACGGGGTACGTAGTCTTAGTATTACATTAGACTAAAGACAAAAGGTGAGAAAGAAAGAATGTATCTTTTGCTTAAGCATGAATTTCATTCAGCGTACTGAATTTACTATTGTCACATTTTTTTTTTGAACGAGAATTTTTTATTAAAGGAAGGTAGAAATAAAGTATAAGAAGTACTCCACCTACTCATAAGGAGGATGAGTACGGAAAGAACTCAAACCCAAACTCGAACAAGTGAAAAGTTCCGGAAAACAAAAAGGAACCCCGACACAATCCACCTAAAAACAAACTACCTTATACAATCTAACGGGTTAGTACACAATTCATAGTATATACAAGGAGTTTTGCCCTTAAGAGCTAATAACCACTTCTAAGAAACATATTTGATGCCTTCAAAAATGCTATCCACCTCAAGTACCTTCAACCGAAAAATGGCTTCATTCATAGCTTTCCAAAGCATCCAAATTGTCGTGTGCCAAATCATAACAACACCTTTCCAACCACTCTTTCATTTCCTACTAGAAACAAGGAAAGTCTCAAACAAGGACGAAATAATCACCGGCAACACCGTGTCCACCCCAAACCAACTATAAACCCGACACCACACCGGCCAAGCCAAGAGGCACGAAACAAAAAGATGATTCTCCGTCTCCGGAATTCCCACACAACACACAAGACTCTCCCACTTCTCTTTGGACCACCCCACGCCGCGCGTTAAATTAAATTTAGTCGGGAGTCTACCAAGAAAGGTTTGCCAAGAGAAAACAATTACCTTAAAGGGCGCCCAACTTTTCCGAACAAGTGTCACCAATCGCGGAGAAGCCAATTGTCACATATATGAGTTGTTTCACTCGTTAAATCGGCAACCATGAAAACCAAAACTAAAAAAAGAAATAAGATAGTAAAATATGTTCGAGTCAATTCTTTATCTTACTTTCACTACAAGAAAATTTTGCATTTGCGACCAACATTTGCGAGGAAACTGGGTTCCTCGCAAATGTTTTACATTTGCGAGGAAATTTCCTCGCAAATGTAGTGGGACCCAGCTTGCAGACAAGTCACATGTGGTCAAACACATTTGCGACGAAAATTATATTATTTTCCTCGCAAATGTCCGCGTGTGTTGCACGCACTCTGCGCCACCTGCACAGATTCCTGACACGCGCAGGGACGACCTGGTCAAACACATTTGCGAGGAAATTTCCTCGCAAATGTCTGGGCCCACCACGAATTCGAACGTTGCGCAATGGCTACATGTAACGGCTCCCTTCTTTATTCTCTCTATATATACACAACTTACTCCTTCTTCTTCTCCATCCAGTAAATTAACTTACTCCTTCTTCTCTAAAAAAATTTCTTCTTTACAAAATCTATCATCTAATTTTATCCAAGTTATATTATTTAGTCCCTTTTTTTTTTCAATCTCATTATTAATCAAGGTTAGTTTCATAGATTATGTTAATATTTTTTATATTATCTAAATATTTTGTGATTATATATTTTTTAACACATTTTTTTATGATTTTATTATTTAAGGTTGTTGTTGTTATTTGGTTGTTGTTACTATTTTGGAGCTTTTTCTCATCTCTTTATCAATCATATTATTGAGGTTAGTACTTTAATTTGTGTAATTTATTTTTAATTGTTGGTTAATAATGTTAGTGTAATAATGTTTATATAAAAATTTGTACTTTTCAAAACATGTTATATTTTAAGAAATAGTTAAGGAAAATTATAAATGAAAAAGTTATATTTCTAAATTAATTATTTATACAGCCCCCCATTAATTATTTATACAGCCCCCCATCCCTTAAAAAATTTGTACGTCCCCCCATCCCTTAAAAATTATAATTAGTTAAGAAAAATTATAAATGGAAAAGTTTATATATTTTCAAATTAATTAATTATATATATAGCCCCCCATCCCTTTAAAAATTGTACGCCTCCCCCCCATAATTAATTAATTATAATTTATTTTATTATTACTTTTTTATTTTAATTAAGTATTTTATGTAAATAGTTAATTAGTTTTGTATAGTTAAATATATAATAATGTTAGTCTTTTAAATATATTAATTCAATACTGTTAGTTTATTTTTCTTACAAATGATAATGTTAATTAGTTTTGTATAGTTAAATATATAATAATGTTATTTATTACTAATTTGTCAAATTTATTAACTGCCCCACTCCTTAATTAATTCTGTACGACCCCCCACCCCCTTAATTAATTTGTCTAATTTATTTTATTCTTGTTATTTTAATTAAGTATAAGTACTAGCTACTAGTACATTTAAATTTATATATAGTTTAGTTAGTAAAAATTGGTTAAAAAAAAAAGTATTCCAAATCAGTTTTTTTTTTAACTAAAGTATTCCAAATTAGTTAGTAAATATTAATTAAATAATATTATTTTGTTATAATCTTTAATTTTATTTTTTAGGGTGATTGTTTATCGTGCGTTGATTTGTTGGATCGAGCTGTCTCTTCCTTTTTCTAAACTCATCGGCATAATTATCCGAGGTTAGTATATATCTTATTTATTTTAAATAATTATTAATAGAATATATATTATTTTATGTATTAGTTTATTTTGACTAAAAAAATATTTGTGGTTAAAAATAATGTTAGTATTATATTATTCATTAATTTAAAATAAGAAATTATAAAAAAAAAATGAAAGAAACAAACACATGCAGTGGCCACCACACCCACGTACTGTGTTGTTACGTCCCCCACCCCATTAATTAATTAGTTATTTTTTTATTATTTCCTTTTGTTTTTAATTAAGTTAAAATTTGTAAAAATAAAGTTGTTATAATAGTTTAGTTAGTAAAAATTAGATAGAAAAAAAGTACTACAAATTAGTTAGTAAAAATTAATTAAATATGATGTTTTCTTATAATCTTTATTTTCATCTTTTAGGGTGATTCTTTGCTGTCCGTTGATTGTTGGATCGGTGTTTTCTCCTTCTTCTAAACTCACCGACATAATTATCTGAGGTTAGTATATCTTATTTATTTTAATTAGTTATTTATTAGTAATATATATTAATTTATGTGTTAGTTTGTTTTGACTAAAAAAATATTCAGTAGTGGTTAAAAATAATGTTAGTTTTTAATTAAATGTATTGTACGTAGTTTAAATTTAATTAATATATCGTAAATTTGACTAAAAAAATTAGTTACTAAAAATAATGTGAAAAAATTAATGTAAGAAAAGTAGTAGTTAGTAAAAATAATGTTAGTCGTCAAAAATATTGTTAATTTTTAAATGTATTGTTAGTAAAAAATTTATATTTAATTAATATTTTAGTTGATAAAAAGATATTTTATAATTTATGAAAACAATTTTATAAAAAGATAGTGCTATAAATATATGATAGTAAAATATTTATAAGTTAATCGTTAATTTAGTTTAATGTATTAATTAATGGATAAAATATTTAATTAATTTATTGAAACTGTTTAATTTTTATTATTAGAAACGACTCGGTACGTATATATATAGATGGATCAAATTAGATCTGAACGAGGTTGGATGTACAAAAGAAAATATCCGGGCATGAGGATGATTAGAGCTCGTTTTAAGGAATGAGTTGAACAATTTATTGAGTATGCGAAGTCACGAGAAGATTTTAGGACGGAAGGAGGGATAAGATGTCCGTGTATCAAATGTATGTGTGTCAAGATTAAGACGCAAGAAGAAATCATGGCTCATTTAAGAAAGGATGGATTTATGAATGACTATTACGTGTGGAGACATCACGGTGAAGAAGACCCTGCGGATATTAACACTTAGCAGATTGATGGCAATGCGCAGGCTTCGGGCAGTGAAGCGCATGCGGAGTTTGAAAACTTTGATAGGATGGATGATATGGTCGGTGACGCTCTCGGGGTGAACCTGTCGTACGAAGGGGGAGGCGAAGAGGAAATAATCCCGAACCAGAAAGCGCTGAAGTTTTATGCAATGTTGGAGGAAGTGAATCGACCGTTGTATGAAGGGTCGACTGAGTCGAAGTTATCGGTGTGCGTGAAGTTTTTAGTCGCCAAGTCAAAATAGAATGTACCTGAAGATTGCTTGGAGTTCTTTAACAAGGTGGTGTTGGATGTGTCGCATGTACCAAAAAATCTGCCATCTAGTTATTACGAAGCGAAGAAGTTGGTGTCGAAGTTGGGATTGCGAGTTAACAAGATCGACTGTTGCGTTAATGGGTGCATGTTGTTCTATGACAACGAGTTCGGTAAGAATGACGGTGATCTGGAGGAGTGTAAATTTTGCAGTGCACCGAGGTATCAGGTCCGCAACAGTGATGTGCATCGCAAGCAGAAACGGGTGTCGGTTAAGTCAATGTTTTATCTGCCGTTAATACCGAGGTTGCAGAGATTGTTTGCATCATTGGAAACTGCGAGCAAAATGACATGGCATCATTACAACGCAGCAAATTCAAATGAGATGCGGCATCCATGTGACGGGATGGCTTGGAAACATTTTGATCAAATGCATCCTGATTTTGCGAATGATCCACGTAATGTAAGACTTGGATTGTGCTCTGATGGTTTTACCCCTTATTTCCAAGCGTCTGCATCGCCGTATTCTTGTTGGCCAATTATTGTCACTCCGTATAATCTTCCTCTTGAGATGTGCATGACGAAACCGTACATGTTCTTGAGTTGTATTGTCTCGGGACCGTCAAACCCAACCGATGGCATTGATGTATACTTACAGCCGTTAATAGATGATTTGAAGAGGCTCTGGAATGGTGTATTGACGTATGATATTGCAAAGAAGGAGAATTTCAAAATGAGGGCTGCTTTGATGTGGACCATTAATGACTTTCCTGCATATGACATGTTGTCTGGTTGGTCGACTCATGGAAGATTGGCGTGTCCACATTGTATGCGTGACACCAAAGCATTTCAAATAAAAGGAAAGGCTTCGTGGTTTGATTGTCATCGTAGGCTGTTACCTAAAAATCATCAATTTCGGCGGATGGAGGATGAGTTCAAGAAAGGAACTCTAGAAAGAGATGGTCCCCTTACTTTGTTATCTTCGTATGACATATCTCAAGTAGTGAGCGGCCTAGATAAATATCCAGATGTTGGAAAAAGAGTCAGATACGATGGATATGGCGAGAGGCACAACTGGACAAAACGAAGTATCTTTTGGGACCTCCCTTATTGGAAGGACAATTTACTGAGACACAATCTTGATGTTATGCACATTGAAAAGAATTTTTGTGATAATATAGTGAACACAGTCATGAATGTGTCCGGTAAAACAAAAGATAATGAGAAGGCTAGACTTGATTTGGAGAAGTTTTGCAATAGACCGGAGCTGCACCTAAAACGTCTTCCAAATGGAAAAGTTCTAAAACCCAAGGCGGTTTATTGTTTAACATCCGATGAGGCAAAATCTGTTTGTCAGTGGTTAAAAGAATTGAAAATGCCAGACGGATATTCTTCAAATTTGGCAAGGTGTGCCGATGTCAACAATGGAAGATTGCGGGGGATGAAAAGTCACGATTCTCATGTTTTTATGGAACGCTTAATCCCAATTGCGTTTTGTTCATTACCAAATCCATTGACTGAATTGAGTCAATTTTTTAAAGATTTATGTGCTTCAACGCTCAGGATGGATGAACTTGTTAAAATGGATAAGATTTATGTGCAACAATACTTTGTAAATTGGAGCTAGTTTTTCCCCCCGCTTTCTTTGATTCTATGGAACATCTTCCGGTACATCTGGCGTATGAAGCTATGCTTGGGGACCTGTTCATTAAAGGTGGATGTATCCTTTCGAAAGATTCATGGGTGATTCAAAGCGAACAGTGAAAAATAAAGCAAGAGTTGAAGGGTCAATATGTGCATCTTACTTGCATCGGGAAACCACTCATTTTTGCTCTCATTATTTCAACAACATGATGCTAACACCGACAAGAACGCGAAATGATGTTCCTGATGAAAGTAACTCTTCCGCTTTGTCAGTGTTTCGTGTTTCTGGGCGTTCTTCAGGGGCAGCGAAAGAGTATTGGATGAACGATGAAGAGATGCGATCAGCCGAAGTTCATGTCTTGATTAATTGCATTGAAGTTGAACCATATATTGAATTTTTTGAAAAGAAACAACTTGGAGACACATATACCAACTTTCCAGAATGGTTTAAGGATAAAGTGGCAAAATATGAACAAATGAAGCATTTTAGAGGATTAGCTGAAGGTCCTCGGAGAAATGTCATTGAATGGCACACATACTTTTTAAATGGATATAAATTTGAAACTGAGTCATGGACAGCGGGCATAAAAACGAAAAGTAGTGGAGTTTATGTCAAAGGGGTCAATGATGGTGGCGAAGATGACTTCTATGGTGTCATTAAGCGCATATTTCAATTGAGTTACTATTATGAGGGTCAAGACAACAATGTTGTGTTATTTTATTGTGAGTGGTTTGACCCAACTAATGGGATAAAAATTGATCCAAAGCACAAACTTGTTGACATACTAATGAGTAAAAGGTATAATTGATTTGATCCGTTTATCCTGGCGACTAAGTGTTGTCAAGTGTATTATGTACCTTATCCTTCTCATCACCGGTGTAAACGAGGATGGTGTTCAGCTATCAAGGCAAAACCAAGAGGTGAAATTGAAAAAACTGTTCCAGATATAGAAGCACCTTACCAAGATGATGAAATGTCAAGAGTTCCCGAGATGATTGAAGTCGACCACATTACAAACTTGGTTGACCAAGAAGCTGATGGTGATCAAATTGAGTATGAGGCGTTGTTAGCAGTGGTGCGGAACAATAATGATAATGAGGATGGTGATGCAAATAACACGGAAGATAATGAAGACGAAGATAATGAAGATGAAGACAATGAAGATGAAGATACATATTATAATAATGACGATGATGATGAATAAATCTCGTTTGTAATTATTTATCTTTAATTACTATGTAATGATAAAATATATTCAATTAGAACTCTTTATTATCATATATTGTAACTATTTATCTTTAATTAGTAATGAATTAAAAATATATCCAATATAATTAGAACTTTTTATTATCATATTGTAACTACTTATCTTTAATTAGTAATGAATTTTAAATCCAATTATCATATAGCTACTATTTATTGTTGTACTGGATTGTTTAATTTTAATTAAATTGTTTTACTCGTTTATTTAATCTTGTTTAATTTTATTTAAATTGCAGGGATGACTGATCAAAATAATCAGGACAATGGTCAGAAAAGGGGAAAAAAGCCGGCAAAATTTGTAAAAAGGATCGTTAGGCATATGATACCGAAAGTTCTAACGGCTCGTCAGGCTGCAGGAGTTGCTATTCGAGAACCCACTTCTGCGGCACCTACTCCACCTACAGCCGCCCCACGGAGGAACTCAGTTGATATTCCTAGATCTTCTCTTCCAGCACACTCCTCCACTGTTGATGTGCTCTCTAGACCGACTCCACGAAGGTCTTCGGTTGATGTTTCGAGGTCTTCCTATCCAACACCCTCACCGGCTTATAGACCTGATATTAGCTTCTTGATGAATGATATTCCTGAGGTTGGCTTATCGAATATGCCTTTCCTTAATACTGGTGTAACCAATGACAATGATGATGATTTATTGGGTTTTATGCAATATACACCTAATGAAGCTTTCATCAGTCAACAACAACAACAACAACAACAACAACGACAACAACCACATCAAGATGGTTCATTGTCGTCACAACAACAAGGACGACAACCACATGAGGATGGTTCATCGTCGTCACAACAACAAGGACGACAACCACATCAGGATGGTTCGTCGTCACAACCACAAGGCTCACAGGAGCAAGAGCGACCAGTGGCTTTCAGACCACCAAGGCGTCGCTTCACCGAAGGTTGTCGCGTATTGGGTGATAAAAGGGTCATATACTCTCAGGGCAATGGGTAAGTATGTTTTTATTTTATTTTTATCTTTAATTTCTTTAAAATTTACAATTTAATTAAAATATTAATGTGTGTAGGTTGGAGCCGTCTAAGGATGCAGCTAGAGGAGAAGCGCATGTTGTCAAACTCGCCCTCAAACATTTTGCCCCCAGCTACAGAAAATTAGTGATAAATAATCATCAATTAAGGAAGCAATTTTTTGATGAATTTAAGGTAAACACAAATATTTTCATGTTTACATACATATATAATAATTACATTTAAGATTTAAATGTTTATTATATTTAATGAATATATTTATTATTTCAGAGATACTGTACCTGGGAGCCTTACCATGAAGAAATGGTTAAGCAAAATTTTGAGCTGGCATGTGGGAAGCGATTCTTAGATAAGCTTTACAAGGAGAAAATGCTCTACTTAAATAATCCTGATCAATATCGTCCAGAATTTATCGGAGAGAATGTCTGGGACCAATTTGTAGAGCATTGGACAAAAAATGAGGCTTATCTAGCTCAGTGTGAAACCAATAAGAAAAACAGAGCTAATTCCAAGGGTACGAACTTGCACACTGGGGGATGTGTCAGCTTTTCCACTCATGCTCGACATTTGGTATAACAATATATTTAATTTGTTTTTTTTAATATATTGAATAATATATTTAAATACTAATCAAGATTTTTTTGGAATATTAGGAAAGTACTCTGGAGCGAGAACCTTATGTTAATGAAGTCTACAGACAGACTCACTTCAGCACCAGAGACAATTCTTGGGTTCATCCTACAAGTAAACAACTTTGGGTAAATTTATAATTTGATATATATTTTATAATTATTTTCAAACATTTTTATTCATTCGCTAATTTTTTTTATGTATATATATATACAGGAAGAGAATGGTAAAGTTGCTGCAATGTATTTGTCTCAACATCCCGAGTATGCCTCCTATGCTGATATACCATATGGAATTAAATTTGAGATATGGAAAGAGGCAACCACAAATGTCGGACTTAGAGGAAGAGAAAATCGGTGGCCTGGTCTAGGGACGATGGCACGTAACTTTTATCAAGGAACCAGCCTAACTTATGTTCCTGGTCCTGACGATTGCCCTGAGCCAAGGATGTCTGAGGCTGAAATGTGGCAAAGATTCAAGGAGGAGATGCAGAAAAGGGATGAAGAGAGTGCTCAAGAGACTCAAAGATTGCAGCAACAGATTCAAGATGAAAGAGCCGAAAGGGTAAAATGGCAAGAAGATTTGATGCAACGACTATCCAACGATCCTAGGTTTCAAAGAGCATCGACGTCACATGGGGGTCCAACATTTGAGCAGCAGGATTAGGGTGACAGTGATGATCCGGAGGAAGAATATTATGTAGAGGAATATGAATCAGATCCGGATGAATTTTAAATAATGATATTTTATATTATGTCATATTATTACTTTTTATGGATCTATAGTAATTATTTATTTTTATGGAACAAAAATATTTATTTTTATCATTTTTACTTTAATTCAAAATTTAACTTCAGTTTTAACGTAACATTGTAAAAAAAATTGAATTACGATAATTTAACTTTAATTACGATAATTTTCTGCCAAAAAAACTAAATTTATGTATATATATTGACGCAAAAATTAAAATGAAGTAAAAAATGAAATTTGATTTTTCGATAAAAATGAAATTCGAATTTTTGATAAAAATTTATTAAGAGAAAAATTGAAATTCAAAGTTTCTATAAAAATAAAAATTTATATTGCGGGAAAAAGTGAAATTCGAATATTCGATAAAATTTATTGCGGGAAAAAATGAAATTTGAATATTCGGTAAAATTTATTGCGGCAAAAATTGAAATTCGAATTTTCGATTTAAAATTTAATTTTGTGCCAAATATGATTTTTAAAATTCAAAAAGACATTTGCGAGGAAATTTCCTCGCAAATGTATTGGGCCCAGGACATCAGTCACTCTTAAACATTTGTGAGGAAATTTCCTCGCAAATGTTATTATATTATTTATACATCCAACAACTTTTCTATATATACCACACTATCTACTCTCCAATACTCATATTCTCTAACACTTCTCTCTAACACTTTTCTTCTTCTCTTCAATCTCTTCAACCATTTTTCTTCTTTCTCTTCAATCTCTTCAACCATTTTTCTTTTCTATCTTCCATTTCTTCAACACTTTCATTCTTCTTTTCAACCATTTTTCTTCTTTCTCTTCAATTTCTTCAACCACTTTTCTTCTTTCTCTTTAATTTCTTCAATTCTTTTTCTTTTCTTCTTCAACTTCTTCAATTCTTTTTCTTTTCTCTCTTCCATTTCTTCAACACTTTCATTCTTCTCTTCAACCATTTTTCTTCTTTCTCTTCAATTTCTTCAACCACTTTTCTTCTTTCTCTTCAACTTCTTCAATTCTTTTTCTTTTTTCTCTTCAACAACATCACTAACAAATTTATCATCTTTTATTTTTAAAACACTTTCAACAACATCATATCTCCCACAAATTTTATATTTTTCATATTTTCTTTTCAACAACATCACTAACAAATTTATCATCTTTTATTTTTATCATTTCAATAAATTATTTTTAATTCATATCAATTTTAAAACATATTTTAACAAATTCAATAGGTATTTTAATTGAAAAATATTATTTTTGGCGTTTTTTTATTTTATAAATCATATTTATTATTTTTAAAACGTATTTTATCATTTTTTTTAATTTTTTTTTTAATTTTTTTTTATACATTTGCGAGGAAATTTCCTCGCAAATGTTTTCTGTTTATTTTTTTTTAATATTCGTGACATTTGCGAGGAACTTTCCTCGCAAATGTATTCAGCGAAAATTTTGGCGCAAAATTCAATTTTCACGCAATAAATTCAAACGAAAATTTGAATTTCATTTTTCCCGCAATAAATTTTTACGAAAATTCAAATTTCATTTTTTCCCGCAATAAATTTTTAACCAAAATTCGAATTTCATTTTTTCCCGCAAATTTTTTTTGCAATTAATATTGATTAAATTTTATTTATTATTTTTAAAATTAATATTGATTAAATTTTAATTTTATTTTAAATATTATTTTTAAAAATTATAATTATTTTAATTATAATTAAATTTGTGACTGATTTGTTGTGCTTTTTAAAAAAAATTAATTTAATACATTTGTGAGGAAATTTCCTCGCAAATGTATGTTCAGACATGTCACATCAATGTCCCCACGTGAATGCGCGTGAATGTCAGCTTTTACATTAACGAGGAAATTTCCTCCCAAATGTCCTATAAAATGACCGGATACCGTTTGCGAGGAGGTTTCCTCCCAAATGTCATCACAACAGACTTTGATTTAGGCACGAATTGTTTCCTCCCAAATGTCCTCGCAAATGTACATTAGCGACGAAAATTGCTCCATTTGCGAGAAAAAATTTCCTCACAAATGTAGTTTTTTCTTGTAGTGTTTTTTACTTTCTTCTTTATAATATATAGATAATATTATATTTTATATATAAATATGTTCGAGTGATCAATTCTTTATTTTATTTATTTGTAATATAATGAAGAGTTTGAAATAAGAATACACGTAAACGATTTCAAACATCTCATAAAACTAGAAACGTTGATAAACATTCATCTTGTTTATCCTCATCTTTATCATGTTCATCATTTTCTTTTCATTAATTTATAGTTAAATACACTCAAATGCACATCAAAATTGTATCAATTTATGTGTTTTGTTTGCTTCAATTTTTTTCTAAATTTCCAAATCGAATCCCCTAAATTTCATTAAACTCTAAATTTAACAAACTTGAATTTTTTTTTAGGTTTATAAATGAAATGTTTTAAACAATTCATATATTTATATTGCTAAGTGACTTGAAAAATAATTAAAAGTAAAAGTTCAACACCTTTATATACTAAAGATTAAATATATTATTCGTCCCCATAAAATTAACAACTTTTCTTTTCTTTTCTATAAGAAATCACTTGTTTTCATCATTAGTAAAACATTTTCTGTAATATGTTTTTAATCCTTAAATAATAGACAAAATTTTTACATTTTTTTTATACATTTTTTGAACATTAAGTGGACTTACGTACATAAATGTAACATAAGAAATATATTTAGACACATCTTGAACATATTCATTCATTTAAAATTATAGAATACAACGTACAACACAAATTCAAAATTGCTAAAAATTAAAAAGGGTGAATTGACAACAAACTCAGAGGATCCAAGTTAATAACATACAACAATGAGAAAATGACTACAAATAATATGGCGAACATAAAGTGTCTAAAATGTTTGTGCCTCTGCATATCTGCAACATTGATGGAACCAAAATCATTGATTGAATATGCATTTGATCAAATTGAATTCGACAATTTGAACAAAACGAACACCACACAAGCTAAGACATAAAAGCAAAATATATAACGATGCACCAAGATGACGAACAACACGACATCGCATTATAAAACAACGAAATCACAAGAGAAAAAACTAATATATTTGAAAAACCCTTATTTGAATAAAAGGAAACGGAAAAATAATTTAAATGGGTGATTTCCAATTAAAAATTGATCTTAAACCACCCATCTTTAGTGGGTAAAGAAGAAGATAGGAGCATACGGGTTTGAAGAAATGGAGCAGCCCTGCAGTGAAAAAAGAAACTATGAACACTAATTATGAACTACAAACAAAACATTAAATTTATTGAGATGAAAACATGTAATTATTTTTTCTAGAGACGACAAATAAAATACACTAATTTTTTACTAATGAAAATTTTATTTAACACTATATAACAAATGTAGCTTTGGAATATCAATGTATAAATTGAATATAATACAAATACACTGCTTGGTTTTCCTAATATATGTAAATACGTATATTAATATTAATGTCAAAAGTACTTTTAGTCTCAAATATAATAGAGTATTTGCTAGTGAGATGTACATTTGTTTTCCTTAAACATCTAAAATTTTGGCTCAAAGAATTCACGTTCAGTTTGGTAAAATAAATCAACCAATTTTTGGGGAGGGGAAATCACCATTTTGATTTTGGAGGCAAAAAAACATATCGATTGAGAATAAGGGTTGTTTGAAATAATTTTGGTTTTAGTTTTTAAAATGTGTTTTATAAATGTGTTTTCAAAAATTGTTTTTAAAATGTGAAAAACAAAACTTATTGAACCCGTTTTACTTTTTTAGTTTTAAAAACTAGTAATAAACAAAAAAAAAAATTAAAAACAGTTTTGTCAAATTGAATTACCAAACAAGTTTTTTAATTTTAATTTTTGAAACTTAAAATACCGTTTTTGAGATTAGATTCAAACAGGCCCTAACTATCGTAACAAAAATAATATTTGAAAATCGAAAAAATATCAATAAAAAATACCGAAATTGTGCTAGCTAGGTCAGACGTTTATGACTGTTGTTCAATCCCATGTCCCCACTTCGTATATGTAAATTTATGATGACTTTATCATTTTATCTATTTATATATTAAAAAAAAGTGAAACTATTTCCATAAATGTGATAAAATATAGAATAAAAGTATCTTTAAACCCAAAATATAATAATATGGTGAAAAGAGATCAGTTTAAGAATGATTGTTCTTCAACACACTCTTTTTTTTTTGAATCTCTCATATATAATGTTAGATTTTTTGCAATACCTCCTGATTCAGTTTTGCGGAGGTTTAAGACTTTAGCTAAAATTATATTTTGTGGCAGTTTTTTTTTAGCGAGAGTTTACTATTTGTACTTTCCTCGCTAAAACTATATTTTACTATTTGCCCAAAATATAGTTACAGGAGATGATACCTTTAGCGACAATTTTAAACCGCCGCAAAACTAAATCAGGGATTATTGCAAAAAATCTAACATTACATGAGCTAATTCGTCAATATAAACACTAATTGTCATTATAAAAATATATTTTATGTGAAAGGTTTTTCTGCAACAGTGCTCGAGGGCGCAGAAATTGAAATGGAATGGTATCAGAAGAGCTTAAACACAGGTAAGTTTCGAATGAACTAACTATATTAATTATCATACGTTGTCATGGCATTATTAATGTTTTGAAATTAGTGAACTATAAGTTTTTACTGCTTCTGTTCTAAATCATAAACAAAAATAATTAAAAATTAAAAGTAAAAAGACCAAATTTTATCATTTTTAAAAATGACTTATATTTTTAAATTGCATTTTTTTAATGGAAAATATAATTATATTATATATTTTAAATGCGAAAAAAAGACAGAAGTTTAAAGTACAAATGAGTATGAGAAATACCCACACAAAAAAGCAAAAGTGAACAGTCATTTTGGTCTCTGAAAATATCACTCGTTGTCATATTTTTTTTTAATCGGCAAATTTTATTAATCACGCAAACTCCGAACAAGATGTCCACGAGATGCAAAGGGGTCCAAAAGGATCCAATAGTACAACAACAAGCAGGAACATAAAATAAACCAAACAAGCCAAAACCACACCACCCTCCCCACCAAAACAAAAACAGGCCCGGGGACAAAACCAAAAGAAAAACCTGCTAAAGAAAAAAGGAAACCATAAAAAGTCCTTTACACCAGAAACCCAACTTGCCTCAACAGCAAGAATACACCAAGCAAGAACATAGTATCATTACTCACACTGAGCAGCCCCAAAAACTAACACCTTAGGCAATCTTCCGGTTCCAAGACCATTCATACAAAAGGTAAGACAATATCTTCATCCGAACTAGGCTCCATTTCTAATTCAAAATTTTAATATTCTCCACCAACACATTTGGATCAATCGCACCATTTGCAAAAATGGCGTTATTTCTCGCCTTCTAAATTACCCAAATAGTGACATGCCAAATCATCACATATCCATCCCTCGCCTTCTTATTCCTCGACACATCCCTCATAACCTCAAATAACATAGGCAACGAGGCCGACATCACAAATTCTACACCAATCCACCTAAAAATTCCATACCACACCGACATAGAGCAATAACAGTGTAAAAAGAGGTGGGTTGTTGACTCCAAAGCATTATGACCAAGGTTTTCAGAATCGCGATTTTGCTTTAAATCGAAAGAGGATAGTAAGATCGCAAAATCGTAAATCGCAATCAAAATCGATGGATTCTACTCAATTTATTTTGTTGAATCGAAAAAGGGAAAGCAAGATCGCAAAATCGAAAATCGCAACTAAAATCGATGGATTTTACTCATAAATATATAGTATTAAATATATATTATAATAGTGCATATCATGTACTCAAAATAATGAAATCCTAGATGATAAATCACTAAAGCGCTATATACTTAAAGCCTATATACTAATACATATCACTAAAGCGACATCTACTTGGATAACAAAATATTTATAGTCTAGTAAAACGCCATCTACTTGGTAAAAAAATACTTAATGCCTATATCCTAATACAAATCAGTAGTAATGCGCCATCTATTTGGTCAAAACCTTTTAAACCGGGTCAAAACATTAAACGGGTCAATTTTGACCCAGTTAAACATCATCCAAAAAAACAAGCCAAAATCGGTAAAATCCCTTCAAAATCACAGATTTTACTAGAATTTTGCGATTCTGTGCAATTTTACTAGGATTTTGCATAATTTAGGATTCTACTCAGGATTTTAATCTTTTTGAGTGAGCAAAATCGCAAAATCCATGGATTTTACGATTTTACTCACGATTTTTCTAACAATGATTATGACGTCCCACACACTCTCTAGACGCCTCCGGACCAAGAATGCCACTCGTTGTCATACTAGTCCCTGAATCAACATAAAACATTTTTAAGTCCCTGTATGTAGATTTCGTTAGTCAAATTAGTCCTAAATTTTAAAAAGATTTTAATTATGATGATGTGTCTCTTACTTTTGTTAAGTCAGATGCTTATGTGAAATGTCTACATTCACAACAAACCAAAATGAAAGACAATATAGAGAAACACTTCATCTTCTTGAAAAAAGAAAAACATAATAAATCAATTTGTTGCTCTATTCTCATTAAATGAAAGAGATATTTAAGTCATTTTTATCTCTAGCTAACATGAAAGTCACACAAAAGCATCTGACATTGTAAAATTAAGGAACACATCATCATAATTAACACCATTTTAAATTTTTGGACTAATTTGACTAACAAAATCATTATTAAGGGACTTTAAAATGTTTTATGTTGATTCAGTGACTATTATGACACTTTCAAGAACTAAAATGGTTGTTTACTCAAAAAGCAAACACCTAAAGATACGAAATATGTAAAAACCACCAAAAAAGAATAAAAAACAAACAACACGAGAATTAAAAAAGCAAGCACCCTAACTTCAAAGAAACAAGAACACCCAAAAACTACAAACACGAGAATACCCGACTCCAAAGAAGAGAAGATGAGATCTATCCCAAAAGAAGGGAAGACATCCAGAGGTCCTCCGCAGACCAAAGTTACCGAGACCCAGAACCACAACCCAACAAACCCTAACGATTCCAACACAAAATAGAGTACACACCATACTCATAAAAGGAACAAGAGATGCTAGAGTTTTTATCTAGAAATTAAACCACTTCCAAGAAGAAAGTTTGATCTTGTCCACTAGATACTCAACAGAAGAAGTACCTCCCGAAAAGATCACCTCGTTACGAGAGTTTCAAATGGTCCGTACAACAGTTTGTCAAATTAACAACCACCCAGTCTGTCTTTCCTACTCCCCCCCCCCTCATCCATAAAAAACTCTCCGTAATACCATTAATATCACGAGGAGGCACCAACTCAAAACCTAACGACCTAACGATAGAATACCAGACAAGAGAAATTTGACTACAAGAAACAAAAAGATGTTCACCCAATTCACGATTGAGGCAACAAAAAACACACAAAGTAGCACCAACCTTCGTAATCACACCCCGTTGAAAAAGGTGTTGACGGGTAGGAAGTCTATCCTGAAAAAGTTGCCAGGAAAAAACTGCCACTTTGGAAGGGGCCCAAGTCTTCCACACTTTTGGCAACAATCTCACTTCCTCTGTAGAAAAGTTGACCTCATCAACAATGTTACGAGAGAGAACTAAGTAAGGTCGACTTTACCGAGAAACAATCAATAGGGTCATGGTTCCAAGACCAAGAGTATGCTGCTGCTGAGATAGTCGAACTATTGAAAAGTACTAAAAGATTTGCTAGAAGGTTAAGTTCCCGAATAAAAAGATCCATCCTCCACTTCAAGTCCCAAAACCATTGACCTGCGACCCAGCTATCAAGTTCTCCAACCTTACTAATTTTTTAGGTCGAAACTTGAAAGAGCCTTTAAAATTGAATCCTTAAAAAATTTACGCCCACCCAAAAGTCATACCAAAAAGAAGTCATGAGGCCATTGTATCAATTTTTTTAGTCACTCCTTCTAAAATGGCTAAAATTATCTATATGTATACTGTCTATATGGTCATACCATAAACATGTCTAAATATGGGAGTGGTTATGGTGCATAAGCTTTTTCCTAGCGCACCCCCAACCAAATTGCTTAATGCACCCCCCAAATTTCTAGCGCACCCCTCAAATTAGAGGGTTCACTAGAAATTTAGGGGGTGCACTAAGCAATTTAGTTAGGGTGTGCTAAAAATTTAGGGGTTGCACAAAATAATATGAGGTATTTATGCACGGTGCATAAGTATGACTTATGCACCATAACTTATACCTCCAAATATGGCATTGGGAAACGGGTTCTCTAAAATATCTATATGTATATTGTCTGAAATCCATGGTTATGATGCTGATTTGTCTGTATTTTGTTCATAAAGTTGTATGAAAATGACATTTGACTCTAGTACTAAATCTTTTGTAACATATGACTAACCTATTATTTAGGGGTGGCAAAACGGGCATGACCTGCTGGGCCGGCCCGTTTAACTCGTTAAATTTGGTGGGCTGAGTCAAAATTTTGAATTCATTTTTGTATGAGGCTCGCCCCGCTCGGCTCGTCAAAAAAACGGACCGGGGCGAGGTGGGGGCGGGCCGGCCCGCTTAACTCGCTTTTCATTATTTTTTTATTTTAACAGTTACATTAAATTCATTAAAAAAATAAGTGGCTTGATCTGATCCAATAAAAACACTTATTTAAGAAACTTAAGTTTTTTTTTTCTATTTATTCATACAAGGATTGTTTTAGCCACCACACTATAAGTGGTTTGATCTGATCCAACTTTAAGATTGTTTTCGCCGCCGCTCTATATTGTTTTTTATATTGATTATGTCGAATTTGTTAATTATGTTACTAGATTTGTAAATAACATATTTGTCTTATAAGTTTGAGTTTCTCGCAAATTTAGTTGTTTCTTAAAAAAATAAAAAATAAAACATCAATATTCAATATAATTTTTGTAATGTAAACAGCGTAAAAAAAAAAACAAACAAATTGGCGGCCGTGGGCCGGCCCGCTAACTCGCATGTCCGCCAATAACCAGGGTGGGGTTGGATTTTAGACTCGGTCTACTAAATTGACTCGGCTCGTCTCGTCTCGCATTTTAGGCGGACTTAAGCGGGCCGGATCTAAACGGGACGGGCATCCTCGTTTTGTCACCCCTTAATTATTATTATTATTAAATTAATTGATGTAACATGATTATTATTATTATTATTATTATTATTATTATTATTATATTAAATTAATTAATGTAATATGATTAGTAATTCGTGATTATATCAATTTTCAACATGTAACTATTTTTTTGAATTTGGGTAGTGTACCACTTGTACTTCTCTCCATTAATGTGTATAATACTATTTGTACTTTTGCTTATCTTTTTCGATATATATAAATATACATTTGCTGTTTAAAAAAAAAAAGTACTAAAGTCTAAAGATCTATGAATATTGCAGAGAAAGATATTGAAAGTGGTGGTGATATATCAATACAATTAACCGATGTCGGTGGATTTGAAATGATGGTGGTGATATATCTAAAGATAGTTGAGTACTAAAGTCTCAACTATATTTTATTAGTTGTGCTAAGATTTTGTGCTACCGCATTCAAAAGTATATGGGTATGTATATATATTAATTAATTAATTAATTAAATTCTCCAAATTAAACTTTATATGCATGGGTTAATTTGCGTTACTGTTATGATGCACAAGTGATATTAATTAAATCCATCCATAGACTTTGTTTCTACAATTCGATCAATAATTAGGGGGAATGGATAGTTCAACTAGTTAAGCTGATTAGTTGAGCTAAAATTTAAGGAACTAGTGGAGATCCAGGATTCAAATCCTAGTAAAGAAGATTGTAATATATTATTTACTAACAGTTAACATTGCCTATAAAAAAAAGAAATATGGTGGGACTTAATTATTCATCAAATATTAGAAATAAACTTATGCATGCATGTTGAACAATAATTTACTTATGCGCCATATAATTAAAATTAGGGTTAATGAGTTATTACCTCTTTATAAAATTTATTTTATAACTACATATAATGTAAATATTTTTTTTTTTTGACAAGAATGTAAATATTTTATTATTTATCCCTTATCTTATGTTGATATTTTGTCTGTAATGTTAGAAAAAAATTTATATTAAAGGTGTAATAAAAAAAATTTAGCGATAAACTAAAACTCACCCACATTGCTAGGGTAAAATTAAGTCTATTACCATTAAAATTATTTTACTATATGAGTCACCTTTCTTTTTTTTGCTTGTGTACACAATTAATTTTGCAGGCTTAGATGAAATAAGGAGTATTGTTAAAAATCGCTTATATCGTGATCAGCTCTTGGATATATTTATGAAAAATCCTTTCATTTCTTACAAAGGTGGTGGCCCGGATGACGCATTAAGATTAAGTGACGCTGGCGCAGAACGTGAAGAAGAAATAAAAAAAATCAGGCGCCCACGGATGGGAGCTAGTATGATATATGGTAATTTTCATCCAAAAACATAAGCTTTAAAAGGTTTTTTTTAATCTATACCGGCCCTTTATAATTTGGAGATATTTACTTCTGAACTACTCAATAATATTTTAACTGATAAAATATTTTATAAAATATATTGTTGGATTGAAAATTGATATTATATTAATTATTTGTGTAAAGTTTCAGACAAATTTAAAATCATTTGACATGTTATTGAGACACATAAAGATTAACGGCGTTTAAAAAATCACTCAAACCGTTAATTTTGATGTACATGTCTCAATAACATATCAAATGATTTTGAATTTGTCTGAAATTTAACATAAAAAATATATATGATATAAACTTTCAATTCAACATTGTATTTTATAAAATCTATATCAGTTAAAATATTATTAAATAGTTCAAAAATAAATATTTTCAAATCACGAAGAGTTGTGTTAATTAAAATGTAAATTGTAAAATAATAGAACAATCATGTTTTGTATGTTTGCAGGGGATTTACCAAATACCACAGGGGATACCTCAATAAAAGAGATAGAGATAGAAGAAAATCATATTCAAATTGATGAAAAAGATAAAACATTTTTGGCAGTAGCAAAAAGTGGCATAGCTGATGTTATAGAAGAGCTTAATTCTAAAGTCTCAATTACATCCGACAAGAAAGGGTTATTACTTGTAGCAATGAAGAATCTTGAAACAAAATCATCAGAAGAGAAAACTGGTACAAAGGACACAAATACAACATATTTGATTGCAGCAAAATACGGCACATTGGATATTATGAGAAAGCTTGAATCTAAAATGACAAGTGTCATATATGAAAATAACTCTAACAATGAAAATGCATTGCTTTTGGCAGTGAAGTATAGGCAACCTCATGTTGTTCAGATGTTTAAAGAGATCAAACATAAGGAAATATTTAAGACCCTAAGTTTAAAAGTGGATAATAATGAAAACACCATGTTACACTTGGCAGCATATAGATCACCCCACAAGGCAACTACTTGGAGGACTTCCGGTGCTGCCTTGCAAATGATATGGGACATCAGGTGGTATAAGGTATTCTCTCGGTCTTAAAATAATTATTTATTTAAGATTTTTTTTTGTCTTTAAATAATTGTCACTTTAGAATACCAATACATGAAATATACATTGTGATCAATGATACAGTACATCAAAGAAATAGCAACGGATCATTGCCAATATAGAAACAACAATGAAGACAAAACTCCAGGTGAAATCTTTAAGGAAGAACACAAAGACCTTCTAGAAAGCGGCACTAATTGGTTGAAAGACACGTCAGAGTCATGCTCAGTTGTAGCAGCACTCATTGCAGGCCTCTCCTTTGCGACATCAGGCAGTGTCCCCGGAGGAAATGATTCGCAGACAGGAAAACCGGAATTAGAAGGACAACCTGCATTTGAAGGATTTGCTATATCTTCGTTAATCGGACTTTACTTCTCTGGCACTGCACTCATCATGTTCCTTTCTATACTCACTTCTCGAAAGCAAATCGAAGATTTTAGTCAAAGTTTGCCAAAGAGGCTTCTTTTCGGCTTATGTTGTCTCTTCGTATCCATTGTTGCCATGTTTATTTCTTTCTGCGCCGGACATTTCTTCGTGCTCACGGATAAATATTGCAGGCGTGATATCTTGTTCTATTTATATATCTCCGTTTCCTTCCCTGTCATATTCTATGCATTTGTGCAGTTTCCGTTATGTTATGATCTTTTTAAAGTTCTTTGGAAGAAGGTGCCACCACCAAGTGTTAAGGGTGTTCATTTGTAGAGTCTTTGTTTTATTGTATTGTTTTATGGATTGAAACTCATGAGTTTGGTTTGTATTTTTTTCTCTCATAGCTTGGTTGTACTTGAATAATGTGTGTTGTGTGTTTAATATGAATGTAGTGTGATTTGACTCTCTTTGTATCATTATAAGGTGTGACATAAGGATGATATGAATTTTATATCGCCTATTCTATATTCTATATTCTATATTACTATACATATTGGCAAAATCAATCATCTCATTCATAATTCTCTACGGTACGTGGTACGAATAAACAAAGTGATTTTTTTCTTTAAAAATGCTATAAAATAAAGAAAACAAAGAAAAAGTAAATGGAGATAATCCGCAGCCGTTCACAAGTCTTGTTTCAATGAGGACACAACATAAAACCTGGTCGATACGGCATCTCGATCACGTTCAAAGTATTCGTCTTTCGATTACGTTTTTAATAAAAACAAAAAATCAAGCGAGTGAAAAAGGAAAAATCGGGTTGACACTCGACGCATCCCCGGATATTCGGAAACGAGGTAGACACTTTGCTTTCGTCGAATATCCATCCTCCGTCTAAAATTAATCTCAACTCATCAAGCAATTTTTTCACGCCCATGTGCGTGTAATTTTCAAAACGGATATCATCGCCCAAGTGTGAGTACGTCATTTTCAATCAAGCAATTTTTTCACGCCCATGTGCGTGTAAATTTCAAAACGGATATCATCGCCCAAGTGCGAGTACGTCATTTTCAATCAAGCAATTTTTTCACGCCCATGTGCGTGTAATTTTCAAAACGGATATCATCGTCCAAGTGTGAGTCCGTCTTTTCAATCAAACAATCTTTTTCGCCCATGTGCGTTTAATTTGTCAAAACGGATACCACCGCCCAAGTGTGAGTCCGTCATTTTCAATCAAGCAATCTTTTTCGCTCATGTGCGTTTAATTTTTCAAAACGGATACCACCGCCCAAGTGCGAGTCTGTCATTTTCAATCAAGCAATATTTTTTGCTCATGTGCGTTTAATTTTTCTAAACGGATACCACCGCCCAAGTGCGATTCCGTCGTTTTCAATCAAGCAAACTTTTTTCGCCCATGCGCGACCAATTCATTTTCATAAATAAAATCAACCAACACAAAAAAACATTTTACAAAGAACTACGTAGCTTTGATTTCTCCATCGCACCGAGAGATACGTAGGAGCAAGATACAATTCTTATCAAACACACTAATAAAAAAAAACCATTTTTTGGTCTTCGAATCACTTTTCTTTCTTTGCAAACATTTTCATAATAATATAAAAAACAAAAAATGAAACTAATACTTAAATAAACACTACACTAATTAACGGTTCCCGTTGGATACAACGGATGCGTGGGGTGCTAATACCTTCTCCTCGCATAACCGACTCCCGAACCCGAAATTTGGTCGCGACAACCTTGTTCTCGTTCTCTAAGGGTTTTATCGACGTTTCCCTTTTCAAAAATAAAACTTCGGTGGCGACTCTATTGTTTAGCGAGCGTTTTTTCGCCCACGCATTTTTCCGGCCGCTTCAACTAATTGCAATTGGTGACATTGTATCTGATTGTAATCAAGTTGATGCAATTCTTGAAGGATTGCCAGAGGAATTCGATTCCTTTGTGACGATGGTCTATAACAGGTTTGATTCTCCCATTGTGGATGAAGTTGAAGCTTTGCTTCTTCTTCAAGAAGCTCAATTTGACAAATTTCATCAAGAATTGGTCACACCTTCAGTTTTAGCACATGTTGCTCAAACTATTCCCAATGTTGATTTGCACCCTAACTCTAGTGATGATGATCAACATCACTCAGGTACTGAACACTACATTGCTGAAAGAGGAAAAGGTCGTAGTGGTAGGGGACGAGGCAAAGGTCGTGGGAGAGGTCGTGATGTATCTTCTTCTCAACACTCTAGCCAAGAGAAATGTCAAATTTATGCTAAAGGAAATCATGATGCTAGTAATTGTAGGTATCATTAGCATCCTAGTCCCTGTATGATCAATGCTTCAAGAGGAGCATTCTCTGCTAGCTAGCACAGCTAGACCTCCACCATTCAATCCCTACATACGTCCTACTTCCAACCTTGTTATGCCCTACTATGGTGCTACTCCTCAACTTGGTGACAATTTATCTAAAGCAGCTAATTGGTACCATGGTTTTAAATTGCGGTTGCGGTAACGGATGCGGTTGCGCTTGCGGACGTTGCGTTTGCGGTCAATGCGGCTGCTGCGACGCACATTGCGGCTGTTGCGGCGTGAAATGAATTTTAATATTCACAACCTATATTAAGTGGTACAACTACGTCACTATACAATTTAACCACTATAGCAGAGTTTTAGTTTGCTCATTAAATACTAATTGAGACATGGTTGAAATATAAAGTGAATATACGGTTAAATGTAAGATTTTTCATTAAATATTTAGTATTTTAGTAGTTGGGATTCTAAAATTTTAATTTTTTATGAGAAAATTTTAAGGAATATGTTACAAATTGTCCGATGCGGCTCCTGATGCGGTTACGTTGCGGAAAAACACGTGATTTCAAATCACACCGCGATTGCGGTGCGATGCGGTTGCGGTAACTACCTGTAGTACCCGGCGCAAAAAATATACAGATATGCAATGATGAAATGCAATGCACAAATGTAAACAATGAATCCGCCACCATATTTTATTTATCCTATGAGGGGAAAGGAAAATAATGATAAAACCTTAAAAAGATAGGGTTCGGGAGTTGGTTACATGAGGGGAAAACATTAACACCCCCTCATATCCGTTGTACTCAACGGGAACCATTTGAGGAATTTTGGTTTGCATAAACAGAGATAACCGCATAAAAAGAATTAAATTACCGCACATTGAACAGAAAAGGGAAAAGAAGAGTTTTTTATTATTTGGCTTGACGAGAGAGGCTCTCGCTCCTACGTATCCCCCAAGTACAATGAGGAAGTCAAAGCTCACGTAGTTCTCCCTGAAAAGAAAGATTTGTGTATTGGTTGTTTTTAGTGAACGATGCTTAGGTCGCATTCCACTGATACAACAGTATGCTTGTATGCTCGCTTCGGAGGCTTAAGCGTTTGTCTGTAGCAGGGGAATGGATAAAACACTATCCGTTTAGGAAAACAGTTGAAAAGAGATTTGACTGCGCAAGAGCAGTGGAAAAGAGTTGACTGCACGGAGGCAGGAAAAAGAATTGAAGTGAGTTGAGTATCTTTTAGGATTTTTTTGAGATTGTGCAGTTGAATGAGAATTGAACACCATCCAGTCATACGTCACAGACTGTTCAATTCGAGCCAAACGGGACATACGTCGCATTCCCTCCTTTTCATTCAAATATTTAAAGTTAATTAATTAAAGTGAGAATAGTCCACCATCCGGGACATACGTCACAGACTGTCCTATTCGAATCAAGCAGACATACGTCACACTCTCTCCTTTTCGCTTTAATTAACTAAACTGAGCTTCATTAATTAAAATGAGAATAGTCCACCATCCGGGACATACGTCACAGACTGTCCTATTCGAATCAAGCGGACATACGTCACGCTCCCTCTTTTCCGCTTTAATTGAAAAGTCAACGTTTTAGTTTTTATTTAAGAAGAAACAAAGTTCAAAAACCATGTTCAGACATATCACAGTTCAACATTCAGGCAGTTAAATAATTGAGAAATGGTAAAGTAACATTGTACAAATGATAAATAAATCGAAGGATAAATAGATTTATCGAATGATAAATAAATTTATCGAGGGATAAATAAATTTATCGGAGGATAAACAATTTATCGAAAGATAAATAAATTTATCGAAGAATAAATAAATTCATCGTCAATAAATAAATTCAACGTTGAAACAGGGGGGTGCAAACCTGAAATAGGTGTAGCAAAGGTAAAACAGATTCAGCAAATAAGGCCCAAGACCCATTTCTACACTCAGCCCAGAGGGGGTGTAAATAGTAAGCTGGTAGGTGTGAAAAAGAAACTGGCCCAATTCAAATCAGTCCAACCCATATTGAAACGGAGCTGGTCGGTTTGACCCATGGGTCAAACTGGATCCACACCAGTAATCATGTGCGCGAACACACGCGCGTTCTACCATAGCCCTCGCTTCATCATCGTTTGATCAGATTTACAGAAACGATCGTACGATCGTGATTAATTTGAACCAGAGAGAGGGTCCACCATGGACCTTCGTCTTCTCCGATCGCTTTTCTCCCTCCGGCGCGGTGGTTTTGTGACGCTGGCTTGCAGAACACAGAAACTTGCAAATAAATACACTATCTGACTCGGTTTTTCCTCCTGATTCCAAATCTAAACTTAGATTTCGCAAACAAAGCTTACAAATACGAAAACGGACCAAGATAAATCCGGATCGGAAAAATTGGAAATCGCGTTTCCGGCGAAAAACGGGTTAAACCGATTAATGGAAAGGGTTTCAGATGTTGACAGAAGCATGAAACACTATGGATCGGTCTCATTTGAAGTGGAATTTGACGGAAACGGAGATCCAAAATTTCGGAAACTTTGAGCTCTCGAATGGTACATTTCCGATAGGTTTTTGGCGATTTGAACGGTGGAATTGGATTGTAGAAGTGATTAGAAAGCTAGTGGTATAATTTGTTTTCAATTTGGAGTAGTTTTAAAATTTGGGTTGTTGTTGGTGGTTTCTGGCGACCGGAGGTGGTTTCCGGCGCCGGAATTATTTTCTGATCTGTCTTGGAGTTTGTGCTCTCTGAAATTTTTATTGTATTGGGAATTGTGAAAATTGATTGATAGTGATTGAGTGATGTGAGGTTTGTATTTATAGTGGAATATTAGGTTAAATGGTATTTTTGTAATAATGGTGTAATTTTGGGTTAAGGGGAGATTAATACAAAAAGGGTAATAAAAATGATTAAGTGGTTGAGATGATGTGGCATAATCTGATTGGCTATTGGGAAAAGATATTTGTGGTTGAAAAGAATAAAATGTTGTTATTGATAAAAATAAAATATTTTTGATGCTTTTGAAATTATGATGCGATGAAAATAAAAATGAACGAATGAAAACGAAATGAAACATATTTTTTGTGATTTTATGCAAAATTAATGAAAGACGCAAAAAGACTATTTTTGAAACTATTTTTGGGCATTTCTTACAAAAATAAGAAACAATTTTCAAAATAGAATATTTATTTACAAAAAGCGAAAAATTAGGGTATTACACTACCGCATCAGCAATATTGCGGGCGCAATTGCGATTGCAGACTGCAATTTAAAACCTTGATTGGTACCCTAACTCTGGTGCATCTCATCATCTCACATTCAATCCATATTTTCTGGCTCAAAGTGCTCCTTACTATGGTCATGAACAAGTCATGATGGGGAATGGTCAAGGTGTGTCAATATCCTCTTTTGGTCAATCTAGTTTTTACTCTAATTGTCAACCTAATGTCAAATTAACTCTTAAAGATTTCCTTCATGTTCCACACATTTCCAAAAACTTGCTATTTGTTAGTGTTACTTCTATTCAACAATGGCATAAAATAAGTTTGTTTCTTCAAAAAAAGAAAAAGAAAAAAGATATTCACTTGGTGTTTTATACTCATATTCTATACGTAATGTTTTACTTTTATATATTCACTTATGCCACTATGTTTTTAATAGTGTGAATGAATATTGTATAATTTTTTGTTATTATTGTTTTATATATTATTTTTAAAAATATATTTGATACAAAACGGTCCAATTTAGTTGAGTTCCGGTTTGATTAATTGAACTTTAAATTATAAGTTCGCCGATTCAATGAATAATCCATTATGATTAGCTTGGTTCCATGTATGAAAAGATCATTCAAATAACATATGCACACTTATTTTCTGTTAAAAAAATCCACAATTGCCTTAAACTCATTCTTTCATGCACATCTCCCATTACGAATATGGAGAAGGAGTGTATGACTAGTAAAGAGCAATCAACTCTCGGATATATATGGAAAAAAAAACCACCTTGCCTAGGAAGTAAGACTTGTGATTACAAACAAGAACATGCACAAATGGCTTGCCATGAATTTAATTTGATTAGTACATATAAGACATAATTTATTGTATTTAAACTCATGCAATAATTTCATATTTTTGAAAGCAAAAATACAGTGCAAAGGCATCATGTGACAATCCATAACATCCCAACTAGGTTGGCACCTTATAGTTATCACCTATCATTTGCAGCACTATAAAATTATTATTAATATAATAAAAATGAATACATAGATTGAGACGACTAAACCAAATCCAAATTAAAACAATCAATGACTCTCAAAAGCGTAAAGAACAACTAAACAATACAAGGAAATAAATACTCCTAATTAATTTGATGCATTTCACCATATAAAGCAGTTGGATTGTAGTCCTTATAAAGAAGAGGATGAAATTTTATTGATATTGACAAAGATAAAATACCACTTTCATATATATAATTTTCTTCATGCACAAAACTTCGTTGAAGTACTAAATTTGTAATTTCAAACAAATTTTGATCATCGGATATATTTCATTTCAAATTTTTCTGTACTCAACAGATTTCATAAGCTCTTCAAGAGTTATGATAATATTATATTGTTTGATGTGGTACTTCAGGACCACCTACTGAATCGTCATTTTCTCAAACTCTGATGAGATGTTTGTTCATAACGAGTGGCCTTCAACAACAAGAGCACATTACCGACAATAATTTCATATTTTATCTCAATAGAAGAAATCAACTTTCGGAAACTCTTCAAGAGTTCTTATAATATTCATGTCATAAAATTTATTTCCAAATTCTTTCTTCAAAATTTGACAAATGATGACTATATCATATTTCTCATTTGAAAATATTTACTAAAATTATTATACGACATACACCTTGGATGTATGAGTACACAAAGAGACGTATCATTTTGTTAAATCATCGATTCAATTGTTTGAATAGTATGTCTCATGAAATTAAATCTTTCAGAGAGTTTCATACAATCATCACTAAAAAGTGAGCCATACAAATGTATTGTAACACTTCCAATAAATTAAACATTTCAAGTGTTAGTACTAGTGAACTTAATCAAGTAAGAAAAATATTTTCACTTCAGGTGAACATTTCTCTTCACAATCAATGGCAAATTTTTATCGATATTCTTGTATATCATTATTTTCTATTCGCGAGAAAATTGATTCATATTTCATCATTTTCACATCTTCAGATGTACGGACTGCTGGTCCAAAAATCTTTCACTTTGCAAAGTGATTTTAATTACGTAGCAATTGCATCTTTTCATTTAGACAATCATTATGTTGTCTATATTTCTCAATAAACTT
The DNA here is from genome assembly GCA_951804385.1 of Trifolium dubium. NCBI lineage: Eukaryota > Viridiplantae > Streptophyta > Magnoliopsida > Fabales > Fabaceae > Trifolium > Trifolium dubium. Next base: position 16,072,369 of record OX638069.1, on the reverse strand, counting down.
TGGTTCATGATCCTCATTATCTCTTATCATATATAGCGCTATATTATATATAAAATATCGTCAACGTTGACTTCCTTTTGGTTCCATCGTATTTTATTCATGACATAAGTTTTCGAGATCTCTTTATTTATTAAAAATTTCAGGTACCTGATAAGTTCTTCTGAAACTTAAAAATCAATTATGTCAATACTCTTTTGGAGTTTTCATATCCTCACTTGGGTCATCTTTCTTTTTAGCTCCTTTTCTTATTTGAGGATTTTTTTTCTTCTTGGAACCAAATTTCACACCATACTTCAAGTGTGGTTGAATTCATTTGCAATATAGGATTGTTCAACAGGAACATCCATTTTGGTTGGAGCATTAGCAGCTGATATTTGATTTAATAAACTTTGCAAATGATTTATCTTTTGAACACCTAGTTCAAACTATTTTATATGAGGATCAAGATGAGATAACATATTCTTAGTAATTATTCATTTGAACTTCTGGTTCATATTTTCAGCTGCTTATTATCTCCCCCTAATGTTGGGAAAACTAATTCAAAAATTGATAATTAGCCTTCTAGGCTATAAACTAGTCTCCAATTTTTGGCTCAAGATAATAGGAGATTCATATCAAATATATTTTCCCAACATTCCTTAAAATGAAAATCATCTTAGCTTATTATTTTGGAGCAATTGAAATATACACAACACATCCAAAAATTTACTAAGACGAAGAATATTAAGTCATTAAACTAAAATTGTAAATTAAGGGGAAGATTTACATATAATAATTTGTTGGCTTGATGCAAATCAATATCTTCAAGATATATGATTGAGTGTTCCCAAAATATGAGCTAGAAGTTATGATTTCATAAGTATCGGCCACAATGAACTTTAGACGTCTAAAGAATGGATCTTCAAGTCCATTTTTTTATAAGAATATATATATTCTACAAGATGTTCATTATCAATTTCAATTGGCATTTGATACTTAACAAATACTTTGTAGAAAATGGGCTCTTAAAAAATAGTTGAGAAAACAATCTCACAAACTTCTGGCTATGAAGTGACAATAAACAAATTATCAACTTTCTTTGGGAACTTGTAATGCACAAAAGCTATTACGTTGAAGAAGCTTCTAACTCTTCAATACAACTTTTTTTTACATCATAATAAATCCGGGATGACCCAACCGGTATTGCCAACAATAACTTATTATAATTTGTAAACTTCTGATTTACAATAATATGTGTTTCGATTGCACTAATATAGGTGTAGCACAAATTAGAGAAAAATTTGATAACTTTTTCTCTACACCAATTTAAGCTTATATTCACATATATGTTTTGTTCCTTAATGTAACAATACATTAACACGCTCTTCTGGAGCCTTCAATAATTTTTGTGTTGCTAGATATAATACATATTTTCTTGCATCACTATTGGCAAGAAATATATTTTCATTTAAATATATAGATAAAAAATATATATATACTTATGTGTTAAACGAAACTCATGAAAACAACACATCTAATAAATAATATATAATACTACTAGGTATCCAAATGAGAGAAAACCATATAATTTTTTTTAATCGAAACAATTTAAAAGAAATAGTAGTATTACAAATTAAACTTATGTAACTTTATAGTAGATATTAAAAAAAATTGCCGTAATATAAAATTGATTTTGTAACCGAACTTACTTAAGACCAATTCATATAGAATTAGTTAACAAAATATATCTTATAAACTAAGATCACAAGGAAATTTTCACATTGGATATATGGTATATATCTCTTGTTCAATCACATATGTGACTTATTCCTTAAAATTATTTGATTTTTTTTTTCCCTTTCAATTTTGCTACTTCAGGAGCATAATCAAGAGACATAAGTAAGTTTTATCTTAACTATATTTAGTTCAAGATATACTAAGATCAAATAGATCTTATAAACCTCAATCATAATTTAAATTTATAGTTCTTCGAGAGCTCAACCACAAATCTATATTATTATTGACTAAAGTAAATTTCAATGTCCAAGTCCTTGAAGGATATTTGATGTCAATAAATTTTCTCAATTTTGCTACTTCAGGAGCATATGCATTTTAGCGTTATATACTTCCATCATGCTCTAAATTTTTTTTTTTAGTTATTCCAGAATTCAATCACAAATCTTCATAAACAATGAGCAAGAAAATTCACTTGTAGCAAATCTACAAGAATGCTTGATAATATAATTTTCTTTGAGCAATCTTTCAGGGACGCTTTTAAACTTTTAGTAATACTACAAGAATGCTTTAATGTTGAATCTTAAGTTCTTCAAGAACTGTACAAATATTATTCATTAACAATCCTTCAAGGATATGTTCGATATTAAATTTTTATTTTAGTTCTCATTGAAATTTGTCCCAAATCTTTAAGCACTACTTCAGGAATGCTTTTATTTTCATGTTTCTTTCTTCTCCTTTAGTTCTTCAGGAACAATATTATAGTTGATCTTCAACATGATCAAGAATTAATAGGAATAATAATAAATAATAATCATATGAGAAAAGAAATATTCTTCTCATAAAAGAGAATAATAGCAAATAAACTATTATTATTCCTGTTATAATAACCACATTATGAATAAAGATTATCATAAAATGCCAAATAATAGTATCATAAAAGACTCATAATACTTTTACCGTTACACAAAAACCAATAATTAATTGTATTAAGTTACTAAACTAAAACACATAAAAAAAATATGTGCCAATTCAAAAAAAATTCTTAAATCGTGTGTATATATCATGAACAATATAATACACATGAAATATTCTTATAGTAATAGAAAATTGGCATATGATATGTACAGTTAATTTTTTTATTTTCTTTATAATATAATAATAAATAAATAAATCAAATTGATAATATTATCCTTCGAGGATGTATGTATGTTGAATTCTTCGGGAATTCATAGAAATATATTGAATTTTAGAGTTCTTCAAGAACTTATATAGATTTTCATAATGTGAAAATGATTATTTAGTGCAATAGACTAAATCAAGAGAATAAAAAAAATTGGGTTTTTAAGTTCTTCAGGAACTATAATGAATTCTTCAGGAATTCTTAGAGAATAACATTATGATTTTTATTTGTTAGTTCTTCAAGAACTATATTATATATATGACTAATCTCTTGTACAATCCTTCTAGGATGCATTCTCATGAATCTTCAAAATTCATCTTTAAAATTTCATCATACATGCCATGAATCTTCAGGATTCATATTTCAAAAAAAATTACCACGATGCATCTGGATCGTAGGCTATGAATCTTAATGATTCATATTTAAACATTTCACTATGGTGCTTTTGGACCATAGATTGTGAATCAATATCAAAAGAAAATAGAATAAAAAAAAACCACACAGAAAATAAAATTAACACTTCTCATGGTTGCTATACCTTGTTTGAAAGAGAAGTGGAAGAATTAAGAGTTTTGCCAAGAGTTCTCTATGAGAGACTATCGTGCTGATAACGTGTTATGAAACTACTCTAAACAATAACAAGAATAGGGTTAGAGAGAAAAGGAGAAGAGAGAAAGAGTAGAGAAGATTGTACTATTCTCTTAGAAGTGTGTTTTACATAGTAACATGAGTCCTATTTATAGGACAATACATTGGGTCATGGATATGGGCCTATGACTAATGGGCATCCATATAATTAATCATAACAATATTACTCTTATTTTGCAGATGATGAATAATGATGGTATTGATGAAGAAATGCAGGATTTTGAAGATAAAGACATGTGATGTTTAAGTTTTTATAATAGGCTATATTTGGAAGATATTAGTTTGATTAAGATTGATTCTCATTAAGATAAATTAAAGATGTTATGGTCTGTATCATTTTGATGATGTTTTTGTTTTTTTGGTAGGCACTCATTTTGATGATGTTAATTTGATTGTGAATTATTAAAATTAGGATATACATTAAAAGATTCAACAACTTTATGTTGATCAATATTAATGTTATTTTGATATATGAATGAATTATAATTAATTTATTTAAATGTTGTAATTTTTTAATTTAGGATCATATTATGTTAATAATAATAATTATTTATTTATAAATTTCTTTAAGCTATTAATTTCTAGTTCTGTCAAAAAAAAAACTTCAGGTTTTGCAACGGTTGTAAAATGTTGCTGCATCTACGAAACCGTTGTCGTAGCCACTAAAGAGGTTATATAACAGAGGGTATACAAGAACGGTTTCCAGTTGGAGAATGGAAAGAAACCGTTCTATAAACTAAATCAATAAGAACGGTTTCCAGTTGGAGAACAGAAAGAAACCATAAACTAAATCAATAAGAACGGTTTCCAGTTGAAGAACGGAGAGAAACCGTTTTCATATCCTATCACAAACCATTCTATAACTAAACCAATAAGAACGGTTTTTATCTTAAAACGAATAAAAACTGTTTTGGTTGGGAAAAACAAACACCGTTCTCTTATCTACTCTACAAGAACGGTTATTTGTTAGGCGTTGCATTTGGGTTCAAAACCGTTCTGCAAGGCTAAGACAACGCCTCAGTATAAGGCAGTTTTGAAACCGTTCTGGTAGTCTATAAGAACAGTTTTTTCATATTTCACAACGGTTTTCAAATGTTGTTGTAGGTCGAAAATGTTGCAGTGACGTTATTACTTTCTGTCAAATGACCGATTATCCCAAAAGCTTAAGCTGTTAGGAAAGGCCACATCAATGGTTTTATATTATTTCTAACACGCCCCCTCACGCAAGAGCCCATTGGGCTTGAAGCGTGGATAATGCATAGGCCCACCTACCATATGCTTAAAATTCCACTTTTTAATTAGTAAGTGAGGGGAGCGGGAATCGAACTCTAGACCTTTAAGTCATAGAGGCTCTGATACCATGTCAAATGACCGATTATCCAAAAAGCTTAAGCTGTTAGGAAAGGCCACATCAATGATTTTATATTATTTCTAACACTTTCAATATAGGAGTCCTGAGAAGCTGAGAGCCTTAGAGTTACCTTAACCTAATTTGGCCTTTTTAGATGTTGTTCGGTGGCTAAATCAAGAGTAGTCTTTAAATAACTGATACGCGAGACTACATTAAAACGAGATTTCTCTTGCGAATACTATTGAACTGCAAGCCAGTTGTGTAGGCCGATAATATCCAAAAGGGGATTGTAGACTTTGGGAATTGGGTAGAACCTGTGATGCATGTACAAATAAAATCATAGTATCATGTGGGTGATTCTCATCTTTGACTCCATCATGTACCAAACCTTAAATCATTTTCTATTTCAATTGCCATTTCCCGGACTCAAAAGTATCACTTTTCCATTGATTCCAATTGATTAATTGACTTCATCATATATAAAAATAATTATTTCTTTAGAAGCGTTAACCACTTGATCATGTGGTTGGTCTAGGATATCTAAAATCAGTTTAGTTGAAAGAAAAGTAATTGACTTCAGTTCGGCATGATTTAAATTTGGATAAGAAAATTGACTCTTACATTAAATATGATTGTAGGTACCAAAAAAATATGAAGTGATGTGTTGCTTGTGCTTGCGCGGGGATAAATAAAAAAGAGTTTTTATTTGTTTATTTAAAATTGTAAATTTAAATAAGGCTTGTTAACAATTTTATAGCTATTTAATTGAAAAATGGTTTGTATTATTTTTTATTTAATAAGTTTTATTAAATTTTCACAATAATTAAATGTATGGTAATTTTGAGAAAATAAAGATAGTGACTTGTTTTGAAATGAATTATAAACAAAAAAAATATAGTGTTTTCCTATTAAATATGGGGATTTTTATTAAAATTTTAATAATTAATGTCCCAAAAATTTACTATGTTACACACATACTATAAATATAGAAAAGTGTGGAATTTAGAGTTCGGCCCATCTAATAATATCTTTGATAGTTACCAAATTTTTTTTTAGCGGCAAACCGAATATAAATATAAGAAAATGAAACCAAATACAAGAGGTATTTGGTCCAAAAGGACGTACAAATTGGTGGACCAACCTGCTTGTTTTCAATGTATTTGGTATGGGAAAGTTACTTAAAATAAAAATGACTCGTTAATGAGTGAAGAAAATGATGCGAAAGATATACATATAAAAGTGAGTAACTAAGAGAAAGAGCTAACAGATGATAAAAATTTATTTGATACGACAATTTGTAGTGAATTTGACTATCATTTGCACTCAGATCAATTTAATAAAACCTGTTTTGATCTCTATTTTTTTTGGCTTTCACATCTAGTTATCAGGGGAAAGAGGCTCAAGTAGTCTGGAGTTTGGGCGACTTCTGACATCAAGTGGTTTCAGTCTCCTCTTAAATGTAGTTGTAGATGATTGAACCGTGATCTTTCCTATCGAATTTAGTGTCAATCACCACTGAACCAATTAATCTTTAATATCTTAATTTCTATTTTTATCATGTCACAAAAATGTATATTTTCTATTCAATTAAACAAGAGAATAGAAAGTTTAATGATACTTTTCTTTCCTTTTCTCAACAACTTAACGTGCAAACAACTATAAAATATTGCTTCTAGCTACTTTATTTTCCTTAATTTGTTTTCTTTCCTCGTACTTTGTTCTTCAAACAAAACAAACAAAGAAAAGGTTGAGACTTGAGAGAGACATGTACGATGTATTACTTTATTCTTATTTCTTTCTTCATTTTTGGTTTATCTCTCTCTTTTGGCTTTAGCCTAATATAAGGCTTTGTACGTATCTCGTTGTGTTTCTCATGGCCAGTTTGTTGATCTTTTGGCTATTTATGTTCCAAAAGTTTTCACTTATTATATCTATATAAATATTTATAAGTTTTACTTTTGGACGAGCATAATTGAATTTAGAGGTGTGTATATGTATATATAGAGCAGTTTCTGATATTTTAGTAGTTTAGATGTGAATTTATAATTTGAGTCCTAACAAATAAGTAGTATTATAAATTTAAGGGTTAAATATATTTTTGGTCACTATAAATATTTGAACATTTTATATTTAATCCCTTTAAAAAAATTCCACTTTTTCGATCTTCTAAATATCTTCGGTCATAATTTTTGGTTCACACTTTCAATCAACTATACGTGTACGATTCAAATTTTTAATGAGGTTTTACATTTATGTTTTTAATACCATAATATTACTCCCACAAAAATTCACAATTTTTAAACAAATGATAAATTAAATATGAAATTTTAACTGCAAACCCTTCACAAATTCATATTGAATTCATCCATAATTAAAAAAAATCTTACAATTCAATTCTATTTTTAATTGCAATATATAATTCAAAATTTTAAGTGATACACATTAGTTGACTTAAAAGTAGTGACCAAAAGTCATGCTAGAGGATTTTTTAGAGACTAAAAAGTGTGCGAAAAATTTAAAAAAACTAGAGTAGAAGTTTCAAATGTATAAATACCAAAGTCCAAAACATATTTAATTAACCCAAAATTTAACAACAAATACTATATTAAAACTTTGTTTACAACGTTGTATTTCCTTTTTGGTTCCTACTTACAAATCTTTATCGATGTCTCTAATCTTTTTTAATCTCACTCTTCCAAGTATTCATATACTAATGATGTTTTAACAAAAACATTTTATTTTGAAATGAATATGTCATTCTCACACTCTAATTCAACCATTTAATTTTTATTTTATACATTTTTTCAAGAAAACAAATCAAAAAAATTGGGTTAGTTTAATAAAAGTGTTATTACTTTAAATATCATAATTGCACTCTAGAATATGTGTGTAAAAGTCTTAAACGACGACACTCATTTTAAAATGACAGTAGTATTACTAACTTGTTGTACTTATCGCTAGTTTTAGTGAAATCACTACTAGCAGTAGTAGGCTTTGGTTGAAGAAACTGATTTTTATTTTAAAGGATTAAAATTAAAATTTGTTAATAAAAAATTTAATTGATCCTATATACTTCATCTATTTTAAAATTAGTGGTTGTTTTAGTCAAAAAGATTATTTTAAAATGAGTGATGTTTTTTATTTTTAATACAACATTTTCAAATTATATCTCACAATTATTACTATTAGCACTAATTTTAAGAAAACAAATCAATAAAATAAGATTAATTTAGTAAGAGTGTTATTTCTTTTAACATAATGATTACAGTACCTTCTTTAATATGTATGCAAACATTTAAAACAATACTTATTTTAAAACGGAAGGAGTAATATGTGAAAACTTTTCTAAACATACATAAAGAATATTATATTGCTTCAATAGACAATATATACATTGTACTTTTTAGAAAGAAGAAAAAGGAATATTATGAAGGCCATGAGAAACACGACGGGGTACGTAGTCTTAGTATTACATTAGACTAAAGACAAAAGGTGAGAAAGAAAGAATGTATCTTTTGCTTTAGCATGAATTTCATTCAGCGTACTGAATTTACTATTGTCACATTTTATTTTAAACGAGAATTTTTTATTAAAGGAAGAAAGAAATAAAGTATAAGAAGTACTCCACCTACTCATAAGGAGGATGAGTATGGAAAGAACTCAAACCCAAACTCGAACAAGTGAAAAGTTCCGGAAAACAAAAAGGAACCCCGACACAATCCACCTAAAAACAAAATACCTTATACAATCTAACGGGTTAGTACACAATTCATAGTATATACAAGGAGTTTTGCCCTTAAGAGCTAATAACCACTTCCAAGAAACATATTTGATGCCTTCAAAAATGCTATCCACCTCAAGTACCTTCAACCGAAAAATGGCTTCATTCATAGCTTTCCAAAGCATCCAAATTGTCGTGTGCCAAATCATAACAACACCTTTCCAACCACTCTTTCATTTCCTACTAGAAACAAGGAAAGAGGCACGAAACAAAGAGGCAACACCGTGTCCACCCCAAACCAACTATAAACCCGACACCACACCGGCCAAGCCAAGAGGCACGAAACAAAGAGATGATTCTCCGTCTCCAGAATTCCCACACAACACACAAGACTCTCCCACTCCTCTTTAGACCACCCCACGCCGCGTTAAATTAAATTTAGTCGGGAGTCTACCAAGAAGGGTTTGCCAAGAGAAAACAACTACCTTAAAGGGCGCGCGCCCAACTTTTCCGAACAAATGTCACCAACCGCGGAGAAGCCAATTGTCACATATATGGACTGTTTCACTCGTTAAAGCGGCAACCATGAAAACCAAAACTAAAAAAAGAAATAAGATAGTAATGTTCGAGTCAATTCTTTATTTTATTTTTTTTCTTTCTTCTTTATAATATATAGATAATATTATATTTTATATATAAATATGTTTGAGTGATCAATTCTTTATTTTATTTATTTGTAATATAATGAAGAGTTTGAAATAAGAATACACTTAAACGATTTCAAACATCTCATAAAACTAGAAATGTTGATAAACATTCATCTTGTTTATCCTCATCTTTATCATGTTCATCATTTTCTTTTCATTAATTTATAGTTAAATACACTCAAATGCACATCAAAATTGTATCAATTTATGTGTTTAGTTTGCTTCAATTTTTTTCTAAATTTCCAAATCGAATCCCCTAATTTTCATTAAACTCTAATTTAACAAACTTGAATTTTTTTTTTTAGGTTTATAAATGAAATGTTTTAAACAATTCATATATTTATATTGCTAAGTGACTTGAAAAATAATTAAAAGTAAAAGTTCAACACCTTTATATACTAAAGATTAAATATATTATAAGTCCCCATAAAATTAACAACTTTTCTTTTCTTTTCTATAAGAAATCACTTGTTTTCATCATTAGTAAAACATTTTCTGTAATATGTTTTTAATCCTTAATTAATAGACAAAATTTTTACATTTTTTATTTACATTTTTTGAACATTAAGTGGACTTACGTACATAAATGTAACATAAGAAATATATTTAGACACATCTTGAACATAAAACAATCATGAAATTTATCTTGACATTAAAATGAACATAAATTGTTTTTTTTTTTTATTTTTTACAAAAAATAATATTCATTCATTTAAAATTATAGAATACATCGTACAACACAAATTCAAAATTGCTAAAAATTAAAAAGGGTAAATTGACAACAAACTCACAAGATCCAAGTTAATAACATACAACAATGAGAAAATGACTACAAATAATATGGCGAACATAAAGTGTCTAAAATGTCTGTGCCTCTGCATATCTGCAACATTGATGGAACCAAAGTCATTGATTGAATATGCATTTGATCAAATCGAATTCGACAATTTGAACAAAACGAACACCACACAAGCTAAGACATAAAAGCAAAATATATAACGATGCACCAAGACGACGAACAACACGACATCGCATTATAAAACAACAAAATCACAAGAGAAAAAACTAATATATTTGAAAAACCCTTATTTGAATAAAAGGAAACGGAAAAATAATTTAAATGGGTGATTTCCAATTAAAAATTGATCTTAAACCACCCATCTTTAGTGGGTAAAGAAGAAGATAGGAGCATACGGGTTTGAATTACCAAAAAAAAATTTAAAAACAGTTTTGTCAAATTGAATTACCAAACAAGTTTTTTAATTTTAATTTTTGAAACTTAAAATACCGTTTTTGAAATTAGATTCAAACAGGCCCTAACTATCGTAACAAAAATAATATTTGAAAATTGAAAAAATATCAATAAAAAATACCGAAATTGCTAGCTAGATCAGACGTTTATGATTGTTGTTCAATCCCATGTCCCTCCATTTCGTATATGTAAATTTATGATGACTTTATCATTTTATCTATTTATATATTAAAAAAAAGTGAAACTATTTCCATAAATGTGATAAAATATAGTATTAGAATAAAAGTACCTTTAAACCCAAAATATAATAATATGGTGAAAAGAGATCAGTGTAAGAATGATTGTTCTTCAACACACTCTTAATCTGAAACTCATCATTGGAATAGAATATCAATTTTTCTTTTTTGAGAAGTATTAGATTCGTAGATTTTCTTATATAAGGGAATTAAGTTACACTACATCTATCTCCTTACAGCACTACTACTAGTTATTATATCAATCTCTCATTGATCCTTGTTCTTCTTATTTTCATTCTACACCTTGCCAAATGTCTCAATATTATCACGATGATGAATACGATATCGATGGTATGTCAAAACTCTCCTATTTATTGGGTTGCTATTTTTCATAAAGCATCCATTGATTGAAATTATATAATTCCAATATCATTCTCTATGATTTCTACCGTTTAATTAAGAAGAAAAAAAACATTTGTACTAAAATAAAAACAAAAACATTCCTTACCCAAAAAAAATTGTATTTTCTTTAAAATTAATTTCATTTTTTTTGGTACGTTTTAAAATTAATTTCATAAAAACATATAAAAATAATTTTTATTCATTATTGTTTATATTGCAAAAAAAGGAAAGAAGATAAATTAACTACAACTAGCATTTATTTTTATAAGAATGACTGAATGAGTGAAAACTATTCTTGAAAATGATAAATATTAATATGTGCAAACCTTTTCTTTTATAGTATAATTTAAGGCAAAGAAAATAATTTTTTTTGTATTATAACATGAGATGGAAATATTTGTTTAATTTGTTTAGTATTTCAGACAAGACAGTATTTCATCTACTGAAATAATTGTATGTTTAACATATTTTCGTCGGATTATTTATAAACAAAAATTATTAATTTTTTTTTTTACATCAAATATGAGCTAAAGTCGCCAAACTTAACTCAATTTAATATCATTATTTACAAACACATATTTTATCCTATTATCTAATCATTAAAATTAATGATTGTTCAAAAAAAAATGACTGTTATTAATTGTTTTATTTTTTTTGAATGGCAAATTATGTTAAAACTTACTCCATGAATGAGGAGAGTAAAAAGGTACAATGAAAACATACAATCAAAAACATACCCACAAAGTAAAGAATCAGGGGAGCTATTATTTTATATTTTTGAATCAGCAAATATATTATAATATTTAATTATAAATATAAGACATATATTTCTTTAATGTAGTTATAAAATTCAAGGAGGCAGTAATGATAGACAATTGGGAAGAAGTTATTAGTAAGTACAAGGAAAATGAATTTTATCACAACATAAATACCAAGGAAAAAGGAACAGCATTACATGTAGCAACAAACAAAGGTGAGAAAGACAGAGTGCAAGAGCTTGTAAGTGCAATAGTAGAGCATAGTGGTGAAAATGATGAAAAAACTCTTTCAAAATTACGTTTGTCAGATGAAAGAGGTGATACACCTCTTCACCTTGCAGCATATAGAGGATTCACACGTATTTGTGAGTGTATAATTGGTAAAGATGGTGAAAGACAAGATTTGGTTCAAGTGAAAAATAAAAAGGGAGAAACGCCAATTTTTTTGGCTGTGCTTGCAAACGAAATAGAAGTTTTTGATTACCTACATAATTTTTTCAAAGAAGATTTTAATATTCTTATGAATGACAATGACACTACCATCCTTCATGCTGCCATTCATAGAGAAATGTTCGGTTAGTTTTATTTCATCTCTTAATTCTTTTCTTCTCACTTGTTTTTGTTTTTAATTAATTAATATTTAACTTTCTTTTTAGTCTGAAGAATATAATTAGAAACATAAAGCATTTTAAATTTTATGTGTACGTATAGCAGAGCAATTTTATAAAATATACCCAGTTTGATTTACTTAAGAGCATCTCTATCGATGATACTATTTTAAATTACTATTAAGTGGTTTATTCAATGTATGTGATAAATATGCAACTCATACGTAGGAGTATTTTTTTCCAATAGTGATACCACTTTAGATATCATACAATAATAATAATCGGTTCCATCTATATTTATTTTCTTAATTTTGTCTAAATCATAAAGGTGATATTAAATTGATGATACGATACTTTAATTAAGGCACCATATCATCATTTTTTATTCTCTTTATGCCACATCAAGGAAATCAAATGGTAAAAAGTTCTCTTTATGCCACATCAAGCAAAAACTAACACCTTAGGCAATCTTCCGGGTCCAAGACTATTCATACAAAAGGCAAAGCAATATCTTCATCCGAACTAGGCTCCATTTCCAACTCAAAATTTTAATATTCTCCACCAATACATTTGGATCAATCGCACCATTTGCAAAAATGGCGTTCTTTCTCGCCTTCTAAATTACCCAAATGGTGACATGTCAAATCATCACATATCCATCCCTCGCCTTCTTATTCCTCGACACATCCCTCATAACCTCAAATAACATAGGCAACGAGGCCGGCATCACAAATTCTACACCAATCCACCTAAAAATTCCATACCACACCGACATAGAGCAATGACAGTGTAAAAAGAGGTGGGTTGTTGACTCCAAAGCATTATCACTAAGGTTGTCAGAATCACAATTTTGCTTTAAATCGAAAGAGGATAGTAAGATCGCAAAATCGTAAATCGCAATCAAAATCGATGGATTCTACTCAATTTATTTTGTTGAATCGAAAAGGGAAAGCAAGATCGTAAAATCGAAAATCGCAACTAAAATCGATGGATTTTACTCATATAAATATATAGTATTAAATATATATTATAATAGTGCATATCATATACTCAAAATAATGAAATCCTAGATGATAAATCACTAAAGCGACATCTACTTGGATAACAAAATATTTATAGTCTATATGCTAATGCAAATCACTAGTAAAGCGCCATCTACTTAGTAAAAAAATACTTAATGCCTACATCCTAATACAAATCAGTAGTAAAGCGCCATCTACTTTGTCAAAACCTTTTAAACCGGGTCAAAACATTAAACGGGTCAATTTTGACCCAGTTAAACATCATCCAAAAAAACAAGCCAAAATCGGTAAAATCCCTTCAAAATCACAGATTTTACTGGGATTTTGCGATTCTGTGCGATTTTACTAGGATTTTGCATAATTTAGGATTCTACTCAGGATTTTAATCCTTTTGAGTGAGCAAAATCACAAAATCCATGGATTTTACGATTTTACTCACGATTTTGCTAACAATGATTATGACATCCCACACACTCTCTAGACGCCTCCGGACCAAGAATGCCACTCGTTGTCATACTAGTCCTTGAATCAACATATAAAACATTTTTAAGTCCCTGTATGTAGATTTCGTTAGTCAAATTAGTCCAAAATTTTAAAAAGGTTTTAATTATGATGATGTGTCTCTTACTTTTGTTAAATCAGATGCTTATGTGAAATGTCTACATTCACAAAAAACCAAAATGAAAGACAAGATAGAGAAACACTTCATCTTCTTGAAAAAAAAAACAAACATAATAAATCAATTTGTTGCTCTATTCTCATTAAATGAAAGAGATATTTAAGTCATTTTAATCTCTAGCTAACATGAAAGTCACACATAAGCATTTGACATTGTAAAATTAAGGAACACATCATCATAATTAACACAGTTTTAAATTTTTGGACTAATTTGACTAACAAAATCAATATTGAGGGACTTTAAAATGTTTTATGTTGATTCAGTGACTATTATGACACTTTCAGGAACTAAAATGGTTGTTTACTCAAAAAGCAAACACCTAAAGATACGAAATATGCAAAAACCACCAAAAAAGAATAAAAAACAAACAACGCCAAATTAAAAAAGCAAGCACCCTAACTTCAAAAAAACAAGAACGCCCAAAAACTACAAACACGAGAATACCCGACTCCCAAAGAAGAGAAGATGAGATCTATCCCAAAAGAAGGGAAGACATCCAGAGGTCCTCCGCAGACCAAAGCTACCGAGACCCAGAACCACAACCCAACAAACCCTAACGATTCCAGCACAAAATAGAGTACACACCCTACTCATAAAAGGAACAAGAGATGCTAGAGTTTTTATCTAGAAATTAAACCACTTCCAAGAAGAAAGTTTGATCTTGTCCACTAGATACTCAACAGAAGAAGTACCTCCCGAAAAGAACACCTCGTTACGAGAGTTTCAAATGGTCCGCACAACAGCTTGTCAAATTAACAACCACCCAGTCTGTCTTTCCTACCCCCCCTCATCCATAAAAAAACTCTCCATAATACCACTAATACCACAAGGAGGCACCAACTCAAAACCTAACGACCTAACGATAGAATACCAGACAAGATTGCTTAATGCACCCCCCAAATTTCTAGGACACCCCCAACCAGATTGCTTAATACACCCCTCAAATTTCTAGGACACCCCCAACCAGATTGCTTAATGCACCTCTCAAATTTCTAGCGCACCCCTCAAATTAGAGGGTTCACTAAAAATTTAGGGATTGCACTAAGTAATATGAGGTATTTATGCACGGTGCATAAGCATGACTTATGCACCATAACTTATGCCTCTAAATATGGCATTGGAAAACGGGTTCTCGAAAATATCTATATGTATATTGTCCGAAATCCATGGTTATGATGCTGATTTGTCTGTATTTTGTTCATAAAGTTGTACGAAAATGACATTTGACTCTAGTAATAAATCTTTTGTAACATATGACTAACCTATTATTATTATTATTATTAAATTAATTAATGTAACATGATTATTATTATTATATTAAATTAATTAATGTAATATGATTAGTAATTCGTGATTATATCAATTTTCAACATGTAACTATTTTTTGAATTTGGATAGTGTACCACTTGTACTTCTCCCCGTACTATTTGTACTTTGCTTATCTTTTTCAATATATATAAATATACATGCAGAGAAAGATATTGAAAGTGGTGGTGATATATCAATACAATTAAACGATGTTGGTGGATTTGAAACGGAAGACAATATACAACACACTCTTGCTCAACTAGATTTTATTAGTTGTGCTAAGAATTTGTGCTACCGCATTCAAAAGTATATGGGTATGTATATATATTAATTAATTAATTAAATTCCTCCAAATTAAACTTTATATGCATGGGTTAATTTGCGTTACTGTTATGATGCACAAGTGATATTAATTAAATCCATCCATAGATTTTGTTTCTACAATTCGATCAATAATTGGGGGGGATGGATAGTTCAACTAGTTAAACTGATCAGTTGTGCTAAGGGTTTTTTTTTTGAAGAAGCTAAACTTTGTGCTAAGGGTTAAATATTCAAATCATAATAACGGAGATTGTAATATATTATTTACTAACAACTAACATTACCTATAAAAAAATGAAATATGGTGGGACTTAATTATTCATCAAATATTAGAAATAAACTTATGCATGCATGTTGAACAATAATTTACTTATGCGCCATATAATTAAAATTAGGGTTAATGATTTATTACCTCTTTATAAAATTTATTTTATAACTACATATAATGTAAATATTTTATTATTTATCCCTTATCTTATGTTGATATTTTGTCTTTAATGTTAGAAAAAAATTATATTGAAGGTGTAATAAAATTTTTTTAGCGATAAACTAAAACTCACCCACATTGCAAGGGTAAAATCAAGTCTATTACCATTAAAATTATTTTACTATATGAGTCACCTTTCTTTTTTTTGCTTGTGTACACAATTAATTTTGCAGGCTTAGATGAAATAAGGAGTATTGTTAAAAATCGCTTATATCGTGATCAGCTCTTGGATATGTTTATGAAAAATCCTTTCATTTCTTACAAAGGTGGTGGCCTGGATGACGCATTAAGATTAAGTGACGCTGGCGCAGAACGTGAAGAAGAAATAAAAAAAATCAGGCGCGCACGGATGGGAGCTAATATGATATATGGTAATTTTCATCAAAAAACATAAACTTTAAAAGGTTTATTTTAATCTATACCGCCCTTTATAATTTGGAGATATTTATTTTTGAACTACTCAATAATATTTTAATTGATAAAATATTTTATAAAATATATTGTTGGATTGAAAATTTATATTATATTAATTATTTGTGAAAAGTTTCAGACAAATTTAAAATCATTTGACATGTTATTGAGACACATAAAGATTAACGGCGTTTAAAAAATCACTCAAACCGTTAATTTTGATGTACATGTCTCAATAACATATCAAATGATTTTGAATTTGTCTGAAATTTAACATAAAAAATATATATGATATAAACTTTCAATTCAACATTGTATTTTATAAAATCTATATCAGTTAAAATATTATTAAATGGTTCAAAAATAAATATTTTCAAATCACGAAGAGTTGTGTTAATTAAAATGTAAATTGTAAAATAATAGAACAATCATGTTTTGTATGTTTGCAGGGGATTTACCAAATACCACAGGGGATACCTCAATAAAAGAGATAGAGATAGAAGAAAATCATATTCAAATTGATGAAAAAGATAAAACATTTTTGGCAGTAGCAAAAAGTGGCATAGCTGATGTTATAGAAGAGCTTAATTCTAAAGTCTCAATTACATCCGACAAGAAAGGGTTATTACTTGTAGCAATGAAGAATCTTGAAACAAAATCATCAGAAGAGAAAACTGGTACAAAGGACACAAATACAACATATTTGATTGCAGCAAAATACGGCACATTGGATATTATGAGAAAGCTTGAATTTAAAATGACAAGTGTCATATATGAAAATAACTCTAACAATGAAAATAACTCGATCACGTTCAAAGTATTCGTCTTTCGATTACGTTTTTAATAAAAACAAAAAATCAAGCGAGTGAAAAAGGAAAAATCGGGTTGACACTCGACGCATCCCCGGATATTCGGAAACGAGGTAGACACTTTGCTTTCGTCGAATATCCATCTTCCGTCTAAAATTAATCTCAACTCATCAAGCAATTTTTTCACGCCCATGTGCGTGTAATTTTCAAAACGGATATCATCGCCCAAGTGTGAGTACGTCATTTTCAATCAAGCAATTTTTTCACGCCCATGTGCGTGTAAATTTCAAAACGGATATCATCGCCCAAGCGCGAGTACGTCATTTTCAATCAAGCAATTTTTTCACGCCCATGTGCGTGTAATTTTCAAAACGGATATCATCGTCCAAGTGTGAGTCCGTCTTTTCAATCAAACAATCTTTTTCGCCCATGTGCGTTTAATTTGTCAAAACGGATACCACCGCCCAAGTGTGAGTCCGTCATTTTCAATCAAGCAATCTTTTTCGCTCATGTGCGTTTAATTTTTCAAAACGGATACCACCGCCCAAGTGCGAGTCTGTCATTTTCAATCAAGCAATCTTTTTTGCTCATGTGCGTTTAATTTTTCAAAACGGATACCACCACCCAAGTGCGAGTTCGTCATTTATTTTCAATCAAGCAACCTTTTCGCTCATGTGCGTTTAATTTTTCTAAACGGATACCACCGCCCAAGTGCGATTCCGTCGTTTTCAATCAAGCAAACTTTTTTCGCCCATGCGCGACCAATTCATTTTCATAAATAAAATCAACCAACACAAAAAAACATTTTACAAAGAACTACGTAGCTTTGATTTCTCCATCGCACCGAGAGATACGTAGGAGCAAGATACAATTCTTATCAAACACACTAATAAAAAAAAACCATTTTTTGGTCTTCGAATCACTTTTCTTTCTTTGCAAACATTTTCATAATAATATAAAAAACAAAAAATGAAACTAATACTTAAATAAACACTACACTAATTAACGGTTCCCGTTGGATACAACGGATGCGTGGGGTGCTAATACCTTCTCCTCGCATAACCGACTCCCGAACCCGAAATTTGGTCGCGACAACCTTGTTCTCGTTCTCTAAGGGTTTTATCGACGTTTCCCTTTTCAAAAATAAAACTTCGGTGGCGACTCTATTGTTTAGCGAGCGTTTTTTCGCCCACGCATTTTTCCGGCCGCTTCAACTAGTTGCAATTGGTGACATTGTATCTGATTGTAATCAAGTTGATGCAATTCTTGAAGGATTGCCAGAGGAATTCGATTCCTTTGTGACGATGGTCTATAGCAGGTTTGATTCTCCCATTGTGGATGAAGTTGAAGCTTTGCTTCTTCTTCAAGAAGCTCAATTTGACAAATTTCATCAAGAATTGGTCACACCTTCAGTTTTAGCACATGTTGCTCAAACTATTCCCAATGTTGATTTGCACCCTAACTCTAGTGATGATGATCAACATCACTCAGGTACTGAACACTACATTGCTGAAAGAGGAAAAGGTCGTAGTGGTAGGGGACGAGGCAAAGGTCGTGGGAGAGGTCGTGATGTATCTTCTTCTCAACACTCTAGCCAAGAGAAATGTCAAATTTATGCTAAAGGAAATCATGATGCTAGTAATTGTAGGTATCATTAGCATCCTAGTCCCTGTATGATCAATGCTTCAAGAGGAGCATTCTCTGCTAGCTAGCACAGCTAGACCTCCACCATTCAATCCCTACATACGTCCTACTTCCAACCTTGTTATGCCCTACTATGGTGCTACTCCTCAACTTGGTGACAATTTATCTAAAGCAGCTAATTGGTACCATGGTTTTAAA
This sequence comes from Trifolium dubium, assembly GCA_951804385.1. Lineage (NCBI taxonomy): Eukaryota > Viridiplantae > Streptophyta > Magnoliopsida > Fabales > Fabaceae > Trifolium > Trifolium dubium. The sequence goes on along the minus strand of OX638069.1, from coordinate 16,052,911 downwards.
TTGCGGTTGCGGTAACGGATGCGGTTGCGCTTGCGGACGTTGCGTTTGCGGTCAATGCGGCTGCTGCGACGCACATTGCGGCTGTTGCGGCGTGAAATGAATTTTAATATTCACAACCTATATTAAGTGGTACAACTACGTCACTATACAATTTAACCACTATAGCAGAGTTTTAGTTTGCTCATTAAATACTAATTGAGACATGGTTGAAATATAAAGTGAATATACGGTTAAATGTAAGATTTTTCATTAAATATTTAGTATTTTAGTAGTTGGGATTCTAAAATTTTAATTTTTTATGAGAAAATTTTAAGGAATATGTTACAAATTGTCCGATGCGTCTCCTGATGCGGTTACGTTGCGGAAAAACACGTGATTTCAAATCACACCGCGATTGCGGTGCGATGCGGTTGCGGTAACTACCTGTAGTACCCGGCGCAAAAAATATACAGATATGCAATGATGAAATGCAATGCACAAATGTAAACAATGAATCCGCCACCATATTTTATTTATCCCATGAGGGGAAAGGAAAATAATGATAAAACCTTAAAAAGATAGGGTTCGGGAGTTGGTTACATGAGGGGAAAACATTAACACCCCCTCATATCCGTTGTACTCAACGGGAACCATTTGAGGAATTTTGGTTTGCATAAACAGAGATAACCGCATAAAAAGAATTAAATTACCGCACATTGAACAGAAAAGGGAAAAGAAGAGTTTTTTATTATTTGGCTTGACGAGAGAGGCTCTCGCTCCTACGTATCCCCCAAGTACAATGAGGAAGTCAAAGCTCACGTAGTTCTCCCTGAAAAGAAAGATTTGTGTATTGGTTGTTTTTAGTGAACGATGCTTAGGTCGCATTCCACTGATACAACAGTATGCTTGTATGCTCGCTTCGGAGGCTTAAGCGTTTGTCTGTAGCAGGGGAATGGATAAAGCACTATCCGTTTAGGAAAACAGTTGAAAAGAGATTTGACTGCGCAAGAGCAGTGGAAAAGAGTTGACTGCACGGAGGCAGGAAAAAGAATTGAAGTGAGTTGAGTATCTTTTAGGATTTTTTTGAGATTGTGCAGTTGAATGAGAATTGAACACCATCCAGTCATACGTCTCAGACTGTTCAATTCGAGCCAAACGGGACATACGTCGCATTCCCTCCTTTTCATTCAAATATTTAAAGTTAATTAATTAAAGTAAGAATAGTCCACCATCCGGGACATACGTCACAGACTGTCCTATTCGAATCAAGCAGACATACGTCACACTCTCTCCTTTTCGCTTTAATTAACTAAACTGAGCTTCATTAATTAAAATGAGAATAGTCCACCATCCGGGACATACGTCACAGACTGTCCTATTCGAATCAAGAGGACATACGTCACACTCTCTCCTTTTCGCCTTAATTAACTAAATAAGACTCATCAATTAAAATGAGAGTAGTCCACCATCCGGGACATACGTCACAGACTGTCCTACCCGAGCCGAGCGGACATACGTCACGCTCCCTCTTTTCCGCTTTAATTGAAAAGTCAACGTTTTAGTTTTTATTTAAGAAGAAACAAAGTTCAAAAACCATGTTCAGACATATCACAGTTCAACATTCAGGCAGTTAAATAATTGAGAAATGGTAAAGTAACATTGTACAAATGATAAATAAATTTATCGAAGGATAAATAGATTTATCGAATGATAAATATATTTATCGAGAGATAAATAAATTTATCGGAGGATAAACAATTTATCGAAAGATAAATAAATTTATCGCAGGATAAACAATTTATCGAAAGATAAATAAATTTATCGAAGGATAAATAAATTCATCGTCAATAAATAAATTCAACGTTGAAACAGGGGGGTGCAAACCTGAAATAGGTGTAGCAAAAGTAAAACAGATTCAGCAAATAAGGCCCAAGACCCATTTCTACACTCAGCCCAGAGGGGGTGTAAATAGTAAGCTGGTAGGTGTGAAAAAGAAACTGGCCCAATTCAAATCAGTCCAACCCATATTGAAACGGAGCGGGTCGGTTTGACCCATGGGTCAAACTGGATCCACACCAGTAATCATGTGCGCGAACACACGCGCGTTCCACCATAGCCCTCGCTTCATCATCGTTTGATCAGGTTTACAGAAACGATCGTACGATCGTGATTAATTTGAACCAGAGAGAGGGTCCACCATGGACCTTCGTCTTCTCCGATCGCTTTTCTCCCTCCGGCGCGGTGGTTTTGTGACGCTGGCTTGCAGAACACAGAAACTTGCAAATAAACACACTATCTGACTCGGTTTTTCCTCCTGATTCCAAATCTAAACTTAGATTTCGCAAACAAAGCTTACAAATACGAAAACGGACCAAGATAAATCCGGATCGGAAAAATTGGAAATCGCGTTTCCGGCGAAAAACGGGTTAAACCGATTAATGGAAAGGGTTTCTGATGTTGACAGAAGCATGAAACACTTTGGATCGGTCTCGTTTGAAGTGGAATTTGACGGAAACGGAGATCCAAAATTTCGGAAACTTTGAGCTCACGAATGGTACATTTCCGATAGGTTTTTGGCGATTTGAACGGTGGAATTGGATTGTAGAAGTGATTAGAAAGCTAGTGGTATAATTTGTTTTCGATTTGGAGTAGTTTTAAAATTTGGGTTGTTGGTGGTGGTTTCCGGCGACCGGAGGTGGTTTCCGGCGCCGGAATTATTTTCTGATCTGTCTTGGAGTTTGTGCTCTCTGAAATTTTTATTGTATTGGGAATTGTGAAAATTGATTGATAGTGATTGAGTGATGTGAGGTTTGTATTTATAGTGGAATATTAGGTTAAATGGTATTTTTGTAATAATGGTGTAATTTTGGGTTAAGGGGAGATTAATACAAAAAGGGTAATAAAAATGATTAAGTGGTTGAGATGATGTGGCATAATCTGATTGGCTATTGGGAAAAGATATTTGTGGTTGAAAAGAATAAAATGTTGTTATTGATAAAAATAAAATATTTTTGATGCTTTTGAAATTATGATGCGATGAAAATAAAAATGAACGAATGAAAACGAAATGAAACATATTTTTTATGATTTTATGCAAAATTAATGAAAGACGCGAAAAGACTATTTTTGAAACTATTTTTGGGCATTTCTTACAAAAATAAGAAATAATTTTCAAAATAGAATATTTATTTACAAAAAGCGAAAAATTAGGATATTACACTACCGCATCAGCAATATTGAGGGCGCAATTGCGGTTGCAGACTACAATTTAAAACCTTGATTGGTACCCTAACTCTGGTGCATCTCATCATCTCACATTCAATCCATATTTTCTGGCTCAAAGTGCTCCTTACTATGGTCATGAACAAGTCATGATGGGGAATGGTCAAGGTGTGTCAATATCCTCTTTTGGTCAATCTAGTTTTTACTCTAATTGTCAACCTAATGTCAAATTAACTCTTAAAGATTTACTTCATGTTCCACACATTTCCAAAAACTTGCTATTTGTTAGTGTTACTTCTATTCAACAATGGCATAAAATAAGTTTGTTTCTTCAAAAAAAAAAAAAGAAAAAAGATATTCACTTGGTGTTTTATACTCATATTCTATACGTAATGTTTTACTTTTATATATTCACTTATGCCACTATGTTTTTAATAGTGTGAATGAATATTGTATAATTTTTTGTTATTATTGTTTTATATATTATTTTAAAAAATATATTTGATACAAAACGGTCCAATTTAGTTGAGTTCCGGTTTGATTAATTGAACTTTAAATTAGAAGTTCGCCGATTCAATGAATAATCCATTATGATTAGCTTGGTTCCAAGTATGAAAAGATCATTCAAATAACATATGCACACTTATTTTCTGTTAAAAAAATCCACAATTGCCTTAAACTCATTCTTTCATGCACATCTCCCATTACGAATATGGAGAAGGAGTGTATGACTAGTAAAGAGCAATCAACTCTCGGATATATATGGGAAAAAAAACCACCTTGCCTAGGAAGTAAGACTTGTGATTACAAACAAGAACATGCACAAATGGCTTGCCATGAATTTCATTTGATTAGTACATATAAGACATAATTTATTGTATTTAAACTCATGCAATAATTTCATATTTTTGAAAGCAAAAATACAGTGCAAAGGCATCATGTGACAATCCATAACATCCCAACTAGGTTGGCACCTTATAGTTATCACCTATCATTTGCAGCACTATAAAATTATTATTAATATAATAAAAATGAATACATAGATTGAGACGACTAAACCAAATCCAAATTAAAACAATCAATGACTCTCAAAAGCGTAAAGAACAACTAAACAATACAAGGAAATAAATACTCCTAATTAATTTGATGCATTTCACCATATAAAGCAGTTGGATTGTAGTCCTTATATAGAAGAGGATGAAATTTTATTGATATTGACAAAGATAAAATACCACTTTGATATATATAATTTTCTTCATGCACAAAACTTCGTTGAAGTACTAAATTTGTAATTTCAAACAAATTTTGATCATCGGATATATTTCATTTCAAATTTTTCTGTACTCAACAGATTTCATAAGCTCTTCAAGAGTTATGATAATATTATATTGTTTGATGTGGTACTTCAGGACCACCTACTGAATCGTCATTTTCTCAAACTCTGATGAGATGTTTGTTCATAACGAGTGGCCTTCAACAACTAGAGCACATTACCGACAATAATTTCATATTTTATCTCAATAGAAGAAATCAACTTTCGGAAACTCTTCAAGAGTTCTTATAATATTCATGTCATAAAATTTATTTCCAAATTCTTTCTTCAAAATTTGACAAATGATGGCTATATCATATTTCTCATTTGGAAATATTTACTAAAATTATTATATGACATACACCTTGGATGTATGAGTACACAAAGAGACGTATCATTTTGTTAAATCATCGATTCAATTGTTTGAATAGTATGTCTCATGAAATTAAATCTTTCAGAGAGTTTCATACAATCATCACTAAAAAGTGAGCCATACAAATGTATTGTAACACTTCCAATAAATTAAACATTTCAAGTGTTAGTACTAGTGAACTTAATCGAGTAAGAAAAATATTTTCACTTCAGGTGAACATTTCTCTTCACAATCAATGGCAAATTTTTATCGATATTCTTGTATATCATTATTTTCTATTCGCGAGAAAATTGATTCATATTTCATCATTTTCACATCTTCAGATGTACGGACTGCTTGTCCAAAAATCTTTCACTTTGCAAAGTGATTTTAATTACGTAGCAATTGCATCTTTTCATTTAGACAATCATTATGTTGTCTATATTTCTCAATAAACTTTGGTTCATGATCCTCATTATCTCTTATCATATATAGCGCTATATTATATATAAAATATCGTCAACGTTGACTTCCTTTTGGTTCCATCGTATTTTATTCATGACATAATTTTTCGAGATCTCTTTATTTATTAAAAATTTCAGGTACCTGATAAGTTCTTCTGAAACTTAAAAATCAATTATGTCAATACTCTTTTGGAGTTTTCATATCCTCACTTGGGTCATCTTTCTTTTTAGCTCCTTTTCTTATTTGAGGATTTTTTTTCTTCTTGGAACCAAATTTCACACCATACTTCAAGTGTGGTTGAATTCATTTGCAATATAGGATTGTTCAACAGGAACATCCATTTTGGTTGGAGCATTAGCAGCTGATATTTGATTTAATAAACTTTGCAAATGATTTATCTTTTGAACACCTAGTTCAAACTATTGTATATGAGGATTAAGATGAGATAACATATTCTTAGTAATTATTCATTTGAACTTCTGGTTCATATTTTCAGCTGCTTATTATCTCCCCCTAATGTTGGGAAAACTAATTCAAAAATTGATAATTAGCCTTCTAGGCTATAAACTAGTCTCCAATTTTTGGCTCAAGATAATAGGAGATTCATATCAAATATATTTTCCCAACATTCCTTAAAATGAAAATCATCTTAGCTTATTATTTTGGAGGAATTGAAATATACACAACACATCCAAAAATTTACTAAGACGAAGAATATTAAGTCATTAATCTAAAATTGTAAATTAAGGGGAAGATTTACATATAATAATTTGTTGGCTTGATGCAAATCAATATCTTCAAGATATATGATTGAGTGTTCCCAAAATATGAGCTAGAAGTTATGATTTCATAAGTATCGGCCACAATGAACTTTAGACGTCTAAAGAATGGATCTTCAAGTCCATTTTTTTATAAGAATATATATATATTCTACAAGATGTTCATTATCAATTTCAATTGGCATTTGATACTTAACAAATACTTTGTAGAAAATGGGCTCTTAAAAAATAGTTGAGAAAACAATCTCACAAACTTCTGGCTATGAAGTGACAATAAACAAATTATCAACTTTCTTTGGGAACTTGTAATGCACAAAAGCTATTACGTTGAAGAAGCTTCTAACTCTTCAATACAACTTTTTTTTTACATCATAATAAATCCGGGATGACCCAACCGATATTGCCAACAATAACTTATTATAATTTGTAAACTTCTGGTTTACAATAATATGTGTTTCGATTGCACTAATATAGGTGTAGCACAAATTAGAGAAAAATTTGATAACTTTTTCTCTACACCAATTTAAGCTTATATTCACATATATGTTTTGTTCCTTAATGTAACAATACATTAACACGCTCTTCTGGAGCCTTCAATAATTTTTGTGTTGCTAGATATAATACATATTTTCTTGCATCACTATTGGCAAGAAATATATTTTCATTTAAATATATAGATAAAAAATATATATATACTTATGTGTTAAACGAAACTCATGAAAACAACACATCTAATAAATAATATATAATACTACTAGGTATCCAAATGAGAGAAAACCATATAATTTTTTTTAATCGAAACAATTTAAAAGAAATAGTAGTATTACAAATTAAACTTATGTAACTTTATAGTAGATATTAAAAAAAATTGCCGTAATATAAAATTGATTTTGTAACCGAACTTACTTAAGACTAATTCATATAGAATTAGTTAACAAAATATATCTTATAAACTAAGATCACAAGGAAATTTTCACATTGGATATATGGTATATATCTCTTGTTCAATCACATATGTGACTTATTCCTTAAAATTATTTGATTTTTTTTTTCTCTTTCAATTTTGCTACTTCAGGAGCATAATCAAGAGACATAAGTAAGTTTTATCTTAACTATATTTAGTTCAAGATATACTAAGATCAAATAGATCTTATAAACCTCAATCATACTTTAAATTTATAGTTCTTCGAGAACTCAACCACAAATCTATATTATTATTGACTAAAGTAAATTTCAATGTCCAAGTCCTTGAAGGATATTTGATGTCAATAAATTTTCTCAATTTTGCTACTTCAGGAGCATATGCATTTTAGCGTTATATACTTCAATCATGCTCTAAATTTTTTTTTTAGTTATTCAAGAATTCAATCACAAATCTTCATAAACAATGAGCAAGAAAATTCACTTGTAGCAAATCTACAAGAATGCTTGATAATATAATTTTCTTTGAGCAATCTTTCAGGGACGCTTTTAAACTTTTAGCAATACTACAAGAATGCTTTAATGTTGAATCTTAAGTTCTTCAAGAACTGTACAAATATTATTCATTAGCAATCCTTCAAGGATATGTTCGATATTAAATTTTTATTTTAGTTCTCATTGAACTTTGTCCCAAATCTTTAAGCACTACTTCAGGAATGCTTTTGTTTTCATGTTTCTTTCTTCTCCTTTAGTTCTTCAGGAACAATATTATAGTTGATCTTCAATATGATCAAGAATTAATAGGAATAATAATAAATAATAATCATATGAGAAAAGAAATATTCTTCTCATAAAAGAGAATAATAGCAAATAAACTATTATTATTCCTGTTATAATAACCACATTATGAATAAAGATTATCATAAAATGCCAAATAATAGTATCATAAAAGACTCATAATACTTTTACCGTTACACAAAAACCAATAATTAATTGTATTAAGTTACTAAACTAAAACACATAAAAAAAAATATGTGCCAATTCAAAAAAAATCTTAAATCGTGTGTATATATCATGAACAATATAATACACATGAAATATTCTTATAGTAATAGAAAATTGGCATATGATATGTACGGTTAATTTTTTTATTTTCTTTATAATATAATAATAAATAAATAAATCAAATTGATAATATTATCCTTCGAGGATGTATGTAAGTTGAATTCTTCGGGAATTCATAGAAATATATTGAATTTTAGAGTTCTTCAAGAAATTATATAGATTTTCATAATGTGAAAATGATTATTTAGTGCAATAGACTAAATCAAGAGAATAAAAAAAATTGAGTTTTTAAGTTCTTCAGGAACTATAATGAATTCTTCAGGAATTCTTAGAGAATAACATTATGATTTTTATTTGTTAGTTCTTCAAGAACTATATTATATATATGACTAATCTCTTGTACAATCCTTCTAGGATGCATTCTCATGAATCTTCAAAATTCATCTTTAAAATTTCATCATACATGCCATGAATCTTCAGGATTCATATTTCAAAAAAAATTACCACGATGCATCTGGATCCTAGGCTATGAATCTTAATGATTCATATTTAAACATTTCACTATGGTGCTTTTGGACCATAGATTGTGAATCAATATCAAAAGAAAATAGAATAAAAAAAAACCACACAGAAAATAAAATTAACACTTCTCATGGTTGCTATACCTTGTTTGAAAAAGAAGTGGAAGAACTTAAGAGTTTTGCCAAGAGTTCTCTATGAGAGACTATCGTGCTGATAACGTGTTATGAAACTACTCTAAACAATAACAAGAATAGGGTTAGAGAGAAAAGGAGAAGAGAGAAAGAGTAGAGAAGATTGTACTATTCTCTTAGAAGTGTGTTTTACATAGTAACATGAGTCCTATTTATAGGACAATACATTGGGTCATGGATATGGACCTATGACTAATGGGCATCCATATAATTATTCATAACAATATTACTCTTATTTTGCAGATGATGAATAATGATGGTATTGATGAAGAAATGCAGGATTTTGAAGATAAAGACATGTGATGTTTAAGTTTTTATAATAGGCTATATTTGGAAGATATTAGTTTGATTAAGATTGATTCTCATTAAGATAAATTAAAGATGTTATGGTCTGTATCATTTTGATGATGTTTTTGTTTTTTTGGTAGGCACTCATTTTGATGATGTTAATTTGATTGTGAATTATTAAAATTAGGATATACATTAAAAGATTCAACAACTTTATGTTGATCAATATTAATGTTATTTTGATATATGAATGAATTATAATTAATTTATTTAAATGTTGTAATTTTTTAATTTAGGATCATATTATGTTAATAATAATAATTATTTATTTATAAATTTCTTTAAGCTATTAATTTCTAGTTCTGTCAAAAAAAAAACTTCAGGTTTTGCAACGGTTGTAAAATGTTGCTGCATCTACGAAACCGTTGCCGTAGCCACTAAAGAGGTTATATAACAGAGGGTATACAAGAACGGTTTCCAGTTGGAGAACAGAAAGAAACCATAAACTAAATCAATAAGAACGGTTTTCAGTTGAAGAACGGAGAGAAACCGTTCTATAAACTAAATCAATAAGAACGGTTTCCAGTTGAAGAACCGAGAGAAACCGTTTTCATATCCTATCACAAACCATTCTATAACTAAACCAATAAGAACGGTTTTTTATCTTAAAACGAATAAAAACTGTTTTGGTTGGGAAAAACAAACACCGTTCTCTTATCTACTCTACAAGAACGGTTATTTGTTAGGCGTTGCATTTGGGTTCAAAACCGTTCTGCTAGGCTAAGACAACGCCTCAGTATAAGACAGTTTTGAAACCGTTCTGGTAGTCTATAAGAACAGTTTTTTCATATTTCACAACGGTTTTCAAATGTTGTTGTAGGACGAAAATGTTGCAGGAAAGGCCACATCAATGGTTTTATATTATTTCTAACACGCCCCCTCACGCAAGAGCCCATTGGGCTTGAAGCGTGGATAATGCATAGGCCCACCTACCATATGCTTAAAATTCCACTTTTTAATTAGAAAGTGAGGGGAGCGGGAATCGAACTCTAGACCTTTAAGTCATAGAGGCTCTGATACCATGTCAAATGACCGATTATCCCAAAAACTTAAGCTGTTAGGAAAGGTCACATCAATGGTTTTATATTATTTCTAACACTTTCAATATAGGAGTCCTGAGAAGCTGAGAGCCTTAGAGTTACCTTAACCTAATTTGGCCTTTTTAGATGTTGTTCGGTGGCTAAATCAAGAGTAGTCTTTAAATAACTGATACGCGAGACTACATTAAAACGAGATTTCTCTTGCGAATACTATTGAACTGCAAGCCAGTTGTGTAGGCCGATAATATCCAAAAGGGGATTGTAGACTTTGGGAATTGGGTAGAACCTGTGATGCATGTACAAATAAAATCATAGTATCATGTGGGTGATTCTCATCTTTGACTCCATCATGTACCAAACCTTAAATCATTTTCTATTTCAATTGCCATTTCCCGGACTCAAAAGTATCACTTTTCCATTGATTCCAATTGATTAATTGACTTCATCATATATAAAAATAATTATTTCTTTAGAAGCGTTAACCACTTGATCATGTGGTTGGTCTAGGATATCTAAAATCAGTTTAGTTGAAAGAAAAGTAATTGACTTCAGTTCGGCATGATTTAAATTTGGATAAGAAAATTGACTCTTACATTAAATATGATTGTAGGTACCATGTCAAAGAAACATTATCCTAAGTTTAAATTGACTGATAATGATGCGAAAATTAAATTTGAGGAAGGGCAAATATTTTCATCTGCTGAATTGATTAGGAGTGTTGTGAAAGAATATGGTATGCAAAGTAGGTATAATGTATACCTTAAGAAGAATGAAAGCAGAAGACTTGTGGTTAAGTGTATGCCAGGATGCCCATTCCATATGAGGTTTAGTAAGGCTGCATCAAAGAACTACTTTAAACTTGCTAAATTTAAGGCTGCTCATACTTGTCGTAGGATTGCTAAAAATAGACAGTGTAAAACAAGATGGTTGGCTAAGAAATTTATCGAGGTTTTGAAGCACACACCCGATATGAAATTGAAGGCTTTACAAGAGGATTGCAAAAATAAGTGGGGTGTCATGTTAAGCAAATTTCAAGTTTATAGAGCAAAGGTCAAGGCATTAGAGATGATACAGGGTGCTATTTCAGAACAATATAAACATCTTAGGAGTTATGCAGAGGAATTGCGTACGAGTAATCCTGGTAGTACAGTGATAATCAAGACTACACTTGGAGTTGATGGACCTGTTTTTGAAAGGATGTATGTGTGTTTCTATGCATGCAAAAGAGCATTTGTTACAAGTTGCAGACCTCTAATAGGACTTGATGGTTGTTTTCTTAAAGGGACATATGGAGGTCAATTGTTGACGGCTGTTGGAAAAGATGGTAATAATCAAATGATGCCAATTGCATTTGCTGTTGTAGAGGCTGAAACAAAAGAATCTTGGACTTGGTTCATTGATCTCTTACTGGAGGATTTAAATGGTTTCCAATATAAGAAGTGGTCTTTCATTTCTGACCAACAAAAGGTATGAATTTGTTTGACTTGCAATTTAGTTCAATTATGGTTGAATCATTTAATTAGTTACAATTTGTTTGATTCTTGCAGGGGTTGGTGCCTACTATCGCTAGCACTTCAGCTTATGTTGAACATAGGCTATGTGTGAAACATTTGCATGGTAATTGGAGGAAAAAATATCCAGGAGATGAATTAAAGGAAGCATTTTGGGCTGCAGCCAGATCCACTACTATGCCAGAGTTTACTAGAGCTATGAATAATTTAAAAAAACTAAATGAGGCAGCATGGAAAGATATGTGTGATTTACCACCTAGTATGTGGACTAGGGCAGCATTTAGTACACACACATGTTGTGACTTGCAAGTCAACAACATGTGTGAGGCTTTCAATAGTGCAATTTTAGAGTATAGGGATAAACCCATCATTTCATTGGTGGAGGGTTTGAAATTCTACATGACTAATAGGATTGTGAAACTTAGGGATTACATGCTTAGGTATGAGGGTGATATATGTCCTATGATTCAGAAGAGGTTTGAGAAGATTAAAAAAGCTGCTGATTATTGGTCCGCAAACTGGTGCGGAGATAGTGAGTATTCCCTATTTTCTGCTTCTAATGGAACTGATACTTATGTGGTTAACCTTAAAGAAAAGACATGTTCTTGTAGAAAGTGGGACCTATCTGGTATACCATGTTGTCATGGGATTGCATGTATTTGGTATAACAATCAAAACCCAGATGATTATGTATCTCATTGGTACAGGTTCGTCTATATAGTTAACTATCTTATCAATTGTTTTGCTTGCGTCTATATGAAATTTTAAATTAATGTTGCACAATTTCAGGAGAACTACATTCCTTGATACTTATAACAATCTCATTCGTCCTTCTAATGGACCTAAAGGATGGCCAATTGTGGATGCTACACCAATTGCTCCTCCATATGTTAGAAGAGCACCAGGAAGACCTAAAAAGCTTAGAAGGAAGGCAAATGATGAGCCTAAGGGTTCTACAAGGATGAAAAGGAATCAACACACTGTTAAATGTAGAAGATGTGGAATTTTGGGCCATAACAAAAGGTCTTGCAAGGGAAAGACAGCTGCTGATAGAATGATTCCAAAGGGTGGAAACAAGGTAATCAAATTATAATTTCAGAGTATTTCTAAAATGAATCAACACACTAGCTTGCATTATTTATCGTTGAACTAATGTCATAAATATGTGAATTTTAGAGTAACTCTAACATGAATCAACCTGGACCAAGTGCCACAACAACTAGGAATGCATCAACTGCAACAACAAGTAAAGGGCCTGCACCTAAGAAGAGGAAGAATGACGGTACAACTCCTAATGTGATTACACCAAGAACAAGTGCAACAACTGGTAATAAAAGGCCTGCAACAATTGGGACTCAACAATCTGTCAACATGCCTTAGATCAATATTTTTGTGACATTTTGATGATGGATATGTTATGTTATTTTGTGTTATGCAAGTGTTTTGAGCCTCCATTTTGGATGTAATGAAGTAATTTGACTTGTTATATTATTTTGAGTTAGACAAGTGTCATGAACTTCCATTTTGGATGTTTTTATAAGTAATGACGTTATGTATTATGCGTAGTTTGGATTTATAGTCCAATTTTGATGCACTTATACTTGTGTGGATGTCATAACAGGTCTTATATGGTGAGAAAAAAATTATGATTAATTATATGCACAAACCATTACGGTTTTCTAAAATATTATGTTGAATTAACGTTATTAAAAATATCAAAGATTTTTATGAACTGGATATGAATAATTGAATATTAATACTTCTGTAAAAAAAAAAGGATATTAAAAGAACAAAAATTAATACCAAAGAATCAATATCTCATCTCACTTTTCCATTCCATTTTTTTTTAAAAAAATTATATGACAAAAAAATGCTGACTTGGCAGCTGAGTCACTTAAGTGACTTGCCACGTCAGCGTTGACTTGGTCAAAATTGACCTTTTGCAAAAGGGGGTAAAGATAGGGGGCCAAAATTGCTATTTTGAAACATAGGGGGCTAAAATCGCAAGTTTTTGAAACATAAGGGGGCAAAAGTGCAATTTAGCCTAAAAATAATTATTTCTTTAGAAGCGTTAACCACTTGATCATGTGGTTGGTCTAGGATATCTAAAATCAGTTTAGTTGAAAGAAAAGTAATTGACTTCAGTTCGGCATGATTTAAATTTGGATAAGAAAATTGACTCTTACATTAAATATGATTGTAGGTACCAAAAAAATATGAAGTGATGTGTTGCTTATGCTTGCGCGGGGATAAATAAAAAGGAGTTTTTATTTGTTTATTTAAAATTGTAAATTTAAATAAGGCTTGTTAACAATTTTATAGCTATTTAATTGAAAAATGGTTTGTATTATTTTTTATTTAATAAGTTTTATTAAATTTTCACAATAATTAAATGTATGGTAATTTTGAGAAAATAAAGATAGTGACTTGTTTTGAAATGAATTATAAACAAAAAAAATATAGTGTTTTCCTATTAAATATGGGGATTTTTATTAAAATTTTAATAATTAATGTCCCAAAAATTTACTATGTTACACACATACTATAAATATAGAAAAGTGTGGAATTTAGAGTTTGGCCCATCTAATAATATCTTTGATAGTTACCAAATTTTTTTTTAGCGGCAAACCGAATATAAATATAAGAAAATGAAACCAAATACAAGAGGTATTTGGTCCAAAAGGACGTACAAATTGGTGGACCAACCTGCTTGTTTTCAATGTATTTGGTATGGGAAAGTTACTTAAAATAAAAATGACTCGTTAATGAGTGAAGAAAATGATGCGAAAGATATACATATAAAAGTGAGTAACTAAGAGAAAGAGCTAACAGATGATAAAAATTTATTTGATACGACAATTTGTAGTGAATTTGACTATCATTTGCACTCAATTTAATAAAACCTGTTTTGATCTCTATTTTTTTTGGCTTTCACATCTAGTTATCAGGGGAAAGAGGCTCAAGTAGTCTGGAGTTTGGGCGACTTCTGACATCAAGTGATTTCAGTCTCCTCTTAAATGTAGTTGTAGATGTTTGAACCGTGATCTTTCCTATCGAATTTAGTGTCAATCACCACTTAACCAATTAATCTTTAATATCTTAATTTCTATTTTTATCATGTCACAAATATGTATATTTTCTATTCAATTAAACAAGAGAATAGAAAGTTTAATGATACTTTTCTTTCCTTTTCTCAACAACTTAACGTGCAAACAACTATAAAATATTGCTTCTAGCTACTTTATTTTCCTTAATTTGTTTTCTTTCCTCGTACTTTGTTCTTCAAACAAAACAAACAAAGAAAAGGTTGAGACTTGAGAG
Organism: Trifolium dubium; assembly: GCA_951804385.1. Lineage (NCBI taxonomy): Eukaryota > Viridiplantae > Streptophyta > Magnoliopsida > Fabales > Fabaceae > Trifolium > Trifolium dubium. The sequence goes on along the minus strand of OX638069.1, from coordinate 16,037,883 downwards.
AGACATGTACGATGTATTACTTTATTCTTATTTCTTTCTTCATTTTTGGTTTACTAAGTGAAAATGTCCACATGTGTGGAAATTGGAAAAAGTAAAGTGTAATAATATATTCAATGCTGTGTGAAATTCAAGCTTAAGCAAAAGATACATTATCTCTCTCTTTTGGCTTTAGCCTAATATAAGGCTTTGTACGTATCTCGTTGTGTTTCTCATGGCCAGTTTGTTGATCTTTTGGCTATTTATGTTGCAAAAGTTTTCACTTATTATATCTATATAAATATTTATAAGTTTTACTTTTGGACGAGCATAATTGAATTTAGAGGTGTGTATATGTATATATAGAGCAGTTTCTGATATTTTAGTAGTTTAGATGTGAATTTATAATTTGAGTCCTAACAAATAAGTAGTATTAAAAATTTAAGGGTTAAATATATTTTTGGTCACTATAAATATTTGAACATTTTATATTTAATCCCTTTAAAAAAATTCCACTTTTTCGGTCTTCTAAATATCTTCGGTCATAATTTTTGGTTCACACTTTCAATCAACTATACGTGTACGATTCAAATTTTTAATGAGGTTTTACATTTATGTTTTTAATACCATAATATTACTCCCACAAAAATTCACAATTTTTTAACAAATGGTGAATTAAATATGAAATTTTAACTGCAAACCCTTCAAAAATTCATAATTGAATTCATCCATAATTAAAAAAAAATCTTACAATTCAATTCTATTTTTAATTGCAATATATAATTCAAAATTTTAAGTGGTACACATTAGTTGACTTAAAAGTAGTGACCAAAAGTCATGCTAGAGGATTTTTTAGAGACTAAAAGTGCGAAAAATTTAAAAAAACTAGAGTAGAAGTTTCAAATGTATAAATACCAAAGTCCAAAACATATTTAATTAACCCAAAATTTAACAACAAATACTATATTAAAACTTTGTTTACAACGTTGTATTTCCTTTTTGGTTCCTACTTACAAATCTTTATCGATGTCTCTAATCTTTTTTAATCTCACTCTTCCAAGTATTCATATACTAATGATGTTTTAACAAAAACATTTTATTTTGAAATGAATATGTCATTCTCACACTCTAATTCAACCATTTAATTTTTATTTTATACATTTTTTCAAGAAAACAAATCAAAAAAATTGGGTTAGTTTAATAAAAGTGTTATTACTTTAAATATCATAATTGCACTCTAGAATATGTGTGTAAAAGTCTTAAACGACGACACTCATTTTAAAATGACAGTAGTATTACTAACTTGTTGTACTTATCGCTAGTTTTAGTGAAATCACTACTAGCAGTAGTAGGCTTTGGTTGAAGAAACTGATTTTTATTTTAAAGGATTAAAATTAAAATTTGTTAATAAAAAATTTAATTGATCCTATATACTTCATCTATTTTAAAATTAGTGGTTGTTTTAGTCAAAAAGATTATTTTAAAATGAGTGATGTTTTTTATTTTTAATACAACATTTTCAAATTATATCTCACAATTATTACTATTAGCACTAATTTTAAGAAAACAAATCAATAAAATAAGATTAATTTAGTAACAGTGTTATTTCTTTTAACATAATGATTACAGTACCTTCTTTAATATGTATGCAAACATTTAAAACAATACTTATTTTAAAACGGAAGGAGTAATATGTGAAAACTTTTCTAAACATACATAAAGAATATTATATTGCTTCAATAGACAATATATACATTGTACTTTTTAGAAAGAAGAAAAAGGAATATTATGAAGGCCATGAGAAACACGACGGGGTACGTAGTCTTAGTATTACATTAGACTAAAGACAAAAGGTGAGAAAGAAAGAATGTATCTTTTGCTTAAGCATGAATTTCATTCAGCATACTGAATTTACTATTGTCACATTTTATTTTAAACGAGAATTTTTTATTAAAGGAAGAAAGAAATAAAGTATAAGAAGTACTCCACCTACTCATAAGGAGGATGAGTATGGAAAGAACTCAAACCCAAACTCGAACAAGTGAAAAGTTCCGGAAAACAAAAAGGAACCCCGACACAATCCACCTAAAAACAAAATACCTTATACAATCTAACGGGTTAGTACACAATTCATAGTATATACAAGGAGTTTTGCCCTTAAGAGCTAATAACCACTTCCAAGAAACATATTTGATGCCTTCAAAAATGCTATCCACCTCAAGTACCTTCAACCGAAAAATGGCTTCATTCATAGCTTTCCAAAGCATCCAAATTGTCGTGTGCCAAATCATAACAACACCTTTCCAACCACTCTTTCATTTCCTACTAGAAACAAGGAAAGAGGCACGAAACAAAGAGGCAACACCGTGTCCACCCCAAACCAACTATAAACCCGACACCACACCGGCCAAGCCAAGAGGCACGAAACAAAGAGATGATTCTCCATCTCCGGAATTCCCACACAACACACAAGACTCTCCCACTCCTCTTTAGACCACCCCACGCCGCGTTAAATTAAATTTAGTCGGGAGTCTACCAAGAAGGGTTTGCCAAGAGAAAACAACTACCTTAAAGGGCGCGCGCCCAACTTTTCCGAACAAATGTCACCAACCGCGGAGAAGCCAATTGTCACATATATGGACTGTTTCACTCGTTAAAGCGGCAACCATGAAAACCAAAACTAAAAAAAGAAATAAGATAGTAATGTTCGAGTCAATTCTTTATTTTATTTTTTTTCTTTCTTGTTTATAATATATAGATAATATTATATTTTATATATAAATATGTTTGAGTGATCAATTCTTTATTTTATTTATTTGTAATATAATGAAGAGTTTGAAATAAGAATACACTTAAACGATTTCAAACATCTCATAAAACTAGAAATGTTGATAAACATTCATCTTGTTTATCCTCATCTTTATCATGTTCATCATTTTCTTTTCATTAATTTATAGTTAAATACACTCAAATGCACATCAAAATTGTATCAATTTATGTGTTTAGTTTGCTTCAATTTTTTTCTAAATTTCCAAATCGAATCCCCTAATTTTCATTAAACTCTAATTTAACAAACTTGATTTTTTTTAGGTTTATAAATGAAATGTTTTAAACAATTCATATATTTATATTGCTAAGTGACTTGAAAAATAATTAAAAGTAAAAGTTCAACACCTTTATATACTAAAGATTAAATATATTATTCGTCCCCATAAAATTAACAACTTTTCTTTTCTTTTCTATAAGAAATCACTTGTTTTCATCATTAGTAAAACATTTTCTGTAATATGTTTTTAATCCTTAATTAATAGACAAAATTTTTACATTTTTTATTTACATTTTTTGAACATTAAGTGGACTTACGTACATAAATGTCGCGAGGTAAGTTTTGTTGCAATCTCCTTAATATCATTGATGACGTGAATCATGTCGTAAACCCTAATCAGGTCAAAAACCCCACCGTCTTCGCCTCTCAGATCTGATGCAATGTTTGGTTGATTCTGCTGTGTTTAAAACAAATTATAGCTTAATTTATTGATCTGATGCAGTATTTGATTATTTCTACTGTGAGTCAAACAAAATATACTTCTATTGTGACTCAAGCAAATTTTAATCTTATGATTATAAGTGACTAAAGTTAGTAGTTTAATCGATTCTGCAACTAATTGTACAAATAATTCATAAGTTCAACAAATTCTGCAACTATTCAGTAGTTTAATTGATAATATGCTATGTAATATTTAGTGTTTTGTATTGAAATAGAATAATAGTATATGTTAATTTTTTTCTCTTATTTTTTCAGCTTTTCTATTTGCTATTTTTATTGCTATTAGCCTTTGAGTTATGCGGCATCACCGTATCATCCTATCACCGACATCGACACAATCAGGTACTAATAGTTTATTAGTTTTACATTTATGTATTCTGTTTGTGTTTAGAAATTCTATGTGAGTTTTTATTACACTTTTATATGCTATTTATATGTGGGTTTTGAATTGTGGTGTAAATTATTTTCAACTAGTTTGTTTTAGATTAAAGTTAGTGGTGTTAACCAAATTTAAATTGGTTAATTGAAGAATGATAGACAATAGTGTTGATGATGAAATTTTCAATTAAATTAAATGTAGTTGAAAGATTTGATGGTAGCGTAATCATGATTTGCAATTGCTTTTGTACCTTGAATTTGTGTGAAGAGATGGGTAAATATGTTGAACAACTTCATGAATGAACATAAACTGATACACAAATTTCAATATACCGAAGCAGAAATCATTCCATCTTTGTGCAAAACCTAAACTAATACGAATTAGAAATCGGTAACATAAACACCGCTGCTTGGTGAGTTTCAAATTTCCAAGGTTTGCTCAATTTCGTTTTCAATTTTGGTCTTTCTATCCATGATTCAATGAATTATCATTTTAATTTCTCTTTATTTCGCTACCTTCAGAGTTTTGAAGGTCCTCTTCGCTGCGGCTGCCGCCGTCATCTTCGCATTCAGACGCTTCATTCGAATTTTTGTAAGTACCCTATCACACCACAAATTCAATTCAATGCTCATAAATTCCTCTGTGTTCCCTGCATTTGTTTGTGTTTGTGTTGCTGCCCTTGTTTTGCAGGACTTGTTTCTATGTCTTGGTTGAACTGAATAATTAATTGACTACTTGATAGTTGTAGGATTGTGGCGGTGGGATTGATAATTTGGCAGTTAACATATCCATTTAGAACTTTTGCATATTTGCGCTAACTTTTGTTTTACTTTGTAACTGATATTTTGCTTATATAGGTGTCTATTGATTTTAGCTCTTGTTTCTAGCTGTGTAACAAAATTTATAAACCCCTATTTGTGTTTTTTCTAAACTGGCCGTGTGGGTTATAATTGCTAAACTAGTTTGTGTAATATTTATGAATATGTATCAACTCTGATTTTGAAGAAGGAAAGTTACAATAGTGATTAGCATTGTTACTTTCGAACATCTATGTTATTGGTGAGCCATTCTTTTTGTAGTTCATCGTCTTGTCAATTTTGTATCAAATTATGTTCTTGAAAATACTTGTGTTTGTTATCTTATTGTGTTTGTTGTCTTAATGTTTCAAACTATAATAAATTAAAGGATGTCATGAACTAGTACAAAAACTTTAAGTGATTTTCTAGCTTGAAGTTACATTAATTTGTCTTTTCGTCTATGCTCTTGTTGTTACTTTGTTGGAGTGAATTGTATTATGGATTGAATCAAGATAATGGGGTGTCGTGTTAGTGATTTTATCTTTTCAGTTTGTATCTCACACTTGATTTTGACAAATTAATTGTATGATATATGAGTTTGGTTGAAAATTGAATATGTGATATGGTTAATACTTTTTATGCAGAAATTTGTAATGACAAACTGAATTGGAAGAAAATCATCCCTTTTCCCCATTGATCTGAAGAATGAGTTGAGCAGTTTAATCTTGGCATGTGATGAGGTTAATACCATTTCAGTTTCTCCAAAATGAAAGATTTTTATAACTAACACAACACCCTTTTTTCCAGAAATACAAAGTCATATGCCTTGGAAGGATGTTTCTAGTACCCCCGGCCAAATGGATTCTCTAAGTTCAGATAGGAACAAAGATTGAAGAGTGAGATTAGAAGTAAAAAGTGTAAGCCGTTGCTAGTTTTTTAGAATTGTAATTTTGGGATGGATTAGAAGTAAACAATGGTCGTCATTTTACTTTCAAGTTTGTACCAATTTTGTTATGCTCTAAGTTATTCTGTGTAGTTTCAATTTTGAGAGATTTAGCTAGGTGAAATTGTAGGTGTTTTAATGTACTTTGTTGGTTTGAGATGTTTGTAACACTTATTAGTTTTTCAATAAAATGGAAATTCTTTTTTATAATTATAGTATTTGGTATGTACAAAAGATGTATATTGGTAAATTATTATTATTATTATTATTTAAAACAATATGTGCAATTTGTAAAAAAAAAAAAATGTATGAACCTATACCAACGGACAAATGTGTGGGTAAATTAATTTACAATAGGTGTTAATATCCGTGGGTATAGCTCTTAGTGTTTGTGCAACAGCCCAAAATGTCGTAGCTATAGGCTATAGCAATGGCGAGTTTCCGTGGGTACAGCATAGTTAAAGTTGACGGAACAGAACAGCCGTTGGTATAAGTTTTTCGGCATATACCCACGGTTTTTCGACCTTTACCAACAAAAGTTTTCCGTAGCTATATGTCAAATTTCTTGTAGTGTTTGAACAAAACGAACACCACACAAGCTAAGACATAAAAGCAAAATATATAACGATGCACCAAGACAACGAACAACACGACATCGCATTATAAAACAACAAAATCACAAGAGAAAAAACTAATATATTTGAAAAACCCTTATTTGAATAAAAGGAAACGGAAAAATAATTTAAATGGGTGATTTCCAATTAAAAATTGATCTTAAACCACCCATCTTTAGTGGGTAAAGAAGAAGATAGGAGCATACTGGTTTGAAGAAATAGAGCAGCCCTGCAGTAAAAAAAGAAACTATGAACACTAATTATGAACTACAAACAAAACATTAAATTTATTGAGATGAAAACATGTAATTATTTTTTCTAGAGACAACAAATAAAATACACTAATTTTTTACTAATGAAAAATTTATTTAACACTATATAACAAATGTAGTTTTGGAATATCAATGTATAAATTGAATATAATACAAATACACTGCTTGGTTTTCCTAATATATGTAAATACGTATATTAATATTAATGTCAAAAGTACTTTTAGTCTCAAATATAATAGAGTATTTGCTAGTGAGATGTACATTTGTTTTCCTTAAAGATCTAAAATTTTGGCTCAAAGAATTCACGTTCAATTTGGTAAAATAAATCAACCAATTTTTGGGGAGGGGAAATCACCATTTTGATTTTGGAGGCAAAAAAACATATCGATTGAGAATAAGGGTTGTTTGAAATAATTTTTGTTTTAGTTTTTAAAATATGTTTTATAAATGTGTTTTCAAAAATTATTTTTAAAATGTGAAAAACAAAACTTATTGAACTAGTTTTATTTTTTTAGTTTTAAAAATTAATAAACAAAAAAAAATTTAAAAACAGTTTTGTCAAATTGAATTACCAAACAAGTTTTTTAATTTTAATTTTTGAAACTTAAAATACCGTTTTTGAGATTAGATTCAAACAGGCCCTAACTATCGTAACAAAAATAATATTTGAAAATTGAAAAAATATCAATAAAAAATACCGAAATTGCTAGCTAGATCAGACGTTTATGATTGTTGTTCAATCCCATGTCCCTCCATTTCGTATATGTAAATTTATGATGACTTTATCATTTTATCTATTTATATATTAAAAAAAAGTGAAACTATTTCCATAAATGTGATAAAATATAGTATTAGAATAAAAGTACCTTTAAACCCAAAATATAATAATATGGTGAAAAGAGATCAGTGTAAGAATGATTGTTCTTCAACACACTCTTAATCTGAAACTCATCATTGGAATAGAATATCAATTTTTCTTTTTTGAGAAGTATTAGATTCGTAGATTTTCTTATATAAGGGAATTAAGTTACACTACATCTATCTCCTTACAGCACTACTACTAGTTATTATATCAATCTCTCATTGATCCTTGTTCTTCTTATTTTCATTCTACACCTTGCCAAATGTCTCAATATTATCACGATGATGAATACGATATCGATGGTATGTCAAAACTCTCCTATTTATTGGGTTGCTATTTTTCATAAAGCATCCATTGATTGAAATTATATAATTCCAATATCATTCTCTATGATTTCTACCGTTTAATTAAGAAGAAAAAAAACATTTGTACTAAAATAAAAACAAAAACATTCCTTACCCAAAAAAAATTGTATTTTCTTTAAAATTAATTTCATTTTTTTTGGTACGTTTTAAAATTAATTTCATAAAAACATATAAAAATAATTTTTATTCATTATTGTTTATATTGCAAAAAAAGGAAAGAAGATAAATTAACTACAACTAGCATTTATTTTTATAAGAATGACTGAATGAGTGAAAACTATTCTTGAAAATGATAAATATTAATATGTGCAAACCTTTTCTTTTATAGTATAATTTAAGGCAAAGAAAATAATTTTTTTTGTATTATAACATGAGATGGAAATATTTGTTTAATTTGTTTAGTATTTCAGACAAGACAGTATTTCATCTACTGAAATAATTGTATGTTTAACATATTTTCGTCGGATTATTTATAAACAAAAATTATTAATTTTTTTTTTTACATCAAATATGAGCTAAAGTCGCCAAACTTAACTCAATTTAATATCATTATTTACAAACACATATTTTATCCTATTATCTAATCATTAAAATTAATGATTGTTCAAAAAAAAATGACTGTTATTAATTGTTTTATTTTTTTTGAATGGCAAATTATGTTAAAACTTACTCCATGAATGAGGAGAGTAAAAAGGTACAATGAAAACATACAATCAAAAACATACCCACAAAGTAAAGAATCAGGGGAACTATTATTTTATATTTTTGAATCAGCAAATATATTATAATATTTAATTATAAATATAAGACATAAATTTCTTTAATGTAGTTATAAAATTCAAGGAGGCAGTAATGATAGACAATTGGGAAGAAGTTATTAGTAAGTACAAGGAAAATGAATTTTATCACAACATAAATACCAAGGAAAAAGGAACAGCATTACATGTAGCAACAAACAAAGGTGAGAAAGACAGAGTGCAAGAGCTTGTAAGTGCAATAGTAAAGCATAGTGCATTTAAGAACTAACTAGTGCATTTAAAACGCTCAAATACTCGTCCACTACTAGTCTTATCCTATATACAACCACTTCTGTATCAAAATATATGTCGTTTTGTTCATATCACATAACTTAAGAAATGTAATTAATGTTGTATGGAAAAGAGAAATTATGAGTTAGTTTACAAATTAAATTATCCTTCATTAATAATATGAGAAAGATAAATTGTATAATTGAAAGAAGAAAGAAAAACAATTAGTTAAGGGTATAATAGAAAAAAGAACATTAAATACTTTCATTGACAATGTAAAATGACATATATTTTAGTACAATTTTTTTTCAAAACGACATGTATTTAAGTCCGAATGGAGTATATATAAATATCCACCACTTAATTGCATATATATATATATATATATATATATATATATATATATATATATGCGCGCTTTATGCAACAGGTTTGGCATATATGATAATGTGTTGCTATCCTGAACCTGGTAATATGCTAATTGGCTCGAGTGATAAAGATAATTTCACTCCTTTTAAAGTTCTGGCTACAAGGACATCAGTCTTAAAGATTGGAAGTCAGCTTTCATGGTGGAAGTTCATTTTGTACCACTGTAAGTGACACACACAGACCAAATTAAATGATATAATATTTGAGACATATTTTCTTAATAAACTAAAGGTATCATCTATGAGTAATATTTTAGTAATGTTACCCCGTTTAATAATTAATAATATTATAACAAATATATATAATATAATCTTGGATTAATAGATTAATACATCTTTGTAAAATACGCGAGTTTCTGTAAAAAAAATTGAGAATCTCCCATATATAATGTTAGATTTTTTGCAATACCTCTTGATTCAGTTTTGCGGAGGTTTAAAACTTTAGCTAAAATTATATTTTGTGGCATTTTTTTTAGCGAGAGTTTACTATTTGTACTTTCCTCGCTAAAATTATATTTTACTATTTGCCCAAAATATAATTACAAGGGATGATACCTTTAGCGACAATTTTAAACCGCCGCAAAACTATTGCAAAAAATCTAACATTACATGAGCTAATTCGTCAATATAAACACTAATTGTCATTATAGACCAAATTTTATCATTTTTAAAAATGACTTATATTTTTAAATTGCATTTTTTTTAATGGAAAATATAATTATATTATATATTTTAAATGCGAAAAAAGGACAGAAGTTTAAAGTACAAATGAGTATGAGAAATACCCATACAAAAAAGCAAGAGTGAACAGTCATTTTGGTCCCTAAAAGTATCACTCGTTGTCATACTTTTTTTTTGAATCGGCAAATTTTATTAATCACCCAAACTCCGAACAAGATGTCCACGAGATACAAAAGGGTCCAAAAGGATCCAATAGTACAACATCAAGCAGGAACATAAAATAAACCAAACAAGCCAAAACCACACCACCCTCCCCACCAAAACAAAAACAGGCCCGGGGACAAAACCAATAGAAAAACCTGCTAAAGAAAAAAGGAAACCAAAAAAAGTCCTTTACACCAGAAACCCAACTTGCCTCAACAGCAAGAATACACCAAGCAAGAACATAGTATCATTACTCACACTGAGCAACCCCAAAAACTAACACCTTAGGCAATCTTCATCCGAACTAGGCTCCATTTCCAACTCAAAATTTTAATATTCTCCACCAACACATTTGGATCAATCGCACCATTTGCAAAAATGGCGTTCTTTCTCGCCTTCTAAATTACCCAAATGGTGACATGCCAAATCATCACATATCCATCCCTCGCCTTCTTATTCCTCGACACATCCCTCATAACCTCAAATAACATAGGCAAATTCTACACCAATCCACCTAAAAATTCCATACCACACCGACATAGAGCAATGACAGTGTAAAAAGAGGTGGGTTGTTGACTCCAAAGCATTATCACCAAGGTTGTCAGAATCACGATTTTGCTTTAAATCGAAAGAGGATAGTAAGATCGCAAAATCGTAAATCGCAATCAAAATCGATGGATTCTACTCAATTTATTTTGTTGAATCGAAAAAGAAAAGCAAGATCGCAAAATCGAAAATCGCAACTAAAATCGATGGATTTTACTCATATAAATATATAGTATTAAATATATATTATAATAGTGCATATCATATACTCAAAATAATGAAATCCTAGATGATAAATCACTAAAGCGACATCTACTTGGATAACAAAATATTTATAGTCTATATGTTAATGCAAATCACTAGTAAAGCGCCATCTACTTAGTAAAAAAATACTTAATGCCCACATCCTAATACAAATATGTAGTAAAGCGCCATCTACTTTGTCAAAACCTTTTAAACCGGGTCAAAACATTAAACGGGTCAATTTTGACCCAGTTAAACATCATCCAAAAAAACAAGCCAAAATCGGTAAAATCCCTTCAAAATCACAGATTTTACTGGGATTTTGCGATTCTGTGCGATTTTACTAGGATTTTGCATAATTTAGGATTCTACTCAGGATTTTAATCCTTTTGAGTGAGCAAAATCACAAAATCCATGGATTTTACGATTTTACTCACGATTTTGCTAACAATGATTATGACATCCCACACACTCTCTAGACGCCTCCGGACCAAGAATGCCACTCGTTGTCATACTAGTCCTTGAATCAACATATAAAACATTTTTAAGTCCCTGTATGTAGATTTCGTTAGTCAAATTAGTCCAAAATTTTAAAAAGGTTTTAATTATGATGATGTGTCTCTTACTTTTGTTAAATCAGATGCTTATGTGAAATGTCTACATTCACAACAAACCAAAATGAAAGACAAGATAGAGAAACACTTCATCTTCTTGAAGAAAAAAAAAACATAATAAATCAATTTGTTGCTCTATTCTCATTAAATGAAAGAGATATTTAAGTCATTTTAATCTCTAGCTAACATGAAAGTCGCACATAAGCATCTGACATTGTAAAATTAAGGAACACATCATCATAATTAACACCATTTTAAATTTTTGGACTAATTTGACTAACGAAATCAACATTGAGGGACTTTAAAATGTTTTATGTTGATTCAGTGACTATTATGACACTTTCAGGAACTAAAATGGTTGTTTACTCAAAAAGCAAACACCTAAAGATACGAAATATGCAAAAACCACCAAAAAAGAATAAAAAACAAACAACGCCAAATTAAAAAAGCAAGCACCCTAACTTCAAAAAAACAAGAACGCCCAAAAACTACAAACACGAGAATACCCGACTCCCAAAGAAGAGAAGATGAGATCTATCCCAAAAGATGGGAAGACATCCAGAGGTCCTCCGCAGACCAAAGCTACCGAGACCCAGAACCACAACCCAACAAACCCTAACGATTCCAGCACAAAATAGAGTACACACCCTACTCATAAAAGGAACAAGAGATGCTAGAGTTTTTATCTAGAATTTAAACCACTTTCAAGAAGAAAGTTTGATCTTGTCCACTAGATACTCAACAGAAGAAGTACCTCCCGAAAAGAACACCTCGTTACGAGAGTTTCAAATGGTCCGCACAACAGCTTGTCAAATTAACAACCACCTAGTCTGTCTTTCCTACCCCCCCTCATCCATAAAAAAACTCTCCATAATACCACTAATACCACAAGGAGGCACCAACTCAAAACCTAACGACCTAACGATAGAATACCAGATAAGATTGCTTAATGCACCCCTCAAATTTCTAGTGCACCCCTCAAATTAAAGGTTCACTAGAAATTTAGGGGTTGCACTAAGTAATATAAGGTATTTATGCACAGTGCATAAGCATGACTTATGCACCATAACTTATGCCTCTAAATATGGCATTGGAAAACGGGTTCTCGAAAATATCTATATGTATATTGTCCGAAATCCATGGTTATGATGCTGATTTGTCTGTATTTTGTTCATAAAGTTGTATGAAAATGACATTTGACTCTAGTAATAAATCTTTTGTAACATATGACTAACCTATTATTATTATTACTAAATTAATTAATGTAACATGATTATTATTATTATTATATTAAATTAATTAATGTATTATGATTAGTAATTCGTGATTATATCAATTTTCAACATGTAACTATTTTTTGAATTTGGATAGTGTACCACTTGTACTTATCCCCGTTAATGTGTATAGTACTATTTGTACTTTTGCTTATCTTTTTCAATATATATAAATATACATTTGCTGTTTAAAAAAAAAAGTACTAAAGTCTAAAGATCTATGAATATTGCAGAGAAAGATATTGAAAGTGGTGGTGATATATCAATACAATTAAACGATGTCGGTGGATTTGAAACGGAAGACAATATACAACGCACTCTTGCTCAACTAGATTTTATTAGTTGTGCTAAGATTTTGTGCTACCGCATTCAAAAGTATATGGGTATGTATATATATTAATTAATTAATTAAATTTCTCCAAATTAAACTTTATATGCATGGGTTAATTTGCGTTACTGTTATGATGCACAAGTGATATTAATTAAATCCATCCATAGACTTTGTTTCTACAATTCGATCAATAATTGGGGGATGGATAGTTCAACTAGTTAAACTGATCAGTTGTGCTAAGGGTTAAGGAGCTAGTAGAGATCCAAGATTCAAATCCTAATAATGGAGATTGTAATATATTATTTACTAACAACTAACATTGCATATATCGTGATCAGCTCTTGGATAGATTTATGAAAAATCCTTTCATTTCTTACAAAGGTGGTGGCCCGGATGACGCATTAAGATTAAGTGACGCTGGCGCAGAACGTGAGGAAGAAATAAAAAAAATCAGGCGCGCACGGATGGGAGCTAATATGATATATGGTAATTTTCATCCAAAAACATAAGCTTTAAAAGGTTTTTTTTAATCTATACCGGCCCTTTATAATTTGGAGATATTTACTTCTGAACTACTCAATAATATTTTAACTGATAAAATATTTTATAAAATATATTGTTGGATTGAAAATTTATATTATATTAATTATTTGTGTAAAGTTTCAGACAAATTTAAAATCATTTGACATGTTATTGAGACACATAAAGATTAACGGCGTTTAAAAAATCACACAAACCGTTAATTTTGATGTACATGTCTGAATAACATATTAAATAATTTTGAATTTGTCTGAAATTTTACATAAAAAATATATATGATATAAACTTTCTATTCAACATTGTATTTTATAAAATCTATATCAGTTAAAATATTATTAAATGGTTTAAATATAAATATTTTCAAATCACAAAGAGTTGTGTTAGTTAAAATGTAAATTGTAAAATAATAGAACAATCATGTTTTGTATGTTTGCAGGGGATTTACCAAATACCACAGGGGATACCTCAATAAAAGAGAGAGAGATAGAAGAAAATCATATTCAAATTGATGAAAAAGATAAAACATTTTTGGCAGTAGCAAAAAGTGGCATAGCTGATGTTATAGAAGAGCTTAATTCTAAAGTCTCAATTACATCCGACAAGAAAGGGTTATTACTTGTAGCAATGAAGAATCTTGAAACAAAATCATCAGAAGAGAAAACTGGTACAAAGGACACAAATACAACATATTTGATTGCAGCAAAATACGGCACATTGGATATTATGAGAAAGCTTGAATCTAAAATGACAAGTGTCATATATGAAAATAACTCTAACAATGAAAATGCATTGCTTTTGGCAGTGAAGTATAGGCAACCTCATGTTGTTCAGATGTTTAAAGAGATCAAACATAAGGAAATATTTAAGACCCTAAGTTTAAAAGTGGATAATAATGAAAACACCATGTTACACTTGGCAGCATATAGATCACCCCACAAGGCAACTACTTGGAGGACTTCTGGTGCTGCCTTGCAAATGATGTGGGACATCAGGTGGTATAAGGTATTCCCTCTGTCTCAAAATAATTATTTATTTAAGATTTTTTTTTGTCTTTAAATAATTGTCACTTTAGAATACCAATACATGAAATATACATTGTGATCAATGATACAGTACATCAAAGAAATAGCACCGGATCATTGCCAATATAGAAACAACAATGAAGACAAAACCCCAGGTGAAATCTTTAAGGAAGAACACAAAGACCTTCTAGAAAGCAGCACTAATTGGTAGAAAGACACGTCAGAGTCATGCTCAGTTGTAGCAGCACTCATTGCAGGCCTCTCCTTTGCGACATCAGGCAGTGTCCCCGGAGGAAATGATTCGCAAACAGGAAAACCGGAATTAGAAGGACAACCTGCATTTGAAGGATTTGCTATATCTTCGTTAATCGGACTTTACTTCTCTGGCACTACACTCATCATGTTCCTTTCTATACTCACTTCTCGAAAGCAAATCGAAGATTTTAGTCAAAGTTTTCCAAAGAGGCTTCTTTTCGGCTTATGTTGTCTCTTCGTATCCATTGTTGCCATGTTTATTTCTTTCTGCGCCGGACATTTCTTCGTGCTCACGGATAAATATTGCAGGCGTGATATCTTGTTCTATTTATATATCTCCGTTTCCTTGCCTGTCATATTCTATGCGCAGTTTCCGTTATGTTATGATCTTTTTAAAGTTCTTTGGAAGAAGGTGCCACCACCAAGTGTTAAGGGTGTTCATTTGTAGAGTCTTTGTTTTATTGTATTGTTTTATGGATTGAAACTCATGAGTTTGGTTTGTATTTTTTCTCTCATAGCTTGGTTGTACTTGAATAATGTGTGTTGTGTGTTTAATATGAATGTAGTGTGATTTGACTCTCTTTGTATCATTATAAGGTGTGACATAAGGATGATATAAATTTTAAATCGCCTATTCTATATTCTATATTACTATACATATTGGCAAAATCAATCATCTCATTCATAATTCTCTACGGTACGTGGTACGAATAAACAAAGTGATTTTTTTCTTTAAAAATACTATAAAATAAAGAAAACAAAGAAAAAGTAAATGGAGATAATCCGCAGCCGTTCACAAGTCTTGTTTCAATGAGGACACAACATAAAACCTGGTCGATACGGCATGGCGGCGGTAACACGCACAATAGGGTTTGGCAGAAACTACAGAGAGATATGAAGGATTAAACTCAGTTCATGACAGGGGAACTTCAAACATATTTGTCCTTAAAACATTTACTAAGCAAATAGTGGTTTAAATGCCATGATGAATATTTTCTTTAGCAACTACTTAGACTATTTTCGAAATTATCACTCTGCAAGCTTAGTAAATGCCATGATGAACATTTATGTGTAAGATGAGATAAAACCAAAATGGAGTAATAAAGGGATACTCTGCAAGCTACCTCAAACTTGAAATAAATAGAATAAGATGATGTAAAAATATAAAACTTGCAACATTTGTAGGTGTTCAATACAAAACAAGGAATAATATGCTATGAAAAATTGATGTCTTACTTATACGAATGATGAATTAGTTCAAGTGGTTAGGAATTTGAACTCATTAATAGAAGGTTATCAGAAGTTGAATCTTCAATTGGCTCCTGTGTTAATATATATGCATGAATACCGAGTAGTTTTCTAGTATGGTATATGGAAAATGGAATGAACCAATTGAAAATTCATATCGTCCTTAAAATCACACCCTCTGTAATTCGATTATGTTGCAGATCTTGCAGCAGACAAATACTCTGATGCTTATCGTCAATGGCTTTTCAAGGATCAAACTCTGTTCACGTGGTTACTTTCAACACTTTTAGATGAAGTTCTTCCACGCGTTCCTGATTGCAAGCATGCATTTCAGGTTTCGTCCAAAATTCATAAGTACTTCAATTCAGTTCTCAAATCGCGTGCAAGACAATTACGATATGAACAGAAGAACACCAAGAAAGCTTCACGTTCCATTAGTGAATAATTGTTGCGAATCAAATTCATTGTCAATTCACTAGTGTAGTACCTCAATTTTGTCTCGACTTTTTTTTATTATCGTAGTCAAATTTATATTTGCTTTAATTTTATAAATAGTAGAACTTTATTTTAATTTGAAGCATTTTAACCATTTTTTATGCATTTCATCAATTTAGTGAGAAAATAAAAAAAAATATGCATTTAGTTTTAGTGTTCAAAACTTTAATTAAAAAATTATAAAAAAAATTAGAGTCTATTTGCATTTGTCCAGCCCATTAGTCTTAAACCCAACTTTTGATTAGTAATTAATGTTGCAATTAATTGATTTGAAGCAACAACATACAATGTTGTGCGCCACTCCCTCCCCCTATTTTCACTTTCTTTAATTATTTTTATTATTAATTGTTAATACTATATTATATTAGTTAATAAAACAAAAAAAGTAAAAAAAGAAAGCAACAATAGCTATGCCATAGTCTTCACTCTTCACCATGAAAGCAAGCAACTACACAACAGCAAAAGTTGATGGAGCGCCCCCTTCCTCATGTTTCAAGCCTCACCATTTTTCTACTTTTGCTAAATTCTAACCAAAGTTTTCTCCAAAATCACACTCTAACCAAAAGCACAAATCACTTCAATACCATTTTTTCTTCCATAACATACTTTAATCAATACACAAATTATCCATTGGTCTCAACACTTCACCAATTTGCTCTATAAAATGAAGTAATGAACACAAAATCAGTAAAGGAGGAGGAGGGAAAATAGAGAAGAAGAACAGAACAAAAAGAGAAAAAATGTAGTTATCATACACTACAAACCTTCATCACCAACCACTTTTCCTTCATCCATCAACTCCTCCATACCTCTATCACAACACAAAATCCAACAACTCCACCTTCATCTTAACACAAACCTTCCACCATCATTTTCTATCAAACCACCATAACCCATAACTACTAAGAAAAAAAACAGAACTTAGAAGTTAGAGAAAAACTAGAAAGAAAGGAACAGAGCCGCGCGAGCCACACCTTCCTCCGACTAACCGCGCTGCCGTTTCGATCTCCTCACCACCAAATCTCCGCCGCACGCAGCTCCTCCACCTCCATCGTCCGCCGGTAGCTCGATTTCTCTCTCTCGCCGCATATCTCCTTCTCTCTCGGTGAAGCTCTCTTTCACTCTTCCATGTTTTTATTTATTTTCATCTTCTAGTGTTTTCAATTTTCATTACTCTGTTTTGTTTTTCTTATTATTATTATTATTATTATTAGCGGGCCCGTGCCCGTTTGTGTGATATATATTTTTTATAATATTAATTTATATGTTGAAGATAATTATAAATTTTTGATTTGATGAAAACAAAATGGTATAGAAGACGAAAGTTATAGAAGTTAAGAATATAAGTTTTAGTTTCAAAAACACAATCAAGAGTATTTTAGAAATTATGAAAAAAGGCTACACCAAAAAAAGTTTTCCCTTTATATATAGTATAGATTATTATTATTATTATTATTATTATTATTATTTGTCACTCATTATGGGCTATCACTTGTTTTGTTAATATGGGTCAAACCCATTTGTGTTATTTACACCCCTTTAATGTACTAACAACAAAAAAATAAGTGAAACAAAAGTCTTACACAAGACAAGTTTTTTTTAGCATTTATTTAAATGACAAAAATATCTTAAACACTTAAAATAAATATTAAAACTTTAATCAACTGAAAAAGAGAAAAATTGGGTAAACACCCGATGCTTCTCTCGAAGACAGAATGCGAGATTCCCATCTCGATCACGTTCAAAGTATTCGTCTTTCGATTATGTTTTTAATAAAAACAAGAAATCAAGCGAGTGAAAAAGGAAAAATCGGGTTGACACTCAACGCATCCCCGGATATTCGGAAACGAGGTAGACACTTTGCTTTCGTCGAATATCCGTCCTCCGTCTAAAATTAATCTCAACTCATCAAGCAATTTTTTCACGCCCATGTGCGTGTAATTTTCTAAACGGATATCATCGCCCAAGTGTGAGTACGTCATTTTCAATCAAGCAATTTTTTCACGCCCATGTGCGCGTAAATTTCAAAACGGATATCATCGCCCAAGTGCGAGTTCGTCATTTTCAATCAAGCAATTTTTTCACGCCCATGTGCGTGTAATTTTCAAAACGGATATCATCGTCCAAGTGTGAGTCCGTCTTTTCAATCAAACAATCTTTTTCGCCCATGTGCGTTTAATTTGTCAAAACGGATACCACCGCCCAAGTGTGAGTCTGTCATTTTCAATCAAGCAATCTTTTTCGCTCATGTGCGTTTAATTTTTCAAAACGGATACCACCGCCCAAGTGCGAGTCTGTCATTTTCAATCAAGCAATCTTTTTTGCTCATGTGCGTTTAATTTTTCAAAACGGATATCACCACCAAAGTGCGAGTTCGTCATTTATTTTCAATCAAGCAACCTTTTCGCTCATGTGCGTTTAATTTTTCTAAACGGATACCACCGCCCAAGTGCGATTCCGTCGTTTTCAATCAAGCAAACTTTTTTCGCCCAAGCGCGACCAATTCATTTTCATAAATAAAATCAACCAACACAAAAAAACATTTTACAAATAACTACGTAGCTTTGATTTCTCCATCGCACCGGGAGATACGTAGGAGCAAGATACAATTCTTATCAAGCACACTAATAAAAAAAACCATTTTTTGGTCTTCAAATCACTTTTCTTTCTTTGCAAACATTTTCATAATAATATAAAAAACAAAAATGAAACTAACACTTAAATAAACACTACACTAATTAACGGTTCCCGTTGGATACAACGGATGCGTGGGGTGCTAATACCTTCTCCTCGCATAACCGACTCCCGAACCCGAAATTTGGTCGCGACAACCTTGTTCTCGTTCTCTAAGGGTTTTATCGACGTTTCCCTTTTCAAAAATAAAACTTCGGTGGCGACTCTATTGTTTAGCGAGCGTTTTTTCGCCCACGCATTTTTCCGGCCGCTTCAACTAGTTGCAAATGGTGACATTGTATCTGATTGTAATCAAGTTGATGCAATTCTTGAAGGATTGCCAGAGGAATTCGATTCCTTTGTGACGATGGTCTATAGCAGGTTTGATTCTCCCATTGTGGATGAAGTTGAAGCTTTGCTTCTTCTTCAAGAAGCTCAATTTGACAAATTTCGTCAAGAATTGGTCACACCTTCAGTTTTAGCACATGTTGCTCAAACTATTCCCAATGTTGATTTGCACCCTAACTCTAGTGATGATGATCAACATCACTCAGGTACTGAACACTACATTGCTGAAAGAGGAAAAGGTCGTAGTGGTAGGGGACGAGGCAAAGGTCGTGGGAGAGGTCGTGATGTATCTTCTTCACAACACTCTAGCCAAGAGAAATGCCAAATTTATGCTAAAGGAAATCATGATGCTAGTAATTGTTGGTATCGTTAGCATCCTAGTCCCTAGGCCTGTATGATCAATGCTTAGAGAGGAGCATTCTCTGCTAGCACAGCTAGACCTCCACCATTCAATCCCTACATACGTCCTACTGCCAACCTTGTTATGCCCTACTATGGTGCTACTCCTCAACTTGGTGACAATTTATCTAAAGCAGCTAATTGGTACCCTGACTCTGGTGCATCTCATCATCTCACATTCAATCCATATTTTCTGGCTCAAAGTGCTCCTTACTATGGTCATGAACAAGTCATGATGGGGAATGGTCAAGGTGTGTCAATATCCTCTTTTGGTCAATCTAGTTTTTACTCTAATTGTCAACCTAATGTCAAATTAACTCTTAAAGATTTACTTCATGTTCCACACATTTCCAAAAACTTGCTATTTGTTAGTGTTACTTCTATTCAACAATGGCATAAAATAAGTTTTTTTCTTCAAAAAAAAAAAGGAAAAAAGATATTCACTTGGTATTATTTTAAAAAATATATTTGATACAAAACGGTCCAATTTAGTTGAGTTCCGGTTTGATTAATTGAACTTTAAACTAGAAGTTCGCCGATTCAATGAATAATCCATTATGATTAGCTTGGTTCCAAGTATGAAAAGATCATTCAAATAACATATGCACACTTATTTTCTGTTAAAAAAATCCACAATTGCCTTAAACTCATTCTTTCATGCACATCTCCCATTACGAATATGGAGAAGGAGTGTATGACTAGTAAAGAGCAATCAACTCTCGGATATATATGGAAAAAAAAAACCACCTTGCCTAGGAAGTAAGCCTTGTGATTACAAACAAGAACATGCACAAATGGCTTGCCATGAATTTAATTTGATTAGTACATATAAGACATAATTTATTGTATTTAAACTCATGCAATAATTTCATATTTTTGAAAGCAAAAATACAGTGCAAAGGCATCATGTGACAATCTATAACATCCCAACTAGGTTGGCACCTTATAGTTATCACCTATCATTTGCAGCACTATAAAATTATTATTAATATAATAAAAATGAATACATAGATTGAGACGACTAAACCAAATCCAAATTAAAACAATTAATGACTCTCAAAAGCATAAAGAACAACTAAACAATACAAGGAAATAAATACTCCTAATTAATTTGATGCATTTCACCATATAAAGCAGTTGGATTGTAGTCCTTATAAAGAAGAGGATGAAATTTTCCATCCCATTGAGTTGTGTCATGGATGCTTCTTCTTTTCTTCTTAGTTGCATCAACTTGAGCTTGGCGAAAGAAGTATTTTTGAGCATGACTAGCCACTTGCTTTGATGTTTTTGTAACAATGTGTTTTGAA
Source organism: Trifolium dubium (assembly GCA_951804385.1). NCBI lineage: Eukaryota > Viridiplantae > Streptophyta > Magnoliopsida > Fabales > Fabaceae > Trifolium > Trifolium dubium. The sequence continues at coordinate 16,016,492 of OX638069.1, read as the reverse complement.
ATTGCTTTCCATTTTCCCTGACCATAATTCTTGAGCCCTTGAAGAAATAACCTATATAAAAAAATAAAAAACAAGAAGGGGAAATCAAAATTTAAAGTTATAAAAAATATAAATATTGTTTTATCTAAATTAATGGAACAAAATTTGGATTTTTTATAGCTTATGATTAGGACCGAAATTGAAACTTTGCTTTCTAAACAAAATAAACATGTCAAATAATCATAGACAAAAGTTGTAGGGAAAATTTATAAAAAAATAAAAATTATAAATAATATATATATGAGATGAAAATTATAATTCACTTTCAAAAGTTAATAAGTGATCTACAAGGGTTCGAACTTTAATTTGATCCTTACATGTTTTACATACAAAGTCCCTATCAACTGAGTTAAAATTCGCTCTATGTATTTCTATCTCTATTATAGGGTAGAATGAGTTAAAACTCGCTCTATGTATTTCTATCTCTATTATAGGGTAGAATCGGTGTATAGGTTTACAACTCGCTCTATGTATTTCTATCTCTATTATAGGGTAGAATCGGTGTATAGGTTTACAAACATATTTTCCTTAAAGAAATTAAAAAGCTTTAGTAAATATGTAAAATAAGAGTTAATTATAATTTCTTAAATAAATATACATACCTATGTTCTTCAAGATTCCAATGCTCCACTTTCTTCTTTAAATTATGTGTAGGGACGTGGACATTGTTGTGATCCTCAACTGAACCTTTGTATTTAGAAGTGAGATTATTTGACAAAAGTGGAGATCGAATACGAGCGATATTGGCATCATTAAACAATTGTTGGTAGATTTCTTTCTGGTCTTCATGTGATTCTGTAGAAACAAGAGCTACCAATTTATTTGAGAAACATTCCACAAAAGCATCTGATGATAATTGATCCATTCTTGAAAGTCTTGTACGTAAAGAGGCTTCACTTTCTATCACTATATTTACTCAAGTTCTCTAAATTAATGCTTCTCTTAATATTACTATATATAGTTATTCAAGCTCTAAATAAAGTGTCATGTAAGATATTTTCCTAAAAAATTGATAATGTAAGTTGATAGAAAGTTGCGACTATATTTTAAAACATATGAGACGTCTCATATGTTTTAAAATATCAAATTAAATTTTTAATAATTTAGTCAAAAAAATATTTTTTGTTTTTTTAAATTACCAAAATATTAGTATGAAGTTTTCACCGCCAGAAACATTTTTTTTTTATAATTACTTTCTATTAGTTTAATTTTCAAACAATTATATTATTTAAATGAAAGTGAATATGTGTAGCTTTTTTTTAGAAGTGTAGTTACGTTCAAAAATATCCACGTAAAAAATAATTTAAAATTTATTCCAAAAGTTTAGTTTAGTTGGTAGAATTCCTTTTTTTTTCTTTTCTTTTTGATGATAATAGTTGGTAGAATTCTTACTAGTATTAGACTATCTTACTAAAAAAAAAAATCAAAATTGTAATGGTAGGTTTTTATCAAAAAAACAAATCCAAATTTTAAGTTTTTTTTTTTTGTTTTCACTCACTATTTTATAGGAGTTTTTTTTTCACGTACTTATATAGATTTTTTTTTCCTAAGGATAAGATAGGGCATTTTTTCTAACAAAATTTTATTTTAGAGTAGCTTATCAAAAACATAGGAAATATTTTTGACTATCAATAATTGAAAAACTCTTACTTAATCACAAACCCTTTACCAAAAAAAAATCACAAACCTAATATTTTTTATTTGGCCATATCTAACAAGACTCTAACACCACGTACATTTAATAAAACATAAGTAACTCAAAGAGTATGGTTGAGCGGTTGGGCTCATCCTTCCTTAACTAAGTGTCGTGAGTTCGATCTTCGTCATGGGTACGGAGAAACTTTAAATCACTGGACCAGCTATCCTACCTTTTGAGGTGTCTCCAATCTTGAGAGAAGAATAATCACTGTATTCAGCAGTGGACTCCCTGATCCCGATAAAAAAACATAAGGTGTCATATCTAATGACTTTTATCTTGTTTTATCTTCTTTTTTTATATTTTTTTTTAAATTTAAAATCCCAACCAAATTTACTTTTGAAAAAAAATAGCTCAAATTTTTTAATTTATGATAACAAATATAGTAATATGTTATTTTTAATTCAAAACTTTTTTTTTTTTGGTTTTAAACCAATCTCCCGGAGGCACCGGTTAGCATGACCCTTAATTTATTTAGTTGATAATCTCTAGTTTCTAGTAAAAGGGCTCTAGTAGTCTAGAGCGAGCAATAAAAAAAGTTGACAAAAAAATTATTTATGAATAAAATTTGGAGGTTTTTAAATTAATATTTTGGTTAAACTCAATAATTAATCACTTAAACGTAATACCTTAATTAGCTGCATCATGCATAAAACGGTCATGGCTTGGCTTAATTAGATTGGTCTCCCTAGAATGTAGTTGTACATCGATTTACAATCTACTACACTATGAAATATGAATTTACAATCTTTTTATTTTCTTGTCTTCCTATACTTACCAAGAGCTCCATGTACCCCAAGGTTTGGTTGGGACATCGTTAAACTCTTGAAGGATGTCGTCGTTGTAAGGAATGCGATACTTGTTGGATATTTGTAAAGCTTGAAATAGGTCCAGCTCCACATGCATGATAACTTCTCGACTAAAACTCTTCCGACATGCAACTATCCTTGGGAGTCCTGAATATTTATTGTTGACATTTAGCTATAGACGTTTGACATTTAGTGATGAATTTTGGGAGTCACTAAAAGCCAATTTTCTTGTAATGTTGCTAGAATTTCACCTTTAGAAGTTGAATAAGTGGACATATCAAGGATCGAACTCTGCTCCATGCACATTACATTTTATCAAATTCTATAAACAAAACTAAAATCTTAAAAAAAATTTAACTCTTACCTCAAAAAATACTAAACACATAAATTATTTATAAATTGATCAAACTTGTTCTGGTGTGGCACGTCTTGTGCTAATTTATGTATTTATATTTCAATTACTAATAATATTGATTTTTTAAGGAAATTATTTAGTAGTATTGTTTTGTTAAAATATATATCTCTATATCTCTATTATATACATTACGATAGTTCCACGGGCTCTCTCTCGTGCATTCTCAGGAAGATTTGCTTATGTGTCATTCAATTAGAGTTTCTCTAAGATTTTTTTTTATATTTTTTTAGATCTTTTTTTTAGCATAATTCAGTTGCATTCTGAGAAAAATTTGCTTATGTGTCATTCAATTACAACTTTACTAATTTTTTTTGTTTTTTTCGTAAGGATTTTTTTAATTAATTTAAGCAATTAAAATAAAAATTATGGATAACAACAAAAAATAATATTTTACGGATAATAGCAACTTAATTTGTTTCCACTCTAGCATAACAACAACTGAATATAAATTAGCTATATATAGAAAACACATTCATCGTGAGGAACACATGATATTCATGGTCAAAGAATTTGAACATCAGTTTAGACTGTTCGTGGCTCATGTTAAATCTAGATATTCCCAAAGCTGCAACGTTAAAATTGATGTATGATTCTATTATAATCAATTATAAATTATATTTAATAAATTTTCAGTTATGCATATATGTAATTGTTTATTAATTTTTCCTTTAATTGTTTTTAGAACTTATGAAGAGAATGATTCTCTTATACATGTTCCAGTTCATCTCCAAGATATTCCATCACGATCTACTTAAAATCACACCTATGAAAAATATTGAGACACTTCTAGAAGGTCAACAAGTAAGACAATTTTCTTTTGCAATTTATTGGTATTTTATTATTAATATTAATATTATTATTATTATTATTATTATTATTATTATTATTATTATAATTTCTTTTACTAGAACACTTTGACAAATATCATTGTGAATTAATTGTATGAATTAATGTTTATAATCACGGCTGAAATCAAATATATTGATGATGTGTTTGGTGGTATCAGCGTGTCAAAAATATAATATATAAGTAGATCCTGGCACAGAATACTAATGCAAGCAGTGTCAAAGACATACATCAAAAGTAGTTTCACGGTAAGCACCTAGAATTTTTATTTAAAAAACCAACTTTCATAGATTAACAATTTCATCTTAATTTATTATATCTATAGATTAACTTTTTCTTCTTGACTTATTACTATCAATAATTTTGTGTACTAATAAGTTTTATACTCTATATTTTTTAATTTTTATCATTGCAATACTTTATATTTTTCTAATTTTTATCTGTGCAATTCATACTTTATATGTTCTAATTTTTTATCAGTGCGATTTACAAGATCTTATAACAAAGTTTGATGAAACAGTAGAGGAGAAGGTCAAATATAAAACTGCTTTAGATGTCGTAGACTTATGCTCACATAAAGTTGATGGTATATCAGTTAAGAGAGCTTACCCTGATGGAGCTGATTTATCCACAACCAAATATATGAAGACCAATATAAAAATTAAGAAAGATTAGACAAATTTATGATCGTCAAACAACATATTGTTATTGTTTAATTTTAATGCATTATTATGCACTTTTTTATTAACAATTTTATTCAATTTTGTCATTTAGTTTAATAGACAAATGTTTTCACTCATTGAATATTATGCATTATGACTCACATTGATAGAATTAATCATAAATTTGTTTGGTGACTGTAATACCCTAATTTTCCACTTTTTGTAAATAAATTTTTATTTTGAAAATTATTTCTTATTGTTATAAGAAATATCAAAAAGATTTTAGAAATTTAATGTACTTACATTTTCTATTTCTTTTCTCTTTTTTATTTAGTTAATAAGGAAAATAACAAAAATATTAAGAATAGTTTTTTATCTTGTTTTAGTTAATTTTATTCTTATTTTAACTTTTTCTATCTTGTTTGCAATTTTCTATATCTTTATTGATTTTTTATAGCACAAATGCATTTTATTTCTTTTAGGACCAATCACATGATGCCACATCATTTTATTCCATTTCACAAATCTTTTTCTCTTCAAAAATAATATTAATCACATTTATCTTTTTATTATTTTGTTTTTTTACTCTTTTTATTATTTTGTAAGAAAGAGAAAGGGGCAACTCACTCATTTTCATTTTCTCTCTGCCGCGGCCACACAAATACTTTCTCTCTTCTTCCATTTTTTCCTTTTCCCCCTTTCAAACCCTAAATCAAAGCTTCATCAAATTCACCCAAAATCACACATAAAACTTGAAATCCATCTGAACCAAAGCATTCTAAACCTCTTCCTCCGTTCATTTCCATCATCAATCGCACAATTCGCATCAAAAATAGCTCCAAGATTTTCTGTTCTAAAACCCAAATCGCGAAATCGGCGAAGGTAGTGGATTCGAGTTGGTTTCGACTTCCTTTTGGCTGAATCGTTTTCGTTTCATGACTGTATATATGTATTAGATCTGTTTGTTGTTTGTTTCACTGAAAAACGGATGAAAGTTATGCTGCGTTTTCGGATCCAAAACTCTAATCCATTCAATTTCGTGTTTTTTAGCGTTGTTTGCGAAACTGATGTTAGATTTCCGTTCTAAACTTTAAAACGAGTTGATTTGATGATTGAAAGGCTTTGATTCGTTATGATTTCGAGTTATAGATTTTTAGATCCGAAACTTCATCTTCTTTTCTTGATCGTTTAAGGCTCCGTTTCGAAAAGCCGTTGTTAGATTCGCGATCTGTGCACGAAAACGATTTGATTTGATTAATTGTTTGTTATTTTTGATGTTGAATCGTGTTTGTTGTGTTGAAACCGAGTTAACTCGTTTAACTCCCATGGCTGCTACTGAGTCACTGAGTTAGTGACTCAGTTTAATGGAGAAGATGATGATGTGTCAGCCTCCGATTGGCTGGCACTTAGTTTTGTTTTTATTATTATTTTTATTTTCAGTTTGGGTTAAGTGACCCGGTCGGGTCACTCTGGTTCGAACCGATCCGGCTTGTTTATGGAGAAAATGGGCCTGGGTTACGTCCTGGGCCAAAGTAGTGTTTTCTGTTTTTTTTATGAATTCGTGTTTGCACCCCTGCCTTTGCTATCTGCACCCCCTGCTGAAGGGGTATAGATTGGGCCTTAAGCTCATTTTTGTATTCTGTTTGTGTTGTGTGAATTGCTTGTTTGTACCCCCAGTTTTGATATTCGCACCTCCCCTCTGAATCTGTAAAATGGGCCTTAAGCCCAGTTTTTCATTTCTGTTTTGTTTTTATTTTTTTTTGTTTATACCTCCTAATTTGCTTTTGCACCCCCTTTGCTGATGTTAATTAATTATGACGTTAATTAATAGTTAAAAATGCTATTCCTTTTTCTGTTCGAAAACTCTATTCGAAATAAAAAATAAATCGGACTCTGACGCACGTCTCGCGTCCTTGATTTATTTTTTATCTTGAATATTTTAAACGATTTAATTAACGTAGAGTAAAAAGGGCTTGACTTACGACTTGTCTCCGTTTGCTTTATTTTAATTAATATCGTTTAAATGACATTTTCTCTGTTACGTCGCTTAAAAATATTAATTACTTCTTCAATGTTCAACTTATAACGTCATAATTAAATAACATCTCGGCTGTTTTTTAGATTTAACTTTTGAGTGAAATAAAGATAAATTGGGCCCTGTCTTACGACTCGCGCTTTGAATTTATTTTTTATTTCATTCAAAATGTGACTTGATGTTTGACACGTAAGATAAGCAAGAGCCTGACGTACGACTCGTCTTAAGCTTATCTTGCGCTTGCTTGCTAAAATGTTCGTCAATTTGCCTCTCTGTTTGCCAGTTTCATTTATGCCCAATTATCTGATTACTCATTTATTTATGTGTCCGCATATTTATTTCGAGTATTATTTGATTGTTGCAATATTACACTGTCATCATCATATATCATGCATTTGCATTCTTCGCATCTTCTACCTTTTTTTCTTTTCTTTTCTGATCTGGAATCTGTTGTTAACTTATCTTTGAATATGGAGTGTGAATAAATCAGTCTCTGTCGTACGACTCTGGCTTCGAATTATTCGCATGCCATTTAAAACGGAACACTCTTTAATTAAATGAAATGGGAAGGAGCCTGACTTACGACTCGCCTTCGGCTTGTTTCACTTTAATTAAGAATGTTCATTTAATAAACTGAATGAAAAGAGGGAGCCTGTCGTACGACTCGTTTCTGCTCGGATGATCCGGTCCCTGACTGACGACTCGTGATTTAGGATCATTCTCATTCTCCAAACAACTTTCTAAAACTCATAAAAGACACTCAACCCACTCAACTGTTTTTCCTGCCCTTGTGCAGTCAACTCTTTTTCAACTTTCAAACTCTTTTATCTGTTTTCCTAAACGGATGGCGCTTTATCCATTCCCCCTGCTACAGACAAACGCTTAAGCCTCCGAAGCGAGCACACAAGCATACTGTTGTATCAGTGGAATGCGACCTAAGCATCGTTCACTAAAAACTACCAACAAACAAATTTTTCTTTTCAGGAAGAACTACGTGAGCTTTGACTTCCTCATTGTACTTGGGGGATACGTAGGAGCGAGAGCCTCTCTCGTCAAGCCAAATAATAAAAAACTCTTTTTTTTCCTTTTTTTGCTCAATATGCGGTAATTTAATTCCTTTTATATGCGGTTATCTCTGTTTATGCAAACCAAATTTCTTCAAATGGTTCCCGTTGAGTACAACGGATGTGAGGGGGTGTTAACGTCTTCCCCTCATGTAACCAACTCCCAAACCCGATCTTTAAGGTTTTATCATTATTTTCCTTTCCCCTCATGGGATAAATAAAATATGGTGGCGGCTTAATTGTTTACATTTGTGCATTGCATTTCATCATTGCATAGCTGTATATTTTTTGCGCCGGGTACTACAGCTGGTTAGCCGTATCTGTCCTATCTTTTATTTTACTGCAAAATATTGAACTGTCTGGATTTGCTGGCTTTGTCTTCTCTTCTACTCCTTTTTTTTTTCTTTTTGCCTTTATGGCTTGGTTCTTGGTTACAGTGTGATTATGCTCCGTACCCGAGCTAGAGCGATACTCAGGATTAGATGAGGGATTGTTATATTGGGCTCCCAGACGTACGTCTCTGAGCTTGGATATGACGGTCTCGACCAGAATAGATTCACTTAGAATAATTAGACTCCTTGGCTTAAGTCTTGCGGGCTTCATGTTTCCTTGTTGGGTCCAGAACTCTGGTGACCTTTATTAGGTGTCCGAAACTTTGTCTAGGGACCACCGTTTAGATCATGTGTCAAGGTTACTATGTTGACTCATCCAGTTGGCATTATAATCTCGCTCAGATGAGGTTGCTTTTGAGAAAAGTAATCGAGGATTTTGGGAACCGTGTCAACCTAGAACAACATGTGAGAGGGATGGGTTACAGGTAACTTTGAACCTTTTGGCCTCAGAGATTCCATTTTGAAAAGAACCCTGTTGTTATGAATATGGAAGATTTGAGACTTTGAGATCAAGTTTGCCGGATGATATAATGTTACTGTGATCATATCCATGCATTTTGCATTCATGACATACATGCATTCATGAAAATAATCATGCATATTCATCTCGCATACATTTCAAAAAAAATATATGAGAAAAGTTTATAAAAAAAAATATATATATGCATTTCCATTCATGAAAAAAAATCATGCATATTTTTTTTATATCGATTAAAAATCTCATTTTCATCCATTCATTTCAACAGCTACCTTCCCGGCACCGGTATCTAGACAAGAGAGTTTTCTCATCATGAACAATATGCAAGAACAGTTTGACGCTTTGAAAGGCGAAGTGACTAAGATGAATGGAAAGTTGGACAGAGTTGTGGAAATATTGTCCAGTTTGAATCTGCACCAAAGAGTGGTTGTGGATGAGGTTCTGGCGCCTACTATTCAGGCCCCGCAAGAGAGTGCTTCAGTGACAGCTGTGAATTGGCCACCTCATGGTGTACCAATTAGGTTTGCTCTACCAGAATATACGTCGTTTGTGTTTCATCTGGTTCCCAAGTTGTCAAGAATCAGAATAGAGAATCTCTGGTTCATCAAGGACCTAAGTTGTCACAAGAAAATTTGAGTGATACAATGAATGCTCACCATGGTCCTGAGATACTTGCTGATGTGTTAAAAGTGGATTCTACTATCCATCAGCTAGAAGAGACCAATCAAGACAATGCAGACATAACTTTGATTCGTACTCAACTTCAGAATATGACTCAAAATGAAGGAGAATCCTTCAGAGACTATGCACTGAGGTGGAGAGTATTGACTTCTCAAGTACGTCCACCGCATTTAGAAACAGAACTTGTGGACATGTTCGTGAATACTCTGCAAGGGATATACTTTGAAAGGATGGTTGGTAATGTTTCCTCTGACTTCTCTGGTTTGGTCCGAATTGGGGAATTGATTGAAAGTGGGATCAAGAATGGGAAAATTTTGTCTGCTGCTAGTTCACGGAATAACAATGTGGAGAAGCCTGATAATAGCTTCGAAGAAAAAGAAGAGGAAGTAACTAGTTGTGTTACTTCCAAAGATGACAAGGTTCCGCTTATAGTGCATGTTCGGTCTCCCTATCTTTCATATCCTTATTTGTCTACAACCCAGCATCGGCAGTTCCAAGGATATCCTTTTCAAGTGCCTATGAATCATGTGTCTCAACAGGCTCAACAAGGGTCTGGAAGGCTCTTTAATCCAATTCCAATGCCATGCAGTCAGTTGCTCCCTTATCTGATTCATAGTGTGGTAAAGTGACACCCAAACCTTTGAGACCTATGTTCGCACCGTTTCCGGCTTGGTATGATGCCAACGCCAGATGTGATTTTCATGCCGGATTTAAGGGTCATACCACCGATAATTGCAAATCTCTTAAGAATAAGGTTCAAGAGCTTCTTGATGATAAATTATTGATTTTCAAGGAAGAAAAAGGAATAAGTGACATCACTTCCCAGTTTGACAAAACCCCACCGGTCATGCCTGTTCAGATCACATGCTCACATTTGGGAGCAACACAGAACCAACAGCTTCCTAGGTACTTTGATCAGGTGAACCCCGTGCATATGCGAAGTCAACAAGTAGAGGTGAATCCACAACAGTCTGTAAAAGTCTTTGATCCAATTCCTATGTCGTATGACCAGCTTCTTCCTTATCTGGTACACAGTGGAATGGAAACTGCTAAGGCTATGAAACCCAAGAATGCACCGTTGCCAGCCTGGTACGATGCCAATGCTAAATGTGGTTATCATGCTGGAGCTGAAGGTCATTCCACCAATGACTGCCAAGCCTTTAAGTACAAAGTGCAAGAACTTATTGATCAGAAATTATTATTCTTCAAAGGAGGTAGACCATTTGTGGGAAATAATCAGCTGTTGAAGCCTTTGAAATTTGATGCGAGTCAGGTGAAAACACAACAGGCTCAGCGGCCTAGAAAGATTTTTGATCCAAACCCTATGCAGTACAGTCAACTCTTGCCTTATCTTGTTCAAGGTGGAAGAGTAACCCCCAAGGCTTTGAAACCTATGACTGCGCCGTTCCCCGTTTGGTACGATGTTAATGCTAATTGTGATTATCATGCTGGTACTGAGGGTCATACTACTGATAACTGCAAGTCCTTTAAGTACAAAGTACAATTGCTCCTTGACAAACATTTGTTGTCTTTCGAGGAAGGCAAGCCGGTCGTGAAAATTAAACAGTCATTGATGCCTTCAACAAGTTACTCCAGTGTTGGTTTCCATTGATGACCAGATTGCCATTGTAGAAGGATGAAGAGAATAATGGAAATAGTCGGGATAGGGTGCACGTGTGTTCTTTAGACACACACTATTTGCAAACTAGAAGGCTGTTGGAATCCCAGAGATCATTTTATTTTCAAAGTAGATTACTTTTTCAAAAAAAAAATCCCTTTGTCATGCCCGAGATAAAGGGGTGAGCTTGTAAGGGCTATTTTCTTTGAATGTTTTAATTACTTATGAATAAAAAGTACTTTTGTGCACAATTTTTGTCTTGGTTATTTTTTTCTTTTTCCCAGTTTTAAAAAGATAACAATAAAATGGCAATAACTTCTTCCATTCATAAAACACTTTTGCATTCAATCAAATTCAAAAAAAAAAAATCATCATTCAGAAGTGAATTTATTGAATCATAATTGTGCCATAATTCTTCATGGTTTCGGGTTGCAAGCTTCGTTGAAGAGTTAATATGATTGTTGGATCAAGAGCATAAAATGATTGAACTTCATCGGTGATTGATCTGGGAATTAAAGAAGAAAGAGGTCATAATGGACGCCTCCCCATAACAGGATATGAAAGAGAAAGTTGATCAGACATTTTATTTCTTGTCAAGTATTTGTTTGCATTTAAAATTATGTAATGCACATGCATGTTTCAGAATCAATCCATCTGTATTCACCTCTTTTTCTTATTACTCGCAAACTTGGAGCGAGGATGATGAAAATGAATAACTGATTTTTGTTGATATATGCTTTCAATAGTGAACAAATCTAGCTGATGATGTAAGGCATTATTTCACTTTCTTTCATTATTTCATAAAAATTGTGAGTGAATTGAGCCATTCTTGCATATGTTTTGCTGTTATCTGATTCTCCAGTTTCTTGAGATATATCTTTTTTAAGAAAATAAGCAATGTTGGTTTGATACTTGACCTGACACTTTAAGAGTATATAGGTTGTTTTGCACTTTAGGCTACATTATGAAAGTTCAGAAATGATTCAATAAAATCGGTATTGTCTTAACATCTTAGACTCTTAGAAGTATGTAAGATCAATTTGAGTACTGATTTTGACGAAGACCTGAACATAAGTTTTTAAGTAACTCTTAGTAGTTTATCTTAGCAGTCGGCACCATCTTGTACACAAACTAAGTAGGAAATCGATGAACATAAGTGAGTGATCCAGAAATGAAAATTTTGCATACTTTGGTTAATGCACTTATTGAATTAGATGACCCTCACTCGGTTGTTTAACCCAGCAGTTGTTGAAAAAACCATAGTAAATGTACCCATTTAGTAGTTGGTTCAGAGGAGTCTGGTTCTGAACTTGGTAGGGCGGGTTGCTGTCCGATCCCCCACAACTGCATTTGGAAGAGAAATACGGGTTTACCAAACTGATTTTACCAGCTCCCCTCGATTTATGATCATAATCACTAACATATTTTTCTACCATGAGTGTGTACAAGATAACGGGCTTAATGTGATTGCACCTGAATGAAAAGGGTGAATAAAATTTAAGCAAAAGTTAGAGTCACAATAAAATGCTTCAGATTTGTCCTCGTATGATGAGAGTCTTTGACTGCAATGTGTGGTTTTTTGTTATTACAGTACTTGTGGTATTGATGTTTATTACTTGATTTTCTTTTCTAGCCGGCAACCATGTATGATTAGAGTTGTCATGTCTTTTTCAAACAAGTGCTAAAAAAGAGTTACTATTTATGTGCTTAATGACAAGCAAAGGTTCAAGTATGGGGAATTTGATAACACAATTTATATATTCTTTTGGCTTGATTTACATGAATTTAAGTTGTATGCTATAATACTCAAAAGACCTAAATGAAGCTAGGTTCACCTTGAAAGCATTCGGCAAATGTATTGTTAAACTGACTCCTCCAGTTTGTTGAATAACTAATAATTATCTCTCTTTTCTACACATCATATGTGTTTCAAAAAACTTGCATGTGCAAAACACTTTTCAAAAGAAATGATTTTACTTGCAAAATTAATACTTGACATTAAAGAAATCTGAGTTGTGGTCTGATCATGGGCAAAGATGATTTGAAGACGCTCCTAGCTAGGGGCAAGATATTTAAGGATTCTGCCAATCAGGGGCAAACAATTTGGATACCCTCCTTATCAAGAGTGAATTAGTTCAAGAATTTGATACACAGCAATTATCAGTTGGTCAGGGGCATATCCTTCATGGATTCAAGTGCTTAGGGCATGCTATGTCAAGATTACATCGTCCTGTAAAGTTACATGTCTTGAAATATGGTAAACCTGTGGTTGTCAATACCATGGATGATGAAGAGTTTCCATTCTCAATGCACGTTGCTGCAATCTCGAAATACTATGCATAAAGAAGAAAGAGAGAAGAAAGCTTGCAAAGTTGAAAATCTGAAAGAGCGGTTTAAGCAATAGAGAGCGTCCCGAGGTGCGGACAACTTGAAAAGGAAGTTTAGGAAAAATAAGGGGCATCAAAAAGGGAAGATGAAGCCTGGTAAGTCAAAACTCGAAAGATGACACAAGACTACGATACTTAACTCTGCATGGAAATGTAGCTTCAGACAGAAAAGATCGACTCAGTCTCCTTTCGCCAAAGCAAGGCCTTGTAAACTCGAGATCGTGAAGAAGGATGGCATCGTTATGATTCAGTGGAATTCATTTATTTTCATTGCCATTATCTTAACTTCAATTTGCAATTACCTCTTCAAGGGATTTTGCATCCAGTTGAAAATTCCGCACTTTAGTGCTATTAATAAAAATTCTCATTTGTTTGTTAGCTTGCTTTTACATTATAGTTGTGTGCACTGGTGCTACTTATTTATTACAAATAAAACATTTAAACATTGTGAATAAAAAGCATTTGAAAGCAATAAATTGTTTTGAAAACTTGAAATGATTGAAGGGAAATCAATGGCATACTGTAAAGTGCCCCTGTCCTAAAAAAAACAAGATCTTGACAATCTCTTGATTCCATCAGATGAAGAAAGTTGTTGTTCCTCTTTGGAAGCCTTTTTGAACAATTGTCTCCCAATGGAAACTTGCAAGGGTCCTCATCTCAATATTGTCAGAGTTACTCAGATTCCCGGTGCTGGGAAATTCAAACTCTTCTCAAAACAAACTCAGAAATTCATGCACTCATGCATACAAATTCATGCATTCACGCATATAGGGTCATGCATAAGAGTAAAAAAGTCACGCAAAATCTTGCATATAATCAGATATTTCATCTGCATTAGTTCTGCATTTAGGCATTAGCGGTACACAATCATGCATTCATAAAGTACATGCTCAAAATTTTGTCTTAACAGATTGCGGACTTGGATTTCTTGTTCAGTGACAAAAGTCTGCGAACCTAATTCTCCAATAAGATGGTTATTGAACCGTAATTTCTCAACAAAAGAAGGGGTTGATGAATCTTTTCCCCGATGAATTGGCCAACAAAGTGTCATCCCCAAGCAGATCAGTCAGTGCATCATTTTTCAATGAGAAAGGTTGAGGAATCGTTTCTTTTCCCCAGTGAGGTAGCTGATATTTGTTCATCCCAGTAAGTCGATTGGAACACCGCATCTTCAGCAAGACGGTTGGTGAACCATGACTTTTTGACAAGAAGGATCGGCGGATCTTTAACATCCCCAGTGAACTTATTTGGTTTTACCTTTATCACTGATGTTCAACAATTTGGTCAACAGAGTTTCATCCTCGTCGGATTAATCAACATTCTACACCTATCAAAAAGGGTTGGTGACCCTTTTCCAGTGAATAATTCGACAAGTGTACCTACAGCAGATTGGTCTACATACAACTTTCCCAGTCAAAAAAGTTAAGTAGACCCGTTCTCCAGTGGTTTGTTCGAGATGGTTATCTCCTGTAAGATAGTTGAAATGTTGTATTCCAGTAAATCGTTTGATAAACGGTTTCCCCATCAAAATTGGTTTATGCACAACATTCTCAGTGAATCATTTGATAAATCATATGTTCCCAGTAAGCTATTCAGCATGCCGAATTCTCAGTAAAGTTGTTACGCCGTTCCTCAGCAAGTGGGTTTCTGAACCACATCCCTAATGAAGTTAACACACTGTGTTTCCAACAAGTCGATTGATGGATTAAGTTCTTCAGCAAAATAGTTTTCAAGTTGTTGTCTTGTGAATTTTGTCAAAGATAATGACAGAATATATTCAATTTTGATTCCCAGCAAGTTTTCTTTACTCGAAGATACATCAAGTGTTAGTGGAGCATTTTCAGAATCAGTTTTTTCTGAGGTAAGGGACCCTGAGGGGGGAAGACTCTTTTGTTTTTTTTTTTGTCAACACACCCGGAGGAGAGGTAATGATCAGTCTTGGAGTTCAGGTACCCTAAGGGGAGAAGACTTCATTTTTCTTTTATGGTCAACACACCCGGAGGAGAGGTAATGATCAGTTTGGGAGATAACGCACCCTGAGGGGAGGCGACTCAGCTTTTAATGGTCAACACACCCGGAGGAGAGGTAATGATCAGTTTTGGAGATAACGCACCCTGAGGGGAGGCGACTCAGTTTTTATGGTCGACACACCAGTGAAGTGGTAACGATCAGTTTTGGAGTTCAGGTACCCTGAGGGGAGAAGACTTCATTTTTCTTTTGTGGTCAACACACCAGTGAAGTGGTAACGATCAGTTTTGGAGTTCATGTACCCTGAGGGGAGAAGACTTCATTTTTCTTTTGTGGTCGACACACCAGTGAAGTGGTAACGATCATTTTTGGAGTTCAGGTACCCTGAGGGGAGAAGACTTCATTTTTCTTTTGTGGTCGACACACCAGTGAAGTGGTAACGATCAGTTTTGGAGTTCAGGTACCCGGAGGGGAGAAGACTTCATTTTTCTTTTGTGGTCGACACACCAGTGAAGTGGTAACGATTAGTTTTGGAGTTCAGGTACCCTGAGGGTAGAAGACTTCGTTTTTCTTTTGTGGTCGACACACCAGTGAAGTGGTAACGATCAGTTTTGGAGTTCAGGTACCCTGAGGGGAGAAGACTATACTCATTCTTTTAAAGATCAACGCACCTAAAAGGGAGACAATCATTTAATTCTCAGGTATTCAGTTATTAATCTTTCTAGGTATGTTTCCACCCTCATCTTCCATATGCATTCATTATCATTACATCACATTCACACCACAAAATTAGGTAGGGTATTTGTATTTAATTACCTTTTACTTCGAACGCATAAAGACGCAAGTTATTTACGCATTCGAGTATAAGATAATTAAATAGGGGCAGCTGTAATACCCTAATTTTCCGCTTTTTGTAAATAAATTTTTATTTTGAAAATTATTTCATATTGTTATAAGAAATATCAAAAAGATTTTAGAAATTTAATGTGCTTACATTTTCTATTTCTTTTCTCCTTTTTTTGTTAGTTAATAAGGAAAATAACAAAAATATTAAGAATAGTTTTTTATCTTGTTTTAGTTAATTTTATTCTTATTTTAACTTTTTCTATCTTGTTTGCAATTTTCTACATCTTTATTGATTTTTTATAGCACAAATGCATTTTATTTCTTTTAGGACCAATCACATGATGCCACATCATTTTATTCCATTTCACAAATCTTTTTCTCTTAAAAAATAATATTAATCACATTTATCTTTTTATTATTTTGTTTTTTTTACTCTTTTTACCCTTAATTTCTTGTTATTACCATTTACCCCAACCCTAGGTATATAACCTAACATGTAAGAAAGAGAAAGGGGGAACTCACTCATTTTCATTTTCTCTCTGCCGCGGCCACACAAATACTTTCTCTCTTCTTCCATTTTTTCCTTTTCCCCCTTTCAAACCCTAAATCAAAGCTTCATCAAATTCACCCAAAATCAAACATAAAACTTGAAATCCATCTGAACCAAAGCATTCTAAACCTCTTCCTCCGTTCATTTCCATCATCAATCGCACAATTCGCATCAAAAACAGCTCCAAGATTTTCTGTTCTAAAACCCAAATCGCGAAATCGGCGAAGGTAGTGGATTCGAGTTGGTTTCGACTTCATTTTGGCTGAATCGTTTTCGTTTCATGACTGTATATATGTATTAGATCTGTTTGTTGTTTGTTTCACTGAAAAACGGATGAAAGTTATGCTGCGTTTTCGGATCCAAAACTCTAATCCATTCAATTTTGTGTTTTTTAGCGTTGTTTGCGAAACTGATGTTAGATTTCCGTTCTAAACTTAAAAACGAGTTGATTTGATGATTGAAAGGCTTTGATTCGTTATGATTTCGAGTTATAGATTTTTAGATCCGAAACTTCATCTGCTTTTCTTGATCGTTTAAGGCTCCGTTTCGAAAAGCCGTTGTTAGATTCGCGATCTGTGCACGAAAACGATTTGATTTGATTAATTGTTTGTTATTTTTGATGTTGAATCGTGTTTGTTGTGTTGAAACCGAGTTAACTCGTTTAACTCCCAGGGCTGCTACTGAGTCACTGAGTTAGTGACTCAGTTTAATGGAGAAGATGATGATGTGTCAGCCTCCGATTGGCTGGCACTTAGTTTTGTTTTTGTTATTATTTTTATTTTCAGTTTGGGTTAAGTGACCCGGTCGGGTCACTCTGGTTCGAACCGATCCGGCTTGTTTATGGAGAAAATGGGCCTGGGTTACGTCCTGGGCCAAAGTAGTGTTTTCTGTTTTTTTTATGAATTCGTGTTTGCACCCCTGCCTTTGCTATCTGCACCCCCTGCTGAAGGGGTATAGATTGGGCCTTAAGCCCATTTTTGTATTCTGTTTGTGTTGTGTGAATTGCTTGTTTGTACCCCCAGTTTTGATATTCGCACCTCCCCTCTGAATCTGTAAAATGGGCCTTAAGCCCAGTTTTTCATTTCTGTTTTGTTTTTATTTTTTTTTGTTTATACCTCCTAATTTGCTTTTGCACCCCCTTTGCTGATGTTAATTAATTATGACGTTAATTAATAGTTAAAAATGCTATTCCTTTTTCTGTTCGAAAACTCTATTCGAAATAAAAAATAAATCGGACTCTGACGTACGTCTCGCGTCCTTGATTTATTTTTTATCTTGAATATTTTAAACGATTTAATTAACGTCGAGTAAAAAGGGCTTGACTTACGACTTGTCTCCGTTTAAATATATACTGTATTTAAAAAAAATGTAGTTTGATGAGATTTAATTGAATAAATCTACAATAAATATTTATAAAAAAAATATAGAGTTTGATGAGATTCAGTTGAATAAATCTAGAATAAACGTTTTTATAAAAAATCTATTATAAAGATAGTTCAATTCTAAAACCTTAGCATAAACGCTCTATTAAAGAAAATTGTTCGAAATCATAAAATAAAAATTATATCAATAAGTTATAGAATATCATGGAACAATTTTTTACACTTAATTCTAACAAAAAAAGCAGTGGCTATTAGTTTATTGAAACACGAGTGATATACCAAACTTATCAATGAATAAAACTATGTAGTCTCATAAGATCCAGTCAAATATATCTATAATAAACGTAGGAACATTACGGAATATAAAAGTTTTTTTTTGACAAAAAAAAGGGTTTTGTAATATTCAAGATTGTCTATTTTATTATTTTGTTTTAGAAATATATATGTGGATTACTATGAAACAATTTGAAACAAGGTGAGAGAATGATCGGAAAAGAGATATCTTAAATTTTAACAAAAAAAGTAGTTTGATCATATTCAGATGAATAAATCTATAATTAATGTAGGAAGATAACTGAATGTGATTTTTTTTTGACGAAAAAATGTGGGAGTATTGTGATATGTAAAGTTTTCATTTATTTGTATTTTTTTCTTGAAATTTATATGTAGATTATTACAAAACAAGTTGAAAAGAGAATGATGGGAAAAGAGATATCTTAAATTTAACAAAAAAAGTAGTTTGATCATATTTAGATGAATAAATCTATGATAAATGTAGGAAGATAACTGAATTTGAATTTTTTTTTTTGACAAAAAAATGTGAGAGTTTTGTGATATGCAAAGTTGTCATTTATTTGTATTTTTTTCTTGAAATTTATATGTAGATTATTACGAAACAAGTTGAAAAAAGAAGGTGAGATAACGATGAAAAAAAATATCTTAATTTACATTGAATTTAAAAAATATAGTTTAATGCGATTAACTTGAATAAAATCTACAATAAATGTAGGAAGATCAATGAATGTGAAAGAGTTATTTTCTGAAGAAAAAAATGTGGGAATTTTGTGATATGCAAGGTTGTCTGTTTATTTTTATTTTTTTTGAAATTTACATGTGGATTACTATGAAACAAGATGGAAAAACAGTGTGAGAATATATTTTAATTTACAATATATTTTTTTTTTAAAATGTAGTTTGATGAGATTTAGTTGAATAAATCTACAATAAATGAAAGAAGATGATTGAATGCGAGAGTTTTTTTTACAATAAAATGTGGAAGTTCTGTAATATGCATGATTTTCTATTTCTTTGTATTTTTTTGTTGTTCTTGAAATTTACATGTGAATTTCTGCGAAATATGTTGAAACAAGATGAAAGAATGTAAGGTTGTCATCTATAATTTATATTTACGGAGGTCTCTCTCTCATGAACAAAATTTCACGAAAACAATCTCTAATATGAATCAAAGTTTATGTGTGTCATCTATGTCTCTCTCACGAACAAAGATTAGTATTTTTTTTGGTCGAGATCGGAGTATCCACCGCCGAACATAGTGACTAATCCCTCGCTAGAGGAGGCACCTCGATGGGTGGGATAGCTGGCCCAAAGTTTTAAAGTTGCTCCATACCCAAGGTAATGATCGAACCCTCGACCCTTGGTTAAGGGAGGATGAGCCCCAACAACTTAACCACACCCCTTGGGTTGAACAAAATTTAGTATGAGATAAACAGTTTGATTCCACCAACAACTAAAACTATATTTTTATGATTTTTTTGAAGCAATTTTATGATATTTTATTTTATTGCTTATGAAAAATATTTACACTTATATTAATATAACTTTTTTTTATAATTTACACGAGATAAATATTTATACTAATATAATAATACAAGTGCCTATTTTTTTTTTGTAATTTACACGTGATTTATATTTATATTCATATATCATACAAGGTTTATATTTCTTTTAATAATTTCTACGATGACGGGAGAGAAAATAACATATTGTTGAGAACGGAAAGTGAGAGATCACTCTTTAGTGTATTATTTTTCATATTTATATAAAATCAATATAAAATGAACGTCTACGTAATATAAAAATAAAAACTATACATTAATACGAGAATGTGGGAGATCAGTCTCTAGAGACTTTTTTTTTGTAATTTTACGAGAACGTATATTTCTATGAGGATTTATATCTCTACCCATATATTAACAAGAAGACTATTTTTTTTATAATTTCTACAGGAGCTATATTTATACTCATGTACGGTTTTTTTTTTTGTAGTTTTTACGGAATTATATTTCTACGAATGTTTTAATACGAATTTATTAATACGAGACGAAAGACTTTTTTTAATAGAAACTTAAATATTTATACTCATATTAATACGGAAAACCTATTTTTTATAATATAACTTATATTAACACTCCTATTAATACGAGTGTCTTTTGATTTTATTATTTACACGATGATCAAAATTTATACTCATATATTAATACACGACCCTATCTTTTTGTAATTTCAATGAAGACTAGAAACGAAAAAATGTGTGAGTTTTGTGATATGCAAGGTAGTCTATTTATTTGAATTTTTTTGTTCTAAAAATTTACATCTAGATTACTACTAACCAAGTTGAAACAAAGTGAGAGAATGATGGGAAAATATATCTTAATTTACACTGTATTTAAAAATACATGTAGTTTGATGAGATTCAGATGAAGGAAAAATGTGGGTGTTTTGTGATATACAAGGTTGTCTATTTCTATGTAACTTTTTTTTAAAATTTATATATGGATTACTACGAAACAAGGTGAAAAGATTATGAAAAAATATATTTTATTTTACATTGTATTTAAAAAAAAATGTAGTTTGATGAAATTAAGTTGAATAAATCTATAATAAACGTTAAAATTCCCTGAATGTGAGATTTTTTTTGACGAAAAAATGTGAGAGTTTTGTGATTTAAAAAAATATATGTGAAAAATATATTTATTCCAAAAATTTATATTTAAACAACACATAATATATAATATCTCAAATTTTTATTGAATATTAAAATAAAGTAATCAAATAATAATTTAGAATAAATTAAAAAATAATATTAAAAAAAAAATAATCCCGTGCACGGCACGGGCTAACATCTCTATCTCTATTATATACATTACGATAGGTTCACGGAGCTCTCTCGTGCATTCGCAGGAAAATTTGCTTATGTGGCATTCAATTAGAGCTTTTTAAGATTTTTTTATATTGTTTTAGATATTTTTTTTAGCGAAATTTGGTTGCATTCTTAGAAAAATTTGCTTAGGTATTATTTATTTAGAGTTTCACTATTTTTTTTTTAAGGATTTTTTTAATTAACTTAAACAATTAAAATAAAAATTATGGATAACAACAAAAAATAATATTTTACGGATAACAACAACTTAATTTGTTTCCACTCTAGCATAATAAGTCTGAATATGATTCTATTATTATATCAATTATAAATTACATTTAAGAAATTTTCAGTTATGCATATATGTGATTGTTTATTAATTTTTCCTGTCAATTTTTTTAGAACTTATGAAAAGAATGATTCTCTTATACAAGTTTCAGTTCATCTCCAAAGTTTTCCATCCCGATCTACTTAAAATCACACCTATGAAAAATATTGAGATACTTCTAGAATGTCAACATGCACTACTAGAAAAATCTTAAATACCGACGGCCAAAATTTGTCTCTAAAAGGCAAATACTCTGTCACTAAGCACGTTAGAGACAAAATTAGAGACGGATTTGATTTGGTCGTTAGCTTCCTCGTCTCTAAGCCATTAGAGACGGATTTTATATTCCGTCTCTGATTGGAGACAGAATTTATCCGTCTTTGATTCAGAGACGGATTTGATATATCTGTCTCTAAATCTTGAATTCAAAACAGAATAAATCCGTCTCTATTGGAGACAGAATTATCCGTCTCTAAATTCAAATAATTTTGTCTCTAAAGTTTCGTCTCTAAGCAAAAAAATTCGTCTCTGTTGGAGACAGAATTATCCGTCTCTGAATTTAAATAATTTTGTCTCTAAAATTTTGTCTCTAAGCATAAAAGTCTGTCTCGATCGGAGACAGAATTATCCGTCTCTAAATTCAAATAATTTTGTCTCTAAAATTCCGTCTCTAAGCATAAAATTTCATCTCTATTGGAGACAGAATTATCCGTCTCTGAATTCAAATAATTTTGTCTTTAATCATAAAGTTTCGTCTCCCAAAACACATTTTTCATCTTTTATTAGTCATTATTTTTGTCTATTTAGCAATTAAATGTTTATACAGTTTTTCAAATATTAATTTTTATTTACTAAATATAATTCATATAATTCAACAATGTGAAAAAATTAAATTTTGATTAACACTAAATTTGAAACATTAACATAAAAGTATATGTCATGATACACAAATAAATTTAAATAATTTAACAAAAATACATAAAAGAAAGTAACTAAAGGTAAACTTCATCACCCTTCTCATCATTTTTACTGTCACCTTCTCTTTCAAGTTGAACTTGAGAGTTTTAATTAATATTAGACACAAACTTTACAAAAAAAACATACAATTAAAGTTCTATCAAAATTACATGCTAGAAAAAGCATACAATTTTTTTATGAACATAATACATCACACATCAGTAGAAAATTAATTTAGATAAAAAAAAAAAGCAGTGTGTTCAAATATAGTGCAAGAGAATCACATATAAAAACAAAATTCCAATGCTAAGTATCCTATTACCATTACCAGCATAAACACTAGTGCTTATCCTCCTTAGGTATGTCTTTTGGAGTAACCTTTGATTGTAGTTCTTTTGGAATCTTGGGGAGATGAGAATTAACGGTTTTTTGTTCGAGCCAGTGACGATTATGTTTAACATTTTGTTTGAATATTGATAATGAATTTTTCACGTTGCAACGTACAAGAAGTATGATGGCGCCTACACCGGCAACTGTCAGGATGAAATTCGTTACCGCCATTGATGTGAGTGATGTTCCCTTCCTGACTCGAAAAAGTATACAATGAACACCGAACAAAAACAAATAAAACTCATGAAAACTCTAAACACTCTTAGACTTTCACAATATTTTTAGATGATTATTGTTGTTGGAGTTGAGTCTTATAGTAAAATAGACTATAAGATAATATTTAAGTCTTCCATAAAGAATTAGCTTCAGTTTCATAAAGTTTGTTAGCATCATTTGTCAAAAAAAAAAAAGTTTGTTAGCACCAAATTTTTCATTAGATCTTTTCGAAAGATTTATTTTTCAAACAAGACAAAGCTTTTCCAAAAACAATTTCTGCTTCCAAAAAACAACTTCAAAGAATATATTTGTTTGGAATACTTAAAATAAAATAAAAACCAATCTTGTTCAAACAAAAATATATTTGTTTGCTTCCAATTATTAACTCTTCATAGAACCATTTTTTTTTTACTAAAGAACCATTATTTTATTTTTTTATAAAGACTAAAGAATCAATTTATGTAACCAAATATTGTTTAAAATTGAATGTAAATAAACGTTGTTTTTAAAAACAAACTTTAGTTTTGTCAAAAAAAAAAAAACTCTAATTTTTCAAATATATATTACTTCCACGTATTTTTTTATTGATATTTAAGGTTTTTTTGACAAATATTTATACTTAAGTTTTTTATGTCAAAGTATATTTGTTTTTTTTTTTTACAGAAATTATATTTAAGTTTATAATTAAATTAAAGGTTACAAATGTTTTTAATAGAAATATTAAGTTATTCGAGTAAAATTACATTTAAGAGTATAAAATTTTAAATATTATTCAAATTATATATATATATATATATATATATATGGGGAATATATATATGGCATATCGAGTGAGAGGAGTATTTATGATAAGAGATTAGAGGGTGAAATAATAACTTTCCGATCTAAATTAGTGGTTGTGATTAAACCCTATTCCAACGGTTTCCTAGAACTGCTACTGAATGAGCGAAACTAACAAAAATATGTTTTGTAATATTAAAAAAAAATTAATAAAAAAAATATCGTTTTGTTTAAAATTTTGGACGGACATCAAAAAATTTGGCGAGAAATTTTTTGGTGGACAATAAAAACTTTGACGGGAAATTTGTTGGCAGACATTAAAAAATTTGGCGGGAACTTTTTTTGGCGGACAATAAAAAATTTTGCGGGAATTTTTTCGGCGGGAAATTTGTTGGTGAGATGAATCTTCGATGTTATTTCATTTAGAGACGGATTTTAGAGACAAATTAATTTAGAGACGAAATTTAATTTCGTCTCTAGTAGGTGATTAACTACTTTAATAACAAGTTGACTTTTTAGAGACGAATACAGAGACAAAAACTATTAGACACGATAAAAATATGTCTCTAACATCTGTCTCCAATTACTTTACTATTTATAAATTAAAAATCTAAATAACTAGAGACAGATTTAGAGACGGAATATTTTTGAGACAAATTTTTCTGTCTCTAAAAGTCGTCACTGGTACATATATTTTAATTTTTGTCTCTAAACACTTTTTTCTGTCTCTAATTCCGTCTCTAATAGAGATGAAATAAATTTCGTCTCTAAATTCCGTCGGTATTTAAACTTTTTCTAGTAGTGATGTAAGACAAATTTTTTTTACAATTTATGAGTATTTTATTATTATTATTATTATTATTATTATTATTATTGTTGTTGTTGTTGTTGTTGTTGACGAATATCACTGTGAATAAATTGTACGAATCAATGTTTATAATTATGGTTGAAATCAAATATATTGACGATGGTGTTTGGTGGTATCAGTCGTGTCAAAAATATAATATATAAGAAGATCATGGTACAGAGTACTAATGCAAGCAGAGTCAAAGACATACATCAAAAGTAGTTCCACGGTAAGCACCTAAAATTTTTATTTAAAAAATCAATTTTCATAGATTAACTATTTCATCTTAACTTATTAAATCTATAGATTAACTTTTTCTTCTTGACTTATTACTACGATACTATCAATAATTTTGTGTACTAACAAGTTTCATACTCTATATTTCTAATTTTTTATCATTGCAATTCATACTTTATATTTTTCTAATTTTTATCTGTGCAATTCATACTTTATATGTTCTAATATTTTATCAGTGCGATTCACAAGATCTTATAACAAAGTTTGAAGAAACAATAGAAGAGAAGGTCAAAGATAGAACTGTTTTAGATGTCGTAGACAAATTGATGGTATATCAGTTAAGAGAGCTTTCCCTGATGAAGCTGATTTATCCACAACCAAATATATGAAGACCAATATAAAAATTAAGAAAGATTAGACAAATTTATGATTGTCAAACAACAGATTTTCATTGTTTAATTTTAATGCATTATTATGCACTTTTTTATTGATAATTTTATTCAATTTTGTCATTTAGTTTAATAGACCGATGTTTTCACTCATTGATTATTATGCATTATTACTCACATTGATAGAATTAATCATAAATTTGTTTGGTGACATATATTGTTTTCGGTAATACATTTTGATTATTTACAAATGTGCTTTAATACTCTCTCTCCATTCTTTTTATTTGTCGTTTTCTAAAAAATATTTATTTCTAATTATTTGTCGTTTTGACAATTTAGGTTATATTTGACTTATTATACCTTTCTTTCTAATTTTTTGTAACAAAGTTTGTTTGTTTTTTTTTTTTTTACATAAAGTTTGTTATAAATTTTGCACCAAAAAATAAAAGTTTGTTACAATTTTTTATTTGGTGGTTTTAGTTTTTTTAAAGAGAAAGTGTGTATCTCCCGATGTACCAAAAAAAAGAAAAGAGAAAGCGTATGTGTGCAAAAAAAAAATAGAAATTTATTGGGGGATTAAAACTAGGATATACACTACTAGAAAATCACGTTTTAGCCTCCAAATTTAGCGTCGGCCCCCGACATGGACGCTAATAGCGTCGGCTTTGCGTCGATTAAGCAGACGCTAATCTTTTTTTTGTTTTTTTGCAGAAAGAAATTTAGCGTGGGTTAGACCGAAGCTATTTTGATAAAAGGCCGACTCTAAGTTTTCCTTATTATTTTTATTTGGCACATCCGACTCTAAATATTTTTTCAATTTAAGAAAAAAAAAATTAGATTTTTTTTCCTTCTAATTCCAAATTCTTTCACTTTTGTTTTTTCCATCACTGAACAGAGAGAGAAAGAGAAACACCATGAAATTAGGGTTCTTGTTCTTATCTCAAATCAGAAACCCATCTCTAACCCTAATCGATCTAAACGCGAACCACATCTCTACCCTTCAAACGAAAACGCGATGCAATCCTCAATCCGCTTCTCAAACGCGATTCAGACATGAACTTAGGGTTCTCATCTCATCAAATCCATTGAACTCATCTCTAACCTTCAAAAATGCATCTCAAATCTAAGCTTCACATCTCAAATCCGAAACCCAGGAAACGAAAACGCATCTCTTCTAACCTTCAATCGGGTTCTCAAACGCGATTCAATCCTCAATCCGCTTCTCAAACACGATTCTGGTGAGTTATTTATCAAACGAAAATGCTGAAAACGCGATTTTGTCAAAGGAAAACGCGATTCTCAAACGTGTTGGTGAGTTATTATTCCTTAGTATTTGATTCTTTGTTGATTGTGAAAACATAATGTTTTCCAGCATCTACTTGATTCAAGATGATTTTATCGTTTTAGTATTTCATTTATAGTTTGCTCTTTTTTTAGTTAGGATCACACCATTCCTAAACCCCACCTAGAGAAAGATGAAATTAAATTTAGTGACCACTAACCCTATACTGTTTCTTGCCTTTGTCTTCTTGTATATATCTCCTAGACATATAATGTAGAATATTTAAATTTAAATATACAGAAAAAACGCGGCGATGTCAGATGGATTGTGATGCAGCTCAAGCTACGGATGTGAATAATTATAGGTAACTAGTTTGATTTTGCATAGTTGTTATAAGATTTTGATTAACTGTGTAATGCTCCAAACTTTTAGTCAATATATATTATTAATGTTGTGATAATCTATTATTTATAAAGTAAGCTTTTAGATTGGTTTTAAGTTGGCTAGTTTAGCTTCTTCAAAAAAGAGTTTAAATTGCCATAATTAATCTTATTTTAATTTTTTTAATATTTGTTTTGTTTAAGATTGTATATTATTTATGCTATAAGGTTTTGGGACTGTTAATACCCTGCTTAATAACAAGAGGGAAAGATTTTGTTGAATCTGGCCCCCATGATTCTCGGTTAGTGCATGGTCGGTGTGTTTTAGTAGGAACAAGTTGTTTTTCTTTGTTTGTCATTGTGAGTAGGTTTAGTGTGCTCTTGTGGTGGTGTCAGGAGGGTCTTTATGTATTGAGGTGTTTGCTGCTATTACAGTTTTTGGTCTTTATAGTTTGTGGTATCTATGTTAATTTATATCTTAATTAGAGTTACAAAGCTACTAGGAACAACATGTTTGGTGGAGGTTTTCTTTAGAATTATGTGTGGTATTTAAGCATGTTTGGGACTGTTTTTTATAAGTTGAAGTTGGTTATTAATTGTGCTATGTGTTTTAGATTTTAGGCCTTCAATGTGTCGTTTTTTATTATAAAAGAAATCCAATATGGTAGATCAAACATGTCTATTAGAGAACCTTGCACAAAAATAGTTTTTCTGATTGAGGCCATACCATGTGTACATCACAAGTGGTAATTAATCATATTTTTTGTATCCTACATTGTCAACTTGCATTGATAATTTATCAATTTTTGATGTGACAATCTTGTGTTGTACTTAATAAGCTTGTAGCATCCTTTCAACTAAATTTCTCAATCTTGTTTATGTTGACGCCACCTCTAGTTATTGCTTAGAATGTTATATTTAGTTAAGAGCTGAAAGATTGTGATGGTTAAATCATGTGTGAGAGGATATGATGAGTATATGTGTATTTGGTAGAAGTTTCATGTTTTCCCACTTGTTGATTTTCTATCTAAGAGAAGTATGTTTTTTTTTTGGTGGTGTATGGACTTTTTTTTGGTGTATGACATGTATTATATTAATTTTGGAAAGAAAAGATATTTAATTTCTTACACATGACCTTTATCATAGTTATGCCATCTGAGACTTATATAAGATTTTTTGACTTCTAATAAGATAATTTGCAGCTATAAGTGGAAAACATATCGACAGAGAAGGATCATTACATGGATTTAATGTGTATATGAGATGCTGAATTTTTGCAAAGAGGGTTGAAAGGGCATTATGCAGAAGAGATATGATTAAATCTACAAGGAGAAAGATGCTAGCGTATACAATGGTTAATTTTGGGGTATGACTCATTGAATTTTTTGAACTTTAGTGTATTAACTCTTTCTCTTCAATCTAGTTAGAGTACATGATTGAGCTAGTACATTTATTTTTTTGACTAATGATTGAGCTAGTACATGATTACTATTAATCCTTCTAATTCTTCTCAATTTATATTAATGCATTCTTATTGTTAGGAGCATGATATTCTATTCTATAACTCAAAATTTGTCATTATTTTTTACTTTGTTTCTTTTTAAGTTAGCGAAATCGTTGTTTTTTCGATTGGTAGTTACTTTGAAAGTAGTTTACGAACCTAATGGTCAAAGGATAGACATAAGCCCAAGGAAAATTGGACATGTTTGTCTCTAACTCTTACAGAAGCCTTAGAAACATAGGACATCATCCTTTACAATACATTCTTTGATTAAATAAATACTTCAAAATATTCTTCTTGAGTCTTCCATTGATTTAAATTAATGAGTCTTAATTTATATTATATATATATAGTTGCTGATCTATGCCTTGTTTCCAAGTTGTTTAAGTTCTTGAAATACTTCTGTTTTTTATGACAACATATGACTACAAAGTTCTTGAAATTGTCCGATCAAAATAAGACCGATCGAACTTCGTCAAAAGGTGGAGCAGTCCACATCTCAGGCTGCAAGGCTCATGTTTGTGTTTTTTGTGTCTTTAGTGTTGTTAATTAATATTTCAATATGCATGCGGTATGTATTAATTATTAATTGACATAAGAATTGAGACATATATATAACTAAGGTGACTTTTATACTTAATATGAGTATTTGTGATTAATTTTCTATTTTCTATTATAAATTTTTATAACACTCCATGTTTTGGTTTCAAGAAGGGAAGGCTGAAGTTAATTGGTTTCACAAAGAGAAGGCTGAAGCTAATTGGTTTTGATGCTATCCATTTTTTTTTGTTGCAGACTAAGTTAGAGAATGGTTTGATGGCATGAAAGCTAAAGCTCAAGACTCTAAAGTTCAAGTTCAAGCTATTAAAGAGCATTCACAAAGGTTAGTGAATGAGTTTATTGCAACGGTAGAGTAGTATAAGTACTTACTTTCATTTACTTCGAAGAATTAAAATTGATCCAAATACAATTAAATGACACTTGCAAGTAACAACAATGTGTTGAGGTTTATTACACTTTCAGAATATATTACTTCTTCCGTTGAGGTTTCCCTTGATGAAATAGAAAAGAAAGAATACATAAGTATTAAGTATAGACTAGTAGCTTAATGATATAAATGTTGCCTTCGATACAATTGGGTGTTTTGTTTGTGTTACTTGTTTTTTTTCCTTATTTAATTTCTGGTTTTTATGTGATTTTAGGTTGGTGTTTCAACTCTATTTATGTGACTTCAAGGATTCCAGTTCTGGTGTTTGGAGCTGGTATGCTTGCATTTTATTTTGGTCCCGATTCAGAATTTCATAATTTCAAGCTACTTTTTGTCTTCGATTGATATGTAATCAGAGTGCAATTATGTTTTTGTTTTCTAGCAATAGTCTTGAGTTTTTGCAGTGTTTGTTTTAGTGGCAATGTAGTTTACATGAGAATTTAATTATTCTTTTACTGATAATTTCAATCTAATGTCAATAATAGACTATACTATTGAGCTTCTTTTACTGATTATTTTCAAGAACCTCATATACAAGAACAACCATTTTTTTTCTTAGTTGATGTTCATTTATGTCCTTGTGAAGACTTAATATAGTTATGGTGTTCTTTGGCAAAGTTATTCAATTTACTTGCTAGTGGTTGGTTTTTTGATGTTTGGTGAGCCTCTTTCCCTTTTGCTTTGTCACATTAATATGATTTATAGTTTTAATCTTTTGTTTGGTGAGTCACTATATTTTTTATATTTAGTATATTAGATAGAAAACAAGGGATCATGTCTAGTTTAGGGGTTATATTTTTTTTTTCTACAAATTTGATTAGCGTCGGCTGAGCGGAGGCTACCATGTTTTGTTGACTTTAGAGTCGGCCAATCAGAGGCTACTTTATGTTGTTGACTTTTGGACTGTTGATTACTTTAGCGTCGGATGATATTAGAGTCGGCCGTTGACTCGGCTTCGCCGACTCTAATTTAGAGTCGGATGGTACTTAGCCGACTCTAGCATTTAGCTTCGAGCAGTTTAGCCTGAGCCCCGACTCCGACGCTAAACCGACGCTAAAACCCTGTTAGTGTCGGATTTTACCCATTTAGAGTGGGTTTGTGGCCGACGCTAAAACGTGTTTTTCTAGTAGTGATATATTCTAAAAATAAGGGTATAATAGGAAAATAAGGTGCAAAAATACCCCTTTCTAATTTGATCTTTTTTCTTTTTTTTCAAAAATGACAAATAAAAACGAACGGAGGGAATATCACTTAAGAGACATTTTTTTTTGTAAGGATTAAGAAATATATAGTGACCGTTTGTTATAGTTTTTTTAAAAAAATTATTACTTATTTTAAAAAAAAATATAACTTTTTATAAAATAACATATGTTTGTTATAGCTATAAAAATTAATCAGATGTAAAAATAATCTAAAAATTGCTAAAAATATGAAGGTGGTATTATTAGCTTTTTGTATAGATTTTTTAGAGGAAAGAGAAAATAAGTGTTACAAAATTTCATACAAAAAATTTAGAAATTTGTTGGGATATATTTATTTTATATGATATATTATATTTGGATGTTCTTTATGATAATTTTGGCATACAAAATCACTTTTATTATATGGTTGCATTCAAACAAGTTAAAGATTTTTTTTTATATGAAAAGGAATTTTTATAAAGGTAAACAAACACAAAATAGATTTTATATTTTTGTAAAATCTATAAAAGATAATCTTTAAATTATTTAATGTCAAAATCACTTATTTTTTAATCTGTAACAAAAAGTAATTATTTTAAATCACAAATTTTTTTCATATCAAAAATTTCGAAAATATTAAGAGATGATTTTAACACTTAATTTATAACAAAAAAAATAGTGAGGATTTTGTGATATGCAAGGTTATCAAGGAATTATACTTTTGTTTTGTTATTTGAAATTTACATGTAGATTAGTACGAAAATGTTGAATTGAGAAGGTGAGAGAACGATGGAGAAATCTATTTAAATATATACTGTATTTAAAAAAAAAATATGTAGTTTGATGAGATTTAGTTGAATAAATCTATAATAAAATTTATAAAAAAAATAAATAGTTTGATGAGATTCAGTTGAATAAATCAAGAATAAATTTTTTTTTAAAAAAATTTATTATAAAGGTTGCTCAATTCTAAAACTTTAACATAAACGCTCTATTAAAGAAAATTGTTCTAAATCACAAAAAAAAAATTACATGAAATAGTTATTCAATATCAAGGAACAATTTTTGACACTTAATTCTAACAAAAAAAAAACATTGGCGAATTAGTTTAATGAAATACAAGTGATACACCAAACTTATCAAACTACATAAGAACATTACTGAATATGAAAGTTTTTTTTTTGACAAAAAAAAGTGTTTTGTATTATTCAAGGTTGTCTATTTTTTTATTTTTTTATTTTGTTTTGGAAATATATATGTGGATTACTATGAAACAAGTTGAAACAAGGTGAGAGAATGATGGGAAAAGAGATATCTTAAATATAACAAAAAAAGTAGTTTGATTATATTCAGATGAATAAATCTATAATAAATGTAGGAAGATAACTAAATGTGATTTTTTTTTTGACAAAAAAATGTGGGAGTTTTGTGATATACAAAGTTGTCTATTTATTTGTATTTTTTCTTGAAATTTATATGTAGATTATTACGCAACAAGTTGAAAAAAGGTGAGATAACGATGAAAAAAATATCTTAATTTACATTGTATTTAAAAAATATAGTTTGATTTGATTAACTTAAATAAATCTACAATAAACGTAGGAAGATCACTGAATGTGAAGGAGTTATTTTCCGAAGAAAAAAATGTGGGAATTTTGTGATATGCAAGGTTGTCTGTATATTTGTATTTTTTTTTAATTTACATGTGGATTACTATGAAACGAGATGGAAGAATAGTGTGAGAATACATCTTAATTTACACTAAATTTTTTTAAAAAAAAATGTAGTTTGATGAGATTTAGTTGAATAAATCTACAATAAATGAAGGAAGATGATTGAATGTGAGAGTTTTTTTTTACAATAAAAGGTGGAAGTTCTGTAATTTGCACAAATTTCTATTTCTTCGTATTTTTTTTGTTGTTCTTCAAATTTACATGTGAATTTCTGCAAAATATGTTGAAACTAGATGAAAGAATGTTGGGTGTCATCTATGATTCATTTTTACGGAGGTCTCTCTCATGAACAAAATTTCACGAAACAATCTATAATGAATCAAAGTTTATGTGTGTCATCTATGTCTCTCTCACGAACAAAATTTAGTACGAGATACACAGTTCGATTCCACCAACAACTAAAACTATATTTTTATGATTTTTTTTGAAGCAATTTTATGATATTTTATTTTATTGCTTATGAAAAATATTTACACTTATATTAATATTTTTTTTTTTAATTTACACGGGATAAATATTTATACTAATATAATAATACAAGTGCCTATTTTTTTTTTAATTTACACGTGATTTATATTTATTTTCATATATCATACAAGATTTATATTTCTTTTAATAATTTCTACGATAACGGGAGAGAAAATATCATATTGTTGAGAACGGAAAGTGAGAGATCACTCTCTAGAGTATTATTTTTCATATTTAAATAAAATCAATATAGAATGAACGTCTACGTAATTTAAAAATTAAAACCATATATTGATACGAGAATGTGGGAGATCGCTCTCTTGAGATTTTTTTTTTGTAATTTTACGATAACGTATATTTCTATGAGGAGTTATATTTCTACCCATATATTAATAAGAGGACTATTTTTTTTTGTAATTTCTACAGGAGCTATATTTATACTCATGTACGGGTTTTTTTTTATAGTTTTTACGGAATTATATTTCTACGAATGTTTTAATAAAAAATTTATTAATACGAGACGAAAGACTTTTTTTAATAGGAACTTAAATATTTATACACATACTAATATGGAAAACCTATTTTTTATAATATGACTTATATTAACACTCCTATTAATATGAGTGTCTTTTGATTTTATAATTTACACGATGATCAATATTTATACCCATATATTAATACACGACACTATCTTTTTTGTAATTTCAATGAGGACTAGAAACGAAAAAATGTGTGAGTTGTGTGATATGCAAGGTTGTCTATTTATTTGAATTTTTTTGTTCTAAAAATTTACATCTAGATTAATACTAACCAAGTTGAAACAAAGTGAGAGATTGATGGGAAAATATATCTTAATTTACACTGTATTTATAAAAACATGTAGTATGATGAGATTCAGTTAACGAAAAAATGTGGGTGTTTCGTGATATGCAAGGTTTTCTATTTCTATGTATTTTTTTTTAATTTATATATGGATTACTACGAAATAAGGTGAAAAGATGATGAAAAAATATATTTTATTTTACATTGTATTTAAAAAAATGTAGTTTAATAAAATTAAGTTGAATAAATCTATAATAAACATTAAAATTCGCTGAATGTGAATTTTTTTTTTGGCGAAAAAATGTGAGAGTTTTGTGATTTAAAAAAATATATGTAAAAAAATATATTTACTCCAACAATTTAGTTTTAAACAACTCATAAGATATAATATCTCAAATTATTATTGAATAATAAAATGAAGTAATCGAATAATAATTAAAAATAAATTTAAAAATAATATTAAAAAAGAAAATAATCCCGTGCACGGCACGGGCTAACATACTAGTACTAGTTTAAATTATTACTACCTCCGTTCCTTTTTACTTGTCGTTTTAGAAAAATAAAAAAAAGACTAAAATAGGAGAGTGTATTTTTGCACTTTATTTTCCTATTATATCCTTTTTTAAATATATATCATATTTTTAATCCGCCAATAAATTTCTACTTATTTCCAAATATTATTTATTTTAAGAAAAATTGTAACAAACTTTATTTAAAAACAAACAAAATTTGTATACAATAAAAGATTATATTGTGTCAACAAAAAAAATATACAAAATTTAGTCAATAAAATAAAATAGTATGGAGGATATAATAGGCAAATTATAACCTAAATTGCCAAAACGACAAGTAAAAAGGAACAAATATTTTTTCTAAAACGACAAGTAAAAAGGAACAGAGGTAGTAAGAAATGGCATTTGTTATAGTGTTACTTCTATTTTATCAAAGGCATAAAATAAGTTTGTTTCTTCAAAAAAAATAATATTCATTCTGGTGTTTTATACTCATATTCTATACGTAATGTTTTACTTTTATATATTCACTTATGCCATTATGTTTTTAATAGTGTGAATTAATATTGTGTAATTTTTTGTTATTATTGTTTTTTTTTTTGACAGAATGTTATTATTATTTTATATATTATTAAAAAATATATATTTGATAAAAAAAGCGGTTCAATTTAGTTGAGTTCCGATTTGAACAATTGAACTTTAAACTAGAAGCTCCCCGATTCAATAAATAATCCATTATGATTAACTTGGTTCCAAATATGAAGAGATCATTCAAATAAGATATGCAAACTTATTTTCTGTTCAAAAAAAAAATGCACAATTACTTATTTAGTGTTCACTTATTTATCGATTTGAACTCATTCATACTAAACTCAAAAATAAAGATATCCATAACTTGGAGTATATATATATTGCCTTAAACTCATTCTTTCATGCACATCTCCCATTACCAACATGGAGAAGGAGTGTATGACTAGTAAAGAGCATGCACAAATGGTATATATGGAAAAAAAACCACCTTGCCTAGGAAGTAACACTTGTGATTACAAACAAGAACATGCACAAATGGCTTGCCATGAATTTAATTTGATTATTATTACATATAAGACATAACTTATTGTATTTAAACTCATCTAATTTCATATTTTTAAAAGCTAAAATACAATGCAAAGGCATCACATGACAATCTATAACATCCCAACTAGGTTGGCACCTTATAGTTATCACCTATCATTTGCAGCACTATAAAATTATTATTAATATAATAAAAATTAATACATATATAGTTTGAGACGACTAAACCAAATCCAAATTAAAAAAATCAATGACTCTCAAAAGCGTAAAGAACAACTAAACAACACAAGGAAATAAAAACCCCCAATTAATTTGATGCATTTCACCATATGGAGCAGTTGGATTGTAGTCCTTAAGAAGAAGAGGATGAAATTTTCCATCCCATTGAGTTGTGTCATGGATGCTTCTTCTTTTCTTCTTAGTTGCATCAACTTGAGCTTGGCGAAAGAAGTACTTTTGAGCATGACTAGCCACTTGCTTTGATGTTTTTGTAACAATGTGTTTTGAAATTGCTTTCCATTTTCCCTGACCATAATTCTTGAGCCTTTGAAGAAATAACCTATATAAAAAATCAAGAGGGGAAATCAAAATTTAAGAATATAAAAAATATAAATATTGTTTTATCTGAATTAATGCAACACAATTTGAATTTTTTATAGTTTATGATTACAACCAAAATCAAAATTCTCTTTCTGAACAAAATAAACATGTCAAATATCCATAGAAATAAAGTTATAAGGAAAATTTCTAAGAAAATAAAAATTATAAATAATATATATATGAGATAAAAATTATAATTCACTTTTAAAAGTTAATAAATGGTCTACGAGGTTTCGAACTTTAATTGATCGTTACATGTTTTACATACAAAGTCCCTATCAACTGAGTTAAGACTCACTCTATGTATTTCTATCTCTATTCTAGGGTAGAATTGGTGTATAGGTTTACAAACATATTTTTCTTAAAGAAATTAAATAGCTTTAGTAAATATGTAAAATAAGAGTTAACTATAATTTCTTAAATAAATATATATACCTATGTTCTTCAAGATTCCAATGCTCCACTTTCTTCTTTAAATTATGTGTAGGGACGTGGACATTGTTGTGATCCTCAACTGAACCTTTGTCTTTAAAAGTGAGATTATTTGACAAAAGTGGAGATCGAATGCGAGCGATATTGGCATCGTTAAACAATTGTTGGTAGATTTCTTTTTGTTCTTCATGTGATTCTGTAGAAACAAGAGCTACCAATTTATTTGAGAAACATTCCACAAAAGCATCCGATGATAATTGATCCATTCTGGAAAGTCTTGTACGTAAAGAGCCTTCACTTTCTATCACTAT
Organism: Trifolium dubium; assembly: GCA_951804385.1. Lineage (NCBI taxonomy): Eukaryota > Viridiplantae > Streptophyta > Magnoliopsida > Fabales > Fabaceae > Trifolium > Trifolium dubium. The sequence goes on along the minus strand of OX638069.1, from coordinate 15,980,036 downwards.
ATTTACTCAAGTTCTCTAAATTAATGCTTCTCTTAATATTACTATATATAGTTATTCAAGCTCTCTAAATAAAGTGTCATGTAAGATATTTTCCTAAAAAATTGATAATGTAAGTTGATAGATAGTTGCGACTATATTTTAAATCATATGAGATGTCTCGTATGTTTTAAAATATCAAATAAAAAAATAATTTAAAATTTATTTCATGAGTTTAGTTTAGTTGGTAGGATTCTTATTTTTTTTTTTCCTTTTTGATGATAATAGCTGGTAGGATTCTTACTAGTATTAGACTATCTTACTAAAAAAAAATCAAAATTGTAATGGTAGTTTTTTATCAAAAAAAAAAAAAAATCCAAATTTTAATTTTTTTTATTTTGGTTTTCACTCACTATTTTATAGGAGTTTTTTTTTTTCACGTACTATATATAGTTTTTTTTTTCTAAGGATAAGATAGAGCATTTTTTCTAACAAGATTTTATTTTAGAGTAGCTTATCCAAAACATAGGAAATATTTTTGACTATCGATAATTGAGAAATTCTTAGTTAATCACAAACCTAATATTTGGCATTTGGCCATATCTATAAGAATCTAACACCATATACATTTAATAAAACATAAGTAACCTAAAATGTGTGGTTGAATGGTTGGGGCTAATCTTTCTTTAACTAAGGGTCGTGAGTTCGATCCTCGTCTTAGGTACAGAGCAAATTTAAATCACTGGGCCAACTTTCCCACCCTTTGAAGTGTCTCCAATCAAGCGAGGAGAATAGTCACTACATTCGGCGGTGGACACCTTCATCTTAATACAAAAGAAAAAACGTAAGGTGTCATATCTAATGACTTTTTTTTTTTTGGTGTGGAGATGAATACTAATGACTTTTATCATGTTTTGTCTTACTTTTTTTATATATATTTTTTTTAAAGTTAAATCCTTTTCCACCCCTCTCTCCCTTTCAAAATTCCCAACCAAATACCCTTTTGAAGAAAATAGCTCGGATGTTTTAATTTATGGAAAATGCTAACCGGTGTCCTTGAGTCACTGGTTAAGGTAACAAATATAGTATTACGACATTGGAGTTTGTGCAATCAACTCCTCTAAAGTCTAAAAAATGTTAATTTTAATTCAAAACTATCATTTTTTTTTATTTCTTTAACCAATACCCCGGGGGCAACGGATAGCATGACCCTTAATTTATTTAGTTGATATTCTCTAGTTTATAGTATATAAAAGGGCTCTAGTAGTCTAGAGCGAGCAATAAATAAAGTTTGAAAGAAAAAAAACAACTCTCGGATATATATGGAAAAAAAAACCACCTTGCCTAGGAAGTAAGACTTGTCATTACAAAAAAGAACATGCACAAATGGCTTGCCATGAATTTAATTTGATTAGTACATACTCCCTCCGTCCCATTATATAAGCACCTTTACTATAAAAGTTTAGTCCCAAAATATAAGCCCCTTTACAATTTTTGTATTCCAATGCAACTTAGTAGTAATAATTAGGGGTATGTGTACGCAAAAAAGTAATAAATGTACCTAGTAAATTGTAAAGGGGCTTATATTTTGGGACTAGACTTTTGTAGTAAAAGTGCTTATATAATGAGACGGAGGGAGTATAAGACTAATTTATTGTATTTTAACTCATGCAATAATTTCATATTTTTAAAGCAAAAATAAAGTGTAAAGGCATCATGTGACAATCCATAACATCCCAACTAGACTGACACCTTATAGTTATTACCTATCATTTCCATCCCATTGAGTTGTGTCATGGATGCTTCTTCTTTTCTTCTTAGTTGCATCAACTTGAGCTTGGCGAAAGAAGTACTTTTGAGCATGACTAGACACTTGCTTTGATGTTTTTGTAACAATGTGTTTTGAAATTGCTTTCCATTTTCCCTAACCATAATTCTTGAGCCCTTGAAGAAATAACCTATATAAAAAAACAAGAGGGGATATCAAAATTTAAGAATATAAAAAATATAAATATTGTTTTATCTGAATTAATGCAACACAATTTGAATTTTTTATAGTTTATGATTACAACCAAAATCAAAATTCTCTTTCTGAACAAAATAAACATGTCAAATATCCATAGAAATAAAGTTATAAGGAAAATTTCTAAGAAAATAAAAATTATAAATAATATATATATAAGATAAAAATTATAATTAACTTTTAAAAGTTAATAAATGGTTTACGAGGGTTCAAACTTTGTTTCCTTACATGTTTTACATATAAAGTCCCTATCAACTGAGTTAAGACTCGCTTTATGTATTTCTATCTCTATTATAGGGTAGAATTGATGTATAGGTTTACAAACATATTTTCCTTAAAGAAATTAAATAGCTATAGTAAATATGTAAAATAAGAGTTAATTATAATTTCTCAAATAAATATATATACCTATGTTCTTCAAGATTCCAATGCTCCACTATCTTCTTTAAATTATGTGTAGGGACGTGGACATTGTTGTGATCCTCAACTAAACCTTTGTCTTTAAAAGTGAGATTATTTGACAAAAGTGGAGATCGAATGCGAGCGATATTGGCATCATTAAACAATTGTCGGTAGATTTCATTCTGTTCTTCATGTGATTTTGTAGAAACAAGAGCTACCAATTTATTTGAGAAACTTTCCACAAAAGCATCTGATGATAATTGATCCATTCTTGAAAGGCTTGTACGTAAAGAGGCTTCACTTTCTATCACTATATTTACTCAAGTTCTCTAAATTAATGCTTCTCATAATATTACTCACTACAAAAAAAGCCCACATTTGAGACGAAATTTTTCTTCTCAAATGGACCAAATTTTGTCACAAATGTACATTTGCAAGGACATTTGGGAGGAAACCAGTCGTTGGTAAATCAAAGGCTGTTGGGATGACATTTTCCTCGCAAATGGTGTCAGACCATTCTGCAGGACATTTGTGAGGAAATTTCCTCGCTAATGTAAAAGCTGACATTTGTAACGTCTAACTTTGAAGCTTTTATCATAAAACATTAACCAGAACAAATAACACTATCCAAAAAATAAATCTTAAAAATATAGTTAAATGTCTAAAACTTGACATTATAAAATCCTTAAGTAAGTTATACATCTAAAAATCTATGAAATATCAAAATACTCGAAATTGGACATTTAATAACTAATCTCTATAATAAAAGTACTATGTAAATTTTCTATCTACTTATTCTCAAACTCTCAATCAAATCTTAATGAACTAATGCTTCTAAGATGTCGAACTCTTCAGTTCTCGACGCCGTCAACGATCTCCATCCAAATTAGTGTCTCTGAAAACAACACTTTTAATGAGATACATAATCCCAGTGAATAATACACAGTTAAAGAAAATAAGTGTTGTTCTCAGCCGGTGCGGTAGCCGGAAAAATCAACCATGGTATCCGCTTTCTTTCAAAATAGTCTTTAAAAATACATAAGTAACATAAATAGTTTATCTGGCTCAAAATAGTCATTTTCTCATAATCACTCCAAACTCTTATCTTTACAAATAAGTAATGTTTCGTAGTTATAATAATAAAAAGAATTCAACTCGAGTCTCATTATTATATGGAGATATATTCTCTTCGATGAAGTGAATATCATCTCATCATGTGGAGCTCCAGCTCATCTAATATGGAGTATAAAACTCATCTGATATGGGGTACAAGACCCATCTATATGGAGTATGAAACTCATCTGATATGGAGTACAAGACTCATCTATATGGAGCATAAAACTCATCTGATATGGGGTACAAGACCCATCTATATGGAGTATAAAACTCATCTGATATGGAGTACAAGACTCATCTATATGGAGTATAAAACTCATCTGATATGGGATACAAGATCCATTTATATAGAGTATAAAACTCATCCGATATGGAGTACAAGACTCATCTATATGGAGTATAAGCTCATCTCAAACATGTATAATAATAATTCAATAAATCTCATACTCTTATAATAACAATTCACCTGTTAAATTAATTATAGCATTATCTACATGATATAACCTTTAAGCATATCATATCATTTTAATCTACCGTAGATCAATTGTTCCAAGCTCTGTAAATCGAATCACTCCCGGTATTTAACCCAATCTAGACTTTATATATGTATAAAATTGAAATTATACATATAGCATATATTTAAGTGTGGTTTTCTATCGTGAAATTAAATAACAAATATGTATCCTCCTATGTCATCAATCCACCATTTTATTATTTTATTTGTAAATCAATATATAGTTCCATCTCTAGACTATAATAGCTCACGACAACAAATTTTAATTAGTGGCTTTCAATCTAAGAATTATCATTCATGCATGTACATTATATTTATCATATGAATTATCGTTCCAAAGTCCAGAAAATAATTCTATCAATTCCATTATCATTATCCCTATTAGGCAACATGTCACATAGAATCATGAATCCAACTCATAGAAGAAAATTTGTTCAAAGAACATGTGTACAGATAAAGTTCGTAATTTCAAAAGAAATAACATATCAAATATATGAATTTTAATGATAATATTTAAATTCATAGAATCTTCGATTTAATAGAGTTCGGTTTTATAAAAATAAATTATACTATGTAATTCATCACTCAAAGTCTCTAACTTCTTAACGATTTCAAATTCTAATAAGGATTAATATACCATGGAAGAGTTTAAAGGGTGTAATTACTCACCTCTCGAACAGTTGATAATGATGTTTCTTTTTCTATCTTCTCACCGGTGTTCACTATTGAGGTAGGTAGATCTTTGTTCTTCTAAGTTTTTCTTTTCTTTCTTACGTGCCCTGTGTTTTCCTTCTTTCCTTTTCTTACGGCGGTTTCTTTCTTTCTTCCTTTTATCTTATTTTTCTTTTCAACCTATTACTCTCCACTAACCCTATAATTTAGCATAATTTGTTTAACACTTCTAATACTCCTATATTTATGTTAATCACTTCAACTAATACCACACATACATATAGGTATTTATTTATTGATTAATTTAAAATATTATTAATTTCTGGCTATTAGTTAGCTACCCCCCTCACATTCTAATTCTACTAAATAATTACTAGGATTAGTACTAAAAATAGTATGACTAAATGAGAATAAAACATCACCTAATATATAATTTCTCTTAGACTAGTTTCAAATCAAAATTAATATGTATATATTTACGTATACAAATTTTGGGATGTTACAACATTCACGCGCAATCACGTGGGGGACAATGATGTGACATGTCTGCACATACATTTGCCAGGAAATTTCCTCGCAAATGTATTAAATTTATATTTTTTTAAAAAAGAAAAAATCAGTCACAAATTTAATTATAATTAAAATAATTATAATTTTTAAAAATAATAATTAAAATAAAATTAAAATTTAATCAATATTAATTTTAATCAATATTAAATTTGGTGATCAAATTTTTTCTGAAAATTGCAAAAAAAATTTTGCGGGAAATTCGAATTTTCGTTTAAATTTATTGCGGGAAAAAACGGAAAAATTATTGCGGGAAAAAATGAAATTTGAATTTTTGTCAAAATTTATTGCGGGAAAAGATGAAATTCAAATTTTCGTTTAAATTTAATGCGGGAAAATTTGAAAATTGAATTTTGCGCCAAAATTTCGCGGAATACATTTGCGAAGAAATTTCCTCGCAAATGTATAAAAAAAAATTAAAAAAAAATAAAAAAAAATAAAAACCTGGTTTAAAAATACGTTTTTAAAAATAAAAAATACGTTTTATAAAATAAAAATACGCCAAAAATAATATATTTCAACTAAAATACCTATTTAATTTGTTAAAATATGTTTTACAATTTTTAATTTGTTCCAAAAATTGATATATATATATATATATATATATATATATATATATATATATTATGAATTAAAAATAATTTAATGAAATGATAAAATTAAAAGATGAAAAATTTGTTAGAGATGATGATGTTGAAAGAATAAAATGATAAATTTGATAGAGATGTTGTTGAAAAGAAAATATGAAAAATATAAAATTTGTGAGAGATATGATGTTGTTGAAAGTGTTTTGAAGAAAAGATTTTATTTTAAGATAATATAAAATGAAGAAAAAGTGTTGAAGAAATTGAAGATGAAAAAAGAAAAAGAGATGAAGAAGTTGAAGAGAAAGAAGAAAAGTGGTTGAAGAAATTGAAGAGAAAGAAGAAAAATGGTTGAAGAGAAGAATGAAAGTGTTTAAGAAATTGAAGAGAAAAAAAAAATGGTTGAAAAATTTAAGTGAAAGAAGAAAAGTATGGAAGAAATTGAAAGAAAGAAGAAAAATGGTTGAAGAGTTTAAAGAGAAAGAAGAAAAGTATTGAAGAGATTGAAGGGGCCCACGCGCAAATCAGTCAGAAAACGTTTGAGAGGAAATTTCCTCTCAAATGTCTTCAGCATATTTAAATAATGAAATTTGCACAATAAATTGAAAATTCGAATTTCAATTTTTTCCGCAATAAATTTTACCGAATCTTCTAATTTCAATTTTTTCCGCAATAAATATTACGGAATATTCGAATTTCATTTTTTCCCGCAATAAAATTTACCGAATATTCGAATTTCATCAAATGTCTTTTTGATTGATTCGCGCTGGGACCCATTACATTTGCGACGAAATTTCGTCGCAAATGTCTTCAGCATATTTTAATAATGAAATTTGCACAATAAATTGAAAATTCGAATTTCAATTTTTTCCGCAATAAATTTTACCGAATCTTCTAATTTCAATTTTTTCCGCAATAAATATTACGGAATATTCGAATTTCATTTTTTCCCGCAATAAAATTTACCGAATATTCGAATTTCATCAAATGTCTTTTTGATTGATTCACGCTGGGACCCATTACATTTGCGACGAAATTTCGTCGCAAATGTCTTTTTGAATTTTAAAAATTAGTTTTGGCGCAAAATTCAATTTTAAATCGAAAATTCGAATTTCAATTTTTCCTACAATAAATTTTACCTAAAATTCTAATTTATATTTTTTTCCGCAATAAATTTTACCGAATATTCGATTTTCCCGCGTCTATATATATATACATAAATTTAGTTTCTCTAGGCAGAAAATTATCGTAATTAAAGTTAAAATAGTTGTAATTCAATTTTTTTTACAATGTTAAAAGTGAAGTTAAATTTCGAATTAAAGTTAAAATGATAAAAATAAATATTTTTGTTGCATAAAATTAAATAAATATTATTGATCCATATTAAAATTCAAATAATTTTACATAATATAAAATATCATTATTATTCCTCCGGATCTGATTCATATTCCTCTACATAATATTCTTCCTCCGGATCATCACTGTCACCCAAATCCTCCTCCTCAAATGTTGGACCCCCATGTGACGTCGATGCTCGAAACATCGGATTGTTTGAGTTGCGTAATTGTTGCATCAACTCTTCTTGCCATTTTGTTCTTTCGGCTCTTTCATCAAGAATCTGTTGCTGCAATCTTTGATTCTCTTGAGCCCTCTCATCATCCCTTTTCTGCATCTCCTCCTGAAATCTTTGCCACATTTCAGCTTCAGACATCCTTGGCTCAGGGCAATCGTCAGGACCAGGAACATAAGTTATGTCGGTTCCTCGATGAAAGCTAGGTGCCATCGTCCCTAGACCAGGAAACCGATTTTCTCTTCCTCGAAGTCCAAGTTTTGCGGCTGCCTCTTTCCATATCTGATATTTAATTTACTGTGGTATTTCATCGTAGGAGGCATACTAAGGATGTTGAGACAAATACATTGCAGCAATAGTCATATTCTCCTCCTGTATATATATATATACATAAAAAAAATTAGCGAATGAATAAAGATGATTGAAAATAATTATAAAATATATATCAAATTATAAATTTACCGAAAGTTGTTGGCCTATAGGATGAACCCAAGCATTGTCTCTGGTGCTGAAGTGAGTCTGTCTGTAGACCTCATTGACATAAGGTTCTCTCTCCAGATTACTTGTCTAATTTTTCAAAAAAATATTGATTAATATTTAAATATATAATTCAATATATTAAAAAAAAAAGAAATTAAATATATTGTTATTATACCAAATGTCGAGCATGGGTGGAGAAGCTGACACATCCCCCGATGTGCAAGTTAGTACCCTTGGCATTAGCTCTATTTTTCTTATTGACTTCACACTGAGGTAGATAAGCCTCATTTTGAGTCCAATGCTCTACAAATCTGTCCCAGACATTCTCTCCGATAAATTATGGACGATATTGGTCTGGATCTTTTAAGTAGCGCATTTTCTCGGTGTAAAGCTTTTGTAAGAATCGCCTACCACATGCCAGCTCAAAATTTTCTTTTACCATTTGTTCATGGTAAGGCTCCCAGGTACAGTATCTCTGAAATAATAAATATATTCATTAGATATAATAAACATTTAAATCTTATATGTAATTATTATATATATGTATGTAATCATGAAAATATTTGTGTTTACCTTAAATTCATCATTAAACTGCTGCCTTAATTGATGATTCTTTATCACTAATTTTCTGTAGCTGGGGGCAAAGTGTTTGAGGGCGAGTTTGACAACCTGAGCTACCCCTTTGGCTGCATCTTTAGACGGCTCCAACCTACACACATTAATCTTTTAATGAAATTGTACATTTTAAATAAATTAAAGATAAAAATAAAATAAAAATATACTTACCCATTGCCCTGAGGGAATATGACCCTTTTATCACACAATACCTGAACACCTTCGGTGAAGCGACGCCTTGGTGGTCTGAAAGCCACTGGCCGCTCCTGCTCCTGTGAGCCTTGTGGTTGTGACGACGAACCTTCTTGCTGTGGTTGTCGTCCTTGTTGTTGTGACTACGACGAACCATCCTGATGTGGTGTTCGTTGTTGTTGTTGTTGTTGTTGTTGACTGAAAGCTTCATTAGGTGTATATTGCATAAAACCCAATAAATCATCATCATAGTCATTGGTTACACCAGGATTAAGAAAAGGCATATTCGATAAGCCAAACTCAGGAATATCATTCAAGAAGCTAGTATCAGGTCTATGTGCTGGTGAGGGTGTTGGATAGGAAGACCTCGGAACATCAACCGAAAACCTTCGTGGAGTCGGTCTAGAGGGCACATCAACAGTGGAGGAGTGTGATGGAAGAGAAGACCTCGGAACATCAACCGAAGAGCTTCGTGGATCGGTCTAGAGGGCACATCAACAGTGGAGGAGTGTGATGGAAGAGAAGATCTAGGAACATCAACTGAGTTCCTCCGTGGGGCAGCTGTAGGTGGAGTAGATGCCGCATAAGTGGATTCTCGAATAGAAACTCCTCTAGCTTGACGAGCCGTCAGAACTTTCGGTATCATACTTCTAGCAATCCTGATTATTTTTGCCGGCTTCTTTCCCTTTTTCTGATTGTCCTTATTATTTTGATCTGCCATCCCTGCAACGAGTAAAACAATTTAATTAAAATTGAACAATCCAGTACAACGATAAATAGTTACTATATATGATAACAAAAATTAAACAAGTTCTAATTGAATATTTTTTAATTCATTACTAATTAAAGATAAATAGTTACGTACAATATGATAATAAAAAGTTCTAATTGAATATATTTTTAATTCATTACTAATTAAAGATAAATAGTTACAATATGATAATAAAAGTTCTAATTGGATATATTTTTTAATTCATTACAAATTAAAGATAAATAATTACAATCGAGATTTATTCATCATCATCGTCATTATTATAATATGTATCTTCATCTTCATTATCTTCGTCTTCATTATCTTCCGAGTTATTTGCATCATCATCCTCATTATTGTTATTGTTCTGCACCACTGCTACAAATGCCTCAAACTCAATTTGATCACCATCAACTTCTTGGTCAACCAAGTTTGTAATGTGATCGACTTCAATCATCTCGGGAACTCTTAACATTTCATCATCTTGGTAAGGTGCTTCTATATCTGGAACAGTTTTTTCAATTTCACCTCTTGGTTTTGCCTTGATAGCTGAACACCATCCTCGTTTACACCGGTGATGAGAAGGATAAGGTACATAATACACTTGACAACACTTAGTCGACAGGATAAACGAATCAAATCGATTATACCTTTTACTCATTAGTATGTCAACAAGTTTGTGCTTTGGATCAATTTTTGTCCCATTAGTTGGGTCAAACCACTCACAATAAAATAACACAACATTGTTGTCTTGACCCTCATAATAGTAACTCAATTGAAATATGCGCTTAATGACACCATAGAAGTCATCTTCGCCACCATCACTGACCCCTTTGACATAAACTCCACTACTTTTCGTTTTTTTGCCCGCTGTCCATGACTCAGTTTCAAATTTATATCCATTTAAAAAGTATGTGTGTCATTCAATGACATTTCTCCGACGACCTTCAACTAATCCTCTAAAATGCTTCATTTGTTCATATTTTGCCACTTTATCCTTAAACCATTCTGGAAAGTTGGTATATGTGTCTCCAAGTTGTTTCTTTTCAAAAAATTCAATATATGGTTCAACTTCAATGCAATTAATCAAGACATGAACTTCGGTTGATCGCATCTCTTCATCGTTCATCCAATACTCTTTCGCTGCCCCTGAAGAACGCCCAGAAACACGAAACACCGACAAAGCGGAAGAGTTACTTTCATCAGGAACATCATTCCGCGTTCTTGTCGGTGTTAGCATCATGTTGTTGAAATAATGAGAGCAAAAATGAGTGGTTTCCCGATGCAAGTAAGATGCACATATTGACCCTTTAACTCTTGCTTTATTTTTCACTGTTCGCTTTGAACCACCCATGAATCTTTCGAAAGGATACATCCACCTATAATGAACAGGTCCACCAAGCATAGCTTCATACGCGAGATGTACCGGAAGATGTTCCATAGAATCAAAGAAAGCGGGGGGAAAAACTAGCTCCAATTTACAAAGTATTGTAGCAATATTCTTATCCATTTTAACAAGTTCATCCATCCTGAGCATTGAAGCACATAAATCCTTAAAAAATTGACTCAATTCAGTCAATGGATTCAAGACATGATTTGGTAATGAACAAAACACAATTGGGATTAAGCGTTCCATAAAAACATGAGAATCGTGACTTTTCATCCCCCGCAATCTTCCATTGTTGACATCGGCACACCTTGCCAAATTTGAAGAATATCCGTCTGGCATTCTCAATTCTTTTAACCACTGACAAACAGATTTTGCCTCATCGGATGTTAAACAATAAACCGCCTTGGGTTTTAGAACTTTTCCATTTGGAAGACGTTTTAGGTGCAGCTCCGGTCTATTGCAAAACTTCTCCAAATCAAGTCTAGCCTTCTCATTATCTTTTGTTTTACCGGACACATTCGTGACTGTGTTCACTATATTATCACAAAAATTCTTTTAAATGTGCATAACATCAAAATTGTGCCTCAGTAAATTGTCCTTCCAATAAGGGAGGTCCCAAAAGATACTTCGTTTTGTCCAGTTGTGCCTCTCGCCATATCCACCGTATCTGACTCTTTTTCCAACATCTGGATATTTATCTAGGCCGCTCACTACTTGAGATATGTCATACGAAGATAACAAATTAGGGGGACCATCTCTTTCTACAGTTCCTTTCTTGAACTCATCCTCCATCCGCCGAAATTGATGATTTTTAGGTAACAGCCTACGATGACAATCAAACCACGAAGCCTTTCCTTTTATTTGAAATGCTTTGGTGTCACGCTTACAATCTGGACACGTCAATCTTCCATGAGTCGACCAACCAGACAACATGTCATATGCAGGAAAGTCATTAATGGTCCACATCAAAGCAGCCCTCATTTTACAATTCTCCTTCTTTGCAATATCATACGTCAATACACCATTCCAGAGCCTCTTCAAATCATCTATTAACGGCTGTAAGTATACATCAATGCCATCGGTTGGGTTCGACGGTCCCGGGACAATACAACTCAAGAACATGTATGGTTTCGTCATGCACATCTCAGGAGGAAGATTATACGGAGTGACAATAATTTGCCAACAAGAATACGGCGATGCAGACGCTTGGAAATAAGGGGTAAAACCATCAAAGCACAATCCAAGTCTTACATTACGTGGATCATTCGCAAAATCAGGATGCATTTGATCAAAATGTTTCCAAGCCATCCCATCACATGGATGCCGCATCTCATTTGAATTTGGTGCGTTGTAATGATGCCATGTCATTTTGCTCGCAGTTTCCAATGATGCAAACAATCTCTGCAACCTCGGTATTAACGGCAGATAAAACATTGACTTAACCGACACCTGTTTCTGCTTACGATGCACATCACTTCTGCGGACCTGATACCTTGGTGCACTGCAAAATTTACACTCCTCCAGATCACCGTCATTCGTACCGAACTCGTTGTCGTAGAACAACATGCAGCCATTAACGCAACAGTCGATCTTGTTAACTCGCAATCCCAACTTCGAGACCAACTTCTTCGCTTCGTAATAATTAGATGGCAGATTTTCTGGTACATGCGACACATCCAACACCACCTTGTTAAAGAACTCCAAGCAATCTTCAGGTACATTCCATTTTGACTTGGCGGATAAAAACTTCACGCACACCGATAACTTCGACTCAGACGACCCTTCATACAACGGTCGGTTCACTTCCTCCAACATTGCATAAAACTTCAGCGCTTTCTGGTTCGGGATTATTTCCTCTTCGCCTCCCCCTTCGTACGACAGGTTCACCCCGAGAGCGTCACCAACCATATCCACCATCCTATCAAAGTTTTCACACTCCGCATGCGCTTCACTGCCCGAAGCCTGCGCATTGCCATCAATGTGCTGGGTGTTAGTATCCGTCGGCTCTTCTTCACCGTGATGTCTCCACACGTAATAGTCATTCATAAATCCATCCTTTTTTAAATGAGCCATGATTTCTTCTTGCATCTTAATCTTGACACACATACATTTGATACACGGACATCTTATCCCTCCTTCCGTCCAAAAATCTTCTCGTGACTTCGCATACTCAATAAATTGTTCAACTCCTTCCTTAAAACGAGCTCTAATCAACCTCATGCCCGAATATTTTCTTTTGTACATCCAACTTCAATCAGATCTAATTTGATCCATCTATATATATACGTATCGAGTCGTTTCCAATAATAAAAATTAATCAGTTTCAATAAATTAATTAAATATTTTATCTATTAATTAATACATTAAACTAAATTAACGATTAATTAACTTATAAATATTTTTACTAACATATATTTATAGCACTATCTTTTTATAAAATTGTTTTCATAAATTATAAAATATATCTTTTTATCAACTAAAATATTAATTAAATATAAATATTTTTACTAACAATACATTTAATTTAAAAACTAACAATATTTTTAACGACTAACATTATTTTTACTAACTTCTATATATAGTTTTCTTACATTAATTTGTTCACATTATTTTTACTAACTAATTTTCTTTGTCAAATTTACGATATATTAAATTTAAACTACATACAATACATTTATTAAAAACTAACATTATTTTTAATCACTAATTAATATTTTTTTAGTCAAAACAAACTAACACATAAATTTACATATATTACTAATTAATAACTAATTAAAATAAATAAGATATACTAACCTCAGATAATTATGTCGGTGAGTTTAGAAGAAGGAGAAGACACTGATCCAACAAGAAACGCACAGCAAACAATCACCCTAAAAGATAAAATTAAAGATTATAAGAAAATACTATATTTAATTAATTTTTACAAACTAGTTAATTTGGAGTATTTTTTTTCTATCTAATTTTTACTAACTAAACTATTATAACAACTTTATTTTTACAAATTAACATTATTTTGACATAATTAATTTTCTTACTATTTATTTTTTCTCTTTATTTTTACTAATTAATTTTTTCTACAATATTATTTTTACTAACTAGTTTTGTTACAATAATTTTTTCACGCTATTTTTACTAACTAATTTTTTAGTCAAATTTACGATATATTAAATTTAAACTACAATATATTTAATTAAAAATTAACATTATTTTTAACCACTAATATTTTTTTAGTCAAAATAAACTAACACATAAATTAACTAACATTATTTAATTAATATTTTTAAAAGACTAACATTATTATATATTTAACTATATAAAACTAATTAACTACTTATATAAAATACTTAATTAAAATAAAAAGTAATAATAAAATATAATTAATTAATTAATTATATATGGGTGGGGATCTCCATAAATATTATTAAAATTTTAGAGATATTTCAGAGATATGGCTCTGTTAGGGTTTCCAAAGAATGGTTACCGTTTTCCTTATTGGGAAACTCCATTCAAACGAAAATCTTATCATAGCCATGGCGAGGTAAACACTGGAGGGGTGAGGGATCATCAAGGGGAGAGACTTGCTGACGATCGCAACGAGTTTCAAGGTGATTGGACTGAGGTGCGTGCAAGGAATCGGAAAGCAAGGATACCGGGATTTCAGAGACAAGGCAGTGGAGAGGGGTTCCGTCAAGGCTACAGCAGGGATTGGATGCAAGGTTCTAGGGCACAGGGTAGATATTCTCGACAGCAGATTTCAGGTGGAGTGTCATCGTTTTATTTTACAAACTTTCCGGAAGACCTAAATCGAGATGATCTGTTGAAGGAGTTTGGCTTGCTGGGAAAGGTTACAGATGTGTATGTGGCTATTCAACGAAACGCTCGTGGCAAGCGGTTTGGTTTTGTTAGATTTGAGGATCTCCGAAATGAGGCTGTAATGCTTGCAACTTTGAATGATGTGTGGTTCGGCACATACAAATTGTGGGCTAATATTGCTCGCTTTGATCGGAAGATGTTAGATGACCGTGGTGATCAAAGGAAGGTAGTACAGAACAAGTGGAAAGCCATGACAGAAATCAGCGATCAACAAGTGGGGAAGGGTTCGGTTAAAGAGGTTCCGGCTGCAAGGGACAAGCATGTTGGTCCCCGTGTTTCTTATGCTGCAGTCACGCAACATCAAGCTATCAGTGGAGAAATGGTGGCGCGGCCTGCAGGAGTGGCTGGGGTGAGTGTTGATGCAGCACACAGTCTGTGTATTACGTATGCCACAACTTCGGACGATCGTGATTGGATGCGCAAGGGATTGGTGGCGACTTTATTAGATGCTAGTTTGGTGTTCAATTTACAACATACAATGCATGATACGGGTTTTGCTGATTTACGTGCCATTACTCTTGGTGGAGACCAGGTGTTTTTGTACTCAATTTTGCCGGAGGTAGATATAAAAGTAATTATAGCTGGAGCTTTGAAATTTTTTGAACAATTTTTGAAGAGTGTGGCGGTATGGAATCCTCATTTGTCTCAACTAGAAACTTATTCTTGGGTCCGTGTTGGTGGTGTTCCTCCTCATGCATGGCATATTGATTTTTTCCGGCGAATTGGTGCAGCTGTTGGTAGATTTTTGCTGGTGGATTTTGCAACTCAAAACAGGTTACGGATGGATTATGCTAGGATTTTAGTGGCTAATTCTTCTAAACGAAATTTGAATGTGTCTTTGGTGGCTAAGATTGATGGTGAATTGTTTTCAATTTACATGATGGAAGATCCTCAATTTGATCCTTTTGTAGACTATGCTCAGGCTTATACAGACAATGATGAGCTGGGAACACCGGCATCAGACACTAGTTATTATCATAATTCTAATGTGTCGATAGAATGCAGGAATCTAAGTAGTGATGTCATTATCAATGGACTTGCTTAGGATTTGAATGATGAGTGGGAAAATTTTCGCTTGGCAAATTGTACTGGGGGCATGCATACTGCTTCTGCCAATGTAGCACATTCCAATAATGAAGAGGGGTACACATCAGTGGAGGTGGTAAGGGATAGTCTATCAACACAAGGTTTTGGGAAGGAGGTTCGTGGGCCTGTTTTTGAGCCCATTAAGGGAAGTTGTGAAGCTAATGGTGCTGTGAATACAGAAGGGGGGAAGAGCAATTTCGTGAATGTGGTACCGCCGGCGACAATTACTCTTCGTAAAGGGCGTTCCTGCTTGTCCTTTAAATCTTTAGCACGCATGAGCAGTCAAAAACGTGTGGAGGCTTGGAAATCTATGAACAAAACTATGCAGAAACATCAATCAAGTTCTTCTCTAGAAAATTCAATTCAAGGTATTTCTTCTACTTCGATCTCAACTGGTGTGAAACAAACTGGTGATTGGAAACATTTAATGGTGTTAAAGGGTAATGTAGATGATTACGCCAAGGATGTAGTGGATATTGGTGAGAAATTGATGTTAAATTTTAAGGGTGATCGTAGTGGTATTGAAAAACATGTGAAGGCTGTTATTGGTTCCAAAAGTGTACAGGTGAAGGACGGTGGGGGTGGTGGCAGATAGGGGACTGGTGTGGTGTGGTTTTTGTTGTGTTTATTATTAATTTCACATTATGAAGATCATTAGTTATAATTGTAGAGGGATGGGGGGCAGTTTTAAAAGAAAAGAGATTCGAAAGCTTATTGAAGTGTATCATCCTGATATTTTATGTGTTCAAGAAACCAAGTTGGCATGGATTGATAATTTTATTTGCCACGCTGTTTGGGGTTGCACAGATTTTGATTTTTCATTCCGACCGTCGGTTGGAGCGTCGGCCGGTATTCTTACTATTTGGAATACGCGCACTATTGCGATGGTTTCTTCCTCTTCTTTTGATCATTATTTGCTAGTCCGTGGTTCATGTTTGACATCCGGTGTTTCATTTATTGTGGTGAATATTTATGCACCATGTGATTCGCGGGGGAAGGCTATGTTGTGGCCACGTTTGGTGGAGCTAATTCAATCTGATATTACAGGGTGTTGGTGTATTTGTGGTGATTTCAACTCGATTCGAGTAGGAGGAGAGAGGCGAGGGAGGAGTTTTGTAGGAGCAGACACTGATATAGTCCGGTTTAATGATTTTATTGTTGAGGCAGATTTGATTGATTTACCTCTTCTGGGGCGTAAATATATGTGGTATAGAACGGATGGTTCGGCTATGAGCCGACTTGATCGATTCTTGTTGTCAGAAAACTGGGTTGTGGCTTGGCCTAACTGTATCCAATTAGCTCTTGTGCGGGGTTTATCAGATCATTGTGCTCTGGTCTTACGGGATGAGCTGCAAGATTGGGGTCCTCGACCTCGTCGTATGTTAAAGTGTTGGTCCGATGTTCCAGGTTACAGAAACTTTGTCCGAGATACTTTGACTTCTTTTTCTTTTCAAGGTTGGGGGGGGGGGGTATGTATTGAAGGAAAAACTGAAAGGTATAAAAGGTGCTCTTCATCATTGGCATGTACAACATGTGCAAAATCTTCCTAGTCGTATTTCGGTAATCAAGGACAGATTAGGTGAACTAGACATCAAAGCTGAAGTATCATTGTTGAGTGACATGGACATCCTTGAACGCCGTAATCTTTCTGCTTCTTTGTTTTCTTTGTCTCGTGCCGAGTGTAGTATCTCATGGCAACATTCTAGATCTAAATGGCTTCGTGAGGGTGATGCAAATACCCAGTTTTTTCATAATCTGGCAAATTATCAACGGAAAAATAAAATGATAGTTATTCTGCAAGTGGGTGATTCTCAGGTGGAAGGGGTTCAGCAGATTCGGGAGACAATTTTTTCACATTTTTCTACACACTTTAAGTCGTCGGCAGGAGTTAGGCCAACAGTGGGAGGGTTGCAATTTCAGCGGCTTACTTCAATTGAGGCCGATCAGTTAACCGTTGCTTTTACCGAGGAGGAAGTTAAGCAAGCAGTATGGGACTGCGATAGTTTCAAGAGCCCAGGTCCAGATGGTGTTCCTATTGGCTTTATTAAGGAATTCTGGAGTGATTTGAAGGCAGATTTCATGCGCTTTCTTCATGAATTTCATTTACATAGTCGTCTTGTTAAAGGCCTTAATTGTACCTTTATGGTTCTTATTCCAAAGATTGCTGATCCTCAACGGGTTTCTGATTACCGTCGAATTTCTTTGATTAGTAGCGTGTACAAAGTGTTGACTAAGGTGTTGGCAAATCGATTGAGCCATGTGATCGGGAGTGTTATTTCAGACTCTCAATCTGCTTTTATAAAGGGACGACAAATTTTAGATGGAATTTTAATTGCTAACGAACTGGTTGATGACGCCAAAAAGAATAAGAAAGAAATGCTCATGTTTAAAGTTGATTTCGAGAAAGCGTTTGATTCTGTGGAATGGTCTTATCTGTTCTCTATTATGGATAGTATGAATTTTCCTCGTCAGTGGTGTCGGTGGATTTCTGAGTGTGTTAGCACTGCATCAGCTTCAGTTTTGGTCAACGGGAGTCCTACTGCTGAGTTCTGTTTTGAGCGTGGGCTTCGGCAAGGGGATCCCCTGTCCCCGTTTTTATTTCTTATTGCAGCAGAAGGTCTTAGCATTATGATGCAATCGTCGGTTCAGACTGGATTTTTTCTTGGTTATTCTGTTGGTTTGGTAGATCCTTTATCTGTTTCTCATTTACAGTTCGCCGATGACACGCTTTTGATAGGCACTAAGAGTTGGGAAAATGTCCGCGCAATTAAAGCGGTTTTGGTATTGTTCGAATTGATGTCAGGCCTGAAAGTGAATTTTCATAAGAGTATGTTGATTGGGGTGAACGTATCTGAATCGTGGTTGGGTGAGGCGGCTCATATTTTGCACTGTAGAATTGGCTCTATCCCTTTCGTTTATCTTGGTCTCCCAATCGGGGGAAATTCTAGAAGACACAATTTTTGGCGACTGGTTATTGAGAAAATTAAAGCTCGCCTTTCTATTTGGAAATGTAAAAATCTTTCGATGGGTGGTCGGTTGGTTCTGCTCAAAGTTGCCTTGTCTTCAATTCCGGTATACTTCCTTTCCTTTTTCAAGGCTCCCTCAGGTACTATTTCTACCATTGAATCTCTTTTTAAGTCTTTTTTGTGGGGGGGTAGTGAGGAAGCTTGTAAGGTTCACTGGGTTCTGTGGGATAAGGTTTGTAATGATAAAAAACAGGGAGGGTTGGGGGTGAGGAAGATTAAGGAGTTCAATTTGGCATTGCTCGGGAAATGGGGTTGGAGGGTGAAAACAGAGGTGGGGGGATTATGGCGTCGGGTATTAGTTCACAAATATGGGGTCAGTCGAGGGAATATTGAGGATGGAGGATCTCGGGCTTCTCGGTGGTGGCAGGATATTGTTGGAGTGTGTAGCGGGTCTGTTAATGGTTTAAATGGATGGTTTCATCATTTTTTATCACGTAAGGTTGGAAATGGTGAAACTACTTCGTTTTGGGATGACCCTTGGTTAGGTCAGGGGATTGTTTTGAGGGAGAGATATCCGAGGTTAGCGGGTCTTTTGGTGGAAACACAAGTGTCGGTCAGTGATATGTGTCGGAGGGGATGGGAGGTGGGCGGTGAGGGGTGGGGATGGCGGAGAAGATTGTTTGCATGGGAGGAGGAGTTGTTGGCAGAGTGTTGTGCTTTGTTTCATAATTTTGTTCTGCAGCCCATTTTGTCTGACAGGTGGCAATGGCTCGGTGGTTCTTCGGAGATTTATACGGTTAAAGAAGCTTATATTGTCTTGACTCGACCGCTTGCTGGTGGTCCTGCCCATCAACATCACACATTGATTCCTTGGCAGAAATATGTTCCATTGAAGGTTTCTGTTTTCGCTTGGCGTTTTCTACAAGACCGTCTTCCAACACGGGATAATTTGCTTCGACGGGGCATTATTGCACAAGGGTCTCATCTTTGCAGTATTGGTTGTGCATCGCCGGAATCATTGTCTCACTTATTTTTTCGGTGTAATAATTCTTATTTGGTTTGGACTGGTGTGTTACATTGACTAGGTATTCAAGGTGTCTTGCCAACAGAGGCAGCTTTACATGCAACGCAATTTCAAGGCTTTCAGGTTCCTCAGGTGAAGCCGAGGCATTGTTTTCTAATAATATGGCTTGCAACTATTTGGCGGATATGGCATGCACGAAATGCCCGACTTTTCAAGAATCAGGAATTTTTAGTGCACCAAGTGTTTGACCAGATTAAACTTCATCTCTGGTGGTGGTTAAAGATCAATATTAATCACTTGTCTGTTGATTTTGGGTTATGGTATTCTCAGCCGTTGGCTTGTCTCGGATGCCAACGTAGTTGATCCTCTCCTTGTATAGAGTTTTTGCCATACTTTTGCATTCTGATTAGTTTGTAATTGTTTAAACCGTACTACTGAATTATGCACACCTTGTACTAATTCAGACTCATTAATAAAATTATTTTGCCTCTTAAAAAAAAAAAATTATATATGGGTGGGGTGGGGGCGGGGGGTGGTGTACAGTTTTTTTATATTTGATGGGGGGTATAATTATTAATATTAATATATATATAATAAGGGATGAGGGGACGTACCAACAAAATTTAAGGGGTGGGGGTTAATTAATTTCATAACACAGTGGTGGCCGTGTGGTGCGCCACTATTGTTTCGGCTAATTTTATGCATAACATTAATTTATAGTAATAAATATTAATATTAATAATTTGTTATTTTTCTAACTATCTTTTAAAATATAACATGTTTTTTAAAGTAAAATTTTTTATATAAATAATAATAACATTAGTAACCCAACAATTAAATAAATTAAACAAGTTAAATTGTACTAACCTCTAACCTCGAATAGTATGATGAGAAAAAGTTTCGAAAAAGCATCAACAACGAACCAACAACAACCTTAAATAATATAGAAAATCAAAAAATTTGTGTTAAACAAAAATATATATATATATATATATATATATATATATATATATATATATATATATATATATATATATATATAATCACAAAAAAATATAATAAGTAAATTAAAAAATAAATTTATAAAACTTACCGATCGATATATCAATATAGAGATAAATATGTGTTTGAGAAATAATATGAATGAAAATGGAGAGGAAGAAAATTTGGGAATAGATTTTATGAATGATAGTTTGAGTTTGTGAGTGAAAGAATGAATGTAAAAAAAAATATAAGTTAGGAGGGTATTTATAGGAAGAAGTGGAAGGAAGGAAGGGAGAGGGAGCGTACATACAGGCTAACGGTCGGATTTGTAACGGATAAAATAATATACATTTGCAAGGAAATTTTAAAATTTTCCTCCCAAATGTCTTTGTGATACGCGTTGTCCCACGCGTCTGATCAGGTGTCAGAACGGTCATCATGACTTTGACATTAGCGAGGAAATTCAACTTTTTTTCCTCGCAAATGTATTGACCAGCACGCGTGATCCCCAACAGCTTTATCATGTGTCAGGAATATTTATTCAGCTGGGACCCACTGCGTTAGTGACGAAATTTCCTCTCCAATGTAAAACTTTTGCGAGGAACCAATTTTCCTCTCAAATGTTGGTAGCAAATGCAGAAATTTCTTGTAGTGACTATATATAGTTATTCAAGCTCTCTAAATAAAGTGTCATGTAAGATATTTTCCTAAAAAATTGATAATGTAAGTTGATAGATAGTTGCGACTATATTTTAAATCATATGAGACGTCTCGTATGTTTTAAAATATCAAATAAAAAAATAATTTAAAATTTATTTCATGAGTTTAGTTTAGTTGGTAGGATTCTTTTTTTTTTTTTTTTTCCTTTTTGATGATAATAGTTGGTAGGATTCTTACTAGTATTAGACTATTTTACTAATAAAAAATCAAAATTTTAATGGTAGGTTTTTATCAAAAAAAAAAAATCCAAATTTTAAGTTTATTTTTTTGGTTTTCACTCACTATTTTATAGTTTTTTTTCACGTACTATATATAATTTTTTTTTTTTAAGGATAAGATAGAGCATTTTTTCTAACAAGATTTTATTTTAGAGTAGCATATCCAAAACATAGGAAATATTTTTGACTTACGATAATTGAGAAACTCTTACTTAATCACAAACCCTTTTCCAAAAAAAAATCACAAACCTAATATTTTTCATTTGGCCATATCTAACAAGAATCTAACACCACATACATTTTATAAAAATAAGTAACTCAAAGAGTATAGTTGAGCAGTTGAACTCATCCTTCCTTAACTAAGTGTCGTGAGTTCGATCCTCGCCTTGAGTACGGAGAAACTTTAAATCACTGGGTCTGCTATCATACCTTTTGAGGTGTCTCCAATCTTGAGAGAAAAATAATCACTGCGTTCAGCGGTAAACACCCTGATCTCGATAAAAAAAAAAACATAAGGTGTCATATCTAATGACTTTTATCTTGTTTTATCTTTTTCTTAAATTTAAATCCTTCTCCACCCCTCTCTCCCTTTCAAAAATCCCAACCAAACACACTTTTGAAAAAAATAGCTCGGATTTTTTAATTTATGGAAAAAGTTAACCGGTACTCCCGGGACAGTGGTTAATGTAACAAATATAATAATATGACATTGAAATTTGTGCAGTGAACTCCTCCAAAGTTTAAAAAATGTTATTTTTTAATTCAAAACTTTCTTTTTTTGATTTCTTTTACCAATGCCCCGGGGACACTGGTTAGCATGACCCTTAATTTATTTAGTTGATATTCTCTAGTTCCTAGTAAAAAGGCTCTAGTAGTCTAGAGCGAGCAATAAATAAAGTTTGACAAAAAAATTATTTATGAATAAAATTCAGAGGTTTTTTAAATTAATTTTTTGGTTAAACTCATTAAATTATCACATGAGCGTAATACCTTAATTAGTTGCACCATGTAAAAAACGGTCATGGCTTGACTTAATTAGATTGGTCTCCCTAGAATGTAGTTGTACATCGATTTACAATCTACTACACCATGAAATATGACTTTACAATCTTTTTTATTTTCTTGTCTTCCTATACT
Organism: Trifolium dubium; assembly: GCA_951804385.1. Classification (NCBI taxonomy): domain Eukaryota; kingdom Viridiplantae; phylum Streptophyta; class Magnoliopsida; order Fabales; family Fabaceae; genus Trifolium; species Trifolium dubium. Next base: position 15,957,173 of record OX638069.1, on the reverse strand, counting down.
TACCAAGAGATCCATGTACCCCAAGGTTTGGTTGGGACATTGTTAAACTCTTGAAGGTTGCTGTCGTTGTAAGGAATGAGATACTTGCTGGATAGTTGTAAAGCTTGAAATAGCTCCATCTCCACATGCATGATAACTTCTCCACTATAACTCTCTAGACATGCTACTATCCTTGGGAGTCTTGAATATTTTTATTGTGGACATTTAGCTACAGACGTCTGACGTCTGACATTTAGTGATGAATTTTCGGTGCCACTAAAAGCCAATTTTCTTGTAATGTAGTTAGAATTTCACCTTTTAAAGTTGAATAAGTGGACAAATTAGGGATCGAATTCCGATCCCTGCACATTACATTTTATCAAATTTTATCAACTGAACTATACTCCTGAAAAAAAATTAATTCTTACCTCAAAAAATACTAAACACATAAATTATTTATAAACGGATCACACTTGTTTTGTTTTGGCACGTCTTGTGCTAATTTATGTATTTATATTTCAATTACTAATAATATTGTTTTTTTAAGGCAATTATTTAGTAGTATTGTTTTGTTCAAGTATATATTTAAATTATTAAGAAATGATATTTGTTAGTGTTACTTCTATTTTATCAATTATTAACATTAGTTTGTTTCTTCAAAGAAAAAAAAAGATATTCATTATGGTGTTTTATTCTCATATTCTATACATAATATTTTCCTTTTATATATTCACTTATGCCACTATGTTTTTAATAGTATGAATGAATATTGTGTAATTTTTTGTTATTCTTGTTTTTTTTTTGACACAATGTTATTATTGTTTTATATACTATTAAAAAATATATATTTGATAAAAAACGGTTCAATTTAGTTGAGTTCTGGTTTGATCAATTGAACTTTAAACTAAAAGCTCGCCGATTCAATAAATAATCTATTATGATTAACTTGGTTTCAAGTATGAAGAGATCATTCAAATAAAATATGCAAACTTATTTTCGGTTCAAAAAAAAATGCACAATTACTTATTTAGTGTTCATTTATTCATCAATTTGAACTCGTTCATACTAAACTCAAAAATAAAGATATCCATAACTTGGAGTATATATATATATATATATATATATTGCATTAAACTCATTCTTTCATGCACATCTCCCATTACCAACATGGAGAAGGAGTGTATGACTAGTAAAGAGCATGCACAAATGGTATATATGGAAAAAAAACCACCTTGTGCCTAGGAAGTAAGACTTGTGACTACAAACAAGAACATGCACAAAATGGCTTGTCATGAATTTAATTTGATTATTATTACATATAAGACATAACTGTATTTAAACTCATATAATTTCATATTTTTAAGAGCTAAAATACAGTGCAAAGGCATCACGTGACAATCCATAACATCCCAACTAGGTTGGCACCTTATAATTATCACCTATCATTTGCACCACTATAAAATTATTATTAATATAATAAAAATGAATACATGTATAGTTTGAGACGACTAAACCAAATCCAAATTAAAACAATCAATGACTCTCAAAAGCGTAAAGAACAACTAAATAATACAAGGAAATAAAAACCCCTAATTAATGTGATGCATATCATATGGAGCAGTTGGATTGTAGTCCTTATAAAGAAGAGGATGGAATTTTCCATCCCATTGAGTTGTGTCATGGATGCTTCTTCTTTTCTTCTTAGTTGCATCAACTTGAGCTTGGCGAAAGAAGTACTTTTGAGCATGACTAGCCACTTGCTTTGATGTTTTTGTAACAATGTGTTTTGAAATTGCTTTCCATTTTCCCTGACCATAATTCTTGAGCCCTTGAAGAAATAACCTATATAAAAAAACAAGAGGGGAAATCAAAATTTAAGGTTATAAAAAATATAAATATTGTTTTATCTGAATTAATGAAACAAAATTTGGATTTTTAATAGTTTATGATTAAAACCAAAATCAAAATTCTCCTTTTTGAACAAAATAAACATGTCAAATAACCATAGAAAAAAAGTTGTAGTGAAAATTTTTAAGAAAATAAAAATTATAAATATGTGGTCTACGAGGGTTCGAACTTTGATCCTTATATATTTTACATACAAAGCCTCTATCAACTGAGTTAAAACTCGCTCTATGTATTTCTATCTCTATTATAGGGTAGAATTGGTGTATAGGTATACAAACATATGTTCCTTAAAGAAGTTAAATAGCTTTAGTAAATATGTAAAATAAGAGTTAATTATAATAATATATATACCTATGTTCTTCAAGATTCCAATGCTCCACTTTCTTCTTTAAGTTATGTGTAGGGACGTGGACATTGTTGTGATCCTCAACTGAACCTTTGTCTTTAAAAGTGAGATTATTTGACAAAAGTGGAGATCGAATGCGAGCAATGTTGGCATCATTAAACAATTGTTGGTAGATTTGTTTATGTTCTTCATGTGATTCTGTAGAAACAAGAGCTACCAATTTATTTGAGAAACATTCCACAAAAGCATCCGATGATAATTGATCCATTCCGGAAAGTCTTGTAAGTAAAGAGGCTTCACTTTCTATCACTATATTTACTCAAGTTCTCTAAATTAATGCTTCTCTTAATATTTTGTCAAAAAAAAATGCTTCTCTTAATATTACTATATATAGTTATTCAAACTCTCTAAATAAAGTGTCATGTAAGATATTTTCCTAAAAAATTGATAATGTAAGTTGATAGATAGTTGCGATTATATTTTAAAACATATGAGACGTCTCATATGTTTTAAAATATCAAATTAAACTTTTAATAATTTTGTTATTTAAAGTAGCATATTTTTTTTTTAGTCAAAAAAATATTTTTTTTTTTTTAAATTACCAAAATATTAGTATGAAGTTTTCACCGCTAAAAACATTTTTTTTTATAATTACTTTCTATTAGTTTAATTTTCAAACAATTATATTATTTAAATGAAAGTGAATATGTGTAGCTTTTTTTTAGAAGTGTAGTTACGTTAAAATATATCCAAGTAAAAAATAATTTAAAATTTATTCCAAAAGTTTAGTTTAGTTGGTAGAATTCTTTTTTTTTTTTTTCCTTTTTGATGATAATAGTTGATAGGATTCTTACTAGTATTAGACTATCTTACCTAAAAAAATAAAAATTGTAATGGTAGGTTTTTATCAAAAAAAAAATCCAAATTTTAAGTTTATTTTTTTTTTGTTTTCACTCACTATTTTATAGGAGTTTTTTTTTCACGTACTATATATAGTTTTTTTTTCTAAGGATAAGATAGAGCATTTTTTCTAACAAGATTTTATTTTAGAGTAGCTTATCCAAAACATAGGAAATATTTTTGACTATCGATAATTGAGAAACTCTTACTTAATCACAAACCCTTTACCAAAAAAAAAATTCACAAACCTAATATTTTTCATTTGGCCATATCTAACAAGACTCTAACACCACATACATTTAATAAAACATAAGTAACTCAAAGAGTATGGTTAAGCGGTTGAGTTCATCCTTCCTTACCTTAATTAAGTGTCGTGAGTTCGATACTCGCCTTGGGTACGGAGAAACTTTAAATTACTAAGCCAACTATCCTACCTTTTCAGGTGTTTCCAATCTTGAGAGAAGAATAATCACTGTGTTCAGCGGTGGACACCCTGATCTCGATAAAAAAAACATAAGGTGTCATATCTAATGACTTTTATCTTGTTTTATCTTTTTTTTTTATATATTTTATTTTTAATTTAAATCCTTCTCCACCCCTCTCTCCCTTTCAAAAATCCCAACCAAACATACTTTTAAAAAAAAATAGCTCGAATTTTTTAATTTATGAAAAATACTATCCGATGTCTTCGGGGCACTGGTTAACATAACAAATATAGTAATATGACATTAGAGTTTGTGCAATCAACTCCTCTAAAATCTAAAAAATGTTATTTTTAATTCAAAACTTTCTTTTTTTGGTTTTTAACCAATGTCCCGAGGGCACCGGTTAGCATGACCCTTAATTTATTTAGTTGATAATCTCTAGTTTCTAGTAAAAGGGTTCTAGTAGTCTAGAGCCAACAATAAATAAAGTTTGACAAAAAAAAATTATTTATGAATAAAATTTGGAGGTTTTTAAATTAATATTTTGGTTAAACTCATTAATTAATCACTTGAACATAATACCTTAATTAGCTGCATCATGCAGAAAACGGTCATGGCTTGGCTTAATTAGATTGGTCTCCCTAGAATGTAGTTGTACATCGATTTACAATCTACTACACCATGAAATATGACTTTACAATCTTTTTATTTTCTTGTCTTCCTATACTTACCAAGAGCTCCATGTACCCCAACATTTGGTTGGGACATCGTTAAACTCTTGAAGGTTGTCGTCGTTGTAAGGAATGAGATACTTGTTGGATAGTTGTAAGGCTTGAAATAGCTCCAGCTCCACATGCATGATAACTTCTCCACTAAAACTCTTCAGACATGCAACTATCCTTGGGAGTCCTGAATATTTATTGTGGACATTTAGCTATAGACGTTTGACATTTAGCAATGAATTTTGGATGTCACTAAAATCCAATTTTCTTGTAATGTAGCTAGAATTTCACGAAGTTGAATAAGTGGACATATCAAGGATCAAATTCCAATCCTGCACATTACTTTTTATAATATTCTATCAACTGAACTAAACTGTTAAAAAAAATTCAAATCTTACCTCAAAAAATACTAAACACATAAATTATTTATAAACTGATCACACTTGTTCTAGTGTGGCACGTCTTGTGCTTACTTATGTATTTATATTTCAATTACTAATAATATTGTTTTTTTAAGGCAATTATTTAGTAGTATGTTTTGTTCAAGTATATATTTAAATTATTAAGAAATGACATTTGTTATAGTTTTACTTCTATTTTATCAATGGCATAAAATAAGTTTGTTTCTTCAAAAAAAAAAAGATATTTCTGGTGTTTTATACTCATATTCTATACGTAATGTTTTACTTTAATATATTCACTTATGCAACTATGTTTTAAATAGTGTGAATGAATATTGTGTAATTTTTTGTTATTATTGTTTTATTATTTAAAAATATATATTTGATAAATAAAAAAAGGGTCTAATTTAGTTGAGTTCCTGTTAGATCAATTGAACATTAAACTAGAAACTCATCGATTCAATGAATAATCTATTAGCTTGGTTCCAAGTATGAAGAGAGCATTCAAATAAGATATGTACACTTATTTTCTGTTCAAAAGAAAAAATGCAGAATGACTTATCTAAGGTTCACTTATTCATCAATTTGAACTCATTCATACTAAACTCAAGAATAAAGACATCCATAACTTGGAGTATATATATATATATCGATATCGCCTCAAACACATTCTTGCATGTTCATTCATCTCCCATTACCAACTTGGAGAAGGAGTGTATGACTAGTAAAGAGCAGCCAACTCTCGGATGTGGGTTGCCATTGATTTAATTTGATTAGTACATATAAGACATAACTTATTGTATTTAAACCCATCCAATTTGATATTTTTTAAAGCAGAAATACAGTGCAAAGGAATCACGTGACAATTCATAACATCCCAACTAGGTTGGCACCTTATAGTTATCACCTATCATTTGCAACACTCTAAAATTATTATTAATATAACAAAAATGATTACATAGTTTCGGACAACTAAACCAAATCCAAATTAATACAATCAATGACTCTTCAAAAGCGTGAAGAACAACTAAACAATACAAGGAAATAAAAACCCCTAATTAATTTGATGCATTTCACCATATGAAGCAGTTGGATTGTAGTCCTTATAAAGAAGAGGATGGAATTTTCCATCCCATTGAGTTGTGTCATGGATGCTTCTTCTTTTCTTCTTAGTTGCATCAACTTGAGCTTGGCGAAAGAAGTACTTTTGAGCATGACTAGCCACTTGCTTTGATGTTTTTGTAACAATGTGTTTTGAAATTGCTTTCCATTTTCCCTGACCATAATTCTTGAGCCCTTGAAGAAATAACCTATATAAAAAAACAAGAGGGGAAATCAAAATTTAAGGGTATAAAAAATATAAATATTGTTTTATCTGAATTAATGCAACACAATTTAATTGGATTTTTTATAGTTTATGATTACGACCAAAATCAAAATTCTCTTCCTGAACAAAATAAACATGTCAAATATCCATAGAAATAAAGTTATAAGGAAAATTTCTAAGAAAATAAAAATTATAAATGATATATATATATGAGAAAAAAATTATAATTCACTTTTAAAAGTTAATAAATGGTCTACGAGGGTTCGAACTTTGATCCTTACATGTTTTACATAAAAAGTCCCTATCAACTGAGTTAGACTCGCCTTATGTATTTCTATCTCTATTATAGGGTAGAATTGGTGTATAGGTATACAAACATATGTTCCTTAAAGAAGTTAAATAGCTTTAGTAAATATGTAAAATAAGAGTTAATTATAATTTCTCAAATAAATATATATACCTATGTTCTTCAAGATTCCAATGCTCCACTTTCTTCTTTAAATTATGTGTAGGGACGTGGACATAGTTGTGATCCTCAACTGAACTTTTGTCTTTAAATGTGAGATTATTTGACAAAAGTGGAGATCGAATGCGAGCGATATTGGCATCATTAAACAATTGTTGGTAAATTTCTTTCTGTTCTTCATGTGATTCTGTAGAAACAAGAGCTACCAATTTATTTGAGAAACATTCCACAAAAGCATCCGATGATAATTGATCCATTCTTAAAAGTCTTGTACGTAAAGAGGTTTCACTTATTATCACTATATTTACTCAAGTTCTCTAAATTAATGCTTCTCTTAATATTACTATATATAGTTATTCAAGCTCTCTAAATAAAGTGTCATGTAAGATATTTTTCTAAAAAATTGATAATGTAAGTTGATAGATAGTCGCGACTATATTTTAAATCATATGAGACGTCTCGTATGTTTTAAAATATGAAATAAAAAATAATTTAAAATTTATTTCATGAGTTTAGTTTTTTTGGTAGGATTCTTTTTTTTTTTTTTTCCTTTTTGACGATAATAGTTGGTAGGATTCTTACTAGTATAGACTATCTTACTAAAAAAATCAAATTCTAATGGTGGGTTTTTATCAAAAAAAAAAAATCCTAATTGTAAATTTTTTTTTGTTTTCACTCACTATTTTATAGGATTTTTTTTTCACGTATTAGTTGTAGTTTTTTTTCTAAGGATAAGATAGAGCATTTTCTCTAACAAAATTTTATTTTAGACTAGCTTATCCAAAACATAGAAAATATTTTTGACTACGATAATTGCAAAACTCTTACTTAATCACAAACCCTTTACTAAAAAAAATCACAAACCTAATATTTGGCATTTGGCCATATCTAATAAGAATCTAACACCACATACATTTAATAAAACATAAGTAACCCAAAATGTGTGGTTGAGCAGTTGGGGCTCATCTTCCTTTAACTAAGGGTCGTGAGTTTGATCCTCGCCTTGGTACAGAGCAAATTTAAATTACTGGGCCAGTTATCCCACCCTTTAAGATGTCTCCAATCTAGCGAGGAGAATAGTCACTACATTCGACGGTGGACACCTTCATCTTAATAAAAAAGAAAAAAACGTAAGGTGTCATATCTAATGACTTTTATCATGTTTTGTCTTACTTTTTTTATATATATTTTTTAAAGTTAAATCCTTTTCCACCCCTTTCTCCCTTTCAAAAATCCCAACCAAACACTCTTTTGAAAAAAATAGCTAGAATTTTTTAATTAATTTATGAAAAATGCTAACCGGTGTCCTTGAGTCACTGGTTAAGATAACAAATATAGTATTATGATATTGGAGTTTGTGCAGTCAACTTCTCTAAAGTCTAAAAAATGTTAATTTTAATTCAAAACTTTTTTTTTATTTCTTTAACCAATGTCCCGGGGGCACCGGTTAGCATGACCCTTAATTTATTTAGTTGATATTTTCTAGTTCCTAGTAAAAGGGCTCTAGTAGTCTAGAGCGAGCAATAAATAAAGTTTGACAAAAAAAATTATTTATGAATAAAATTCGGAGTTTTTTAAATTAATGTTTTGGTTAAACTCATTAATTAATCACTTGAACGTAATACCTTAATTAGCTGCACCATGGAGAAAACGGTCATGGCTTGACTTAATTAGATTGGTCTCCCTAGAATGTAGTTGTACACCGATTTACAATCTACTACACCATGAAATATGACTATACAATCTTTTTATTTTCTTGTTTTCCTATACTTACCAAGAGCTCTATGTACCCCAAGGTTTGGTTGGGACATCATTAAACTCTTGAAGGTTGCCGTCATTGTAAGGAATGAGATACTTGCTGGATAGATGTAAAGCTTGAAATAGCTCCAGCTCCACATGCATGATAACTTCTCTACTAAATTAAAACTCTTCAGACATGCTACTATCGTTTGGTATCCTGAATATTTATTGTGGACATTTAGCTACAGATGTTTGATATTTAGTGATGAATTTCGGGTGTCACTAAAAGCCAATTTTCTTGTATTGTAGCTAGAATTTCACCTTTTGAAGGTGAATAAATGGACATATCAGGGATCGAACTCCAATCCCCTGTACATTACATTTTATCAAATTCTGTCAATTGAACTAAAACAATACGAAACACATAAATTATTTATAAACTGGTCATATTTGTTCTGGTGTGGCACGTCTTGTGCTAATTTATGTATTTATATTTCAATTACTAATAATATTGTTTTTTTAAGGCAATTATTTAGTAGTATTGTTTTGTTAAAGTATATATTTAAATTATTAAGAAATTACATTTGTTATATTGTTACTTCTATACAACAATGGCATAAAATAAGTTTGTTTCTTAAAAAAAAAAACAAATATTCACTTGGTGTTTTATACTCATATTCTATCCGTAATGTTTTACTTTTATATATTCACTTATGCCACTATGTTTTTAATAGTGTGAATGAATATTGTGTAATTTTTTGTTATTATTATTTTATAGATTATTTTAGTTGAGTTCTGGTTTGATCAATTGAACTTTAAACTAAAAATTCACCGATTCAATGAATAATCCATTATGAGTAGCTTGGTTCTAAGTATGAAGAGATCATTCAAATAAGATATGCACACTTATTTTCTGTTAAAAAAAATGCACAATTGCCTTAAACTCATTCTTCCATGCACATCTCCCATTACCAACATGGAGAAGGAATGTATGACTAGTAAAGAGCAACCAACTCTCGGATATATATGGAATAAAAAACCACCTTGCTTAGGAAATAAGACTTGTGATTACAAACAAGAACATACACAAATGGCTTACCATGAATTTAATTTGATTAGTACATATAAGACATAATTTATTGTATTTAAACTCTTCCAATTTCATATTTTTAAAAGCAAGTGCAAAGGCATCACGTGACAATCCATAACATCCCAACTAGGTTGGCACCTTATAGTTATCATTTATCATTTGCAGCATTATAAAATTATTATTAATATAATAAAAACGAATACATAGTTTGAGATGACTAAACCAAATTAATCCAAATTCAAACAATCAATGACTCTCAAAAGCATAAAGAACAATTAAACAATACAAGGAAATAAAAACCCCTAATTAATTTGATGTATTTCACCATATGTAACAGTTGGATTGTAGTCCTTATAAAGAAGAGGATGAAATTTTCCATCCCATTGAGTTGTGTCATGGATGTTTGGTTTGGGACATCGTTAAACTCTTGAAGGTTGCCGTCGTTGTAAGGAATGAGATACTTGCTGGATACTTGTAAAGCTTGAAATAGCTCCAGCTCCACATGCATGATAACTTCTCTACTAAATTAAAACTCTTCAGACATGCTACTATCGTTTGGGGTCCAGAATATTTATTGCGGACATTTAGCTACAGACGTTTGATATATAGTGATGAATTTTGGGAGTCACTAAAAGCCAATTTTCTTTTAACGGAGTTAGAATTTCACCTTTTAAAGTTGAATAAGTGGACATATCAGGGATCGAACTCCGATTCCTACACATTACATTTTATCAAATTCTATCAACTGAGCTAAACTCCTGAGAAGAATTTAACTCTCACCTCAAAAAATACTAAACACATAAATTATTTATAAACTGGGTCACACTTGTTCTGGAATGGCACGTCTTGTGCTAATTTATGTATTTATATATGAATTACTAATAAAAAATTTTAAGCCAATTATTTAGTAGTATTGTTTTGTTCAAGTATATATTTAAAATATTAAGAAATGACATTAGTTATAGTGTTACTTCTATTTTATCAATGGCATAAAATAAGTTTGTTTCTTCAAAAAAAAAAGATATTCATTCTGGTGTTTTAAAAATATATATTTGATATAAAACGGTACAATTTAGTTGAGTTCCGGTTTGATCAATTGAACTTTAAACTAGAAGCTCGCCGATTCAATGAATAATCCATTATGATTAACTTGGTTTTAAGTATGAAGAGATCATTCAAATAAGATATGTAGAATTATTTTCTGTTCAAAAAAAAAAGCACAATTACTTGTTTAGGGCTCACTTATTCATCAATTTGAACTTATTCATACTAAACTCAAGAATAAAGATATCCATGTACCAAAAAAAAAGAATAAAGATATCCATAACTTGAAGTATATATATATATATATATATATATATATATATATATATATATATATATATATATATATATATATATATATATATATGGAATTGCTAACTTCGACCTGGGACAAAGATAAGCATTGAATGACCCACATATAATTACTTAATACACCCCCCCCCATTATTTTCGTGCACCCCCCAGCTACTCATTAAACCCCCATGCACCCCATTATAATTACACATGGGTCATACATGCTAACTTCGACTCACATGGTTAAAGTTAGCAGTCCCATATATATATATATATATATATATATATATATATATATATATATATATATATATATATATATATACCTCAAAATCATTCTTGCATGTACATCTCCAATTACCAAAGTGTTTGACTAGTAAAGAGAAACCAACTCTCGGATGTGGGAAAAAAGCCCTTCTTGCCTAGGAAGTAAGACTTTTAATTACAAACAAGAACACGCACAAATGGCTTGACATAGATTTACCAGCTTCTACTCCACATAGTTAGTCCTTTCAGCTTCTATTTATTAAAAATCTGACAGTTCTTTGATCTTTTGCACCAACTATAGAACATAGATACATTACAAGTTAGCGATTTGTAAAAATAATTAATAATTAATATAATGACAGTTATCGAACATTCTCAACCACGTGAGCTATGTTGTATTGATGCTCTAATGGAGAACTAGAATTCTACTCCTCAAATGATGGTGAATTAGGACTTGCTTCCTTCTCCTTTGAATGCTTTTCTTCAGACAAAATATCATTCGCATAAGGAGTATCACTTGCACGATTTTCCAAAGATAGATTGTGATTTTCATCAGCAACAGCCAATTTCTTTAGTTTCATACATATGTACTTCTCATTTTGTGTTGCTTTTTCCTTATCAGTTGAACGGGATGAACGGGAATCCAATGGCAGAAAGCATTCATCACTCTCATTGAAACCTGATTTCATACTTGAGTGGGTAAAATGATGCTCCTCCAACTATCTTTCTGGCATTTTAACTGTCTTTGCTTTCTAAGAAAGATCATGACATGGAAGACATCGGGGTACAGTTGGTTGATTTGTATTCTGTGGAACAGAATTGGCAGGGGCAATAGCCAAGGGTTTCAGTAAGGCAATCAGTCAGCTCGTTTGTCCATGGTTGAGTTCAAACCAGAATTTGTTATGATAATAGTAGTTATCTTATCAGCAATTACATGTTTAAATATATCTTCCGACTGTGGCCGACACTGAAACTGAACTCGGGTTTGCACCTTGAACATTAAAATCAGAAGCATATACACACAAGTTCCTTTTCATGAATAATAATTCATAATCGTCTTAAATAGTACTACTATATCAATTATACTAAGCAAGAAAAAGAAAGTTTTACCTAAGCCGGAAACTGTGTCACCTGTGAACCGTCAGCACTCCATACATTGCTGTCTATAAACATTCTCCCTGTACCAGCCCCTCAAAAATTCCATGAAGCGTCCGGTCACTATAGTTAAACAAGAAAAGAGGCATCCCAGGTTTGATATACTTCACATACGAGAAATGTGCAGCAGGTAAGCCTATTGAAACAGATAAAAATTCCTTGAGTTAGAGTTCACAACCCTCACCAAAATGCCTAGTAAAAAGTGAAAACTCGTTACCAGATACCAATACTGATAAAAACAAAATGCAAGCATCATGTAATCATGTTAAGGTAGAGATCTAACTTTACAAGTGTAGCCATGTTATTTAGAGTAAATAACACTAACACGGTCGATTTCAATATGATTTGTAATGTAAGTGTTCTTAGATTCATACTAACAAAAACCACACATGCTATTAAATCAAAAGAAACACAATCACATAAAAATGATTTACCAAATAGTTGTTTGATTAAACATTCTTTCATGGTAGCATTCTTGCACCCAAATATGACACCACCAAGCTGTTCCTCAGTCAGATTTCTTCCAAATACCGATTGATATTGACTAGGAGAGTAAACTTGAATCCAACTTGAAGAAAAAACTTGTTGTGTCTTCTTACAATTCTCCATCCTAGCATAAGAAGAAAAGGGTTAGTATTTCATTGACACAATCAATGGCAAAAACTGAAATCACAAACAAACCTAACTAATCAAAATTCTGATTATGGTTCATAAAAATCAGAAAATAAAAATCTGAGCTTAGCTTAACAAATATAACTTTCTTGATGAAGCATGTACACAAAAAGGACATGGACACGACACGGACACATCGACGCGGATAAAAGTTTGAGAAAATGATATAATTCAACTTAATCTAAGTGTCGGTGTTCATGTCTGACACCGGGACAAGCCTAATCCGAGGAGTGTCCATGCTTCATAATTCTTCCTATCTGAAAACACTCTACTTAGCTAGTTAGCTAGAAAATGGCAATGCTGCTATAAAAACCTAAAATCAATCACTTTTTTAAAACATAAAATCAATCATTTTGCAAGAACAGAAAATATTATCATGACCACATTTCCAAGAGAAACAATAAACACTATAACAAGCACTCAATGATAAACAGCCAACAGGTACTAAGTTAGAAGTTTGAAACAGAAGAGAAAATAAGATGAAGATGAAAAAATAAAGTAAACATCAAAGTTTGAAACTTTATTCAAAAGGGTTTAGATTAATAGCCTAAAATCTTTGAAATCACATGCAAATTTCAAAACTTAATGGAAAAAGTTCATTTTTTTTGCTTATGATATATCATGAACAGTAACAAGTACTACTAAGTTGGAAGTATGAAGCAGAACCAAAAAATAAGATGAAGATGAAAAAGTATCAAAGTTTGAAACTTTATTAAAAAGGATTTAGATTAATAGCCTAAAATGTATGAAATGACATGCAAATTTCAAAACTTAACGGAAAAAGTTCATTTTTTGCTTATGATGATGAACGGTGTTTTGGGTTCATACCTTATATATAGAGTGTGAAATGTGAAAAGCTGAACCAAACAAAACCGCAAAAGATAACTTAACTCTATCAATTAACATCAACAAACCCATTATCCGTTTTAACTTAGCAAACTCAACTAAACCTAAGCCTAAAATAAGTTGGTAATATGTGACTATGAGGTAGAACTATGTTGTTAATGTTAAAAGTAAGTTTAGGATTTATGCAATTCATGTAAAGATATTAGACTTAAACATCATTTTAGTCCTTGTATGTATGCGAAATTTTGGTTTTAGTCCTTGTATCAAATTTTGTTCAAAATAAGTCATTGAATCAACCAAATTTTTTAATTTTAGTCCCTAAAGCGAAAATCTGCAGGAAAATTCGCAAGTTTCCTGCAGATTTTCCTACGAATTTTCCTGCGGATTTTCGCTTTAAGGACTAAAATAAAAAACATTGGTTGATTCAAGGACTTATTTTAAACAAAATTCGATACAGGGACTAAAATCAAAATTTCGTGTATATACAAGGACTAACATGATGTTTAAGCCAATATATTATATCATGTAAAGGTAAAATTAATAATATATATAGTCTTACTTTTGTCTAACGATAAACCAAACCAAACGAATCAAATCTAACAGTATCACGGATTAAAAGACTTATATACTCATAATTGTGAACCCCGTTGTTATAGGGGGGTTTAAATTATGCTCAAAGAGGAAAAATGTGAGTGTTTTACATGGCTTTGGGTTTCCCTGTACTCATGAGAAGTAAGATAGGCAAGAGCATCACACAATATAAATGTCTGAAAATACATTTGAGATGGGGTAAAATGTCATTTGTATAGTTCCACAAAAATGTAGTGCTATATACAAAGTGATGTCTATAATTTATGAATAAATAAAAATAAAAACATTCATTTTCCTAAATTAGAATTAATTTGGTTTACAATTAGTACAACAAATGATTTTGGTCATAGACTCAACAAATGATTTTATGTTTGGCATTTTTGACGGTATGTTTGACATATTGTCAAACTCAAATATATCTTTTTAATTGATAAATTTTTAATACATCTTTTTTTAAAAAATAGTTGTTTAAATATATATACATTAATCATAAAATTGACAATGGTGGAAAATTGCTGACTTGCGTCTCACAGTTTCAATCGCATGTTACTTTAACTTATTTGGTGTTCATTTAGATCTCAACCAAATATATTTACTCGCTATTATCGCTATTATTGAAATTAGTTGTCACCTGAAGCATGTGTTTCAAGCTTTTTTTTATTTGGGCGAAATTGATTGTCCTTACCTCCACCATATGTCATCAAAGAGTTGAGAGTTTTATCCTTTGTGATTGGTAAAAATTTGGCCATTTCCAATATTTCCTTCGCCCTTATTAACTCCAAATCACCCTATCCCCACTATACACCACCAGATTGTCAAGTGTTTTGCCCTCCATAACTCATTTCCTTCACCCATATCAATTGTAATTCTCTTTGCTCCATCATTTTACTTCTCATCAGTTCTACCTCGACAACTCTTGCATTTCATCAATTTTGCCTCAACATATAATTTTTCCCCATTTGTCAAAGATGTATCGATCACAAAGAAGGTAATGTTAATATTTAATAATATACACTATTAGTAGTTCAAATTGTCAATTAAGTTTTACGACATAATATGATTTGCTGCATCAACTGTGTAAGGTAGTTCTACATATCAAACGTTTGATTTAAATCAACGGTCGAAATTGTTGAATAACGTTAAATTCTATGTGTTGATTTGGATTGTTTGATTTCAAATCAACAGTCGTAATTAGTTATCACCTGAAACTTTGTGATTGTGTTACAGTAGGAAAACTTCATCCGTTTTACTACCTAGTTAGCTAGATCTAATGCTAAGCTAACTCAGATATTATTTATTTTTTTTACAAAGCTAACTCAGATATTATTAACACTTCAATTTCCATAAATAAGATACAATAATTCAAAGTTCAACTACAACATAAATAAAATCTAGTTTTTTTTATAAGATTTTATTTTTTCGTCAAAATTTTGACAAAAAATAAAATTTAGTTATATATTATTTATCTTACATAATTTTATTGCGATAAAAAAGATCGCATAAATATTTGATATGTTGAGTCTAATGGATTGAATCAAAATGGTTCATTCCTATTGGTCTTTCAAACACACTTTTATTTTTTTTGAGGAAATCATTCAAACACACATAGTTTTTGTATGATTTAATAAATAAATAAATAAAAAATAAAAATAAAACCGCTCCCTCCTTTTCCTTGTACTTCTGCTTTCTTCTTCTTCTTCTTCTTCTTCTTCTTCACTGTTGGTGTTACCTTTTCATTCTCCGTTCTCTCTCCCTCTCTCTCTGGTTTCATTCTTCAGTAGTTCAGTTCATCACTCAGCTTTTCACATTTCTCATTCTATAAGGTATGAACTATGAACCCAAAACACTGTTCATGATCATAAGCAAAATAAAAATGAACTTTTTCTTTTAAGTTTTGAAATTTGCATGTGATTTCAAATATTTTAGGCTATTAATCTAAACCCTTTTGAATAAAGTTTGAAACTTTGATTTTTACTTTACTTTTTCATCTTATGTTTTTTTCTCTTCTGTTTTTGTAAAATGATTCCTTGTACGTTTTTATAGTTGCATTGCCATTTTGGGTAAAATTTCTTGTTTTTTCTTTTATAGCTCATTAAGATAATGTGTGTTTGCAATTGTATTTCTTCTTTTCATTCTGTGTTCATCTTTCAAAGAAACATCTTTGTTAACCAAACCCATATTTTCATTTTTCGATTTAGATGAAGCGTAATCGGAATAATAATAAGTTAGGTTTGTTTGTGATTGCAGATTTTGCCATAGATTATCAATGAAATGCTAACATTTTTGTTGTTGTTATGTCAGGATGCTGAATAGGAAGAAAACGCCGATTTCTTCTTTAAGCGGGAATCAACTTTATTTGCTTAGTCCTAATGTATCATTCGGAAGAAATTTGACGAAGGATCAGCTTGGTGGTGTCATATTTGGCTGCACGAATTCTACCATCGGAGAATGTTTAACTAAACAACTATTTGGTAAATCATTTTTATGTGATTGTTTTTCTTTTGATTAATAGGACGTGTGGTTTTTGTTAATTGTTAGTATGAATCTAAGAAAGAACACTTATATTATTCAAAGCATTTTGAAATCAACTGTGTTATTTATTCTATATAACATCGAAACAATTGTAAAGTTAGATCTTTACCTGAACATGGTTACATCATGCTTGCATTTTGTTCATTGTTGGTTACAAGTTTTCACTTTTTAGGCATTTTGGTTAAGGGTTGTGTTGTGAACTATAGCTCATGGAACTTTTACTTGTTTCAATAGGCTTACCTGCTAAACATTTCTCTTATGTGAAGAACATCCGAAAGGGGTTGCCTTTGTTCCTGTTCAACTATACTGACAGGAAGCTTCATGGAATATTTGAGGCGGCCAGTGAAGGGAGGATGAATTTAGATCCTTATGGATGGACTTCTGACGGTTTGGAAAAAACACAGTTTCCGGCCCAGGTAAAACTCTCTTGTTGACAACTATGGATTATTATTCATTATTCATGAAAATGAACTAATGTGTATATGCTTTTGTTTTTTAATGTTCAGGGTGCGAACCCGACTTCAATTGCATTGCCGGCCACTAACTGAAGATAAATTTAAACCTGTTATTGCGGAGAACTACTATACGCTTAACCACTTCTGGTTTGAGCTCGATCATGGACAAACAAATCAACTGATTGCCATGCTTAAACCCCTGGCAATTACCCCTGCTATTTCTGCCCCTGCTAATTTTGTTCCACTGAATACCAATCGAGCAACCGTTTCACAAGGTCATGCATGGCATGATCCTTCTTGGAAGTCCAAAACTTTTAAAACGCCTCAATCAGAGTTATATGAGCACCATTCTACCCGGTCAAGTATGATATATGGTTCCAATGACAGTGATTTGCTAGACGAATGCTTTCAGCCTTTAGATTCCTATTCTACTGATAAGGAGGAGGCAGCACAGAGTGAGAAAGACCTCATATTGCTGAAATTAAAGGGATTGACTGCTGCACATGAAAATCAGAATGTAACTGATGCGGATTATGCGGATGAGAATTGGTCTGAAGGACAGCATTCAGAGGAGAAGGAGGAGAATTACAGTTCTCCATCAGAGCACGAATACAACATAGCTCAGGTGGTTGAGAATGTTTGATAACTGTCGTTATATGTAATATATTGATTTTTTACAAACAACTAACTTGTAAAGTATCTATATTCTACAGTTGGTGCAAGAGATCCAAGAACTTAAAGATTTTAGTAAAACTGAAGCCGAAAGGAGTAACTACATGGAGCTGAAGCTGGTAAAACTGAAGTGCACTTCATAAATTTAATCGAACTTGTTTTATATGTTTCATATTATCCGTGAATATGCCTTTTCTCATATCACTATTGGCTTGGTTTTTGTTTCCGTTCAGAAAGAGGCAGAATTTCAAATTCAGCTTCTAAAAGACCGTTGTGCACTGTTGGAATCTACATGTGATACTCCTCCAACACATGTTGAGGAGACTGTGATCAATCCAACCGCTGAGCTGCATCTAGATCCCAAGGATTCATTTTTCATAATTGGCGGCTCTGATGGAGAGTCATCCTTGGCAGATTTGGATATGTACTGCTCTTCCCAGAATGTTATTAAGTCTCTCAAGCCTATGAATTGTCTTCGGTCCTTTGCTTCAGTTGTAGAGTTTATCGGTGAGATATATGTTTTTGGTGGTAAAAATGACTGTTCTTGGTTTGACTCAGGTATGATATCTTACTCTGGCTTTCAAATTGTCATTTTTTACAATGAGATGAAATTTTGTTAACGATTTTTGTCTATGTCGTAGTTGAGTCGTACAATCCAATTTCTGACAACTGGACTTTGTGTCCCTCTCTGAACCAAGAGAAAGGTAACTTGTCTGGTGCTGCTTTGGACGGAAAAATATTTGCTGTTGGAGGTGGCAACGGTGTTGAGTGTTTTTCGGAAGTTGAGATGCTCGATTTCGATATTGGGCGGTGGATCCCCGCACGTTCAATGCATGACAAGGTAAAGTGAATCTTTCAAAAAGTAAATGTTCATTGCTTGATTGAGATCCGAGAGGTATAATTACGGTCCGGATAACCAAAAACAAAGGGAGAGTTTATGTGATTTTTTAGGCGTAAGCTTAACATGACACCTGGATTAATTGTATTACATGCTGATTTTCATTTACATAGTACTTCCTCTGTTTTTATTTTTATATTTTTCACAAGACATGAAATGTAGATAAGGTCTAGGATGTATTGTAAACTAACAGCTCTTCATAATAGATGTATGTTCTTGAGTTCTTCTCAGTCACATTATAATCATTTGGATAATTTCTTTGAAAAGCATACAAAATTGTTGACGTTATTGCTTTATGCTCTTCATATTTCCAGAGATTCGCTCTTGCTGCAGTGGAACTCAATGGTGCAATTTACGCTACTGGTGAATATGATGGAAATTGCTATTTAAAGTAAGATTTATAACTTGATTTCCGTTCATTAGGATATGTCTTACAATGTTGATCCTCTATTTTTTTTCCTGGCTTGATTTTCCACTACGTCACTACTCACTACTTATTTTGAGAGATTTCCGTTCAATTGATTCGTATATGTTGTTAAAAAAGTTATCATGTAAACATGGTTTATCTAAAAATGATTTTATTTCTTACTTTTATATACTTAGATGTATTTTATTTATTTATATTTGTTCTAATATGAGTGAATTTTCAACATAATTGCAGTTCTGCGGAAAGATTTGATCCTAGGGAACATGCTTGGTCCAAAATAGCAAACATGAATACAAGACGGAGTTGTCATTCGTTAGTTGTTCTAAATGAAAAATTGTGAGTTCAACATCATTGCTTGCTTCTTCTTTATTGCCTTTAATTATCATTTCATTGATGTAGTAGTAATGAGGAATTGCATAAGTGTCCTTGGAGTGTTTTACAATATGTACATGGTAGTCCTTGAGGTTTTTGGTGCCCTGTGTGAATCAACAATTTGGGCCCTATTTTGAAATGATGGTGACTTAGATTTATCTTTTCTAGGGTTTCTATTTTATTTTATAGTGAATCAATTTTAGGTTGGGAGTTTTGACATGAAATAATTATTTTCATATCAACTATGATTTTTTATTAGATATATGCATGTGGGCCTGGTGCAGTCGCTCCTCCCGAACGCCCTCTAGACCACCCTTGTGTTTAGCACTATACTCTAAGTATATCTTTGTATTATTAATATGAAAATCTATATATGCGGCTGGATTCGGTTTAAAAAATGTCTGAAATCTGATTCGAGAGGTTTTCATCAAAGATCTAATAAAAATTGATTTAGTGCGGTTAAATTGGGTTGTGGTTTTTATCCAATGTAAGACTCTCAACAATAGATATTAACATGGTAAACTTGTATGCAGGTAAAAAGTATTGTTACTTCTAGCTAGAGACTTAACTTTCCTCTTCTGTAATGTTCTGTTATTGGTTGAAACATGCTTCACTTAAACGTTCATACCCCGCATAGGTATGCGTTAGGTGGCTATGATGGAGACACAATGGTTTCAAGTGTTGAAGTCTTTGAACCTCGTCTCGGGACATGGATGTTGGACACAACATCAATGAATCATCCTAGAGGGTATTTGGCTGCTGCAGTTGTCAAAGATTCCATCTATGTGATCGGTGGTGTTAATGATTGTGAGGCTATTGTAGATACCGTAAGTAAATCTATTAACATTAGTCTTTTGCCTTTGGTGATACATGCGTTTGATCTGCTAAAAAACAAAAAACAAAACAAAACAACTTTAGTTCTACTGTGTTTGATTTTAAAATTGTTCCTAAGGTACAATTGTCCTTCAAACATCGTACAAAAACAACAAATTGTTTAATACCTTAAAAGTTTGTGCTGTTATGTCGTATGTTGTCCTGTCCTGTTTTTATATTTTGCATATCAGACGAACCATTAATATTAGTCTCACATTCATATTTTATACTTGTATATATGCACACAGGTTGAAAGTTATAAGGAAGGTCAAGGATGGAAGGAAATCTATACATCATCAAATGTGAAGAGGTGTTTCATGTCAGCCATTGCCTGCAGTCATTAATACAGAATATTGTTCCATGATCACAGAAATGCTCTTCACCATGCCATTGCTTTTGTAAAGTGTAGAATCAAGATTCAAGATATTTTTGCATGAATCTGAATGCTTAGTAGAGCAACTGCTACTTTTGTTAAGTGTAGTATTAGTTAATGTTTTTCAATAGATATATCTATATGCATATGTAGGCCAAATCTGCTTTGATGATTGATTTTATTCTCAGATGCTAGCATTCCTCTATACAAAATATACATAATCCTAAATATTAGATAAAGAAAATTGAAGTAAATGACAAGGCACAAATGTTACTAATACAATGCTATGTTATGATTTATCTCATTCTCACCTCATTTGTAAGACTCTTAAATTCAATGAGTGTTAGAGAGTATATTTCTAACAGTCCTGTAAGTCCAGATATGTTCTTCTAAATGTCCTCCACCAAATTGAGGAGCAGATCACCCAGCCGTGTATTTAATTAATTAATATTCTGTACAACAGAACTCAAGCCTAGTTTGGATTAACTGATGGGAGACGTTAGACAGAGCTTCTGAGAGACCTTATAAATATGAAGAATAGGAAGCCGCGGGGGATTTTGAATACATGTTATACCATACGCTTTCATGGGGAAACTAGTTGAGAGAGCTTTTGAAAAAGTTGAGTTACGGAAGCCAGAATTTATTTTATATCTAGAAGACTCTGCGATTTTATGATCATTTCAAATTTTCTTTGGTTATAACTTATGAGTGATTATTGAAAAGTTTATTCAGTTTATTTTCACTTAGACATGTTTAATATACTTAGGCTACCTTAGAAATAATGTTGAATATATGTTCATAGGCTACCTCAGAAAGTCAGAAAATTATTTTGTTGTTTATCTGCTCATCTTTTAGATATTAGTTATACAAATTAGTTCTATTTAGCTGTAAAGGCAAATGTATACAAAAAATATGAAACATTTTTAGATGAATTTTGCTTGCAAATGCAAAGTACTCGCTCTGTTCCTTTGTAACTGTCGTTTTGCTAGAAAAAATTTATTCATGTTCGTTTTTCATTTTTAAAGTTCAATGCAATATTAACTATTATTTTGTCAGAGAAATGGGTTGAATCAAAAATCTTAAAGAAAGTATATAGAAAACAAGTACCTATACATACCTTATCCTGCTCTAGTTCCTTGAGATTGTTATCTCTAGCTCTTTGCTTTTCTTCTTTTCTCAATGCTAAATTCCTGATGATAGGACATTTTGAGTGCTTAAGTAAATACTTTCTTTACAGAAAAACAGAAAAGAAGCAACTAGTAAATATTAAGATAAAGTATATCAATCTCATTGTTTTAATTATTATTTTTTTAATTATTTCGCGTTTTAATTATTTTTTTCAACTATTTTGTGCTTTAATTTTTTTTTAATAATTATTGCATATAAGAATTATTGAAAATTATTTTGCGTTTAAATTATTTTTTTTAATAATTATTGCATATAAGAATTATTGAAAATGAGAACTAATTGTGAAAATTCTATGAGAAGAGGAGCATTGAGAAACGGACATGTGTACATGAGACTTTGAAAAAAGGCTCTCAAATAATATAAATATAGATATAGATATAAATATAGATTAATCTATGTTTGTAAGTTTCTTTAGAACTCTATGTTTGTACAACTTTGAGTTGGTTCATGAACATGTATAATATGCATAATGGTGTTATTTAGAGATCATCTTGGTACTTTTTTAGGCACATTTTCAACTAATATTGGTGCTGCAACTTCTCTTTATGCTGAAATTTGTGCTGCTATTTATGCTATTGGATTTGCACATGTTAGAGGATGGACAAATCTTTGGCTTGAATGTGACTCCCTTCTCTTAGTCCAAGCCTTTTACAAATTATGTGAAGTCGGTTCATTGGAAGCTCAAGGTTAAATGAAAAAATTGTCTACATATTATTAAGAATTTTCGATTTAAGTTTTCTCATATTTATAGAGAAGAAAATACTTGTGCAGATAGATTAGCTAATGCAGGTTTTTTGTTGATGGATTAGTTTGACGGGATCAATTATCAAGTTGCTCTAGAGAGAGTTTCTTTAGAGATGGGGTTGGTTTGTCTAATTATCGATTTTACTAATCTTGTTTCGGTGGGTTTGGTTTATACCCTCACCTTTCCTTTTAATTTTAATTTTAATAATACTTTTGGTGAGCTAGCAGATGAGTGGTAGTGCATTAGAGTGCCAATATAGTTGAAATGTCGATGAATCACGATGATGCCATACTTTCCAATTTTGCCAAAAAAAAGTCCCCACATTTTTAATATTTTTAAGTTTTGGTACCCTTATTTTAAAAAGAGTTAAATATATTTTTAGTCCCCATAAATATACCAAATTTTAGTTTTAGTCCCTCTAAAATTTTTCTTCGACTTTTAGTCCCTATAAAATTTTTATATTCACTTTTGGTCCCTTCTTCTAAGTAAACTCATATGTAAAATTCATATTTTTGAATAAAATTTTGCAGAAAAATTTATAACATTATAATAATCTCTCTCAAAAAAAATTAGAATTTTTTAATAAAACAGGAATTAATTATGAATTTTTATGCTTTTTGTGGTTAAAAATTCATATTAAATTCATTTTTTTGTTAAAATAATCCAATATTTTTGGAAGAGATTTTCATAACATTTTACACAATTTTGAAAAATTTTATTAAAAAATACAAAGGCTATATCTGAGATGAATTAAAAATAGAAATTAAAAATGGTGATTGAAAATTTTATAGGGACTAAAAATTGAAGAAAAATTTTAAAGAGACTAAAACTAAAATTTAGTATACTTATGGGGACCAAAAACATATTTAACCCTTTTAAAAATCACTATTTTGGTCCTCCTATTTCAATTTTCTTTGAGTTTTAGTCCCCACTCTATTTATTTATTTATTTTTATTTTTTTTTTATAATCCCCCACTCTATTTATTTTAATTTCTATTAATTTAATTAAAAAATTCATAAAAGAAAAAAGGAAAGTAAATCCCTAATATTCATCATTCCATCACTATGAATGGCATGATTTTTACTTCATGCATCTTGTATTTCTCGAGGAAATCTTGATGTATTTTTCTTAACCAATAAAAATATCATCTTCTAGTTGTTTGATTTACCAGCCAAGGAAGAAACATTGGTTTTAACCATGCAGCAGTCATGATAATGTGACAAAAAAATATGCTGGAGAATCCTTTAAAAGTTTTCAAATTGAAAAATCCGTTTTTTTTTCTTAGCATCCACATAGCAATCCCAAGAATCATTATACAGTATAATTTCTACCGGCGTTTTTTCGCAGAATAAAACATCATACAAAACTTTAGTAATAACATCAACAAATATGTCAACTGTACAAGGCAAAGCACCGGATTCATCAACAACTTATCTAATGAGTCGATCCGCCATTATATAGAGTATGGTCAACAAATAAACAATAACGAATTACATAAGGCTTTCCCCACCAGTTCACCAAATCTACATAGTGTCACAGCTACGTATCTTAAACTCGAGACTGCTACAACCTTTCATCTCTGGCAGATATCTCAGCTAGTTGCGAGCAGCAAACTTCATCTTCACTAGAGTCTAAAACAAAGAGAAGTTCTGCATCCTAAACTGTTGCAGGTGTCTTCTTTGCATGCTTCTCATCTTCAACATCCTGAAAATTCCCGTAGCATGATAAATACAATATCTTAAAAATAATGCTGCCTAGCAAGTTGGTTTTTGGAGGGCTATAGTCTATGTTTTGATACATGGTTGATATTTTAAAATAATTGAAAGAAGAACATGATAAATGATCATATAATACTTCAATCACACTTAGATCATTTTAAAAACCATTTTATAGTATTCATAATTTAGAAAAGAAATGTGAGTCCTCTCCTTCCCTCCCATGCAAAAACCAACTTGCAACAACAAAGGTACTCAATCAACATTACACACTGTCCTAATAATCCTGATAAATCTTCTGCCTCTTTTCTGGGAGTACAATTGATCTCTAGATCTCGCCTTTTTTAATTTCCCTCTTTATAATATGTTATCTCAATTAGTGAAAAAAAAAATTCTCCCGTTAGT
The DNA here is from genome assembly GCA_951804385.1 of Trifolium dubium. NCBI lineage: Eukaryota > Viridiplantae > Streptophyta > Magnoliopsida > Fabales > Fabaceae > Trifolium > Trifolium dubium. The sequence goes on along the minus strand of OX638069.1, from coordinate 15,932,344 downwards.
TAGACATATAGCGAATAGAGCTTTTAAAACTTACATAATTATCATCTTACACACCAATTTTGTGAGGTTGAATTAGATTCAAATCCCTAAGATAGTAGTAGAGTCTATAAAACTCCGGCCACTATGAAGCCTGGCTACTGACACGGACACGACACGTTGACAAGGATAACTTTTTTGAGGAATGATATATTTCAACGTAATCGCAAGTGTCCGACACCGGGACACGCCTATTCCGAAAAGTGTCCGAGCTTCATAGTCCGGCCATTACAGGGTGTACAGCTATAAAGCTTAGACAACCTTACCTTATTAGATGATTTGGTAGGGCTAAGTTAGATCCAAAATCTAAAGATCGATTACAATTCTATTTGTTAATAACTAAATCAGTTTTCATAGGGAACATCCTACTTGGCTGCTCTCTAACAATATTAAGGCAACTAAAGAATGTTAGACCGACGAAAAATAAGGAACCCAAACCAAAGTGGATCCAAATAAAAAGTACTTACAGAATTTCCAATCTTGTCAAAATCATCATCAAAGCTACCCTCACCATCATCTGTAGATGTAAAAAGTGATCAATACACGTTGAATAAAAATGCAAGATCATAGCATTTGCAGATCATGACATACAGACAAGTCTTAGTTATAGTCATCAAAGGCAATGCCTGCCAAAAGATTTCAAAATCAAGTTAATTCTCTTTAAGCTTAAGGATGGTAAGCATTCACGCTTATGCACATACAAATACCTATACAATGTGCAGAATTTTAGTTACCGATCCTATAAAAAAAAATAAAAAAACACCATGGTAAACTGCATATTTCTGTATTCATATCTTAACAAACTTTTGAATAAGATACCTGGAGCATCATCACTGTCTTCAAGATCTCCAAGCAGAAATGTATCCAAGTCTTGCTCAGTAGCGGATGAATTAGAAGATTTACTCTTCACAATCTTCCCTGTTACTTCAACCTTTGGATTTCCTCCACTAACTTCGGTTTGCTCTACCTTAGGATCTTCACTTTTCTTTGCTGCTTCTCTCAGCTTCTCCATATATTCCTTCTCATACCTGCTTGTAAAGTCATAATTTTTTTTTTTTTTGACAAACTTGTAAAGTCATAATTATAATTATTAAATGAGGATACCTTAAAAAGGCTACTATACTACCCTCATATTATATATGTGTCTTAAATTATTTACATCCCAAATAGTGGCGATGCAGGCAATTTTTTGAAGATGGTGCCAAATATAAAGAAAAAATAGAACATGTTTTTAAAATTAATACAAACCTAACAGTATTTATTTAGAAAAGTTTCAGTTTGATGATGTTTTAAGGAGACAAATTCATCCAAAATTGAATCTATATGAAATTGACTAGCAACATCGTTAACAATGTACACAGTTAAGGCATTTGAAAGAAACTCATCATCTATTACATTTTTGAGTCTTGCCTTAATAATTTTTATTGCTAATTATCTGTACTTGTTGCAGAGACTGAAAGTGTCAAAACAGGACTGAAAGTGATAATATTTTTTACTATTTTATGTTTCTACTAATTTTTATATTTGAAGTAGCTAAATATATATTATTAAAATAGTTAAACATGAAAATATTCCTACTTATTAAAAATAAAAATAAAAAGCATTGTTGTGAGAGGCGCTCCGCCTCTGATCCCAAATGCCAACTTCATAAAAATGTTTCATCTAGGGTTATGGCTTTTAATAATCCAACCAACTTACCTTGCTCACACTTTTACCTTATGATATAAATTTTTGTAATTAAAAACTTGCATATTAAAACTACCAAATTTCTGTTAAATTGTCTAAGGGGGCTATACAATTTTTCATGCTGTAATCGGTGTTTAAACAGAGAGAAACTTTGAAAATCTATATCCAAACATGGTGACAAGACATGCATCATTACTAACTCTACAAAAACGTGAACTTTCCCATGGCCTTTATATCTTAACTAATCAAAAGCGTTAAAAAAAAAAAAGCGAACACAGAACTTGGGTCTTAAGTCTTAACTACCATTCATCACCCCCTGTGCCCCTATGGACATCTCAGTCTCTATTACTTCTAACAGCGGCAACCCATAACAACACACGAACTGCAACATCAATCACAACTAATTTAGCCAGCAACCATCATAAACCATACCATCATCAGACCTGTCATGGAACACTGCAAAGCCATCACTATATGAGACTTTTTCTCCATGAGACAACTTTCACCACCAGACAGTGGCAACCGAACTACAAAAGAGGAAAGTGCCCCCACCAGGCCACCCTCATCTTTCCACCAAATCCCCCACTCACAACAACCAAGATCTTGAAGAGCTCATTAACCTAATCTTTAGTCGCCAGAAACAGGTTTAGAAATTGAATATTTAAATCATACGCCTCCACAGGATTCCGACAGCAGGTGTCAGTGTGAGTGTGAGCAGATACAGATTGGGTGAGTGGGTTATAGCGATCAACTGATTAGTGTAACCTTAAATATAATTTAATTGCATCACCTGAAGAAGCCTTATTTAGTTAGCTTTTTAGTCTGTCTACAGTAGGATCTTTGTCAAATAGTGTAATCAGATTTAATACTAGAAATGATTGTTAAAATGTATGCTACTTATGGAACTGCATTAAAAGATTTAACATGTTATATGACCTATTAAAATGTTCGCTACTTACGGAGCCACATGAGTGTTGACAAGTGTGAAATATATCTTCCAAAACTGTCTTTCCTTCATAGCACGTGGGCATAGTTCATATCTCAACCTTGAAATTTCCTGTAAAGGAAGAGAAATAGGTAAACAATATTGTAGATGCACCTTCAATTTTCAAGTGTGTGTCATTTTTTTTTTCAATCAATGCATTATATTCTATTTATAGTGTGATTGTGAGAGAGTAGATTGAATATCTATGACAATAAGAATACATCAACATTACCAACCATTAAATTTAAAGAATGAAAAGAAAAAAAAAGGCATGGAAGTAAGCACACAAAAGATCAGGTAAATACATACATTTCTTGACAAATGATAGGATGGACCAGCATGCTAGGTGTTCCACCATAGACCACGGTTTTTCTACTCTAATTGTTTTAAAAAAAATTCATTTTTAAAATACATAAACTATTTACTCTCGTCTCCCTTCACTCATAGACACCACTCCTCTCCCAATACCCCGCCGTCCCTTAAACTGGAATCATCAGACTCTACTTCTTTTGCTTTCTCCACTTAGAGAGTATTGAAACCCAAACACTGTTCTTGTGCTTCAGCTCTAGTCATGTATTCGCATATAATCATGGAGATGGCAACATGAGAGGAACCGGAGACTAGATCGACACGAACACACAATCCTCAAGGTCAGTTATATCACAGCAATATTATCACTGCCACAGAGGGCAAAGTGGAGGTGATGGTTATTTTAATAAATAAAAATTGAACTTAGGGCATTTAGTAGATGGAAAATCAAGAACAACAAAAAAAATGGAGATAGATCCCTCAGAATGCCAAGTATCAACTAAGGAGAGGGTATGGCATGAAAATCAAAATGGGTTCCTCAACTTCATTATTTTCTAAAGAAGGGAGCCTACACTTTGATATTAAACCATGAACGCCTACACTCCTCCCTTCAGATTACTAAAATTTTCGTCACTGGGAAATATTTTTACCATGAACAAACAACACAGCTACTTTCAAATTAAGGAAATGGGAACTTCTGTTTGTAGAAATAAAAATGCAGTGTTTTCAAACTTTACTTTCTCTCCTAGCAGTGGATTGTGGATCATAAGACAGTCATACACCAAGGTGATAGAATGTATAAACAAACACTATAAATTAAACGCAACATACAGGAGAGGGTTCATATGCCTACTGCACATTACCTATGAAGCACGAACACACGGACATCGGTCATCATGACAACGACACTAACACGTTGACATAGATAAAAAAATTTAAAAAAATAATGTAATTCAATATAATTGTAAATGTCAGTGTCGTGTCAGTATTACTGTATTAGGCACAACACAACACATGTCTGACACTGACACAGGGACACGCCTAATCCAAACAGTGTTCGTGTTTCATAGTACATTACACATCAACATGGGAAGTGAAATGAATTTTTACACAATCATATTACATATGCTAGCACACAATGAAATTCAAATTCCTCTATAACAAGAAACCGATATAACACAGCTTAGAATAAAATCTGAATTCACCTTAACAGTAGTTAAAACAAGAGTGGCATGCTTCTCCTGAAACTCATTGAGATCCTTCCTAACATTAGAACCCGAAGTAGCCACATCAGAAGCCGCCTCAGATTCAGATTCATCTACATTTAAAAAAAATCATCGCTGATTAAACAAAATTGCACGAAATGAAAAATCGAAAACCGCAAAAAAATGATGAGAAATTAATTACCGGAATTAACAGGAAAGTGTTTGAAGGTAGTGGAAGTAAGGCCTTGGACGAACGATCTAAGATCATCGGTAACACCGAATCTCTCGAAATCTTCTTCCTGTGCGGTAGAACTGGCGGTGGCGGTAGCAGCGGCGGCGGCAATAGCGGAGAATTGAGAAGGAATTGAAATGTTATCGGAGAAAGACTTGATCTGATCAGCTTGACGAATAGCAGCGGTTTTGATCTCTTCGGCTTTCTTGGAAGCTTCGGCGGCGAGTTCTTTAGATTTCTTGGTAGTTTCGGAGACGAGATCGGCGATTCTGGCGGAGGCGGAGGAAGTTGTTAGAGATTGAGATTTCTTGGCGGTTTCTTCGGCGAATGTTTTGGCTCTTTTCCAGAAGTCTTCCATTTTTTGGTGAGTTTTTAGTGACAGAAAAAGAAGAGAGAAAAGAGATAGATAGAGAAAGGTTGAAGATGAAAGGAGAAAAAATGATGTGAAAGGGAATTGGGAGGGTTTGTTTGAAAGAGGATACGATATCGTATTATTGTAGCGGAGACGGCAGACAGACGTGGGATTAATCTTTTCAAAAAATTAAATAAAATAAGAAATAATTTTATTTTGAGTGAAATACCAAAATTCCCCTTTTAAATTTTAAGTTTCGTTAAATAATTCTTTGAAATTTGAAAATAGACAAATTACAAATATCTCCAGAAATCGAAAGACGTTAGCAAATATGTCCCTGGTCCATTAACTAAGTCAATGACAATTTTAATAGTTAAATATCCCCTTAAAATTTACAAATTTATTGTTATATATCTTTAGAAATTTATAACTTAAACGCAAAATTTCGTCTAAAATTTGAAAAAAAAAAAAACCAAAATGTTCTTAGTGAAGCGCATAATTTTCACTTATAAAGGAATCAAAGCATCATCTATACTCAAACACAGTGTAGAAATATAAGTGTTCTTCAATCGTTACTAAATCGCATAATTTATATATATATGAATAGTTGTAGTATGTACCTTAAACCAAATGAAACTAATGAATACATTTTCATGAACATAGGTGACCATTCAAGTTTACGTTTTTCATATCTCACATGAAGTTTTAATCATGTTGTGGGTAGTCACATAAGTCTTCTTGCAGCAATAATAGAAAAAAATTCAATTGTCTTTGTTTTCAACATTTACAATTGCATAAATTATAGTTCTGACGATTAAAAAACACTTATATTTCTATGTTGTGTTTCAGTATAAATGATACTTTTATTCAATTACATGTGAAAATTATGCGCATCAATAAGAAATATTTTGTCTTATTTTTTTTTCAAATTTGAGGGGAGATTTTGCATTTCAATTATAAATTTCTGAGGGATAGTTGACACTTGACAATAAGTTATAAATTATAAAGGGATATTTGACTATTAAAATTGCCACTAACTGAGTTAATGGGGTATTTGCTGATTTCTTTGAATTTCAGGAGGATATTTGCCTATTTTTAAATCTTAATGGGGTATTTGACGAAAGTTAAAATTTCAAAGGAGTTTTTGATATTTCACTCATTTTATTTTCAAAGAACCAAATACTTTAAAATCAATCCAACATCTTCAACATCAATTCTATATCTTTAGAATTTTTAAAAAAATGAAATCGATATATATACGACATCATTGTGTTGTAAATGCTCGTCTTATACAGAGACCTGATACTAATACATTTTCCTACTTTTAATTTTTAATTATACACTTAAATTTGACAAAATTGTGGTCTTGCTAAAGCAAATTTCACTAAATGATTAGTTGGTCTATATATCTTCTCCATGTTTATGGACCAACCGGCAATTTCTTGTTGTGTATAGGACGCCGTTTTCTAACACGATTATAATCCATAGTAAAGTATTGTGATGGATCATCACTTTCCTCCATCCACTCTTGTCTTGTTCCTTTGTTGCCAAGTTTCATGTTTTGCTTTTTGTTCTTCTGTTTCCCTGTAATGTTGCATAATTTCGTAAACATGTTGAGTAAATTAATATTGTATTTACAATTAATTAAAATTTAAAATATATGTACGTTTAACTAACATATATCTATTTTGTCAAAAAAAACTAACATATATCTACATTTATACGGACATAACATGTTGAGTAAATTAACATTTTAAGTAGTTTAATGGTAAAAGAAATTCATATAAAATTAAATAAATAGAGTGTTTGAAGTTCAACTCATCTCGAAATAGACAAAATTGAATCAGGGTGTGAAAAACTAGATTTTGTCATGTTTGGTTATTCTATTTCTTGAGTATAATTAATTATGTTTTTAGAATAAATTTAGACTTGAGTTTTACATTGAAATTGTTTTTTTTTTTTACAAAACATTGAAATTGTTAAATTACTTATACTTACATATATCTAAATATAAATAAGTTTACAATTAGCTTACATTTAGTAAACTTAATTTTACAAATACAGTAACTCTCCAACCCAAAAACAAATAAATATCATACTACCAAATACAAGTATGATCAACAAATACAAGTATGATCAACACACCAATCAAAACAAACAATGTGACCCCAGATTAATTAGAGAGGAAGATTAACTAGAGCATCAAGGAAACTTTAATTAATTAAGTGTATGCTTTAATTAATTAAGTGTATGCTACGTTTTGTGGTGACAAAAATTAATTTTGAATGAATTTAATTTGTTATATAATATTACAGTCAATTTTTTTTGTTATTATGTAATATTGATATTTTTTGTTAGCGGCGTTTTATTATGTAATATTGTTTTTACTCGATGATTACAATATTGATTTTACATAAATTCTACTATTACGTCCGTCTCTAAATATAAGACCCCGTTTGAACGTACGTCAATGCATAATTTTGATCACTAATACCTTTAATTATCTAGTAATAAAAATTATAAAATTTTGCTATTTTGAAAATACTCATCAAAACAAATCAAACAAGATCTTATATGTTAATATTTACATCTATATATTATTAGAAAAATATAGTCAAAACATGATAGATGAATAATACAATTTATTCAAACAGGGTCTTATATTTAGAGATGGAGGTAGTATTTGCATAAAAAATCTACTATTTTATAAATAGATGTTATGCAAAGTGATAGAATTCACATATATTCATTTAATTTAAAGTTCTTATAAAAAAATATTGTTAAAAACTTTAAACAAAAATAAAATAAAATAAATTATATATATATATATATATATATGGGGATTGCTAATTTTGACCCATATAGGTCAAAGTTAGCAACTATGACCCACATGAATTTCTTCAAATCCCCCCCCCCCACTATTACTCATGCGCGCCTCCCACTTCCCATAAATTTCTCCGCGCGCCCCCCACTTTTCTTATGGGTCATAGTTGCTAACTTTGACCCACATGGTCAATGTTAGCAACCCTATATATATATATATATATATATATATATATATATATATATATATATATATATATATATATATGGAGGCTGCTAACTTTGAGCATGTGAGTCGAAGTTAGCAAGTATGACCCTATGTAATTACAAGAGGGTGCATGTGGGCGGCTTATGAGTAGCTGGGGGCGTGTGAATACAAAGGAAGGTGCACTAAGTAATTACATATAGGTCATACATAACAATCCCCTATATATATATATATATATATATATATATATATATATCATTTTGGGTTTGTTCAAAAATAAATAAATTAAATTATAAAATTTAAAAAGAAAAAGCTAAAACAAACATAACTCGCTCAAAATTTTGTTCTGTTTGAAAGAAATAAAAAAGCTTGTTTAGCCCTTCAAATAATAAAACCTAGCTTGATTCTTTGCACCAACAAGGAAAGATAAATAGATCCTGCACCTTAGGTTAATAGGGTACCAAATCCTTGCTAAGCTTTTTTAATACAAAAAATGACATGAACAAAAGCTAGTGTAACTGTGTAAGTGTTTCACAAACAAAATACATATATTTTGCATAGAATGATGTGATCACTATTTCTGGTAATAAATAGTACATAGTTTTAACATTACCTTCAGAAAGGGAATCTTTCTCCTTGTGTGATACAAGATCTTTAGCTTCATCAGATTCTTTAACCTACTTATATATATTGGAACATATAAATAATAAGTGCTATAAATAATGAAACAAATAATAATGGCTAAAGAAGCTTCTTCAGAATTATGTCTTACCTTTTTGGTGAATATTAGCTTTCTATGAAGTGTTGATAGAGATCTCGAAAGCTGCTTGAGTTCATTTACTTCTCCTATAATCATTTATTTAGAAAGAAAACAAAATTAAATTAATTAATTATTACAACAAGAACTTGAACAAAAAGCTAAAAGCTTATTTACTCATACAAAGATAGATATCAAAGTGTTTACCTTGATGTTGAAATGAAGGACTTGATTTAATTTGTGAAGAAGAAAAAGTAGGTTGTAGAGCATAGAAGAAAAGGCTTAGTAAAGTGATTATTTTTATAAGCTCCATTTCTTTTGTTGTGGCATGAGATACTTTCTTAAGCATATCAGTTTAACTTATATACTCTCCAAGGAAGGAAAATTTACATTGACACGTCATGAGAGATAATGGAGAGTGTGAGAACACAAAACACAAACAAGTAATGATATATCTACTCATTATAATTATAACCTCATACAATTATTTATCACCTTATTTTATTTTTATCTATTTTTTTCTATCACAACATCATCAATTATAACATCCATCATTATCCTCTTTTTCTCTGTATTTATAAGTGTATACACTATTTGGATGTTAGAGTTTAATATTGTAACTTCAAGATGCTGAATTCAAATCTTATCAGAGACAACTATAAAATGACCATTGATGTCAATAATAATAATTTTTTCTTTTTTCAATTTTTTATCAAAAATAAAATGTATACACTTATGTGGGATGTACACAATATTTTCCAACACAAAATGCAGATTTCCAAATTAATAGTACAAAGAAAACCTTAAACATACATTCGTTCACTTTTAATTTTAGGAGACTTCACACAATTTGGGTTGATTTTTCACCTTATATGTGGGGCACTTGGCTTATGACTTCTTGATTAAACGCTTTTATCTCAATCTATCACACCCTCCCTCAATCATGTATTCAAATTCACACTATTTATTCGATTGTCGAAGACTGAGTTGAATCAATATAATTATTTTTGATTTTTTTTGAAGCCGATTGATTAATAAGAGTAACTATAAAAATGACTTTGATATTATTATTTTGTCAAAATTTTATAGTATGGAATGATCATCTCATTTATATATTGCATAAATTAAACTCTCTCGACTATTTAAAAAATATTTAATTTATTAATCTTTATTGTTTTTTAATCTATGTACATAACTTTTAATAGGACAATAGTTTTAGAATAGAACAGTGAAACTATAACAATTATTTTAAAACGGAAATAATATATGAATAAAGAATCATGCTCCGAAAAACATAAGAATTGTGGGCATGGAACTTTCTAGCTAGCAGCTAGGGTTAGGCAAGTGAAGTGAACTTTTTGAGAATCGCATTCCATAACATACACAAAGATGCAACTTGTACGGATTAATCATAGTGCTGTACACTTGTACCGTAATTCAAATGCTTTGAAATTTTCAAGAAGACCGACATTCATGCAAGCCAAGAAAATATACCATAAGGTTCATGGTATTAAAGGTAATGGGAACATCGAACTCGAATACGTACACAAGTAGTAGATTATTTACTATAAGCATAGCACGTCTTGCTTCCTTTGTCAAATTCAAGATTCTATAAAAACATGCAAGAAGTGATCCCCGAGAAAGACTTGTGGTGTTCAATACCAAGCACATGCATGCAACATGTTTCAATAAACATGAGAGGGCACTATTTCAAGAAGGTAAGCTTTTTGTCCAAATGTAAAAACATGACAATTGACAAAGATCCTATCCTCATCAAAGACACTTGTTATATGGAAAATTTAGTTAACATTAAAATACTAACTATCTAACTAAGTTGATCCATGTCTCTACTCACTAACATGTGGGAGTAATTTAACAAGCCTATACCCACTATATAATGACTAAATACTCAACTCTTAATAACAAAAAGGTAAATTTGTAATTTGGATTTTATCAATTAAAAACAAAGCATCCAATTTCCCCAAAATCTCACTCACGTTTATTGTTACTTTGGTTTTTCAATGTTAATATTGGTGTTTGTTGTTTCTTATGCTTTGATAGGATAACAAAGGGTTGAAAGAAAGGCAACGAACATTGTTTCTTTTAGTTTGTGCCATATTGTATATTCATGGCATATCGATGACTACCAAAATTGAAGGGGGGAATGGATAGATGAGATTTTTGAGTAAAAAGTAGAATTTGTATGAACATGTTCTCATAGAGATGTTCAACAATTAATCACGACTCACGAGCAACACTAATTTCATCACCCAAATAAAATTCCTATTAAAAGTGTAACAAAAAAGACATAAATCGTAAGAAAATAAAAAAAAGTTAGTTATATTATTGGTTTGAAATCAAAATAACAAAATTATTCTTTATATAAAATATTTTGAAAAAGAAAATATTGGGCTTTTATGCAACGGAGCTTTTATGAAAAAAGTGTATCTAAAGGACATGTATTTGGACATGCTTCAAACACTTGTGTAATGAATCAAAGGCTTGTGTAAAACATCAGTTTTATTGAGGTTTAGAAGTAACATAGGCCTGTAATCATTGATCATAATGTTGGATTTAGTTTGATCAAGAAATTTGACATGATTATGGAACTATAAATCTGCTTCAACATGAACATTTTGCCTCTTCAAAACCTACTGCTAAAGCCAAATTAACTCAGGATCTTGGTACTAATAGAAAGAGGGCATGGCATCCTACAACTTTGATGTTTAACACTTGAACTGAATAAACTTGGATCATGTAGAAAATTGGCCACAAAAAATCAATGTTGTAACTGAAAAACACTTAGAAAAATTTTTTATCAGGATTTTTCAATAACTTGGAATATCAAATTTGGCCATCCGTTTAAGCCCTTTAATGATCCTTTTGACTTCTAATCTTTGCACTAAGTTGCAACATACCATGAGTTCTAGAGATAGAGATCTTGTTTGAGAATTTGAGTGACTTGAGGAGGAAGTTATAATCATGCAAAGTTACCTCCATGAACATGAAGTTTTGTAATTTTGAAAAATTTCAAATCTCTAATCTTTGACTTTTTGAACATTTTCTTGACTTACTTGATTCTTGATGATCAAACTTGATAATCTAATATATTTTTCTTGATTCTTGACTTTAGAGGTTCAATTTTGACCAAAAAGTCAAAAGTCAAACTTTGACTTTGACTAACAGTTGACTTTTTATCAAATGATTCAAAAAATTTGTCTTACCAAAAGAAGCAAACACAACACGCTATTTTCTTGTATTTTTTTTGTTAGTGAGAAAATGATGTAGGGTCTTAGGTCAAAAATTAGGGTATGATAAATGTTATTTTTGTACGAAATGATTAAAACTAATTTTTTTTGGAAATTACTTGTTCATAAAGAAATAGAGAAAAATATGAAATAATAGCAAAATAATAAGCAAAAACACACATAATAAAGCACATATATTTAGATGTTTTTTTTTATATGAAAAATGTCAATTGGATTTTAGGTCTAAAATTGGGGTATAACACCCTTCTAAGTGAAAAGCCTATAGTAGTATAACATTTTTCTTGGAAATAATAAAAGCTCAGTGGTGAACCCAGAAATTGTGATTCAATGCAAACCAATAGATTGATATAAAAAAATCTCCGCGGCAAAATAGATCATGACGCCATCATTAATTAGGAATCTGGTTAGTCACTGTGTGTTTAGTTGCGAATATGAAGAGCCACAAATTTCAATTCTTATACAGCATGATCGGAGAGAAATTGCACATGAAGTCTGGAGAACCCATTATGGATAAGAAGATGTTTGATGTATGGCTGAAGGAGGTGGAAGCATTTGTGATAGAATTGTATAAGCTTAGAAAAATCACAAAGCCTTTCCAATTTAGTACATTTAAGTGGAAAACACCAAGAGTACCTACTCAAACTGATAAAGATAGTTGTGGAGTCTTTTGCATGAATTTTCTTGCTGAATGGGGAGGTGACAATACCCAAATGGAATCTTTCAAAGATTGGTCCCAAATGAAAAAGCATGAGAAGAATGGCAAAGTTGCAAAGATTATGGATTTCAGAATTGCAATCTATTCCACAATATTAACAGACTCAAGGAATTTCAAAAGAGATTATGTGGAGAAGGAAGCAACTTCATACTATAAAAAAATGCTTCAAAACCTAGCACGTCCAACATGATATGTAACCTACGATGAATCCTAATGTTGATGAATTTTTTGTTGTAGTTCTTCTTTATTAGCTTTTATTGAGTTTGTATAAAGATGTTGATGAATTTCTAGATTTGTATGAAGTTTATGATGAATTTCTTTGTTTAAAATTGGATAACACTAGTATTTTCTATATTAGGTTTTATTGCTTGAGATGGTGAAAATCATTAATATAGATTAAATTGTTTTAAGAAGATGTTATACACTGAAATCATTAGTAAATGGTTTCAATATTTTATACATTGAAACTTTTAATATTGTTAAATGGTTTTAAAATGTTATACACTAGAACACTTACTATTGTTAAATAGTTTTAAGATGTTTTACACTAAAATCATTAGTATTGTTAAATAATTTTATATAATCATTAGTATTGTTAAACCATTAATATTGACTATGTTGGTAGACATTTGGCCTACTGAGAGTTTGATTTTCCAAAGGAAGAAACTAGGTAAAGATCATTGTTGTTCATGGATATGGCGGTTTCAAAGATACACATTTACCTGTTTCTCAAGTAAGAATTTGCTCTCTAGAATAAACAACTTAAGTAAACGCTTATCATGTAAGTGTTGATGTATAAGCTGCTTCTATAACAAAAGGAAAATAATTTAAAGTTGTTTTCTTATAAGCTATAAACTATTTTCATAAACTGTCCTAGAGAGCCTATAGAAATAAGCTAAAACCAGCTTATAATCATGTTATACGTTGTTTTCGTAAGTTTTTCCAAACAGTCTCACGAGTATTTATATCAGTGGATAATCTCAGTTGAGTGCTATGTCAATGTGTTGCAGTTTAATTAATATTTTTACAATTTTTGTTTTTTATTATAGCCAATTAGCCATTATGTTTTCTTTTTATGTAGGAACTTGTTGATGATCTAAGGATATATTTCCTCTACTTCGAGAGAGCATGTTACGATGAGAGTGATTCATATTCATCGCATTCAGTGAAGAGTGAAGCACATTAGAATGTCAATAGGAGCTTACCCTGTTTGGAGCTGCCTAAATTACAATCGACATAGAATTTTTTTTTTTAAAACAAATCCACATAGGAATGTTAATTGCTGATTTCTAGCTTCATTTTGCTTTTGATGGTAATATAATTGCTCTCAATAATAGACAAATAATTTTGACACCACTTATTAAAATTTCTGAATTCATTCCTAATAATTAGGGTAAGTAAGACATTTGAAATATAAGGAGTTACTAATAATTAAGCACAATAGTATTATTAATAAGCTAGGTGATAGGTAATGGTTATAATTAAAATGTTGATGATACTATAATCCATTGTGACGTACTCAAGTCACATGTATGATTGAGTATTATATAATAGTGAAAGTGTATGATAATATGTCTTTATATGTTCAATTCATATATAGGAACATGAATGAAGATCGCTCTATGGGTAAGATAAGGTTTTTGTAAAATAAAAAATATTTACTAAAGAAAAGAAATTCCTCATAAGTCATAAACCTATTAAAATAAAACTTCAGAAAATTGCATAAAAGGCCTTTCAAAAATATATAAACAAATGAGACAACAATTTTTGAACTTCTAAATAAAATTAAATAAAAATCATAAAATAACCATGCAATGGTCAAGGAGATCTTGGGGGTGTTGTAAGTAGGAAGGTCTTATAAAAAGGCAGGACATTGTTTGGACGTTTCCAATGAAAACTGAACCACACCTTGATTTGTTGGGTATGAGGTGGCACATCTTGCTAAATCAACATGGAGTAATTTGATCAAGAGTTTGATCAATTTCTTGATCAATTTCGCAGTCGAACTTCGAACTATTAGGCCCCTTTTCTTTAAGAACTAGAGGGTTAATATAAAAAAAGATCGTAATTTTACAACTCATGAGCTTGCTCAAGTTGCTAAAATCGTAGGCTAAACATTGTCGTATGATGAACAAACCAATCAGTAAAAAATATTCAAAACAAAACCACCAAATATGTATCACATAAGGGTAATGCTGGAAAGTAAAATAAAACCATGCACTTCTTCCCTCTAGAAGCAAAACAAAATATCTGCATTCTAAAGAGACTAAAAGCCTATCACGACATTGACTCATCGACACAGATAATAATTTGAGAATATGTGTCAGTATTGTTGGACACCAATGCATTTCGTACACTGAGACACGCCTAATTCAAGGAATGTACTTACTTGCATCATAGACTAAAGCTAACTCAAAAACTGAATAGAAATATGTCAAGGGCATATCCTAGCAACCTATCTACCACAAACTCTAATCTCCATCTCTAAACAATTTCAGTGAACACAGATTTTGCCAAGACAATGTCACTATATAGTGGTGCATAATTTAAGTTTTATCTATTTACATTATGAATGGATCAGATGGCACTATCTTTATTTAATGCCATTTTATATATGGAATTAACATCATTAAAGTTGTTAATTAATAATACCTGGCTTTCCTGCCCTCATTAACACCCTGAATTGACTTCTAACCAAACACAGCCTTAAAACTTGGCCTCAAAAACTCCAGGTAATGGTTTTTTTTCTGTGTTCTCTGATCATTTGTAGAAAGTTACTTATTATAAAACTCTGAATTAAATACTTCAAAATTAAATCGGGAGTCGCTCTAATAATTAAACTACCTAGCTTCTAATTTTAGAGCTTTAATTATACAAAAAAACATGCAAAAAAATTTATATTGACTACAGATTGTTTGCTATAGAAATAAAAAAATCAATAAAACCATGTATAACCAACCAACCATAAAGAAAATCTAGATCAGATTCAGATGCAAGCAAAGCTAAAATCAATACTTTTTGCTTGCAGCAGAGATATAAGATCATTGACTGGTAAATTCTAAATCACCACCAAGCATCGACTGTGCAGTAGGCAAACTAATTAAACCTTCGGCACACTGTGAACCACTATGCAAGTAAAATTTAAATGGTATATATAAACTTTAAACCTATAAGAGAAAATAATAATCTCTTAAAATTTACAGCAAAGAAGGCCATTCTTCCATTTGCGTTGCTTCCGGTAGCTTCTCCTATCAGCCTTCTCCATTCTCACTGGGCTGCTATTCCATTCAGATTGCAGTCTGCAAGCACAAGATCGAAATCAAGTTGTATTTATTAGTCATGAATTGTGATAACAATGCTGAAGAAAAGGTATGTTGAGGTAAAAAGTTTTCTAGAAATTTACATCGGAAAAGCAAAAGACCGAGTGCTGGTGGTGCTACTGTCAGATCGAATAGAGATACTTCCAGAATAAGGTATAGACCCTGAGTAACTTATACGACCTGATACAGTGCCTGCAGCAAAACTTGACTCCCCAAAGCCGCCGCGATGAATCTGACTTGTTTCAGCAGGACGGATTTCAGAAAAATCACCGCCAGACAAACCTTCGACAAAAGGTAGGTGAGCTTCATCGCTGTTAACACCAGCTGGAGCTGAAGGGAAAGAATCACCATTCAATTCATCAACGGCTAATCCCAAAGCAGGACTTGTCTGTACTTCTTCCTCAACCATAATATTTGACTCTTTCGACTGAGTGTGCAAATCGGGTTCGCCAGATGACTGCAAATAACACAAAATCAATTTGAAACTTCTCTTTCCTAACACATTTATGCATGAGCTGCAGGCTGCAGCGCACACATAAGATATCAATTTTCCGAAGGAAGACATGGAGATTTAGGTTAACAATTCCATTTTTCTTGTAATAAAATTTTCAAAAGATCTGTTATTTGCAAAATAGGAATATTGAATAATCAATGCTCTAGAAACTTCACTTAGTACTTGGTAAATTGAAAATACAATAGATATTTTCTTGAGCATCGAAATCTTTCACCATTGCGCTAAAATAGTAACTTCATCGTAATTTAACATGCAACAACCAGGGGAGTTTTTAATATCAGCACAATCAAGCGATTATTTCAAAAGAGCATTGGACATACAATTCCAAACAAAATATTTAAATACTTAGCATATATGTAAATTACCTCTTCATCTTTGTCCTCAGTAGGCATAGAATCATGTACGTCTCCATGTAAGTCCATCACTTTGGTGACATTATCAACAAGATCTTCAATCTCACCGTGAACTTCGTGCATCACATCCTTGTGCTGATCATGATTCAAAGAAACCTCATCAGACTCCTCGGTTACTGGTTGATCTAATACCTTGATAACAGTGTTGTCTTTCATCTTTTGGTTATCATCAAAACTTTCTACAGGGAAGAAATTGTAAGCCTTTCCATCAACGCTTTTCTCGAACATAAACTTGTGCTTGGTAAAGACACCTTGATCATCAACACAGATATCCTTCACAACATGGTAACTATTCTCTTTGTAACAAACTTCAAGTTCCGGTTCACATTCGGTAACGGTTCGGTCCACAAAGTAATCTATGGAATTCTGAAATTTATCGACTTGCAGAGGGTTGGAGATTGGTAAAGCGATGGACTTTTTAACCGAATCATCATTTGCAAACATCATAAATGACCCTATATCATTTGAAGAATGAGGTACAAGCTCACGTGAGTTCATGATTTGTGCTTCATAATCACTATTAAAATCAACCGTACTGTCGTAAAATTCAAGTTCTGGTGATGAATCTAAGCCTCTTTCATCCTTAGAAGAATGAGATTTGGGCTCACAACTGTTTTTCAAATCAATGTCGCTGTTATAAAACTCTAGTTTCGGTGCAGGAGTGCATTTTCCAGACTTCATGTCATTTGGTGATGAATTGAAATCCCGTTCATTCTTCTTTACATTCTTCGGGATACTGTTGTCATATTCGTTTGCCTTTTGGTTCCGCGATTTGATGCCAGAGTTTTCATCACTATCATTGAACTCAAATGATTGAGAATCCAACTCAACGCCCATTTTAGAATGGACGAAAGCTAATTCACCCTCTGCACATTCGTTTACAAAATAGTAAGCACAACACACACCAACAAGTCACTATCATAGAAAGAATTTCAGTATTAAAAAAAGTAACATTACGACATTCACAGAACCTAATTCATCAGCTAAACTGACAATCTTCAAAAATTCCATATCAGCGATATGATTCAGAAAGAGAGCTTCTTTTGCTACTCACATGAGTGTCACGAAGTATATTTCTGGACGGGGACAAAACTGTGCTTTTGTCTGGAAGTATACTTCCAGACAAAAGCACAGTATACTTCCAGAAGGCAAAAAACTTATGTCTATCCAGAAGTAGAAGTATACTTCTGGAAGGAATAAAACTTATGATTATCTTACGAAGTGATTTTGTAGGTGAATAAAGCTCCCTTCAGAAAACATATTACCCTCAACAAAAGTTAAGAATCAGGACCCAACAAATTTACAAGAACATATTTATGAGCCGATTTAAAGGGTCACAATATTGTTACTGTGCAAAAGATCAATGAAAATCATGTTATTCAAAACTTTAGTGTATGTTTGGTATCATCGTGAATATGGCAGAATCACGGTGATCCACCGTGATTTTACAGAAGTTACCAAACATACTAAAGAGCAAATTAAATGGCTTTTGAAGACATTTAAAAAACAATTGAAGATATTACAAACAAACAGTATGTTACCTAGTTTCATGAAGTACTTATATTTGAATACATGGGTGAATTTTCCGAACCGCAACAACCAATGCTATGCTATTTGGATTATTTCCAATCAAACAAACTAATATCTGATCAGATGATAATCGGCAGGAACCTGTAACTCAGCAAACAAGTACAACTAGATTAGCATAAATAATAACTACACTTAATGAAGAAAATAACCAATAACGGAAATGTTTTAAAATAGTATTGAAAACGAAACACCAACAATCCAACATCACAATTCTATTTCAATGCTACCAACAATAACCAAATTTAAAAAAGTATATCAAGAAAAATAAGTAAGAAATTAAAAACAAAGAGAAACAAAACATAAGAGTCAATCCAATCCAATCCAATCCACTATATTGTTCATTAGATACCTTATGATATATTTGGATCGACGCAATTAAATTTTAACTACTAAATGCAATCGAAAACAACCCAATTCCATTCATTACCACAAATATATAAGGTAATCCAAAGAACTAAGAAAGTACCATATAGAAAGTTTAGCACTTAGAATCAATGAAATTGGGGACCATAATCTACAAAATCTCTAAACAAACCAATCAAGTTTGGTTTGTATAACAATATGATATGATTAGACTCTAAGAACCTATAAAAATAAACAATTTATAAATAAACAAACAAAAAGAGAAGAAGAAGAAAGTACTAGCTACTTTTTCTTTTTTTAATTTTATAAATTAAAAAAGAATTTTCTCAAGTAGAATCCAAGGACAGTGCACACAGTGTAAAAGGACAAGAAAGAAAAGGTTATAAAATCACACAACTTTTCGAAAGTTTTCAACTACAAAATTACAAATCCAAATTTTAAATCAAAAGACCTACATAAAAAAAACACCAAAAAAAATAAAATAAATTATATCCCTACCAATTATTTGTCTTTTAGCACTGAATAGATCTGACTCAACAGAATAAACATGTTTAGAAATCCAGAAAAAGTAAAGTGAAAACACTAACTGGGTTGGTTTTTTGCAACTTCAATCCCTATGAAGGAAAATTAGGGAACATGGTCAAAATCAAAATATAGATCTCTATTTCAGATCCCAAAGTCTTCATTACATAAAATATTGAAAATGAAATTTCATTTATACTATTTTAATCAACAAATAAAAGTATACAATAAAATAAAACAAAACTTCCACTATCTCACACAACTTGTGAATTGACCATTTCTGAAATGAAAGATTTAATCATGAACCATGAAAAACACACAAAAGAAGAAGGGAAAATGAAATTCATTGATCAACCCTATGATTGATATCACGGTGGATTTGCCAGAATCACGGCGATCCACTGTGTGTTGCAGGTGCTATAAGTTATAGTTTCTGTAAAATCACGATGAATAAAATATGTGCTAAGATACCAAACATGAATAAAATCAAACTAAAAATAGAGAGAGAAAATCACTTACTCAAGTCCAAAGCTAGAGAGTTTCTGTTCCAGTAGGTAACTCCGGTTCTTCAATTCAATGGTTAAGAATGAAGAAAAAAATAAATAAGGATTATATATAAAAATAAAAATAATAATCAAATTAATAAAATAATTAACATAGATAACATAAGCAACCTAAGAAAGAGTATGATACAAAGAGATAATGGATGAGTTGTAGTATATAAATATAATTTTATAAATATAATTATACTATAAGCTTTTATTATGGTCAACTATAACTCTCTCTCTTTCTCTCTCTAAACCCACCACCTCTTCTTTCTTTCTTTCTTTCTTCCACCTTCCACCTTCTGTTTTCTGCAATAAATGCGTTACAAATGAAAAACAATGAACCAAACAGGCCCCTATACCCTACCCTCCAATACTCTCTCAAAAAAAAAAAAAGTGGTGTATGTTGCAGCATTAAATTAGAACCTCTAACTTCTACCTCTTACTCATTTCATTTATTTAATTTCATACCCAAAATATCCAACTTTGGCCCTTCTGTTTCTTTCACTTTTTTGTCTCTCTTTCATTTCATTTCCCACTATCTCTTTTTCTACAAAGTCTATATACCTTTAATAAATTCAGTTACTCTAACTTTTGTCTTGATACTAACACGACGCTAACATGACACTGATACATGTAGTCACAAAATTAAGGACTTGACTGTATGTGGTCAGCAATTTTATAACTGTTTAATCAAGATTGAACGATGTTAATTAGATACAGAAAATTATATATTAAACTAAAATTAAAAGATTAAATTTAAAATTAAACTCGTTCAATCTTGATTTAATGGTCATGAATCATGATGACTCTAATTGGTGCCGACTGCACAAAATAGTGACCTGCAGATGTATAAATGTAGATATGTAGTGTTGATTTTTAGTGTTAGTGCCTAACAAGGCGAGTTCTAGACATCGACATGTGTTAGACATCAAATATATTTCAATTTTTATTTATTTGTTTTCTTCTTTTCTTTCTTAAATTTCCATAAAAACCAAACACTAGTCAGATTTTTTTCGAGAAAATTCACTCAACCCAAAAAATGCACGACCACAAAAAAAAAAAGGACACGATGAATCAGACGTACAGATAATGAAGGCAAGAAAAACACGACATGATATGAAACCTTTGACTTGAACCTTAAAAAACTCGAAAACGAAATAAAACACAAAAAAATGAAGCAAATAAAATAAAATAGAAAAAGAAAACAACAAATATACTTTGTTTATGAAAATGATGGTGAAGAATTTGAATGATTCTTAAAAAAAACTCACCAGAGAGAAGAAACGGTTAGAAACAATCTTGGATGATATAGAAGAGACCCCACCATAGGATCTGAACACACGCAGCTTCTCAAACTGTTGTTTGTATAAAACAACAACAACAACTACTGAGATGTGTTCCTGTGTCTTCTGTTTATATATATCTCATTTTTTTTTTCTTTTATTAACATTTTTTCTGTTTTGTTAGTATTATAGTTCTAGTTTGACTTTTTGAATTTCCTTTTTAATTATACATATTTTATTGGAAAGTGTTAAAAAAATGTCTTTATTACATATTCCTTGAATTTAGTTGTTACGATATTGCTAAAATGGGGTCTTATATTTAAGGACGGAGGGAGTATTTGCTAACGTGCCGCTACATCACATGAGGAAGGGGGAATTGATCATGATCCACACGGGGCAATCGACTAAAATTTAGAAAATTAATGGGGTTGAATTTAACGGTATTCTGATCAATTAACCTTTTTGATTTTGCAAATTTTAGTCAATTACTCCTCTTTCATGTGATGTGTTGCCACGTTGACAAGTATCATTTATGTAGTTAACGATCATGTCATCAAAATAGACGGAATAAACGGAGCAGGAGACAATTTGATTGACGTTTTACAATTTCATAAAATTATTTATCTATTTCTAAATTTCAATGAGATATTTGACAAATTTTAAAATTTCAAGGAGAGACTTTAGTATTTCTCTCAAAAAAAAAAGTCTTTAAAACATTTGTTAAGTAATTAAATATTATGTCTCTTGAATTTAGGTGGTAGAATATTGTACTAGAGTAGTGTATAAGGACCGAAATTGGATTTTTTTTTTTTGGTACAACTGAAATTGAAATGTTATTTCATTTCACTTTTAAGTATGAAATTTTAGTTTTGTCAAAAAATAAAAAAAAAGTATGAAATTTTAGTAATTAAATTACTTCTTAAAATAAAAATATCAAATATAATTGTATATTGAAATTTTCATAGTTAAATTTTAAAAAATGCAAATTATACTCTTTTTCAATATAAAATTTCCTATTTTCTTTTTTAACTAATATATATCCGAGAGTCAGTCACTAATAACACGATGAGTCTATTTTATTTGGGATCAACTTAAAAAGTACTATTTTGTTAGAACAACAAATAACAAATACCTTTGTAAAAAAAAAAACAAATAACAAATACCATTAAAAGTTAAGATTATACTATTCTAACTAAGTGTTAGACTAATAATATCAATATTTGTTAATGGGACAGAGCAGAAGATTTTTTTCTTCTTTTAGTCATGGTAGTTTTTTTTTTTTCTATTTCTTTTAGGGTCATTTTAAGATATTCAATATAATAATTTTATCTTAAAATTAACAAAATTTGACTTCTTTTTTTGACAAAAGAAAATTTGACTTTTAAAAAAACATGAAATGCACACATATAATAATTATTAATCTCATTTGTTTCATGGTCCACTCACACAACTCGCACACGATCGAATTGCCAACCAACTTTAGCTTTTGAAAATGATTAAATTATGTAACGTAGATCCGGTGGAGGTGAGTATCTTGCCATTGCCTATGCTAAGGAATGCCACCATCACGTTTACAATGCAAGTCACTTTTATTTTATTATTATTTTTTATATTTTAATAAATAGAGTTTAATTGTTTTTTTTTAACCAACTAAACAAAGATTTTTATTAGCGTGTAATGAGCACAAGGAGTGCATCACCACCGGTAAAAAAAAGAGTATCCGAGTACTTTACAAAGGGTAAGACATTACCAAAATGAAATCAAGAAGCTATACCACCACCTATTTACCCACCCCTTCAACCTAGACAAGTCAAGAGGTTGGTATACCAACAACTAAACTCCACACAAAAAGATTATGTTTCACTTTAAACCACCACCACACTTGAATGACAATATGATCAACCACTTGGTGGACATCATAGGCTTGATTACGAAAAATACCTTCATTACGGTATTGAGCATGTTTTGGTTTAGTCGAAAAGAACTGAAATCCATGAAACTATTGAGCATGCGTGACTGCCTCCGAAGGCAATACACCCTGAACACCTAACCAAGACAACAGGCCACTCCACACGTGTTGGGCAAAAGTACACGCAAAAAACAAATGTGATAAAGATTCTTTCACCTGGCACCCGAAACTGCACATACATGAACCTATAGGAATAACACCCCGCCGAAACAGATTATCTTTCGTTGGGATGCGAATGAGGAAAAAGCACCACGCAAACACGGCCACCTTCAAAGGAACATCTTTATGCCATGGCCAGGTAAGAACAAAGCCTTGAGCATTAGCAACAACATCATGCCTAGTTAAGGACAAATACGCATCCTTAACGGTGTAATTATCGGAAGAAACACCAGTCCACCTCCACCTGTCAGAAACACCCTGCTGCAAAACAATGTTATGAAAAAGAGCACCGCGCTCCGCCACCAGCTCTTCTTCCCACACAAACAAAGGTCTCCGCCAAACCCAACCACCTCCACCTACATCCCATCCCCGCCGACACTTCTCTCCCACTGTCACCCGACCCTCATTATACAACCCAGCTAGCCGTGGAAACTGCCTACGCAACACAACCCCAACACCTAACCACGGGTCGTCCCAAAAAGAAGTGGACTCCCCATCACCCACCTGACGCGACAGAAAAGCATCAAATCAATCCGGAAGACTATTAAACGTACCCCTCTTAACATTCATAACATCCTTCCACCAATTCGAAGCCCGGTTCCCCCATCATTAATTTCCCCTCTGCTACACCATACTTCTTTTGTAAGACTCGACGCCATAACCCACTGTCATATGCTTTTACTTGCCAACACCATTTACCTAAAAGAGAAATGTTAAATTCCCGCACCCGCCGAACCCCCAGCCCACCTTGGTCCTTAGCTAAACATATTTTATTCCAATGTATCCAATGAATCTTACGAGCCTCCCCGTCCCCACCCCATAAAAGAGATTCAATGGTAGAGATGATACCTGAGGGAGCCTTGTAAAAAAGAAAGAAAATAAACCGGTGTTGCAGACAAGGCAGCTTTGAGCAGAATCAGGCGGCCTCCCATAGACAGATTCTGACGTTTCCAAATAGACAAGCGGACTTTGATTTTATCAATGACAGGTTTCCAGAAAGAAAGTCTCCTAGAATTTCCACCAATTGGAATTCCATGATATGCAAAAGGAACAGAACCCACACGACAATGTAGTGAATTGACTGCCTCCGCCAACCAAGAAGTTGCAACATTGATCCCAACTAACATGCTTTTATGAAAATTAACTTTAAGCCTAGACATCGATTCAAAAAGTAGAAGAGTGGCCTTAATGACTCGAATATTCTCCCAACTCTTCTCCCCGATGAGAATAGTATATATCATCTGCGAACTAGAGATGCGATATACAAAGAGGGTTCTCCAGCCCGATAGGAAAACCAAAAAAGAGACCACCTTGAACTGAGGCTGACATCATGGCACTCAAACCTTCCGCCACTATAAGGAATAAAAAAGGAGACAATGGATCCCCTTGACGGAGACCCCGTTCAAAACCAAATTCATCTCTGGGGCACCCATTTACTAACACAGAAGCCGAAGCTGTACTGTTACATTCTAAAATCCATCGACACCACGCAAACACGACCACCTTCAAAGGAACATCTTTATGCCATGGCCAGGTAAGAACAAAGCCTTGAGCATTAGCAACAACATCATGCCTAGTTAAGGACAAATACGCATCCTTAACGGTGTAATTATCGGAAGAAACACCAATCCACCTCCACCTGTCAGAAACACCCTGCTGCAAAACAATGTTATGAAAAAGAGCACCGCACTCCGCCACCAGCTCTTCTTCCCACACAAACAAAGGTTTCCGCCAAACCCAACCACCTCCACCTACATCCCATCCCCGCCGACACTTCTCTCCCACTGTCACCCGACCCTCATTATACAACCCAGCTAGTCGTGGAAACTGCCTACGCAACACAACCCCAACACCTAACCACGGGTCGTCCCAAAAAGAAGTGGACTCCCCATCACCCACCTGACGCGACAGAAAAGCATCAAATCAATCCGGAAGACTATTAAACGTACCCCTCTTAACATTCATAACATCCTTCCACCAATTCGAAGCCCGGTTCCCCCATCATTAATTTCCCCTCTGCTACACCATACTTCTTTTGTAAGACTCGACGCCATAACCCACTGTCATATGCTTTTACTTGCCAACACCATTTACCTAAAAGAGAAATGTTAAATTCCCGCACCCGCCGAACCCCCAGCCCACCTTGGTCCTTAGCTAAACATATTTTATTCCAATGTATCCAATGAATCTTACGAGCCTCCCCGTCCCCACCCCATAAAAGAGATTCAATAGTAGAGATGATACCTGAGGGAGCCTTGTAAAAAAGAAAGAAAATAAACCGGTGTTGCAGACAAGGCAGCTTTGAGCAGAATCAGGCGGCCTCCCATAGACAGATTCTGACGTTTCCAAATAGACAAGCGGACTTTGATTTTATCAATGACAGGTTTCCAGAAAGAAAGTCTCCTAGAATTTCCACCAATTGGAATTCCATGATATGCAAAAGGAACAGAATCCACACGACAATGTAGTGAATTGGCTGCCTCCGCCAACCAAGAAGTTGCAACATTGATCCCAACTAACATGCTTTTATGAAAATTAACTTTAAGCCTAAACATCGATTCAAAAAGTAGAAGAGTGGCCTTAATGACTCGAATATTCTCCCAACTCTTCACCCCGATGAGAATAGTATCATCTGCGAACTAGAGATGCGATATACAAAGAGGGTTCTCCAGCCCGATAGGAAAACCAGAAAAGAGACCAGCTTGAACTGAGGCTGACATCATGGCACTCAAACCTTCCGCCACTATAAGGAATAAAAAAGGAGACAATGGATCCCCTTGACGGAGACCCCGTTCAAAACCAAATTCATCTGTGGGGCACCCATTTACTAACACATAAGCCGAAGCTGTACTGTTACATTCTAAAATCCATCGACACCACTTTTTCGGAAACTTCATCTTGCTCATCACCGAGAATAAAAAATCTCATTCCACCGAGTCATACGCTTTCTCAAAGTCAACTTTAAACATAAGTAATTCCTTTTTCGCCTTTTTGGCCTCATCAACTAGTTCATTAGCTATTAAAATGCCATCCATAATCTGTCTACCCTTAACAAATGCAGATTGAACCTCTAATATGACGCTACCTATAACTGTACTCAACCGGTTAGCCAATAATTTTGCCAAAACCTTATAAATGCTGCTGATCAGAGAGATAGGACGGTAATCTGATAAACGTAGAGGAGCTGACACCTTGGGGATCAGAACAATAAAAGTGCTATTTAGACCCTTAACCAAACAAAAGGTTAAGGATAAAAAAGTAAATTACTTCTTCCCTCCCCTCTCCTCGTTAAAAAATTGAACCAAACATAAAATTATTAAATTTCACCTCCCATCCCCTCACCTCCTCTCCAAAAACCCGGAATCAAACAGGGTCGAAGGGGTGAAATTATAGTCACTAGACTAGTAGTAACTTATTTGATTATTTCTTTTTTTTTGGTTATTATTATTAAAAAATAAATTATTTGATATGATTCCTATTTTTATGTGATGTTATTCATGTTTATATATGATGTTATTAGATTTGGTTCCTATTTTTACGTGTAGATATTTTCAACATAAAATATCTTGTAAAATTACTTTTCAGGATAGAAGATGCAAATATTAGTACTAAAACTAATGAGAATAAGTCTTGCGCGCATAGTTTAATTGGTAGGATATAATGTACAGATATAGAGGGACTGAAGTTCGAATCATAGTAGGTTTACTTATTCATCTTTAAGAGGTGAAATTTTAGTCAATAGCCTATCTTACAAAAAAACTAATGAGGATAAATTAGATAACTTAGTATAAAGTAACGCTTAAATGCATTTTTTATCCTTTTTTACAAAATTCTCAATTTTGGTCCCTATTTTTTTGGTACGAAGTGATAAACCGTAGAAAACTCAGACACACACAATTTGCACACAATTTTTAGTCTCCGATCATAAGCGTCTGACCTAGCAATTTTTTATCCCTCTATTTTAAAAATTGAGTCCGTACTTTATTTTGTTACCTTATTAAATAATCAAAATATACATTGCCCATTATTTAATAATTGACACATCATCAAAATTAAAGATAAAATAAAGTGGATAAATATCTAAATTTTTAAAAACTAGATTATGAGCCCGTGCTAAGCACGGGTAAAAAGTGCGTTTATAAATTTATTATACTATATGATATGATAAATTAAAATTTTAATGGATATTGTGCAATGATCAATGACAATACAAATATTTATAATAAAAAAAGTTTCATTAACTAAACTCTCTTTATCATAAAAAATGTTATAAATAATTATAAAATATATACGTGTAAAAAAATTCCAATAATTTATTTTTTTTATATGTGTGGATTTTGTGGGTTTTTATAGAAAAATTATACTAATTAATTATAAAGTGGACAAAGTTACCGTGTGCACTAATACATACATTAAAAAATAAACATAAAAATATTCGTCTACAGATGCTTGAGTTCAATTTTTTTTTGACAAAATTAATATCCGTCCTATCTCCTCGATGTCATCTCTTCTTTCTCTCGTGTATTCAATAGTACCTATACATCTAACTCTTGATTTTAAGGTTTTCATTGATGTTGGAATTTAATTCAAAACAAACCAATGATGCACCGATTTTGTCATCAATGATGCACAAGTTTTGTTTGTTCAGTGTGAAGTGGTGTCTTTTTTTTTTTATTGGTTTTCACTCTATGGTTTCTAGTAATCCAGAGTTCGGCCGTGAGGTAAGTAAAGTCTGGCCAACAAATTCAATTGAAATCCCTTTTAATTGATACATAAAATAAAGATAAGTAATTGTACAAAAAAAATAAAGGAATTATATGTGTGACATTTTTTTTATTCATCACACTCTACGTGATCATATTCATTAGTTGAAATATTTATTTGAACATGTTAACAAATAATAATATAATAATACTAAATTATCCTAAAACACATTAAAACATTAAAAAATATTTCATTCATACAAAATCACATACAAAGAAATCCTATGATAAATTAAACTGTTATTATCCAACCAAACACAACAACAAAAATATTCAAACTTATTCAAAAGACAACCAATATCTTACGTAAAAACATCATTCAATTATATAAAAAGGACAATATGTCACCACTCCTTCTCAATCTTCACTGCTTCAGCTTAGGTTGCACATTAGATTTATCACAAAGTTGTGTCAGCAAAAGAAGTATGCAATTCCACATCTAAAATAGTCTTTGGACATATAAAAAATTAAAAATTAGAAAGATAAAAAATTAATATTATTGAAATTAGAAAGATAAAAAAATCAACAAATGCACAAAGATGATAAATTAGTTCAAACATCTCATCCACCAACATGATTTCCATTCATAAATAATATATGAATTTTCCTTCTACAATTAGGAAAAAAAGTATTTGTACAGTTATGAAGTAGTATACTTTATCCTCTTTAGTTTCTTTTTTCTATTTGTAAATCAGAGACCTCTGAACTATTGTATGGATACGACCACCTGAAAAAAATATAATAAAAGATGAAAATGTTAAAATGATATTCTATCATATATTACAAACATTAATAATTCATTCAAAAATTCAATAATAAAAAATAGAGAAGAAAAAAAATATATTATTGAAAGAAAGAAAAAAGATGAAGAAATTCAGTAATAAAAAATAGAGAAGAAAAAAAATTATTATTGAAAGAAAGAAAAAAGCTAGAAAAAAATGGAGAAATAATGAGCAATGTTGTACAATTTTTACTAAATGACGCGACATATCTTTATATAATGCAAGAAATATTGTTAAGATGAAACACGATTTGTTGCAAATGACAATCAATTATTGGCAATCAATAAATATTTATAATAGCATTTCCATTTATATTTCATTGACCAATATGATTAGGAATGATAATAAATCGTAATAAAAAAAAGGAATGATAATCAATCTATACTATTAATGTCAATTATACAATACGTTTTTATCTATGTTGCATTGTTGCATTAAAATTTCAAATTTTAAAATCAACTTCAAAAAACATTAGTGTCCAGAAAAAAAATATTATCGTTCAAAAATAAAGGAAAAAAATACATTTTCTTTTATAAAAAAATAAAGATTGCTATTTTAATTATTTTCATTTTGTTTATATATTTTTAGTTTTTTTAATTCAACAATCTGATAGTATTTATTATTTAAAATATATTTTTACATTTAGTCAAAAAAAAATTATAATATTATTTTGACAATGAATTTATGATTTTAATTATTTTGATTTCATAAAGGGTTGAGCTTATAGTTACGTTGTAGATAAAAGACTCTCGTACCAATAAAAAATGGAAAAACTAAAGAATAGTGATCTAATCATAAATAATAATTCTGCTGCAAAAATCATAAATAATATAAATAATAAGAGAATAAGAGAGAGAATCTATATATTATTATACTATTTGTACCCAAAAAAATAATACTTCATTATTATACCATTAATTGCATATAAATATGTGAAAATTCTTTGAAAATATTAATTGCTAAAACAATGTGAGAGGAGAATCAATATGGGACTGCCACGTGTACAATTTTCTTTGAAAAAAAGGTCCTAAATAATAATAGTATAGATTGGAGGATTAGGGGCTATTCGTTACACCTATTACTAACGTGGCAGCTAAAAATTATTAAAAATTAAAATAAAAGGCCACGTGTACATGGAACGTCATCGGAAATATATATTCCATGCCCAATCATCCATTCAGGGGGTAAAACATGAAGGGTCCGTTTGGTGCGCAAGTTAGAAAATAAGATATGTTAAAGTTTTCCAATCTTGTTTTAATCCGTTGTTTGGTGCACCAATAGAAAAGGATAAATTTAACTCACCATTAAGTCTATCCAATTACTCTTTGTTATTTTAATCCTTATTTTCGGCTAGGTTATCCAATTACTCTTTTTTATTTTTCTTATCATGTGTGCACCAAACACATGACATGATGTGTTAATCTTATCACTATCATATCGTATTATTATTCAGCTTCTTATCATATCTTGTCTCTATCTATCCAGCGCACCAAACGGACCCGAAATTTTTATATTGTAGGGGGAACCTCAAAATTAAAAATTTAAAGGGAGAAAAATAAATTCACATATTTTGCTAGTGGTAATCGGAGGACTAAAACTACAAAAATAAAAGTAAGCGACCAAAATTGTGATATCATAATAAAAGAGCGAAAGCCACCTCAAATACTCATTCCGTTTCTTTTTACTTGTCATTTTAGAAAGAAAAAAAGGACTAAAATTGGTGAGTATATTTTTGCACCTTATTTTACAAACATCATATATTTCTAAAAAAATTGTAACAAACTTTACTTAAAAACAAACAAAATTTGTATACAATAAAAAGATTATATTGTTTAAACTAAAAAAATTATACAAAATTTAGTCAATAAAATAAAATAGAAATGAAGGTATAATAGGCAAAATATAACATAAATTATTAAAACGACAAGTAAAAACGAGGTGGAATTGGATTGTTAGGGTTTAATGTGAGGGTTCATCTCTTCTCAATGCTAATGGCTGCAACAAATGCAAAGGTGAGCAACTATATACCTGATGATATTGTCTTCTCCATTCTATCAAAATTACCTATTAAATCTTTCAAGCGATTTGAATGTGTTCGAAAATTATGGTCTCTCTTATTAGAAAATCGTCACTTCATCAACATGTTCCCCACCAATTTATTTTCTAACACTCACCGTTGCTCTTATTATGATGGAGCATCTCTACTACTAAGGGTTGATGAACATGGTCAATACAATTTATATTCTCTTTATGGGAAGAGGTTTCAATGTAAGTTCAAATTGGATTGCTCAGATCCATTTCCAAACCATAAACTTACTCGAATTTTTGGTTTTAGTAGTATTAATGGCACACTTGGTTTCTATGGAGATAGTTCTGTTGGCAAAATTGTATTGTGGAACTGAACCATACATACAGTCAACCTTCTTCCTTCGAGTCTGGATGTTGAGTCGGTTGAGTTGTCAGATGATGCTGAGGATTGATACTTATATTTATGGATTTGGTTATGACCTTACAAATGACTATAAGGTCCTTCGTTATGTATCTATTAGACATGTTGTTTACGGAGATATATCTATTAAGGAGTCGGAGTATGAATCTTTATACCCTTTTGGGAGATATATAGCCTAAGAAGTAACTCTTGAAAGATACTTCATGACATGCCTTATTCTTCAAATTATATAGAGGGGACTCAAGTTTACATCGATGAAGTGTGTCATTGGTTTGCTCTAGAAGATATCCATGGTCACTACTAGAAATTTTGCGTTTAGAGACCGATTTAGCAACCAAAATTTTTTGGTCATTATAGAGACCGAAAAAGAGACCAAAATTTTGAGTTCAAAATAAAAAAAAAATATTTGGTTGATAAATCGGTCGCTAATATAATATAACGACCGATATAGAGACAGAATAATCGGTCACATAATAATAAATATTTTGGTCGCTAAATCGGTCACTAATATTATATTAGTGACCGATTTAGAGACAGATAATTAGTAACAAATTTAGAGACCAAAATATTTATTATTATGTGACCGATTTAGAGACAGATAATTAGTAACCGATTTAGAGGCCAATAATTACTATATTTATATTAGTGACCGATTTAGAGACAGGTAATTAGTGACCGATTTAGAAACTAATAATTAATGACTGATTTAGAGACCAATAATTACTATATTTATATTAGTGACCAATTTAGAGACCAATAATTACTATATTTATATTAGTGACCGATTTAGAGACTAATAATTAGTGACTGATTTAGAGACAAATAATTATTTCATTTATATTAGTGACCGATTTAGAGAATAATAACTAGTGACCGATTTAGAGACTAATAATTAATGACTGATTTAGAGACTAATAATTATTATATTTATAGTAGTGACAGATTTAGAGACTAATAACTAGTGACCGATTTATAGATCAATAATTACTATATGTATATTAGTGACCGATTTAGCGACTGATTAATCAATCACAAAATAAAAAATATTTTGGTCGCTAAATCAGTCACTAATATAATATAGTGACCGATTTAAAGACGGACAATAAGTGACCAATTTAGAGACTGAATAATAATGACTAATTTAAAAACTATAATTAGTAACTGATTTATAGACAAAAAAAAATACTAACTTTTTAGCTCGGAAACCTTCTCTTTTAAAAGAATGATATTTTTTCAATTTTCAGCAAAAAAAAAAAGGAAAATATATATATTTAACAAAAAAAACTAAAAACGCTTTGTAAAAAAAAAAAACTAAAAACTCAATACTTGATAAAGAGGACCATGGTTCGATCCCTACAACTGCGATCGTGAGGGGGCTGAAACCACTTGATGCCAGAACTGACCTCTGAATCAAATTAAATAGATGGTGAAAACAAAAAAAAATATATTATTGAATAGTGTAGAAGTAAATACCTCCAAATTTCGAAGAGGTACATAAGATATCATCATAACAAAAAAGAGCACTCCATCAAATACAATCTTTTGTTTAGATTTGAAAACTAATGCTAATAAGACCATGTACAATGACAAAAAAATTACAAATCTTCTAGTATTTTATGAAACAAATTCATCAGCCAAATCTTCATATTAAATGGTTTCCGAAAAATCATTCTCAATTGCTATTATTGCTTAGTCATTAAGGGTCTGTTTGGCAAAAAATAGCGGATAGCTTATAAGCTAGCTTATAGCGGATGAGCTTATAGATGATAGCTTATAGCTGATAAGCTAGCTGGTTGAATTTGTAGTGTTTGGTAAAATTAGCGGTTGAAGTGATTTATTGATATGAAAAGACATAAAAAATATATATAAAATTAATATTTAATTATTTTTAAGTAAGATGATAGGGGTAAAGTTGGAAGAAAAAATAATAAGCTAAAAGCTATAAGCTAATAAGCTAATTGAATTAGCTTATCAAAATAAGCTAAAAGCTGGTCAAAATAAGCTATAAGCTCATGTAAAAAAAAGGTTGCTAAACAGGGCTTATTTTTCATAATGAGCTTATAAGCTATAAGCTATAAGCTATAAGCTCATTTTCATGCTTTGCCAAACAGACCCTAAGCCTCTCTTGTGACATGGTAGACCGTAAATAAGACTTCAACAATATGTTGCAGTTCTTTTATGATAAATTTATCTAAAGCTCCTAATTGAGATTAAGTTAATTAACTCATCACGTCTTTTCTTTTTCGGTTAACTAAATGATCCGTTGAAGTATTCCTCTTTTGCTTTTTGTTTCTTCTGTTGGATTGACATTGGGCTTTATCTGTTTGGGCCAATTTCTTAGATATTAATTATATTGTTTACCTTTTACACCCCATATATATTAATACTACTACTAAATTTTTTATTTTTTGAGTCCCTCATTTTTTAGAGGCCTTGTGCACAAGCTCATGTTGCACACCCTTGTGGGCCGGGCCTGTAACAAATACTCTATTATTGTTAGATATTCACATGGAAATGATTTTGATAGAACTCTATGAAGGAAAATTGACATAGTTTAAGCAGCGGAATATCAAAATTTTCCTTAAGAGATGCTTACGAATGAGCATGATCATGTGTTTAGGCTTACCTCTTGTAGAGAAGAAACCTTTGATTCACGAACAGAGGATGATCACGAGCGTTGATGACGAAGAATAACGCCTCTAGCCAGTCCACACGAACAGCTACCTTCAAGAGAGTGCTAGCTCCTTGGTATGAAGGCTTATATGAATAGAGAGGGAGGAATATAATTTTAGGGTTTTGCAACTATTGCAACTCTAAAATTCTCAAGAGTTTCTTTCTTGTGTAAGTGAAACTGTTTCACAAATATTGGTGTTTTCTCATGTTTTAGTTGTGTGTTATGCTTTGTCAAGAGGTCTCTATTTATAGATACTCTTGTCTTGTGCACCAAGACAAACTCTTGTCTTGGGCAATAAGAAAACAAAGCTCACTAAGAAAACAAGCCCTAGGGCACGCGCCCCTTCATGAGTATGTATACTCATGTGCGCGCCCTCCCACCATACACTATGGTGTACTTGCTTATTTAATTACCGTGATACCCTTATCACATTCTATATTCCTCTTGGGGTACACCGTACCTTACGGTGTTCCTTAATTATCTCAATCTCATATTAGACTGTCCTGATGTGTGTGACCCTTTAGGTTTCCGTAACGTTGACAATTATATTAAATCACATATTTAATATAATAAACATGGAGCGGTATCTAGCAAAACATCAATGCTACCAAAGTTACAAGAAATTACATGTGATCCAAACATAACCTTTGTGATAATATATGCGTGTATAATTACCCCTTTGCCCCTATGTCTATATTGAACACAAGGCATACTTGGTGTCATCCTTGTCCAGTTCAATATTGGTACCAAGACATTTATCCTATTATGCAGGATTGGCAAATTCCATCTAGGTCACTACTATCCCTCAGCATGCTTTGTGAAGTACCCATCAACTGCCTTTATGATTATCCTGTTACGGACAATGTTAGATCAGCAACAAAGTACATGACTCCACATCTAGGCTACAAAATGGTTTCAGGTCTCAGGGCGGTTTACACCATTATCACCATGAGAGTAACTTATGACACTTTGCATAACTTTGCATGTTGTACTCTCATAGCGGGTCAATCCAGTATAAATATTACTCCTAATATTTTTATACCTATGTCAAGACTTGATAACTCCTTATCCTATGATCCATGAGATGCGATCATCAGTCTATCTTCATAATAGTTTTTATGCTTTAAGGTTATCCCTTTTCACCTTAAAGCTCGACTACGGATATTTTAAGAATAGTGTCCTTAAGTTTAATTTAGTCTCATGATTAAGTCACACTTAATATTAAACGGACTATCTATTCTAGGGACTTCATTATTTTGTACTCTTACATACATAATAAAGGAATGCCATATTTATATTCAAACTCCTAAAACAAATACTATGAAAATAGATTGGCTCTTAGGGCTTATTTCAACACTCTCTGTTTCTTACTATGTAAGATATTTTGTGCTAAAGAGACCATAACAAGCTCACCGTTTTAAGATACCAACCAAGTTTTATATTGGTACAACTTCTATGACTGATTTGGCTAAAGCAACTCTTCTCGGTCACAAACGTCAAATGCTTAGATTTTCGTGGTGTCAATTTATTTTTCACCTCTACTAGTAAGAGGTATGCCAAAATACTTTTCCAAATTACGTGTCTCTTTGAAACCTGTAATTTGAGTCAATTTTGTTTGCAAAGTTGTCAAACTTGAAAGTCAAGATATTCTTGTAGGCCACATAAACTCAACTCCTAGATTTGATTGATAATTGGGCTGATATGGACGACATAGCCAAGAACAAACGCCTACACCTGAACAGCTCGGCGCTTGGTGGACTGTGGACTGATATGGACGACATAGCCAAGAACAAACGCCTACGCCTTAACAGGCTTGACGCTTGGTGGACTGTGGACTGATATGGAGAACCATATCACGCTTTGACCATTGACCACCCAGCTCAGCTTGACCTTCCAAGTGAACTGACTCCTATTGGTCTGCTCAGCTTGACTGTTCAGGTCATTAAATTATACTGCCAGCCTACTCTGCTCAACCATCAACTACTCTGCTCAATCATCAACTAAACTGCTCAACCAAGTTTACCTGCTATGCTCGTCCATCAGCTTTGCATGCTCCAAACTTCACGTGACCTGCACGGGTGGATGACGTAGCTACGAATGCCCTCAACTTCTCAGCAAATGTGTTATTTTGGGAGGTTTTTGAAAAACTGAAGCTGCCTAAAGAAGTCATGAGGGAGCACCGAGGATCTCTACTAGGTTTCTCTCGAGAGTCGGTGGAGATTATTGGGTACGTAGACCTGCGTACCACGTTTGGAGAAGGCGAAAATGCAAAAACTATAATGGTAAAATACATTATAGTAGATGCACAATCATCTTATAACATCATTTTTGGAAGACCAGTGCTGAACAGCTTGGGAGCAGTGACTTCAACGGTACACTTGTGCATCAAGTACCCACTTGAAGGAGACAGGGTGGGGACAGTTAAAGCTGATCAATCTACCGCAAGGAAATGTTATGAGGACAGCTTGCGAAATAAGAAGATAGAAAGAAAAAAAATAGTTGATGATGAACGTTGCAATTTTTTGGATCTTGATCCGAGAGACTTTAGCAAGGAAGAGGAGGAGTGGCGTCCGAGGCCGGTAGAGGAGGTGAAGGAAATTCAGATCGGAGTTGAGTTAGGACAAAAAACCAAAATAGGTACCTTTTTGTCAGAACAGATGGAGGAAGGGTTAACAAATTTACTTAAGAAAAATTTGGATCTATTTGCTTGGTCTGCCAAGGACATGCCAGGGGTAGACCCTAACTTCATATGTCACCGTTTGGCTATTAACTCAAATGCAAAGGTTACGCAGTAGAGAAAGCGGAAAATGAGCTATGAAAAGCAGAAGGCAGTTGAGGAAGAGACGCAGAAACTGGTGAAGGCTGACTTTATACGTGAGGTGAAGTACCCGACCTGGTTAGCCAATGTGGTGGTGGTAAAGAAGAGTTCTGGAAAATGGAGGATGTGCACGGACTACACTGATCTGAACAAAGTGTGTCCTAAGGATTCTTATCCGCTGCCTAGCATTGATCAACTGGTTGATAATGCATCAGGATATGGTCTCCTTAGCTTCATGGATGCATACTCAGGCTATAATCAGATACGTATGCATCAGAAGGACGAAGAAAAGACTGCCTTCATGACTGATAGAGCTAACTTTTGTTACAAGGTTATGCCTTTTGGCTTGAAAAACGCGGGGGCAACTTATCAACGATTAATGGACAAAGTTTTCAAGAATGAGATTGGCAAAACTATTGAAGTTTACGTGGACAATATGGTGGTGAAGTCAATTAGAGAAGATGACCACAAAACAAGCCTTAGCAAGGTGTTTGATCTATTGAGGAGCTATGATATCAAGTTGAACCCAGAAAAGTGTTCATTCGGAGTCCAAGCTGGAAAATTCTTAGGTTTTATGTTGTCTAGAAGAGGCATAAAGATAAACCCAGAAAAATGTACAGCTATCATGAATATGAAGAGTCCAACCAATGCGAAGGAGGTGCAAAAGCTGACAGGGCGAATTGCTTCGCTCACAAGGTTTTTATCATGCTCAGTAGACAGAAACCTACCTTTTTTCCAACTGTTGAGGAAAAATGAAAAGTTTTTGTGGACGGAGGAATGTGAAAGAGCTTTCGAAAAGCTTAAAGAATTCTTGACGACACCGCCCATACTTGTAAAACCTAAGTTGGGCACTCCGTTAGTGTTGTACTTGGCTGTGTCTGAAAATGCTTGTAGCTCAGTATTGATACAGGTGAAGTAGCAAAGTTTTTCACAAGAAAGGGGGGGTTTGAATTGTGAACCTTTAAAAATTAACTATAAAAATAAATGTTAGATTTATCAAGGATAATATTGCAAGACTAATCTTGGATTGATCTCGTAAGTATAAAAACACACTTATAATAAATATCAAAGAGTGTAGTGTGTGTAGTGTTTTTGTAAAACAATTTGAGAAGAGTAAGAAGAACACACAAACAATTTTTATACTGGTTCACCCTTAATCTTGGGCTAGTCCAGTTTCTCCACTATGTCTCTTGAGATACTATCGATCTCTAAATACAAATCTTCTTTTGATCTCACACAAGATCAAATTTCTTAATCTACCTTAACCTTAAGGTAACACTCAAACAATATGAACAATTGACTTGAGCAAATCTTTCTTACAAAGAGAAGTGGTTTTGTGTTCTAAGCTTTTGTGATAAAATCAACTAAGTTGAGAAAAGCTTATGAAAATGATATCTCTAAAAATCACTCTAAGTGTTTATACAGATCCAGTATAATATGTTTGAGATTTGGAGTGAAAGAGATATAAAGAAGAGCTTTGAGATTGCTTGATTGATAATGAAAATGTTGCTTTGATGTATGCTAAAACTCTTGCTCTTCAATGTTGATAGTGAGGCCTATTTATAGGAAATATTGAAGCCTTCAAGTCTTGATCAACAAGTATAGCCGTCGCCAAAGTGTACCAGCAAGAGGAGCCTCTTCCAATTAAATTTAATCAATTATATTGCATGGAGGAGCGTCAGGGAGACCGGTCTCAGACTGCATTGTAGGCAGATTAATTTGGAGGAGCGTGTGAAGCCTTCTTTGCTGAGTTGGAATGAAAGTACATATGCTTGGAGGCCAAGAAAAACAGTTGGATGAATTTTGCACATGGTAGAATTGCTGTTTGTGAGCTGTCTTCAAGGTACAAGAATAATCATTCTTTAATTCTTCACTCTTAGACCAGTCTCAGAACTGGGCTGATGAACAACAATAAAAATATGTTGGAGAATGATGATCGTACAGAGGCATAGTAGATTTGAACAGGAAACAGCTGGACCTCTTTAGTTAGGTGTACTTCATTTGTACTTCACTTGTCACTTTCTCCATAAATTAAGGAAGACTAGCATAAACAAGTCCTCTTAAATGGTACATGACAACCAATAGAAAATATTGTTGTTGAGTTTTGATTGGTCTATGTAACCAAGTATATTTGAACTGATAAGAATTAAATAACAAGATCATTGGAGAAACATTCTTTGTCTTTGTGCACATGTCTTTGTTCTTCAAAGAGTCCAATGAAAGAGGAATCATATTTATGACAAAATATATTCCTTCATGAAATGAACTTTGCCATGATTGATAAGGATCTTCAATAAAAGTGTTAATTTGTCCTTTGTATGGTTGACTTATCAATTAATGCAGCAAGCTTGATGAACCGTTCTAACGAACCCAGATCAGAGACCAGTCTTAGACTGATCCTGAAACCTTCAAGTTGCTTATAACATAGTTAAAATGATCCATTTAATCCTGTCTTAATTTGTACACTCAAAAGCACTTGTTAGACATTTAAATGATCAGAATTATACTTAAAATATAATTAAATTAGTTTGTTATAATTAAAACATCAAATAAGGATTTTGCCTCAACAATCTCCCCCTTTTTGATGATAACAAACTCTTTTAATTTATTTTAGCTTATGATTCTGATTTTGATTAAAACAATTATGAACATGTGTCTGAGTTTAAATTTATCAAACTCCCCCTCAATTCAAGCATTCATTGATCATAGCATAATTGAGATAAAAGCATAAACTTATGAATTCACTAAATATATCATTAATCATTAAAAGCTCATTACAAGAGATTCAAACATTTGAGTACATGATTAAGGCAAAAGGATGTGAATTCAAAGATGCATAGTTTAGAAAATAAGGCACATAATAGGAGAAGTTCTTTTACTAACCAAAAGAGAACTTCTCTAACTATCTAGGTTCTTTCTAAACCAAATAAGCTAAAAATAAGTGCTTTTCAAAATAGCTTAACACAGATTAAAGCTTCTAATCTCCCCCTAAC
Source organism: Trifolium dubium (assembly GCA_951804385.1). Classification (NCBI taxonomy): domain Eukaryota; kingdom Viridiplantae; phylum Streptophyta; class Magnoliopsida; order Fabales; family Fabaceae; genus Trifolium; species Trifolium dubium. Next base: position 15,892,607 of record OX638069.1, on the reverse strand, counting down.
TTTCTCAGTTACTTCTCCCCCTTTTGTTAACATCAAAAAGGTGGGATTGGATCACTTTGGAGCTGGATCAGTGGCAGGAGCAGGGTTAGGAGCATGGTCAGATGCATGAACATCTGCAGAAGGGCTTGAACAAGCACTTGATGTGGATGCACTCTGCTGAGGCATAAATGCAAGCTCAGGAACTGGGTTGTATTGAGGTGGGATTAAGCCAAGAGTAGGACACACAACAGTGGTAAACCAATTTCTCATTATTTGTGATTCAAACACAAGATAAGTGAGCAAATTGTTGATAATTTGTTAGCCAGTAAACAGTTTTGCTAAGTCTCTCCTTGTCCTGGATTTTTCTTTGTCAGCTTGTTTCTGTTTTGCTTGATTTCCATCATTCATTTTCTCATTTGCATGAGCTTCAGGTGCAGGATTTGATGGACCTGCTTGTGCAGATGAGCAGAAGGAACTTAAAGTTCCAAAAGTGGATGGAATTGTGGGGATGGTGCTGTCAGTAAAGATTGGTTCAGACAAACGAGGAAAGTTTGGTGAGGATGTGAACATGGAACAGAATTCAGCCCTTAGTCTTTCATGAGATGAAGTCATAAGTGGTGAAAAGGATGAAGTGAAAATTGGTGAAGTGGATGAATGGGAATTGAAACAAGTTTGACTGTGTTGAGGGGTTTCAATCCTAATATTAGGATCCCAATTCAAAGAGGTATCTGTGGAAAAAGGGACAGTAGCAGGTGTATCTGCATCATTTGATTTTTCCTTTGTTCCTGATGAGGGATCAGTCTGAGACTGAACTCCCAGAAATGCAGCAATTTCTTCTAAGTCTTCTTCCTCAGTTCTCTTTCTTTTCACTCCAATTTCAGGCATTGGAGACTGCTTTTCTTCATCATTTTTCATATGAATAATGTTCCTCTTGTTGAAAGGATGGATTGAGTTATCCACCTTTTGGTTTGAGCAGTTTACTTTGAACAAACGAAACACTTTTGACAGAATAATTGCATAAGGCAATGAGTTTCTAACAAGACCTGATTTTGCAGCAGTGATCATGTGTTGCAGTATCACATGAGGAAGGTTGATTCTCATTCCTTTTGAGATGTGATAGATCATCATCATATCCAAGTCAGTCACTTTGTCTTTGCTTCCATTTCTTGGAAAAATGGCATGTTGTGATAGATTATGTAGGATTTTCATTTCCTTTTTCAACAAGGTGGTTCTAGGGGTGACCTTAGGATTAACTACTTCAGTGAACAAATGCCTAAGAATATCTTCCTTATTGATTTTCATTATCTCAAACCAGTTATTACCATAAATAACATTTCCATCTTGAGGTAAGTTCAATAATTCAGCAAGAGTTTCAGAGGTGAGTTTGATTTCAGTACCTTTTAAATTTGAAATGATCAAACCTTTGTCAGCATGTACCTCTGCATTGTGATAAAAGGCTTGAACTAATTCTGGATAGGTGGTTTCATGAAGTTGAAAGAAATGTGTCCAACCAAGTGGTTCAGTGTACTTCTTCAGATCAATCCCTTCCTTGAGAAGCACATCATATTCAAAGTACCTACTCACAGCAATAGGCTTGGTTTTCCAATATTTTTCAAAAAATGCTCTAGTGTCAGGATGAACTAAAGGAGTGGGAATGAGTTTGGTTCTTGGTCTTGAATCAGATGAGGTTGCAGGTGCTTTCCCTTTGGAAATTGATTTCTTTTCTTGAGGGATTTTGACTGACATTTTTGCAGGAGCAGATTTGGGTTTAGGAGGAGCAGGGGAGATGATTTCTTCTTCATCTTCAGTTTCAGAGTTGTGGATTGATGGGGTTCTCTCAGAATCTGAATCATCAATGACATGCACAGTGTTGTCTTGCACAATAGGTTTTTTGGTTCCAAAATCGGACATGATTCGTAATGATCTACGAAGTCTTGAAGAATCCACAGATTTGGATTTGCTCATAGACTTGGATTTCTTTGATTTTACTAACACAGGAGGCGTGTCAGCCATGCTTGGAACAGCCATAGATGAAATGGGTGTGATCAAGTCTTCAGAAGTGACAGGTTTTGAGATTGGAATTTGAGTAGTTTCAGATGGGAGAGTGGTCTCAGAGAGCTCAAATGCGGAAGTGGTGAGAGGTTCGTGTGATTGAGTTTGAGTTTCAGTGACTGGAACTTGAGTCAACATTATTTCAAATGAATCAGGATCGGATTCATATGATTCAGAGCTATATTGTTTGTTTAATGGAGAAGAAGATGGTGGTTGTGATGGTGATTTTTGTTTAGATGCAGAGGATGAGGAGGTTGAAGAATAAACCCTTGGATTTTTCTTTGCAATATTTTTGGTTCTAGCCATTTTTGTAGAGAAGATTGTTTTTTGCAGAGAAAGGATAAGAGCTGATGAAAAAGAATGAATGATGATGAGTGATTTTATGGAGAGAGGAAACTTGGAGAAGAGGAGAAGTTAGTAGAATAGGAAGGTAGGTTTGTACTTGAGAATAGTGATTATGTACTTGATCTTATCAAAAGGTAGAGGGAAAAGGTATTTGAAGTAACCGTTGCACATCATGGGAGAGAGAAGGCTAAAAACTGTATTAACTTCTTCCTAAACACATTTAGCCGTTATCACTAAATGGGCCAAAACATGCGTGATAAAATTTCTGGGCTGTAACACGCGAGAGTGGTCTTAGACCAATCTTGAGCCTAAAAAGGATTTTTCAAAATGTTTAATTTTTCCTTAATAAAATTAAAACGATCTTCCACTAGAGGTTTAGTGAAGATATCAGCTAATTGATTTTCAGTATCAACAAAAATTAATTCAACATCCTTTTTACAAACATGATCTCTAATAAAATGATGCTTGATTTCAATATGCTTTGATCTTGAATGTTGAATGGGATTTTTTGATAAATTAATGGCACTAGTATTGTCACAAAAAATTTTAACATTTGTGTACCTTAATGAAAAATCTTCAAGTTGGTTTCTGATCCATATCACTTGAGAACAACAATTTGCAGCAGACACGTATTCTGCTTCCGTTGTTGAGAGTGCTATGGTATTTTGCTTTCTACAACACCAACTTACAAGAGCTTCACCAAGAAACTGACATGCTCCACTTGTGCTTTTTCTTTCAATTTTATCACCGGCATAGTCAGCATCACAATAAGCAGTTAAATTAAAATGTGATCCTTTTTTGTACCATAGACCAACATCTGGAGTTCCCACCAAATATCTAAAAATTCTCTTAACAGCATTTAAGTGAGATTCTTTTGGAGATGTTTGAAATCTTGCACAGAGACCTACAGAAAAGACAATATCTGGTCTACTAGCAGTTAAATAGAGTAATGATCCTATCATTCCTCTGTATTCCTTTTCTGACACATCTTTCCCTTTTTCATCTTTGTCCAAGTTTGTTGATGGATGCATTGGAGTTGACATGATTTTTGCCTCATTCATCTTGTATTTTTTGAGAAGATCTTTGACATATTTTTCTTGGCTAATAAAAATACCATCTTCTTGTTGCTTGATTTGCAAGCCAAGGAAAAATCCAAGTTCTCCCATCATACTCATTTCAAACTCACTTTGCATAAGATTAGAAAAATCTGGCTACCGGAGCAAAGGTTTCATCATAATCAATACCTTCTTGTTGATTATATCCTTGAGCTACTAATCTTGCTTTGTTTCTTACCACATTTCCATTTTCATCAAGTTTGTTTCTAAAAACCCATCTTGTTCCAATAATTGAATGATCTTGTGGACTTGGAACAAGTTTCCATACTTCATTTTTCTCAAATTGTAGAAGTTCTTCTTTCATAGCATCAGTCCAAGATTCATCTATGACAGCTTCATTAATTGTTCTTGGCTCAATTTGAGAGATCATTGCTAGATTGGTCTCCAAATTTTGAAGTGATCTTCTAGTTCTTACTCCATCTTCAGCATTCCCAATTATTTGCTCTTGAGGATGATCATTTATAATTCTCAAAGTTTTAGGAACAGATGGTGAAGGTTCTTGTGAAGTATCATGATCTTGATCATTCTTTTCTATTTCCTCTTCTTCTTCGTCAACAATCTTAGATTGATCTTCATATTCATCAAATTTAACATGCATGCTTTCTTCCAAAGATTGTGTTCTCAAGTTATAAACTCTATATGCTTTAGAAGTTAGAGAGTAACCTAAGAATAATCCTTTATCTGATTTTGAATCAAACTTACCCAAATTGTCTTTGATATTCAAAATATAACAATAACATCCAAAAATATGAAAGTAGGAAATATTTGGTTTTCTATCTTTCCAAAGTTCATAGGGTGTTTTATTCAAAACTTTTCTTATGGTAACTCTGTTTAAAATATAGCAAGCAGTATTAACAGCTTCAGCCCAAAAATATTTTTCAACATAAGATTCATTAATCATAGTTCTTGCCATTTCTTGCAAGGTTCTATTTTTCCTTTCAACAACTCCATTTTGTTGAGGAGTTCTTGGACAAGAAAAATTATGAGAGATTCCATTATCATTAAAGAATGATTCAAAGAGAGCGTTTTCAAATTCTCCTCCATGATCACTTCTTACAGATATGATAGTGGTACCTTTTTCATTTTGAACCTTTAAACAGAAAGTTTTAAAAGCATCAAAGGATTCATCTTTGTGTTTTAGAAAAAGTACCCAAGTAAACCTTGAAAAGTCATCAACAATGACAAAACCATAATTTTTCCCACCAAGACTTGTAGTTTTGACAGGACCAAATAAATCTATGTGAAGTAGTTCAAGAGGTCTTTTTGTTGAAATAAATTCTTTTGGTTTAAAACTACTTTTAACTTGTTTTCCTCTTGTACATGATTCACATACTTTATCTATGTCAAAATTTATCTTTGGTAAACCTCTTACTAAATCAAGTTTAGAAAGTTTTGAAATAGTTTTCATACTTACATGACCAGTCCTTTTGTGCCATGTCCATTTGTCTTTTTCAATAGAGACAAAACATGATTCAATAGGTAGTTCATCTAAGTATATAACATAAATATTCTTTTCTCTTATGCCTTTAAAAAGAGTTTTACCAGAAGAAGTCTTTTTGATTTCACATGTGTTAGGATTAAATATAACTTCAAAACCATTGTCACACAATTGACTAATGCTTATCAAGTTATGTCCAAGTCCTTCTACATATTGAACATTTTCAATTTTAGCGGAGTTAATCTTACCAATAGTACCTTTACCTTTGATTTTACCTTTACCATTATTTCCAAAGGTAACTACTCCACCTTCCTTTTCTTTAAATGCAAGGAAGTTTTGTCTATCTCCAGTCATATGTCTTGAGCAACCACTGTCCAAGTACCAAGGCTTTCTCTTGACTGCTAGATGGCATTCCTGCATTTTTTGTTAATAGTGCTTTAGGTACCCATAGATTCTTGGGTCCTTGATTGTTAGTGAACATTTTCTTATATGGAGTCTTTTTATGTTGATAAGATGATTTCATATATGAAGGTTTTGACAAGTCATTTCTTTTAGGTTTTTGAAAACTTTTAGAGAAAGTTCTAAGTTTGGTCTTAGCATGTTGTTTGTTTTTCTTAAAACAAAATCTTTCAATATGTCCGTCTTTAAGACAAAAAGAACATTTATATTTTTGAACTTTCTTTTCTTTTGGAGGAACAAAGAAATTTTCATATAATTTTTTCTTTTGAAAAGATTTAAAGCCTACTCCGGCTTTGTCAAACATTCCAATTTGAGATCCCATTATATTTTCAAAAGTTTTTGTGGCGTTAACAAAACAATTTATGTCATTTTCTAACTCATGAACATTTTGTTTCAAGATGTCATTTTCTTCTAAGATCTTAGAGCATTCTTGAGGTTTTTCTTTACATTTTTCTAATTGAGTAGATAAATTAGAATAATCTTCTCTATATTGTTTGAGCATTTCTTTTAGTTTGATATTCTCAGATTTGTACTCATCTTTTTCTTTGGTTATCTTAGTGACTTCGTCTCTAAGTTGTCCATTTTTTTGAGTAATAATTTGAGCATCATATAAAAGATTATCAAACAAATGTTCAGTTTTTTGACAAGATGAGCAAGGTTCGAATGTTACCTCAGAATCTGATTTTGCCATAAGACATATATTTGCCTCTTGATCTTCTTCTTCTTCTTCTTCTTCTGATTCGTCCCATGTTGCCATCATGGATTTCTTCTTGAATGGAGGCTTTCTTTGTTTTGATTTTGGGCACTCATTTTTGTAATGACCAAATTGATTACATCCATAGCATTGTATTTTACTTAAATCCGTTTCCGGTTTAGGTTCATTTCTTCTTGCCGGAAATGTTTTCTTGAGTTGATTTCTTCTAACTAATAACTTTTGAATTCTTCTTGAGAGAAGTGCAACTTCTTCTTGAGTGTCTTCTTGTATTGTATCATCATCATCGAAAGAGTCATCAATCTGAGATTGATCTTCCTTAGCTTGTAGAGCGATCATTTTCTTTTTTATGGGTTTGTCCTCTTGAAAAATAGATTCATGAGCTCTTAATGATCCCATAAGATTTTCTAATTTCATTTGAGTAAGATCTTTTGCTTCCGTAATGGCCGTAACAACATGTCTCCAATTTTTTGGTAAACATCTCAAGATTTTTCTTACTCTTTCATGTATGGAGTATTTCTTTCCAAGAGAATTGAGTTCATTGATTATGACTGTGAATCTTGCATACATTTGATCAATTGTCTCATCTTCTTTCATTTCGAATAGTTCGAACTTTCTTACACCTATGTCAATCCTTGTTTCTTTTACATGGCTTGTTCCTTCATGATGAATTTGGAGAGTTTCCCACATTTCTTTTGCGGTTTTGCATTCCATAATTCTATCATATTCTTCCCTACACAAAGCACTCTTTAAAAATAATTTAGCTTTAATATTTAAAAGTACCTTATCCGCTTCTTGAGTTGTCCATTGCTCTTGAGTTTTGGGTATTGCGACATTATCTTTGTCCGTTGTCATTGGTACATGTTCTCCAACTTCAATGACCGCCCACATATGATTATCTTGTGATCTTAGGAACAATTCCATTTTGTCCTTCCAATAGTAGTAGTCTTCTCCTTCAAATAGAGGTGGCCTATTTGAGGATCCTCCTTCGGATATGAACTTTGCACCTTTCGTCATTACTTCCTTCCTGAATCTTTTCTCTAGCACTTGTTAGATGCTTTATCTTTAGAGCCGGGCTTTGATACCAATTGAAGTAGCAAAGTTTTTCACAAGAAAGGGGGGGTTTGAATTGTGAAAAACTTTAAAAATTAACTATAAAAATAAATGTTAGATTTATCAAGGATAATATTGCAAGACTAATCTTGGATTAATCTCGTAAGTATAAAAACACACTTATAATAAATATCAAAGAGTGTAGTGTGTGTAGTGTTTTTGTAAAACAATTTGAGAAGAGTAAGAAGAACACACAAACAATTTTTATACTGGTTCACCCTTAATCTTGGGCTAGTCCAGTTTCTCCACTATGTCTCTTGAGATACTATCGATCTCTAAATACAAATCTTCTTTTGATCTCACACAAGATCAAATTTCTTAATCTACCTTAACCTTAAGGTAACACTCAAACAATATGAACAATTGACTTGAGCAAATCTTTCTTACAAAGAGAAGTGGTTTTGTGTTCTAAGCTTTTGTGATAAAATCAACTAAGTTGAGAAAAGCTTATGAAAATGATATCTCTAAAAATCACTCTAAGTGTTTATACAGATCCAGTATAATATGTTTGAGATTTGGAGTGAAAGAGATATAAAGAAGAGCTTTGAGATTGCTTGATTGATAATGAAAATGTTGCTTTGATGTATGCTAAAACTCTTGCTCTTCAATGTTGATAGTGAGGCCTATTTATAGGAAATATTGAAGCCTTCAAGTCTTGATCAACAAGTATAGCCGTCGCCAAAGTGTACCAGCAAGAGGAGCCTCTTCCAATTAAATTTAATCAATTATATTGCATGGAGGAGCGTCAGGGAGACCGGTCTCAGACTGCATTGTAGGCAGATTAATTTGGAGGAGCGTGTGAAGCCTTCTTTGCTGAGTTGGAATGAAAGTACATATGCTTGGAGGCCAAGAAAAACAGTTGGATGAATTTTGCACATGGTAGAATTGCTGTTTGTGAGCTGTCTTCAAGGTACAAGAATAATCATTCTTTAATTCTTCACTCTTAGACCAGTCTCAGAACTGGGCTGATGAACAACAATAAAAATATGTTGGAGAATGATGATCGTACAGAGGCATAGTAGATTTGAACAGGAAACAGCTGGACCTCTTTAGTTAGGTGTACTTCATTTGTACTTCACTTGTCACTTTCTCCATAAATTAAGGAAGACTAGCATAAACAAGTCCTCTTAAATGGTACATGACAACCAATAGAAAATATTGTTGTTGAGTTTTGATTGGTCTATGTAACCAAGTATATTTGAACTGATAAGAATTAAATAACAAGATCATTGGAGAAACATTCTTTGTCTTTGTGCACATGTCTTTGTTCTTCAAAGAGTCCAATGAAAGAGGAATCATATTTATGACAAAATATATTCCTTCATGAAATGAACTTTGCCATGATTGATAAGGATCTTCAATAAAAGTGTTAATTTGTCCTTTGTATGGTTGACTTATCAATTAATGCAGCAAGCTTGATGAACCGTTCTAACGAACCCAGATCAGAGACCAGTCTTAGACTGATCCTGAAACCTTCAAGTTGCTTATAACATAGTTAAAATGATCCATTTAATCCTGTCTTAATTTGTACACTCAAAAGCACTTGTTAGACATTTAAATGATCAGAATTATACTTAAAATATAATTAAATTAGTTTGTTATAATTAAAACATCAAATAAGGATTTTGCCTCAACAACAGGAAGAGGGAAAAGAGCAAAAACCTGTGTACTTTACAAGAAAAGTATTACATGGTGCCGAGCTGCGTTACCAAAAGATCGAGAAGGTTGCACTAGCCTTGCTATCTTCTGCTAGGAAACTAAGACCTTATTTCCAGAGTCACACTATTATCGTCCGAACAGACCAAACAATTCGTCAAGTGTTACAAAAACCAGATTTAGCAGGAAGAATGGTAGCTTGGTCGGTGGAGTTGTCTGAGTTCGATATCGTATTTGAATCAAGAGGGGCCATAAAGGCACAAGCTTTGGCAGATTTCGTGGTTGAAATGACGACAGAAAATGGAAACCCAGTAGCTACTAAATGGATCTTATCTGTAGATGGCTCATCTAACTTGAAGGGAAGTGAAGCAGGGGTGACATTAGAAGGGCCAGATGGTGTGTTGATTGAGCAGTCTTTAAGGTTTGAATTCAAAGCAAGCAACAATCAAGCTGAATATGAAGCACTTGTAGCAGGTTTGAACTTAGCAATTGAGGTTGGGGTTAAAGAGCTTGAGGTGAAAAGCGATTCTCAGCTAGTTACCGGACAGGTGACAGGAAGTTTTCAAACAAAGGACCCTCAACTATCGAAATATCTGGAGAAGGTGGCTAATTTGACTAAAAAATTTGAAAGTTTTAAATTGTCACATGTACCAAGAGATCAGAACAGTAGAGCAAATTTGCTAGCAAAGCTTGCTAGTACCAAACGACCGGGAAACAATAGGTCAGTAATACAAGAGACTTTGTCGCGGCCCAGCATAGAGCAAGAGGAATTTTTATTCGTGACTGAAGATCTTGAGTCATGGATGGGAGAAGTCATTCGATTCTTGAAAGAAAATCAGCTGCCAGTGGGGGAGGATGAGGCTTTAAAGATCAAGAAGAAAGCAACTAAGTTTGTCATCATCGCAGATCAACTCTTCAAAAGGGGATTTTCCAGCCCACTCCTGAAATGCCTAGCTCCTAAGCAGGCAGAGTATGTCATGGCTGAGGTGTGATCGACGATTTGTGTATCAATAGATTTGATTGACCGCAAGTGCACAGTCTCGTCGTGTAGTTTTAAAAGATATCGAATCCACAGGGACCAATAATCGAACTACCGTATTTCTACCGTTACTTTGTAAATCTAAGGCTATTGAATATTTAGGGTTGTTTAGAATGTTTAGAAATTAAATTAAATTTAAGAATTTAAATTAATTAAATAAAAGCGGGATATCGGTATGTAACTTAATAACCATCGGGAATTTAATGAATTAATAGCGCGCGTGGAAAGGGTTTATTTTTCAGAAGAACTTTCTTAATTTAAAGGTCTAAACCTCACACTCTCGTTTTGTTGATAAAAACCATACAATCTAGACTAGGGGTTTTGCTGTCACTTTTATACCACCTCAGTTTCGAAAGTATATTTTGAAAATCAATTAGTTCTAATTAATCCTAACGTGGCTCTCGCTCGTTCAAAGATTAATATCAGATTCCTACTATCTAGTTAAAACCTCAAACTCTCGCTCTATTGATTTTAACCTTAGTTGCTTTGTTTTTCTCACTCAAAGCATAGGAGTTTTAAAATTAGGAATTCGAATAAGAAAAATAGTTTAAGTGCGCGCGCTAAATCATCATTAAACTCCCTTCGGAGAATTAGTTTACATATCGATATCTAGGAAGTTTAGCTAGACATAATTAAGAAATTAAATAAACAAAAACAGAAAATTAAATTGAACATAAATAAATAATTAAATAAAAACATTAAATAAAAACCTGGAGAGAATTGCTGAATAAACTTGCTTGAATTAAAGAAGGTAAAATTCTTGACAGGGAATTGAAAACGGAATTAAAATCGGACTTCCGATGTGGAAGAACCGAGACAGTTTACAATGCGGGAAATTTAAACTGACTGAAATAAAAGAAAATAAAGCGTAGTCTGTTCTGAGAATTAAGCTTCTATTTATAGAGGATTTTTAACTTCTACGATCCATGAAAATAGGAAAGATAGGCTTCACTTTTGATTTTATCCAATAGCCGTACGATTGGGGAAAACAGTTGATCAGACGCGTGCTTGCTCCCCACGTTGCGTGAAATTCAGTTTTTGCCAATCCTGGATTCTGTGGCGGGCGCCACGAAGCTGGTGGCGGGCGCCACCAGGCCAAATTGTGGGCTGGGCTGATTTTGCTTGATTTGCACCCCTTTTTGCTGCGTTTTTGGCCCTTTTTGCTCAATTCTCTTCTCCGACCTATTTTATTAGACAAAACTAAAAACAAAACAAATACCCGCATAAAAAGACATAAATGAATTAAAAACATATGCAAATGCAACTAAAGTTCACCTAAACTAAGCTAAAAATACGATATGATTTCGTGTCATCAAGGTGCATGAGGGGGTCTACGGGACTCATATCGGAGGACGAGCGCTTGCATCAAAAGTTCTCCGAGCGGGATATTATTGGCCAACGATGAAAGAAGATTGTGGTAATTACGTGAAGAAGTGCGAAAAATGTCAGAGATTCTCTAACCTCCACAAAGCTCCTCCACAATACCTGAGTTCAGTAGTCTCTCCTTGGCCTTTCTACAAATGGGGAGTGGACATTTTAGGCCCTTTTCCTTTAGCTCAAGGTCAGGTAAAGTTTTTAATAGTGGCCGTAGACTACTTCACTAAGTGGGTGGAGGTAGAACCAGTGGCCACAATCTCAGCAGAAAAAATTAGAAAGTTTTATTGGAAGAAAATCATATGCAGGTTTGGTCTCCCAGCAGTGTTAGTGACTGACAATGGAACTCAATTCGCTAGTGCAAGTGTAGCAAATTTTTGCAAAGATTGGGGAATACAACTTAGCTTCACATCAGTTGAGCACCCCCAATCAAATGGTCAGGCAGAGTCAGCTAACAAAGTAATTCTGCAAGGTTTGAAGAAGAGATTAGAAGCAGCTAAGGGATTATGGGCGGAAGAATTGCCAATGGTTTTGTGGTCATACCACACCACCCCACACTCTTCAACACAAGAAACTCCTTTCAAGATGGTGTATGGATCAGATGCTATGATTCCAATAGAGATTGTCGAGCCAAGTGCCAGAATTCTTTTTGCTGATGTGGCGGAAAATTCTACAAATTTACGAGCAAATCTGGACCTTCAAGAAGAGATACGAGTTCGAGCTCATGTGAAGGAGGAAGCTTGTAAAAGAAGAGCAGCTCGAAGGTATGACTCAAAGGTAAGAAAAAGGAACATCAAACAAGGGGATCTAGTGCTGAGGAGGAAACCGGGAGTAGAGCAGCCAGGAAAATTATTTCCACGATGGGAGGGGCCGTTCAGAGTAAAGGAAGATGTAGGCAAAGGAGCTTATCGCTTGGAGCGCATGGATGGTAAGAGTGTGCCGCGAACATGGAATGCAGCAAATCTCCGCTACTACTTCAGTTAAAGATAGAAGAATATTGAAAGAAAGGAAACATCAAATATACTTTTGAAATTTTCATGTCATGTTTTGTTTATTTTGAAATTATGTTATGTATAGGTGGAAGTCAAGGCAGCTATGCCATAAGATCTTTTTGATGTAATGCACCTATTATTTTGATGACATGATAATCAATGATGTTTCTATTTATTCTCACATAATCAACGCTTTTGTTATTTTCGTAACAGGGGTAGCCGAGCAGAGCTACGCCTTTAAGACCTGAGCGAGTTCGGTATAGACCCGACCCTTAGGCAAATTTACGTTATAAGAAAAATCCGTTAGAGATTTTTCTTGACGTCGCAATAAGGTTGGCCGAGCAGAGCCACACCTTTAAGACCTGAGCGAGTTCGGTATAGACCCGACCCTTAGGCAAATTTACATTATAAGAAAAAATCCGTTAGAGATTTTTCTTGACGTCGCAATAAGGTTGGCCGAGCAGAGCCACACCTTTAAGACCTGAGCGAGTTCGGTATAGACCCGACCCTTAGGCAAATTTACGTTATAAGAAAAAATCCGTTAGAGATTTTTCTTGACGTCACAATAAGGTTGGCCGAGCAGAGCCACACCTTTAAGACCTGAGCGAGTTCGGTATAGACCCGACCCTTAGGCAAATTTACGTTATAAGAAAAAATCCGTTAGAGATTTTTCTTGACGTCGCAATAAGGTTGGCCGAGCAGAGCCACACCTTTAAGACCTGAGCGAGTTCGGTATAGACCCGACCCTTAGGCAAATTTACGTTATAAGAAAAAATCTGTTAGAGATTTTTCTTGACGTCGCAATAAGGTTGGCCTAGCAGAGCCACACCTTTAAGACCTGAGCGAGTTCGGTATAGATCCGACCCTCCGGCAAATCTACGTTATAAGAGATTTTTTCTTGACGTCCCAATAAGGTTGGCCGAGCAGAGCCACACTTTTAAGACCTGAGCGAGTTCGGTATAGACCCGACCCTTAAGCAAATTTACGTTATAAAAAAATAATAATAAATAAAAACGGAGCAGGTTGGCCGAGCAGGACCACACCTTCCACTAAAGAGAATAAACATTACTGCAAATGATAACATTTTTAAAATGATTAGATAAAACGGAGCAGGTTACTAAGATACTTAAGGTTCAAAATACATAAGTTGCGCAACAATATTAAGTGACAATATTAGAGCCCAAGAGTGGCCACCAAGATAGTACAAGACAACAATACAAATAACAACACAAAATAAAAGTAAACAATAGCAGGTCCTAGCAGTATAAGGCTAATAATCAGGCCGATTAATTTGATCGGGGGCCTGTCACAACACCAAATGAAGAATTAGCCACAGGATCTTCAATCTGACCATTTCTAACTTTCAACTTCGAGTTTGTTTTGCTGAGGTCAATTCCAGGATGAAGCACCTCAACTTGTTGAATAGCTCGAGAAAATCCTTCATCAAATCCTGCTTCAAACTCATCAACAGCAGACTCTTCAAGAGACTCAATCTGCTTGTCTTTTTCCTCCACCATCTTGTTTAAATTTTCCACCTGCTCATCTTTTTCATTACAAGATACTTGGAGGGATTCCATTTCTGATTCCAAAAGTGAGTGTGCCTTTTGGAGGGATTTCTGCTTATCCTTCATAGAATCCAAGGAGCTCTTGAGAGACTTATTATCTTCATCCTTATGGCGACCTGCAGCTTCAGCTTTATCCAAAGAGCTCCTCAATTCAGTAAGATTGGTAAGATAGCGAGAACGTTCCTCTTTAAGTTTTTTGTTAGTCTCAGTGACAACAGATGCTGTCCACAAGGAATAGGTCCGAGCAGCTTCCAATGACTGCTCAAAGCTAAGATCTTTGAGTTTTTCTTGATCAAAAGAGGTGGTGTATTGTGGAACAATATCTCCACCAGAAAATTTCACATCCCAGGCAGAGCTAGATTCACGACCATAATCATCAACAGCCAGTACAGCACGCCAATCAGTAGCTGGAAGAGTAGAGGAGCCAGTGGGAATAGGAACTACAGCAACAGGTCGAGGACTGACATGAGGACTTATGTGAGGTGCGGAAGACTTTTTGGCCTTTTCGCCCTTGTCGGAGTATCCTTTCCGGAGTCTTTTCAATGGAGGAGGAGCATTGGAGACCGCATGAACAACAGGAACGGGAACACCTTGCTCTTTAGCAAGTTTCCGAGCTTTAATACTTTCACGCTTCTCTTCAGTCATGGGAGGAGCCATTCTTTCGCCTGCATATAAAGAACAAAAAAATTGTTAGTTACAACATTAACAAAACAAAATGATAATAGTAAAGTGTGTTTGAGTTTACGCAAGTATGAAGATAGTTGATCCACGTGTCTTTCATAAAGAAGCATTTTTGCCGCAGTGACGGTCCGAACTGAACGTAGCACCTCAACAGTTCTTCTGTCATCGGCTGATTGAGGTAGGCTGCTGAGTTTGAGTTTGGTGTTTGGATTTTTGACCCAATGAAAGGGAAATATAGCAAGTCCGGATTCGTCTAACCATAGTGGGGAGGACGGACTAGGGGATATACGAATAAATTCGAATTTGAAGTCTTTCCAAGAGGATGTATACGGCGAAATGAGACTAGGCTTGTTGCGATTGCTCATGTAAATCCAAGAATATGGTTTAAATTTCTTAGCTCGAAAAAAAGAAAAAAAGGAGTAAGCAGAGGGAGGAAGACCTAATTCACCACAAAGAATCTCAAATGCTCTAAGCGAGCCCCAACAGTTAGGATGTAATTGTGTTGGTGCAACATTAAGGGTGCGCAGAATCTCACATTGGAAGTTAGAAAAAGGTAACCGAACTCCCAATTTTTAAAATAATGCCATAATACACATAAGTATAGCAACCATACTCTCCCTCCGAGGGTGAGTCACAGACCGCTTCTCCCTCATAGCATGGTTTGACATCGAAAAGACCGCGGTGATCAGGACGAATCAATTTTGGCAATAAAGCTAAGACCGAATGGAAGTCAGAATATTTGGAGGTAGAATTAAGGACCTCTTCATCAACCCAATCGTCTCTTTCTGGTCCATCTCCTTCCTCTACGTCGGATTCGGAAGATGAGGGAGAGGTAGGTGAGTTTGGAGACTCAATTATTTGCATTTCCTGATGAGACATAGGAAACTCAAATCTTCTCTAATCTAACAACAACAACAAGCACATTAGAGAAAAATTTAGTCCAAAAAGCTAAGAGCGAATATATATTTAATTTTGAGACATTATATCACTTCTAGTGTCCTCGGTATTTAAAATACATGTAGAGGAAATCGGCAAAAAGTTGAAGGTTTAAGCTCTAATTTAACTTCTATTGCTCTCTTATTCAACAAGGGCGACTACAAGTACTAACATTTGTTTTAGGAATGTAAGTCATGTTTTGTTACCATGTAACTTTCAATGTGATACAAGGAAGTGCCAAGAAACTCAAAGAACTACAAATGTAGCAATGGAAGATAACAAGATACAGTGAAAAGATTGAAGGAAAAATCGCATAAAACAAAGATATGGTGAAAAGGAATAAGAAGAGCTCGGCCACGATGAGCTCGGCGTAGTTGAAGCTACGACATATAGTTTTGGCCTTATCACATTACATGGTAGAAAAATAGTTTAAAGGCAAAAATAGTGTTGTGGCATTTAATCGAACACTTAGAGTGCTTCACTAAAACATCCAAAATACTTTATCATATCATACATTTGTGCATATTATACCACACTCTACAGCTCATTCATACAACATAGTAAATTTTGTTCATACAAATGTAAACATCACATTTCATTTTGCACCCATTAAAATTGGAATCATCAATTCACATGTTTATCAGAGCATTTATACACTACATTACTTCTCCACATGTTACTATCATAACAAATAAGATATTTTTGCTTATATGGTTTGAATATAATTTTTCACCTAAACAGCAAAACAAACTGAGCAGCAAAGCGAAAACCGGAAACCAAACGAAATCTGGGTTCGATGAAACCGAACTGAGCAGCGCGAGCACGTTGCCGAGCAGCAGAACAAATCGAGCAGCAGAGAGAACACCGCTGAACCGAACAACACTCCGAGCAGAATGAAAAGGACTAACCGAGCAGAATGAAAATCAGAAGCCGACTAGACCTGATTTCGAACAGAATAGCGCGAAACACACCGAACCGAGCAGAAAAACAAGCCGGGTACCGAGCACGGCTGCACCTCTGAAACCGAACAGAAAAATGGCGCTGCAACGCTGAACTGAATAGAAAGACGAAAAACGAGCAGAGAAGAGAACCGGGCAGCAGGGAAGAGCACCTCTGAACCGAGTAAAAAAACGAAACACAAGCTAAATCACACACCTAGTAGCAAGAAGAATAGTGAGCCGACAGATCTGAGTTCGAGCAAAACAAGTCGAACAGAAATTCGTCGAACAGGAGAAGGTTCGAATCGAATTTCGCGGAACAGATCTGAACAGCATAAGTCGACCAGAATAGGTAGAAAGTTTGAATCTAATTTCGCTGAGCTGAGATGAGTATAGACTGATGCCGAGGAGAAAGTGGAACAAAAATATAAAAATCAATATGTCAAAACGTGTATTCAAAGAGCTTGGATGTGGGATTGGGTGCTTATGAAAGTTTAATATTCATTAAAAGGATAAAAGACATGAGGCTTAATGAAGAATGATAAAGTGAAGGAGATGGGTGGATGATGCTTGTAGTGAGAAGGAGATGGAAAACATAACAGCAAATGAGATTTATGCCTTGTGTAATTTAAATATCATTTTTTAACTTTACCATATCTCAAAGTGTGTCCAATAGGACTTTGAAGAATAGTTCGATGTTACAGTACGAGCATATAGTCCAAAGTGTGTCCAAATGCATTAATATTCTCATAAAATAAATTTGGTTTCGAGTTAACAATTCTAGCTCTAAAAAGCATACAAAGACGAGCAGAGCTGATATTTTAAAAAGGAGCAGCACAAATAAAATACCTGTGATAAAAATGTTGTTCCTTTGGAGATATGGTAGAGTAAATCCAAGAGAGTAAAAGAAGATTGATGAAAGTGATATGGTGAATAAGTGAAGTAGTGAAAAAAAAATGAGGGAAAGGAGATGTATATTTAAAGGGAAGATCTAGAAAAATGTGCTGAAAAGACATCCGATGTGACAAGATCAAATGATTTTGTGAGATAAAAGTTAAAGTTTGAAATGACATATCAGAGAAAGATGTTAAATTATGAAGATACATGTCAGACCAGAGGCAACAAACGCCTACACCTGAACAGCTCGACGCTTGGTGGACTGTGGACTGATATGGACGACATAGCCAAGAACAAACGCCTACACCTGAACAGCTCGGCGCTTGGTGGACTGTGGACTGATATGGACGACATAGCCAAGAACAAACGCCTACGCCTTAACAGGCTTGACGCTTGGTGGACTGTGGACTGATATGGAGAACCATATCACGCTTTGACCATTGACCACCCAGCTCAGCTTGACCTTCCAAGTGAACTGACTCCTATTGGTCTGCTCAGCTTGACTGTTCAGGTCATTAAATTATACTGCCAGCCTACTCTGCTCAACCATCAACTACTCTGCTCAATCATCAACTAAACTGCTCAACCAAGTTTACCTGCTATGCTCATCCATCAGCTTCGCATGCTCCAAACTTCACGTGACCTGCACGGGTGGATGACGTAGCTACGCATACCCTCAACTTCACGTGACTTGCACACACAAGTGACGTTAGCTTTGCCTTATCCAGCTCCACGTGACAAGCACAGACGAGCTACAGATGGATTTTGGAGTCTCAGCTTATTGGGCCGGACTTTTAAGGAGAGGCCCATTAGGTCAAGGAAAGTTGAGACTATAAAAGGAGCACTCAAGACATGATAAAGGGGATCTAGGGTTTTTAGCAGTATTCTATAGCTTAAGAGATTGATTATTTTGTTGAGTGCTCTCACCCTAGAGAACACCTCGTTTCCTTTGTATTTAACTTGTGTTTACATACGTGAACAATAATAAACTCACGTGGAAGAATAACAATTCTCTCTCTCTCTCAACAACACTAAAATGGTATCTACAATTCTCACCTTATAAGGCTAGTGACACTATAAAAATCTAACACGATTATAACGTCTAGTTGGTGATCATGCTAGAGCTCATTATGCGTGTAAAAAATCGACTTCCTCGTATTTAGATGCTGATGAGTGTCACAGAATGGTCGGACCCAAAACAAGAGTTTGATGGTGGAGATGGTGGAAAGACGCCACAATCGGGGTGAAAAATCGATTGATAAGTCGTGAGGATGCCACAACCGACTATAGAGGTTTCAGTTGATAAGTCAAGGTTTAGTGTCACGGCGAACCGATAAGCTAAAGAAACGGTTCATAGTTTCCAAGGAGAAAAAACTCTCATATTTTTACATAAATCAAAAACTTGTTTATTTCATAGAAAAACTTACAATTTATAGAGTTCTTGCTTAAATGAACTTAAAGGACTCTAACAAAATAAATTAAATGGCTTTTAGCCTTACAATTATTTTCTAACTATAGCACTTACTTGACCTTCAAAGTTCAAACTTATGATATTTTAGTGGCAATTCATTGATCATTTTATTCATGATTGATCTAATAATGGTTCCAAGCATATCTCTTCCATATGAAACAATAGTTGAATGCGTTGAAACTTAATTCCTCATTTCCTTGGACCAATAGGATAGACACAATAACCACAGACAACCAAAATAGTTTAGAATCTCTAGTCAATCCGCTTCAAGACCATATTTCACCTTAAAAGAAACCGAATTTGCTCTTTCTTTCAATAGACAAATTATAGGAAATTTTGTCAGCTTTCAAACGCATTAAAAATCACTTTCATCGAATATCTAGAACTCAAGATATTGATAAAACAAGACAGATAGGTCTAAGCATATGAAAATAATATATTTAACCAAAATTAATTGATTCTTATTATTCCACTATTGAATCAATTTTCTTGTTAAAGGAGACCATATTAAGATTATATCAGATGCATTTATACGCTGAGGCTCATTTGACTACTCCATAATCGGTTGTCATGACAATTTCATATGACATATAATTCATTTTGAGGGGTAAACACACAAGATTTTAGATAAGTTTATACTACCTTTCTACCCTTAATTCATTTAGTAAAAGAAAATTCCATTTAATAATTTTTTTGATTTATATAAGGATACAAAATTAAGAACATCATTTATTGTATTTTGGATTCCTAAAGCAACCAAATAAGCACTCATTCATTATGTTCATAGTACTACATAGTTTTGTCCTTATTGTGAACAGTGCTCATTCCCTCAAACAAACTCAAAAAGTTAGTTATTTGCCATTTTGGAGTCTACTTTGTGGACCCTACTGCCTCACAATACCATGACTTACCCTCCATTTTTGTCTCAAACTCTCAAAAGCCTGAACATTCATTTTTTTTCACTATCTTCACTCTCCAAATGCAATTCAAAATCTAGAAACTTGTTCCTTTTTCACCTTCATCTTCCATTTTCCTCTTCTGCTTGAAAATCAAGCATCAACCATTTAATCTCAACCTCACTTATTTTTATTTTTCATGCTTTTTTTAATATATTTTAAAAAATATACAATAAAAATATTAACCTAACTTCTCTGATTGCTTCATTGTTGAACACTTGAACTAACGTAACCCTAGCTGCTCCTTCCTTCTCCGTCGTTTCTTCTTCTCGATCGTACAAGTTCATCAAGTACTTTCCCTCTTTCATTCTCTTTAGGTTTGTTGATTTCAATTTTGTTTTCTTTGTTTGTTGATGTCGTTATTGGCTGTTTTGAATGAGGATAATGCTCATTGTTACGAACACACTCGAAACATTATCTTATAGGCCATAATTCTTGCGTTTCTTGTGTATTTTGCGGTTCTGGTTCTAAAATATAGTCTAGTCCGGTTTGATAATATTCCATGAACAAATCAAAGTGTAATTAGATACTGAAGGCCTTTTTGGTCGTGGAGTATAATCACATGATTTATTAGCTGGTATCAGCGTTGCAAATATTAGTAATCGTGTTCTAATACTAGTGTCAAAGATTAGTTAGTGTGAGTGATTAGTTCAATGTTTAATCAAAATTGGTTAAATGAGTGATATATAAAAAATAAATATGACTTATATAATCAAATGTTGAGGAGATGTCATGTAAAATCCAAGTTTGCTTTTTATTGAGTAAATTTTAATCTGAACTTTGATAATGTTAAAAGGTCTAAATTATAGGATTTTTAAAATAGATTTTCATTTTGAAGAAAATAAATGATTTTTAGAAAAATCTGAAACTTACACAAGTAAAATAAAAAAAAATGATTTTTTTGCTAAAAAATCTCAAACAAACGGGTCCTTTGTAGTTGATGATTGATTTTGAGTTTTGACCTAATAATTTTTCATGAAAAGCTTGTTGTTTATTTATTTTTGCTTTTTTTTCCCCGGGATTTTATTCAGTCTTTGTAAGTTGTGAGCTTTTTCAGTTTTCATTGTTGAATGATGAATGTTAAGGCTTCTGATAAGCAAAAGTTTTGTGATGGTGCTGGTGATCATGATGGGAGGGAACTTATTTCCGGTTAAGAGGGTATTCAGTAACAACAATTCCTTGTGCGGTTCGTTGAAGAAATCCAAGGTGTCTCCAACACTAGATGATGATAATGATGATGACGATGATGATGTTCCTATTTCCTCGAGAATTAAAAGGTCTGCCATGTTGGCTGACAAATCAATTTCCTCACTGAAGAAAACACTTGAATTGGTAGCAAACTCATTTGACAAATGCACAAGGATAAGAAAAGTAGAAAAGAAGAGATTGTAGTCTATAAAGAGAGATATTGAGGAGTGCTCGAAAGATCATGAAAATAAGAAAAAGGAAATTCATTGTGTTGAAAGAATTAGCGAAGCTCAAAAGAAAATGCAGGGAAAATCGAAGAATGTGTCAAGGATTTAGTAGTAAAGGAAGGGCAGCTCCATTTGATGGATGACTTGATTGGAGAGCGCAGGCAAGAGCTCAAGATGAAAGAGTTGGAACTTCTTCAAGTTATGGATAAGATTTCAGAACAGAAGCAAGTGCCGGAGCTAGTGCATGATTTGGTTTCAAAACAGAACCATTTCGAAAGCCGAATGAAAGAGCTAAAGTCAAAAGAGAAGCAACTTGAAGGAAAAATAGAGGAGCATCAATCAAAAGAGAGCAAGTTTGAATGCCAAGTGAAAGAGTTGGATCAGAAAAGAAGCATTTTCAGAGTCGACTGAAAGAGCTCGAGTCAAAACAACAACAATTCAAAGGACAAATGAAAGAGTTCCAGTCAAAAGAGGAGGAATTTAAAGGTCAAGTGAAGCAGTTTGAATCAAATAAGGAGGAATTCGAAGGTCGAATTAAGGAGCTCGAGTCACTAAAGAAGACATTTGAAAGCCAAGTTGAGGACTTCAAATTGAAGGAGAAGCAATCTGAAGGACGGTGGAAAGAACTTGAGTCAAAAGAGAAAAGGTTCAATGTAAGGGTGAATGAGTTCGAGTTAAAAGACAAGCAGTTTGAAGGACAGGTCAAGGATCATAAGTCAAAGCTGAATAAATTTGATCGACAACTGAACGAGCCTGAGTCGACAAAGAAACAATGTGAACCATTAATAATCTGTCTTGATGATGAAGAAGAATTCAGTAAATGTTCTTATTCATCTTGTTTATTGAAAGAATTTCATTTCAACTATTTATTTTAATGATGTTGATTTTTTTAATAAAGTGGTCAACATATTTAAAATATATATTTTTAATGATATTAATGTATGTAGTATATCTTATTTTATGATATTTATCAGCAAAGGTGTAGTATATTTTAGTGAGTCGAAAAGCTTGTCCAGTTTTTATATCAAACTAATTTCGATTATATTTTTCACCGTCGAACATTATATGAATCCATTAAGCACAAATGTTTTTTTTACATTTTTATCTATAGCTAAAGTTTAATTATAAAATTGTTGTGCTGCGTTGATGATAGATTCGTAAATTAATAATGTATATAGTTTTTCAAGCATATTGCAAATAGTGTAAACCTCTTGAGTTAAAACATAGTTATATATGCTATGAGCTTAGCTTATATATCTGCTATCTAAATATGCAGTTACATCTTACACAGATAATGAATTAAGTCCTGCCATTGATGAAACAAGTTTGCAGTTGATACCAAGTGACAAAACTGACATTCTAGTTGATCTGCTAGAATCAACAAATCCAGCAAAAATGGTTTTAGATATAATACAGAACCCCACTATTCCATGTTGTAAGAAGGAAGACAATGTTGTGATTATGAATGAAAGTCATATCTATCTGCTCGAACAACTCATGAAAATCTCACCAAATATTAAACCTTGTGTAAGAGAAGATGCATTGAAGCTAGCACGTGATTTGAAAGCTAACATGAAAGAAAATACTAAAAATTCTTTGGTGGTTCTCGGTTTTCTACTACTTTTGTCGATTTATGGATTGGTTACTTATTTCAATGAAGATGAACTCTTCGAGCTTTTTGCATTTGTTTCGCAGCACAAGATAGCCGTGGAGATGTTCGGGACCCTTGGTTTTGGAAATAAAGTTTCTAGCATGTTAATTTAGAAATCTTTTGGTCAGTCACTAGCATCTCTCTTTTTATCTGTGTTTAACATCGTAATCATATGTTTATCAATGTCGTATTGTATATTTGGATCTTATCATGTCTTGGGTGTTGTTTTGGCTTTATATCTCGTTGGAAATCAGTGTAAAACTGTGAACTTGTAGTGGTTAACAGAAACTGTGAGGTTCCTGACGGATCTTCTCTTAAATTCATATTTCAAGTGTTAGCTATTGATGCTTCAACATATTTGTATGATTGTACAAATGTATTTGAATAGGTTTGAATTTTTTATCCTAGTTTGAAAATGTGGATTATGGATTTTTAAGTGGTACATTAAATTGAACACAAGTAGAGCCGAAATGTAAAGTATAGCTAATGTATCTCAAGTTTTTGCGGGAATCTCCTTTAGAATTTATTTTGGAATAAGTTGTTATTTTTCTTGTGATTGTTAGCTGCAGTAAGGCAGAGTAGTTATTTATCGTTATTCATGATGAAAACCAAATGTTGCTAGTCTAGAGATAGTAAAGGAAATCAGTGAAATAGAACTCATATGTAATTTGCTTCGTTTTGCTTCTCCTAACAGTTCTGTTATTTGTTAAGAGAAAATTGACATCTTGGTGTTAATGCTTGCAAAATGAAATAGACTTGAAATATAACTTTTCTATTTTCTAAATGGTTTGACGAATTTTGAATTATTCAGTCCAATCTGCTTAATTTGTTTTGTTAACTAGAACTTATATAATGTCTGTTATGGTAAGTTTTGCTTTACATTGAAATTTTCTTGCCCCTCGCATTTATACACTACTATTGTTCGGTACATATTAGCGTGTAAGTTTGTTAATCTTAATCTTTAAAATGTCTCATAGTAAAGAATGAAAAGTTGAAAACTTGTGATAAAATTAGCAGGGTTATATACCTCTATTTCTTGACATCCTAGTCTTTCTTTCTCTTTCATTTTAATTTTCCAAGGGCTGAAATTTGTCAGATAGATACGTTTTCATATTCATATGTAACTCGAGTATTGATCTTCTCTATTTTTTTCTAAAAAAAGTGAAGATACTAGTAGTATACTCAGGGGCGATGCATGCCATGTAGAGTTGAGAGGGTGCAACTGCACCCCTGGGGTCTTAATATTTTGCACTAATAATATGATTTTTATTAATATTGAACCCCCTGAATTTTAGACTTTCCACCTTACTTGCACTCGTGTCATTTTTTATTGTGTTTTGTGTTGATAAATCAGTAATTTATGACTCTCATTTTCTTTGTTGCTTTTTGTGTTATCATAATTATATTATTAATTAGTATATAAATGATTATACGAGAATTAAGATTAATATTTTGCTTCTTAAAACTAATTAATTTACTAGAGTATCAAATTATTGATTTTTAATGTGGAAAATATATTTTGCTCGATTTTTGTTTAGATTTGATTCAAATTTATTGATTACAATTGACTTTTTTTTTATTAGTTAATTTTTTTTCTTTCAAAATCTCGAACTAAACAAATTTATTATGTGCACTTTAACTCAAATCTCTTTTTTGTGTGTGGTGTGTGGGCGTGCGTGCGTGCAAGTGTGCGTGAGCGTGCGTGCGTGTGTGAAAGATTATAATTATTAATTAAATTTTCGAAAAATATTAGGTGTATATCAATATGAGTGTATACGGCTTGAGAGAGAAATTGATAAAAGATCGATATTGGTATGATAGGCGTGATAAATAAGCGATATGATAAGAAAATATGTATAGATATAAAATAATATGTTGAATAAATATAAAAGAATAAATGTTGTTCAAATATCTAATAATTTTAAATTTGAAACATCATTATAAAAAAAAATATTAACGTCTGCACCCCTGACCTAGGGTCCGGACATCACCACTGAGTATACTGCATGACCAAAGTCATACTTTACCTTTTAATACTATGCATTCAAACCAATTTTTTTGAAATACAAGTATCACTCTCCATTTATTACAACAAGCTAAATGTCCAATCATAACTTTACTTAATTAGGAAGGAATCCTATTAGTCTAGTTGACTTTTTTTTAGGGAAGTAAACTTAATGCATTTTATTAATAATAATAGGAGCAATATGATGGTTGGCAAATGTGATACGCAAGTATACGCAGTCAATCATAGTAAATAATAAGTGAAAAGAGTGTCAAACTCACAAGGAATAGAATAAGAGTTATACATTCCAAGTTCAAATAAAGTGTTTAGCCTACTTGAATGGTAACAAAACATAAATGATTTTTAACACAATAAATAAAATAGCAGTTATATAAAGTGATTGTTGAAAATAAGAATAAAAGGGTAGCTGAGATTAAGATCCATTTAACACATGAACGAAGTATAGTGAATGATAACTACTGTCGTGCCATCTGTGAGCAAGCTTGCCTTGTGGTGTATGTCTACCACGTTAGATATTAAAATGGGGTATAATGAACTGGCTCTGTCGAGGTTACTATTAATTCCATTAGAGTTCGGAAAAGCTCGTGCTTGATCCCACTAAGGCCCTTAACTTATCCATAAGAAAAGGTAGGGATTACATGTCTGCTCCTACTTAACCTTATTAACTTTATTATTTCTATTAACATGCTAGATGTCTCTACACATGCAACTTGTATTTAAATCTAAGTTGATCAGTCAAAGAAATAAATGTATTTTCTTAAAAGCATAAAGTTAAAGATGACTCAAGAACAATCATTCATTCACATAAATACTTCATTCATTATATTAAACTTCACATAATCTCAACTACAAAGAGTTTTGCTCAGAATGAGCATAGAAACAACAACAATAATAACAAGTAAATTAGTGATACCCATTACAATGCAATATGTTGGGTTTTTGTATGTTGGCTACATTTTGCAAAAACAACTATTAGCCAATGCTGCGACAAATGCTGTAGCAAGTGGAACAGCATTGTGTCATCTGATTGTTGCGCGCCAACACGCGTTATATTTATGAGCAAGATCTTTGAAGATTCTATGGAGTTTTATGTTTAACCTAGCGTGCTGATCAAGACGCGCAGGTTTGATGGGCTGTAAAAGGCTGTCATGCCTTGGTGTATTTCCATAATTAATATTGATATATTTTTGGAAATAATATTATTGCACTTGAAGAATTGTTAGCTGGACCTGACACCGTCCAAGCTATGTTTTGAAGCCCAAACCAATGACTGCTTAGTGTTATATATATGTGAAGACACAAACCCTAGTTTTGTGTGGAAAACCGTGTGTGTACTAAAGCGTGTGTCTTAAGGTTTTAGGTTTTCTTGTTAGTTGTGAGTCTTGCTTGTATCTGTTGATGCATGACAAGTTCTCTGTGTTATTGAGTTGTAACTGTGTACTTCTCCTAAGCCTTTAGGTACGGAGTTAGTTGTGTTCTTTAGAGTGTGACTCTTATTCAAACAAACAAACAAGTGTGTGTATTAACAGTGCTGTCTGTACTGTTAGTTGGGAATTGAGACGGGGTCTCATACTTAGGAGTTCCTAGGTAGAGCAGCCATTGGTAGGGTCGTGGTGCAAAGACAAGTAGTGAGTCTACGTTGTGCTTTTCACTAGAACTATTATAGTGGAGTTCATTCCTGGATTGGTATCCCCCAGACTAGGGCAAATTGCGCCGAACTGGGTTAACAAACCTACTGTGTTATTTATCTTTCAGTCACGTTTATTTTACCTGAAACGCTGCGTTTATTATTATTGTGTGACAAATGCTCGGACACTAGCTGTAACATTGTGCACAGCATTTGTCTGTCTGGTTGCCAGAATTTCAATTGGTATCAGAGCAGGCACCCTGCTTGATTGGGTGAGCTCCAGGGAAGATATTTCTGGCTAAGATGGACAAAGAAGGAGGACTAATGAATCGACCACCTTTGTTGGTTGGTGATTCTAACTATGATGACTGGAAGTCTAAAATGACAACGTTTTTGAAGTCCATGGATCACAAAACATGGAGAGCTGTTGTTGTAGGATGGGAACCACCTGTTGTTACTACTGGTAAGGAAGGGGAGACTGTTACTAAGCTGAAACCTGAGGATGAATGGAGCAAGGATGAAGAAGCATTAGCCAATGCAAATTCAAGAGCTCTAAATGCCCTAACTAATGGAGTTGATGCACACATTTTCAAGCTAATAAAAAAATGCACTGTTGCAAAGGAGGCATGGATGAAACTCCAAACTGTTCATGAGGGCAACTCAAAGGTAAAAAGCTCAAGACTGCAATTATTAACCAGTAAGTTTGAGAACTTGAAGATGAAGGATGATGAAAGCATTCAAGACTTCCACATGAGACTGCTTGAGTTTGATAATCAGTTTGATGCTTTGGGAGAAAACCTCTCTGAAGAAAACATGGTAAAGAAAATGCTAAGGTCTCTACCAAAGAAGTTTGATATGAAGGTGACTGCTATAGAGGAAGCCAAGGACATCTCGGAAATAAAAATGGGTGAATTAGTAGGATCTCTACAAACTTTTGAAGTGATTGCAAATGAGAGATCTGAAAAGAAGACAAAGAGTATTGCATTTGCCTCCAAATCTGAGGAGAGTAATATGGAGAGTGACGACAGTCTATCTGAAACTATGGTGATGCTAGGGAGAAAATTCAATAAAGCTTTCAAGAGGTTTGATAGACAGGCCAAGACAAATGCTCCAGACAACAGTCACAGCATAAACAGGAATGCCAACAATCTGAGGAAATCAAAAGTAGATGACAAGACAAGCCAAGGCAAAGGAGTTCAATGTCATGAATGTGAAGGATATGGGCATATCAGGACTGAATGTGGAACATATCTTAAGAAGCAGAAGAAAGGATTGACTGTGTCTTGGTCAGATGAGGATGAATCTGAGGAAGAATCTGAATCTGCTAACCATGTAATTGCTTTAACTGGGACATGTACATCTGATACTGAATCACATGAAGGTGAGATGCCTTATGATGAACTAGTTGAGTGCTATAAGGAATTGTGGATTAAAAGCTTAGAAGTTGGGGACACCATGTTAAAGCAAAAGAAGACCATTGCTATGTTGCAAGCAGAGAAGAACAAACTTCAGGAAGAAAATTCAAGACTAGCTGATGAAGTGGAGCTTTACAAATCCAAGATGGATAACATGAATAAACAGGTGAGAATGCTGAATACAGGAACTGAGAAGTTAGATGAAATCCTAGAAATAGGACAGAGTTCAAAAGATTCCAAAGGTATTGGTTTTAATTATCATTCACTACGTCATCAGAAACCTGCATCTGTGATGAAGTTTGTTCCAGCTACTACTACCTATGATCCAACTATGTCAAGACAGATGCCCCAGCATCAGGTGAGACAACAGACAAGCAGATATAGGACCAAGTCAAAGAGAAGGTATTCTGGCTGGGTATGCTATCACTGTGGAAGAAAGGGACACATTAGACCTTATTGCTTCAAATTGTATGGATACCCTGACAATATGTATTCATCCAAAAGTAAAGTTATAGAGAAGAGTGTCAAGCCGGAATGGAAACAGAAGACCAATAATATGGATCCTATTCTAACAGAATCTGAAGGTGTGGAAGTTGCTCAAATTGCTCATACATCTCTGCGAGCATCTTCTGGAAGCGACTGGTATTTTGATAGTGGATGTTCAAGACATATGACCGAAAACAGAGATTACTTAACAGATGTCTTGCCATATGCTACAAGCTTTGTAACGTTTGGTGATGGAGCCAAGGGGGAAATCAAAGGCATAGGAACACTGATTAATGAAGGACTACCTACACTTGACAAGGTTCTTCATGTGAAAGGGTTGAAAGCAAATTTAATAAGCATTAGTCAACTATGTGACAAAGGTCTGAAAGTCAACTTCTCAAAGAGTGAGTGCCTAGTTACTGATAGCAAAGGTGATCTACTAATGAAGGGAGAAAGATCAAAGGATAACTGTTACCTATGGGTGTCTCAAGACAAAGCTGAGTTATCTACATGTCTAGTTACTAAAGAAGATGATGTGAAGCTGTGGCACCAAAAGCTTGGACACTTAAATCTTAAAAGTATGAAGAAAGCCATTGCTGAAGGAGCTATTAGAGACTTACCCAGACTTCAGATTCAAGAAGGGAATATATGTGGAGAGTGTCAAATAGGTAAACAGACAAAAACGCCACACCAGAAGCTGCAGCATCTGACCACATCCAGAGTGCTTGAACTGTTGCGCATGGATTTAATGGGACCCATGCAGGTTGAGAGCTTAGGTGGGAAGAAGTATGCGTTTGTCATTGTAGATGATTTTTCTAGATATACTTGGATTGATTTTATCAGGGAGAAATCTGACACTTTTGAAAAATTCAAGGATCTTTGTTTAAAACTTCAAAGAGAAAAGGAATGTGGCATTACTAGAATCAGAAGTGATCATGGTAAGGAGTTTGAAAATAGTAAATTCTCTGAGTTTTGCACGACTGAAGGAATATTTCATGAGTTTTCTGCTCCTATTACTCCTCAACAAAATGGAATAGTAGAGAGAAAAAATAGAACCTTACAAGAGTCTGCCAGAGTAATGTTACATGCTAAGAAGTTACCTCTCCATTTTTGGGCTGAGGCTATGAACACAGCCTACTATATACATAACAGAGTAACTTTGAGAAAAGGGACAACTACAACTCTGTATGAGCTATGGAAAGAGAGGAAGCCAACTGTGAAATACTTTCATGTGTTTGGAAGCAAATGTTATATCTTAGCTGATAGAGAGCCAAGAAGGAAAATGGATGTAAAAAGCGATGAAGGTATATTCCTGGGTTATTCAACAAATAGCAGAGCTTATAGAGTCTTCAACTCCAGGACTAAAGTCATGATGGAATCCATAAATGTTGTAATTGATGATAAGGGAAAGAATGCTGCACCAGACGATAGTACATTTGGCACAGCATCTGACTTACAAGAAGAAACAGTAGAAGAAAGTGTCAATGAGGAAAGCAGTGATGTGAGAAGTCCTGAAGATTTGGCTAATGACAAAGGGCCAACTACTAGAATTCAGAAGTATCATCCTATTGATCAAGTCATTGGTAATCCTAATCAAGGCATCACAACAAGAAGAAGAAACAATGAAATATCCAATTCCTGTTTTATTTCCAATTTTGAACCCAAGAATGTCAAGGAGGCTCTGACTGATGAGTTCTGGATAAATGCTATGCAAGAAGAGTTAACTCAGTTCAAGAGAAGTGATGTATGGGATCTAGTTCCTAGACCAGATAATGCAAACATCATAGGAACTAAATGGGTTTACAAAAATAAGTCAGATGAGAATGGAACTATCACCAGGAACAAAGCCAGACTAGTGGCTCAAGGTTATGCTCAAATTGAAGGAGTTGATTTTGGTGAAACATTTGCTCCAGTAGCTAGACTGGAAGCTATTAGGCTACTACTTGGAATTGCTTGTGTCCTTAAATTCAAGCTGTATCAAATGGATGTCAAGAGTGCTTTTCTGAATGGGTACTTGAATGAAGTGGTCTATGTGGAACAACCCAAGGGGTTTGTTGATTCAGCCTTCCCAAATCATGTGTACAAGTTGAAAAAGGCATTATATGGCTTGAAACAAGCTCCGAGAGCTTGGTATGAGAGATTGACTGAATTCTTGGTGAATAATGGCTACAGGAAGGGAGATAATGACAAAACACTATTTGTGAAAGATGAGAGAGGAAAGCTTATTATTGCACAAATATATGTTGATGACATAGTATTTGGTGGAATGTCTGACCAGATGGTACAGCATTTTGTTCAGCAAATGCAATCTGAGTTTGAAATGAGTCTTGTTGGTGAGTTGAATTTCTTTTTGGGTCTTCAAGTGAAACAAATGGAAGACACCATATTTATATCTCAAAGTAAGTATGCTAAGAATATGGTCAAGAAATTTGGTATGGAAAATGCTGCCACCAAAAGAACTCCTGCTCCCACACATATCAAATTGACTAAAGATGACAAGGGTGAAGATGTAGATCAAAGTTTATACAGGAGTATGATAGGAAGTCTTCTCTATCTTACTGCTAGTAGACCTGATATCACATTTGCTGTTGGAGTATGTGCTAGGTACCAAGCTGAGCCAAAGATTAGCCATCTCACTCAAGTGAAGAGAATTTTGAAATATGTGAACAGTACTAGTGATTATGGCTTATTGTATTCTCATGGAAAGAGTACTATGTTGGTAGGATATTGTGATGCAGATTGGGCTGGAAGTGCAGATGATAGAAAAAGCACCTCTGGTGGATGTTTCTTCCTAGGCAATAATCTCATATCTTGGTTCAGTAAGAAACAAAATTGTGTTTCCTTATCAACTGCTGAAGCTGAGTACATAGCTGCAGGGAGTAGTTGCACACAATTGGTGTGGATGAGACAGATGCTGAGTGAGTACAATGTAAAGACAGATGCTATGACATTGTATTGTGACAATCTAAGTGCAATCAATATTTCTAAGAATCCTGTACAACATAGCAGGACCAAGCACATAGATATCAGACATCATTTAATTAGAGAGTTGGTTGAAGAAAAAATTATTTCTATTGAGCATGTTTCTACTGAGGAGCAATTAGCAGATATATTTAGAAAGGCTCTAGATGTTGCACAATTTGAAAAATTAAGAAGGCGGTTAGGCATTTGCCTAATTGAGGAATTATAGCAGTTATTGAAAAGGAGGCGTGCAGCAGTTACTTTCTCCCTCCTCAACCGCTCTATGCACGCCAATCAAGGAAGAGTATCCCATCTTTCCTTAAATAAAACAATCACACTCAATCATCATTATTCCTTACAAACCTATTCTCATTCTCTCAACTGCTCTCGTGCCGTTCTCTCTGCTTACCAAACTTTCTCTCTCAAACTCACAATCTCTCAAACTCTCAAAAATACGTTGATAATCATGTCTACATCAACAAACACTTCATCTCCCATCGCAACCGATCAAACTTCCCCCATTGTCCCTGAAACCCCTGCACCGGCGAATATGGAAGTTCAACCTCTTGCCACTGTTACTGATTCAAAATCGATCAAACAGCGTCCTAAAACGCTGGTGTCAAGGAAGAGGAAAAGTGTTCGTAAAGGGTCAACTTCCTCTGTTACGAAAAAGACCGCAAAATCAAAAGGTAAGAACTCTTCTCCGGCTGTTCAACGTGTTGGTATATCCATGCATGACCTATACTGTAAAGAAAATCCGTTCAAATCGACAGTTGTAGAACCCGATGTTGACACTTCTGTCAACAGATCTGATGAGGGTAATGTAGCGTTTACTGAAACCCTAGGTTCTGTTAAAGATGTTGAAAATGTTGTTAATCCTAAGGTAGATGCCAAATTGGTTGCTGATGAATCAAATTTGCATGTTGAAAGTACTGATAATGCTGGTATCAGTGACAAGACTCTTGCTGATAAAGTTGCTGAGAACATTGCTGTAACAGAGCAGAATGCTGAGCCCTCTGCTAATGGTCAGAAAGCTGTGCCAGATGCTCCAGCATCTTTGGCACAAGCTCCTGTGGAGTCTTTGGTCATTCCAAACTCTCCTGAACCTGTAAGAGCTGATGAAAATGGTTCTCCCAAACCCCTAGATCAAGATGATGACATTCAGGATCAAGATGAGACTGTACACATTGACCAAACTGATGTGGTCAATGTTGATGATGTAGAGTATGTTGAAACGACTTCTGTTGTTGGTGTTGCTCGTAGAACTAGAAGCAAAGCTGTGAAGGATGCTTCTGGTGTTGCTGTTGAGAGTGCTAAGAGCACTAAAAGGAAAGATGTTGCTGCAGGGAAGAAGCCAATGACTGGCCCCCCAAAGTCTTGGAGTAAAGTAACTCCTAAGCCTGTTCAAAAGAAGAGCTTAAAAAGAAAGGGTCACCCCTCTAGTGATTCTGACTTGGAGATAGCTGAGACAGATGCTGCTCCATCTGGTGGAGCATCTAGAAAGACTGTGAAGGGTATGAAAGTCCCTTTGGATATTCCTCCAGCTCCTCTGGATAATGTTTCCTTTCATCTGGAAAGTGGAGCAACTCGCTGGAAATTTGTGTATCACAGGAGGCTTGGACTAGAAAGAAATTTGAAGGCTGATGTGTTCAAATGCAAGGAACTGGTTGATGTACTGGAATTTGCTGGGATGATGAAGACTGTGAAGGACCTTGGGAATTGCTATGACAAGCTGGTCAGAGAATTTGTGGTGAACATTCCTGAAGAGTGTGATGATCCAAGGTATGCTGAGTACAGGAAGGTGTATGTGAGAGGTAGATGTGTAAATTTTTCTCCTCAAGTGATCAATGCTTATCTGGGTAGATCTCTTGAAGACACCCCTGAGCTGGAAGTTACAGATGACACCATCTGCAAGACCATCACAGGTAACAAGCTGAGACACTGGCCTGGACTTCTGTCCTCTGCAAAGCTGACCCCCATGTATGCTGCCCTGAACAAAATTGCTGCAAATAACTGGTCCCCTACTACTCATTCCAATTCTGTGGCCACTGTGTTGGGTAAGCTGATCTATGCTGTTGGAACTAAATCTAAATTTGATTTTGGCTACTATATTTATCATCAATTCTTGGAGCAAGCCAAATCATTTGCTGTTAAATTTCCTATTCCTTTTCCAACACTGGTGTGTGGTATTGTTCTGCAACAACATCCTGATATTCTTGTGAGCACTGATGAGCATATTAGAAGGCCTAGTCCTCTGAGTGTGGATTGCAGGTTAATTTCCCAGCCACGAGCTGATGAGTTGGCTGGCACTTCTGTCCAGTCATCTGGTGGTATGAGTAAGCAGGATATGATTGCTGAGCTCACTGATGTTAGTATGGATATGGTACGAAAAATATGAAGGTTGACAGGGTCATAGCTGCCTTAAAAGCTGAGGTTGCAGCTGAGGGTGAAGCTCCTGCTCAAGACCATGCAAGGGAAGAAGAAGGAGGTGATGGAAATGCTTCTGCTGCTGGTGACACTGAAGAAGTGTCTGCTACATCTGATGATACTGCCTCTGATTAATGGCTGTGTAATATTTTTTTTCTTTTTCCTTTTATTCATGCACCTGAGAGTGCTTTATGGTCTGTAATAACTATTTGTGGCCTCTCTGTGCCTATGTGACTCTATGCTCCATGTGAACTGATGTGGTACTCTCTGGATTTCTATATATGCCATCTATGCTATTTCTATGTTTGTCAGAATTTATGGCTAAAACGGGGGAGTAGAATGATAGAATGATGATACAGTAGATTTTATATGTTGAAGATTGCTCTGACAGATGCTCCTACATATGTCACTTGAAGTAAGTTCTTCTATGTTGTTTTCTATGCATGCCTATTTTGAGGGGGAGCACTATGATATGTTGTTGATGTGCATATGTTGAGGGGGAGCGATTATATCTGATTATCTCTTCCATGTTGTGGAATTATCTATTCAAGAGTATGTTTTCTTCTCTTTATATGAACCCACTATATATATGTTCTTTTTATCTGGCGATTTCTGTGAGGCTAGGCGTATTATGATTATTGAAGACGAATGCCTCTGATACTATTTACAAGTTATCTTTATTCAAAGAGTCCCCTTGGAAGTAGTTTCTTTATATGCCAAGATTATGTTTAGTTGACTTGAGAAGGTGTGTACTTATGTGAATTGAAGAAATTCTGTGTATCTCTCCAAGAACTGGCTATAGATTGTTTTAGCCAAAATTTTGCCAAAGGGGGAGATTGTTGGGTTTTTGTATGTTGGCTACATTTTGCAAAAACAACTATTAGCCAATGCTGCGACAAATGCTGTAGCAAGTGGAACAGCATTGTGTCATCTGATTGTTGCGCGCCAACACGCGTTATATTTATGAGCAAGATCTTTGAAGATTCTATGGAGTTTTATGTTTAACCTAGCGTGCTGATCAAGACGCGCAGGTTTGATGGGCTGTAAAAGGCTGTCTTGCCTTGGTGTATTTCCATAATTAATATTGATATATTTTTGGAAATAATATTATTGCACTTGAAGAATTGTTAGCTGGACCTGACAACGTCCAAGCTATGTTTTGAAGCCCAAACCAATGACTGCTTAGTGTTATATATATGTGAAGACACAAACCCTAGTTTTGTGTGGAAAACCGTGTGTGTACTAAAGCGTGTGTCTTAAGGTTTTAGGTTTTCTTGTTAGTTGTGAGTCTTGCTTGTATCTGTTGATGCATGACAAGTTCTCTGTGTTATTGAGTTGTAACTGTGTACTTCTCCTAAGCCTTTAGGTACGGAGTTAGTTGTGTTCTTTAGAGTGTGACTCTTATTCAAACAAACAAACAAGTGTGTGTATTAACAGTGCTGTCTGTACTGTTAGTTGGGAATTGAGACGGGGTCTCATACTTAGGAGTTCCTAGGTAGAGCAGCCATTGGTAGGGTCGTGGTGCAAAGACAAGTAGTGAGTCTACGTTGTGCTTTTCACTAGAACTATTATAGTGGAGTTCATTCCTGGATTGGTATCCCCCAGACTAGGGCAAATTGCGCCGAACTGGGTTAACAAACCTACTGTGTTATTTATCTTTCAGTCACGTTTATTTTACCTGAAACGCTGCGTTTATTATTATTGTGTGACAAATGCTCGGACACTAGCTGTAACATTGTGCACAGCATTTGTCTGTCTGGTTGCCAGAATTTCACAATAGATACTCCTACAGACACTATCGTGCCTCTCGTTATCACCGGTCGCCTCCTGCGACGGAATAGCTCTTCAAACGGCGCAGCGACTCTTCTTCTTCTCAGATCTATTCTCTAAGTTTCAAGCATACATTTTTAGGTTTAGGAACGTGTATTTATAGGACAATCCTTCTTAGATCGGGTGCAACCTTAATTGTGACTACTAGGCCCAAGGAATAAAGGATATTCCATTTGCAAGGACCACTTAATCATAGTACAATCATTTGTGATGCTGACAGTTGGCAAGCCAGCCAGTCGTCCTTATCCTCCAAAGATGCCTTTCACAATGTTCTAGTACATTCCTAGATTTGTCTTCTAGCAGCGCTTGACTTGTTGACTTATACGGAACTCAATGTCTTGACAGTCATTATCAGTAGATGCCTTTTGATGACGATCCAGAACCAAATAACATGCCTTGACATAAGTTGCCTCTAAACTAACTCTTTTTCATTAAAATTACATAATTATTCCTAATACATAGTTCTAGACTCAAAACTAAATAAACTAATGAAATTGCATTAAAACATGGTTTGATCACCATATTGGCAGGAAATAACTCATGAATAAAGGCCTAAATAACACACAAATAATGTGTCATCACACCCCCAAACTTGAATCATTGCCTGTCCTCAGGTAATGCGTAGAAAGCAAAGACTGTGTTCAGTTACTCATAATATTGACATGTAAACAACACATTTAAGCAATAAGACTCAGACCCTAAGACTGTTTTCAAAAATTGGCACAATTCTCATAAAATCAACCTTCAATGATGACCATGCGTGTGTGTGTGAACTGTTTAGCATTGTCAACCAGATTAATGACTATATCCCACTCTTAAACTACTCATTCTAAAGGCTAAGCTATCCTCTTTTTCCTATAATTTTGAATTTACTTAGAGTTTCAACAAAGGGGGGACTATTTCTTTTCAAGAGTGACCAAAGCATTTTGATTATAGCCAAGGAGAACTGATTGGTAGCTTTTTCATTATCATTCATTTAGGAATACTCCATCCTTTCACTGACTAGATCCTACTTGTAATAGGTATAACCTGCTAATAAGAGTAAAGCACCCTACTAGCTTAACTTTGGGAATACTCCATCTTTTCACTGACTAGATCCTACTTGTAATATGTCTAACCTGCTAATAAGAGTAAAGCGCCCTACTAGCTTGTCTCCTAGAAACTTATTCATTAATTTCATTTTTTTTTTAGCTAACCAACAACCTCCTATTAGGAATTATAGTAGCAATGATCACCAATTCAATACTCTAGTCCCAAACTTAGTTCTAGCCATATTCTCCATTATATTCATTTTTAGAAAACTTAGAGTAGATAATGTGTATTTAAAAGAGTTATCTAGCCACTCTTAAGTTTGACAGTATTCAACAGTGTGCATTAAGGTGCAGAGATCACCAAATCAAGCATCAAACATAAGAATTTCCAAAAATTTCCAAACAAACCTATGGTCATGCATCTTACACTCTAACCTCAGTTATGGCATGTCAATAAAATGCGTATCATAACACATTAAAAGCAATCTATTTCAAAACATTTTCAAAAGTTTTTATTTGATGTTACCTCTCTCCCCCAAACTTAAACTAAACAGTGACCTCACTGTTGACACATGTGAAAGGCAACGACTGACTCATCAAAAAGTTTTCAAAAACAGAACAGAAAATAAAAACCTAAGCTAGACTCGATCCTAAAGGCAAAGTGTGTCAAGACATACCATCAGGCCTTGAACCTCTTGCTTCTCCTCAGAGCAGAGTCAGCTTCTTTCTTTGTTCTCTTCTCTTCCTCTCTTGCTCTTTCTTCTTCATCAGTCTCCTCTTCTGATGGTTGATTTGGCTCAGGAACAGCTTCCTCAGGCTTATCAGCAGTTGCCTGTGGTGCATCTTTCTTTCTTGTTGTTCTCTTCCTTTTAGCAGTAGGAGTGGTCAAGATCTGATCCAGCTCCTCAGATGCAGCCTTATCCTTCATAGCCAAATGTCCTTGTGGAGGTGCATTATCAGGCTCATGCACTTCCTCGACTCCCAGAGTACCCTCCTGCTCAGGGATATGCTTTGCAGCATCTGCACCCTTCAAAGGT
Organism: Trifolium dubium; assembly: GCA_951804385.1. Classification (NCBI taxonomy): domain Eukaryota; kingdom Viridiplantae; phylum Streptophyta; class Magnoliopsida; order Fabales; family Fabaceae; genus Trifolium; species Trifolium dubium. The sequence continues at coordinate 15,854,983 of OX638069.1, read as the reverse complement.
GTGCCAGTACTTTTCTCTGGGTTTAGGTCTTGTCTGTCTGACCCAATCTCTTCCTCTTCAGTCTTCTTTTCTTCAGACCAGTTGATTTCTTTCTCATGGGCGTCAGAATTTGCATCCCCCTCAATGTAGTCACTGTCAGCCATCTCATAGTGTGCATCTTCCTCATCGTCCAAAGCTACATCCTGGTTCTCACCAATTTGTTAGTCAAATCAGCAGAAATGATAACAGGCAATTGCTAACTTGTCTCCAGAAATGCATACTTCAAATGTGAAGATAATTGTTTCAATTCTAAAGCAGGTGGCTTCAAAACTGAAGGAATGTTCTCCTTCTTAGCATCAGGTGGTATTTCCAATACTTCATATCTTCCAGCCCATTTGACAATGGACTTTTCCTTTGTAACTTCATCATCTACCAATTCCTTGTCTTCATGAGGAAAGGGAATCTTCTTCAAATGATCAGAATCTTTCATGAATTGCTTGTGCACCAGAGAATCCCAACTTTGCAGTTGTGATACAACCTCCAACTTCTTAGTAGGAAACTTCATAGCATTGAGAATGTTGAACTTGACTTCTTGGTTGTTAACTCTCATGGTCACTTCTCCTTTCTCAACATCAATCAATGTTCTTCCAGTAGAAAGGAATGGTCTTCCCAAAAATATGGGAGTATCTTCATCAGCAGTGAAGTCCATAATGATAAAATCAGCAGGGAAGACAAACTTGTCAACCCTAACCAGAACATCTTCAATCTTCCCTTGTGGATAGCATATGCTTCTGTCAGCTAGTTGAAGAGTAATGGTTGTTGGTCAAGCAGCACCAATACCCAACTTGTTGAAAACAGATAAGGGCATTAGGTTAATGCTTGCTCCTAGGTCACATAGAGCTTGACCTACATGTACATCTCCAATGGTGCAGGGTATAGTGAAGATACCAGGATCTTTCAACTTTGGTGGTAACTTACCCTGAACCATTTGGCTACACTCTTGTGTAAGTGCCACAGTCTCGAACTCACCAATCCTCTTCCTCTTTGTTAGCACATCCTTCATGAACTTTGAGTAATTAGGCATCTGCTGAATTGCCTCTATGAGTGGTATGTTGATATGCAGTTGCTTCATCATCTCAATGAATTTGTTGTACTGTTGCTCTTCTTTAGCTTTTCTCAGCCTTTGAGGAAATGGAGGAGGTGGTCTCTCATTCATTAGCTTCTGAACATCAATAGGACAAGGGTCTAGTGGTAATGTCATATCAATGTCAGCCATAGTCTTCTCAAGTTTCGCCTTCTTCTGTGGTACTTCAGTCTTCTGTTTGGTTGTAACTTCAAGAGGTAACTTCTGGCTTGCCTGTTGAATATCGTCATTCACAGGTGCAGAGGCAACTTGTGTCTTGCCTTCTGTAGCCAGTTCAGGCATCTTGGGGCCTTCATACTCTGTTCCACTTCTCAGTGAAATAAATTTGCATGTCTCCTTTCCTTTATCTTGGGAAGTAGAAGCAGGGGTCTCAGTGACACTTGGTAGTGAACCACTAGCTCTTGAAGTTAAGGCAGTTGCAATCTGCCCCATTTGTGTTTCTAAATTCTTGATACTAACCCCTTGGGCAGTAATCTGATTCTTTGTCTCAACAGCAAAATTCTTGGTCTCTTGCATAAATGCTTTCAGAATGCCTTCCAATTGATTAGTGTTGGCGATTGGAGACGTCGCCTTTTGCTGATTGTTGGACCAAGAAAAATTAGGATGGTTCTTCCAATTGGGATTGTAAGTGTTGCTATATGGGCTGTTGTTCCTAGCCACATAGTTTACACTTGCAGGGTTTGCAGGACAATCCTCAAACAGATGAGCATTAGCACAATACACACATGAAACTTCAGTTCCACTAGTCAATGCTTTAGCTGTTTCAGTAGCAGGCTTCTCTGGAGCAGTAAGCAAATTTTTCAACATGGTATGCATAGAAGCTATCTGAGCAGCTAGTGCAGTAGTTTCACTGACTTCATGCATTCTAGCAGCCTTCTTGGTAGGTTGAGGGTTAGCCCTCACAGTTGGCCACTGATAAGTGTTAGCAGTTATGCTCTCTATCAGCTCAAAACAATCAGTATAAGACTTTGACAATAGGGATCCACCAGCAGATGCATCTAGCATATTCCTTGAAGCAGGTACCAACCCATTATAGAATGTCTCAAGTTGGATACACACAGGAATACCATGGTGTGGACATTGTCTCAGCATCTCTTTGAATCTCTCCCAAGCATCAAACAAAGTCTCATCTTCTCCTTGTCTGAATGACGTGATTTCATTCCTCATTTTTGCATTCTTGACAGGAGGAAAGTATTTGGCTAAAAACTTCTTAGCTAGAGTATTCCAAGTAGTAATGGAATTAGGCTCTAGAGAGTTAAGCCAACTCTTTGCTCTATCCCTTAATGAATAGGGAAAGAGCCTCAGCTTGAAAGCGTCATCAGTAATTCCAAGAATCTTAAAGTTACTTGCCACCTCCAAGAATTGTCTCAGGTGCAAGTGAGGATCATCAGTAGCAACTCCACTAAACTGGCCAATGGTCTACAACATCTGGAACATCACAGGCTTGAACTCGAACGCAGCAGTGGTAATCTCCTCTCTAACTATGCCAGTGTTCATAGAATTATGATCAAACACTGCATAATCCCTTATGCTTCTCCCTCTATCATTGGCAATGCCAATAATGTCAGGATTCTGAGGTTCAATAAGAGGGTTCTTCCCTCCAGCAGCTGGTTGTACTTCAGGATCAGCCATGGTTACTTCTTCTTCTAAACTAGAGCCAGAAGCTTGTACACTTGTTTCTTCAAAAACCAGACTAGTACCAGAGTCTTGCCTCTGATTGCCTTTCGTATTTCTCCTACGAATTTTGAATGTTCTTTCTATCTCAGGATGTGGTCTGTACTCAGGTGTAAGCAATTTACGCATGCAATGTCAGAGCAAACCTGTAGATACACCACTTGACAGAAAAGATCAAATAACAACAATAAACTAAACTACAATAAATGAAAATGGAACTTAAAACCGTCTATTCCCCGGCAACATCGCCAAAAACTTGATGGTTGGGTCATGTGATACGCAAGTATATGCAGTCAATCATAGCAAGTAATAAGTGAAAAGAGTGTCGAACCCACAGGGAATAGAATAAGGGTTATACATTCCAAGTTCAAATAAAGTGTTTAGCCTACTGGAATGGTAACAAAACATAAATGATTTTTAACACAATAAATAAAATAGCAGTTATATAAAGTGATGGTTGAAAACAAGAATAAAAGGGTAGCTGAGATTAAGATCCATTTAACACATGAACGAAGCATAGTGAATGATAACTACTGTCGTGCCATCTGTGAGCAAGCTTGCCTTGTGGTGTATGTCTACAACGTTAGATATTAAAATGGGGTATAATGAACTGGCTCTGTCGAGGTTACCATTAATCCCATTAGAGTTCAGAAAAGCTCGTGCTTGATCCCACTAAGGCCCTTAACTTATCCATAAGAAAAGGTAGGGATTACATGTCTGCTCCCACTTAACCTTATTAACTTTATTATTTCCATTAACATGCTAGATGTCTCTACACATGCAACTTGTATTTAAATCTAAGTTGATCAGTCAAAGAAATAAATATATTTTCATAAAAGCATAAAGTTAAAGATGACACAAGAACAATCATTCATTCACATAAATACTTCATTCGTTATATTAAACTTCACATAATCTCAACTACAAAGAGTTTTGCTCAGAATGAGCATAGAAACAACAACAATAATAACAAGTAAAGTAGTGATACCCATTACAATGCAATAGATACTCCTACAGACACTGTCGTGCCTCTCGTTATCACCGGTCGCCTCCTGCGACGGAATAGCTCTTCAAACGGCGCAGCGACTCTTCTTCTTCTCAGATCTATTCTCTAAGTTTCAAGCATACATTTTTAGGTTTAGGAACGTGTATTTATAGGACAATCCTTCTTGGATCGGGTGCAACCTTAATTGTGGCTACTAGGCCCAAGGAATAAAGGATATTCCATTTGCAAGGACCACTTAATCATAGTACAATCATTTGTGATGCTCACAGCTGGCAAGCCAGCCAGTCATCCTTATCCTCCAAAGATGCCTTTCACAATGTTCTAGTACATTCCTAGATTTGTCTTCTAGCAGCGCTTGACTTGTTGACTTGTACGGAACTCAATGTCTTGACAGTCATTATCAGTAGATGCCTTTGGATGATGATCCAGAACCAAATAACATGCCTTGACATAAGTTGTCTTTAAACTAACTCTTTTTCATTAAAATTACATAACTATTCCTAATACATAGTTCTAGACTCAAAACTAAATAAACTAATGAAATTGCATTAAAACATGGTTTGATCACCATATTGGCAGGAAATAACTCATGAATAAAGGCCTAAATAACACACAAATAATGTGTCATCACAATACAAGTAGGAATTACATCAAAATTATTGCGAGAAGCATAGGGTAGAGTTGCTAGTGCAAGAGCATGTGCGCTTCCTTTTTCTTGCCGCCTAGCAAAGACAACTACATAGTCGTGATAGTTTGATAGAATAGTACTACACTTATTAATAATAAAACCATTTTACAATCCATCTCTATGACCACTTTGTTATAACCAGAAGTTGCAATCCGTTCGAGCCTTTGGAGCAAATCCCAAACTTCAGCTAGTGTAGAAACAGCACTTGTATGACAGGAAAATGAAGCTATAAACTCTCCAAATTCGTTTTGAAGACAAGCGCCCATGCTGACTTTCTGTTCCAGCATTAAAACTGCAGCATCAATGTTGCATTTTACTGTTGTTGGCGGTGGCGGTTGCCAACTTACAGCCTGTATATGCGAAGTAGCAGAGGTGTTGCGCTGCTGAATATTGTGTGGGTGCAGCCAGCTCTGCTACCTATTCTCTGGCGTGCAAGGAACTTGTGCATTCAATTTTTTGAGAGATAATACATTATTTTTTTCAATATAAATTTCTTCTTTTAAAATCTTAACATGTACCCTCAACATGACCCTTCTTTATTATGTTTGTAGGAAACATATTATGACTTAAATTGGACACATGTACTTGTTTTTTGCCACATAGTTACTGGACTTACTGCCATAGTGCCATTTCTGGGTTTTTCACGCCATTTAGTTAACAAAGTTAGCTTTCAAGTGTCACTAATGCTTCAATCTTCATGTAATTGAAAATATTAGCAATCATTGATCACTTTATTAGAGGCATTTGAAATTGTATTCACTTTAGTTGTGACTAATTCGCTACTGTTTCTACTACTCCATTGCAGACATTGGTCAATCCCTTACAAAAATTTCTCTTTTGCCCCCCCACGTTTCTCTATTACCCTCTTAAAACCCCAAATTACCCTTCAATTCGAGACGTAGATCTCGAAATGAGGTTCGGGATGTAGAACCCGAAGTATGTGCGGAGTTTTGGGGGGGAGGGGTGCTGGCACCATTTCGGGATCTAGAACCCGAAATGGTGCAAGTTTTTAAGTTCAGCATCGATGCTGATAAACTCAGCATCGATGCTGAAATGGATTTCTAGGTGAGTTTTCCCGAAGTGGTGCCTGCACCCCCAAAACTCCGAAAAACTTCGGGTTCTACATCCCGAAATGCATTTCGGGATCTACGTCCCGAATTTTGCTTAAATACCCCCTAAGGACAAATAAGGTAGTTAGGGGAGGAAAAGAATATAAGGGGGGTATTGAGAAATTTTCATCCCTTACTGCATTGTTTCATTTGATATAGGCATGCGTATGTCATTCCATATGCTCTTCATGTTCATAACATATTACTCCATCTGTCCCAAAATGTAAGAGAAAAAAACTCAAATTTTTTGTCCTAAAATATAAGAGAAAAAGTCCAAATATTTATTCTTTCAAAAAAAGTTTACTCTCTCTCTTACTTTTTCTATAACCAACAACCAATAAAAATTATTTTTACATCTTCCTATACAACTTTTTTCAAAAAAAACATACTCTCAATCATTATACTTTATATTTTCTTAATAAGTGTGATTTTTGTTTTTTCTCTTATATTTTGGAACGGAGAGAATATATGTATATGTTAATTATCTCTCATTAATCATTATATCTGAGTAAAATGCTTGATATTATAAAATAAATAATCTAAACTAAGTTAAATGTTTATCACTTGCTCGTAGCATCTTTGAAGATACTCCTATGACCATGCTAGCTTTCCATGTTGAAGAAGCATTTCATGTCCATTGTCATACTATTCTTTATATGGTACATCAATTGAATATCCAAATTATTTTGGTGAAGTAGAAACTAACATGCTTGGACTCTTTCTGTTTGATTCTATTTTGGTTATTCTATTCACTTTTATGGAAGAAAAGAGTGTGTATTCCTATTCTAATGTTATTTTGACCTTTGTATTTAGGCCAAAATATAATTTTGGTCCTTGAAAGTTGAAATGTTAGCGATTTAAATTTTCATCTCTAAAATGAAAAAAAAAACCTTTTAATTTGCTTTTGTAATTTCATATTACTTTCGTTTTAGTCTATTATGTTGCCATCTCACATTAAAACATTGACATGACCATAATATGTTGACTGAACCACTGTCACATGTTCAACGGGTGCCGATTTGACAAATTTCAGGAACAAAAATTAAAATTTGCATAAATTACAAGGACGAAAAACCAAAATTCACACAAATTACAAGGAAGACAATCAAAATTCCCTCAAATTACATGAAACACATTTAAAATTCAGATGAAGATTCATTTACCAATTCTTCATTTTCTACCATGCCACCACCACCACCACCACCTTTGGAGAACTCTTCTCACATTCTTTAAACTACAAATCCCATAAATTTGTCACCACGCGCACCACCCGTGTGTAATTCTGTTTAGAGTGGGTTTGTTTAAACCTTTTTGAGGATAAAATTATTTTTGAAATAAGAAATCAATTTAATTTTTTTCTTATGTTAAAAAATATTTTTTATTTTAAATTTTATTCCACTGTATTTTATTAACCGTGAAAAATTGATTTTGTGTCATCCTGATCAAAAAAAAAATTGATTTTGTGTCGCTATTTAAAATATATAAAAAGAAAATCAAGTAAAATGGTAGTTGAGAAACCGGTGCACCATGTTATATATTGTCAACTAAGAAATTATCTTTAATATTGCGCAACTTCTCAAGAGTATAGTTGATTCTTATCGACAATAAACGTGCCGGGCTATCAATACACGAGATATAAACACTAGAAGCAACTCGGATACCTAGTGTCTGTTTGGCTGATGACATGAAATCATATCGTATTTTTAGCTTAGTTTAGGTGAACTTTAGTTGCATTTGCATATGTTTTTAATTCATTTATGTCTTTTTATGCGGGTATTTGTTTTGTTTTTAGTTTTGTCTAATAAAATAGGTCGGAGAAGAGAATTAAGCAAAAAAGGGCCAAAAACGCAGCAAAAAGGGGTGCAAATCAAGCAAAATCAGCCCAGCCCACAATTTGGCCTGGTGGCGCCCGCCACCAGCTTCGTGGCGCCCGCCACAGAATCCAAGATTGGCAAAAAACTGAATTTCACGCAACGTGGGGAGCAAGCACGCGTCTGATCAACTGTTTTCCCCAATCGTACGGCTATTGGATAAAATCAAAAGTGAAGCCTATCTTTCCTATTTTCATGGATCGTAGAAGTTAAAAATCCTCTATAAATAGAAGCTTGATTCTCAGAACAGACTACGCTTTATTTTCTTTTATTTCAGTCAGTTTAAATTTCCCGCATTGTAAACTGTCTCGGTTCTTCCACATCGGAAGTCCGATTTTAATTCCGTTTTCAATTCCCTGTCAAGAATTTTACCTTCTTTAATTCAAGCAAGTTTATTCAGCAATTCTCTCCAGGTTTTTATTTAATGTTTTTATTTAATTATTTATTTATGTTCAATTTAATTTACTGTTTTTGTTTATTTAATTTCTTAATTATGTCTAGCTAAATTTCCTAGATATCGGTATGTAAACTAATTCTCCGAAGGGAGTTTAATGATGATTTAGCGCGCGCACTTAAACTATTTTTCTTATTCGAATTCCTAATTTTAAAACTCCTATGCTTTGAGTGAGAAAAACAAAGCAACTAAGGTTAAAATCAATAGAGCGAGAGTTTGAGGTTTTAACTAGATAGTAGGAATTTGATATTAATCTTTGAACGAGCGAGAGCCACGTTAGGATTAATTAGAACTAATTGATTTTCAAAATATACTTTCGAAACTGAGGTGGTATAAAAGTGACAGCAAAACCCCTAGTCTAGATTGTATGGTTTTTATCAACAAAACGAGAGTGTGAGGTTTAGACCTTTAAATCGAGAAAGTTCTTCTGAAAAATAAACCCTTTTCACGCGCGCTATTAATTCATTAAATTCCCGATGGTTAATTAAGTTACATACCGATATCCCGCTTTTATTTAATTAATTTAAATTCTTAAATTTAATTTCTTTAATTTCTAAAATTCTAAACAAACCCTAAAATTCATTAGCCTTAGATTTACACCGTAACGGTAGAAATACGGTAGTTCGATTATTGGTCCCTGTGGATTCGATATCTTTTAAAACTACACGACGAGACTGTGCACTTGCGGTCAATCAAATCTATTGATACACAAATCGTCGATCATTGGCCTAAATTTATTTTTGTTTCACTTCTCCTTAAGTCATAAGTAGGGGATAACATATATTTTATGAAGCTCTTATTTAAAAAAAAGTGATTTAATACTAACGAAGAAAATATAGAGAAAACAAAAGCCATAAAAATGAACTTTTGACAAGATTATTGCACCATAAGAAAGATTTATCTTGACAAAAAATAAAATCAATATACTATATGAAAAAATGACAAGGAAAACCAAATTAAATTGGACTAAATCGAATCAATTAAAAATTCATTTGACCAGACATTAAATTTACTCAAAACTGATTCAGACCGATTTGCTCACACCGTTAACTAAAACTATAGAAATCTATACTATATATAAAGGGAATACTTTTATTTTGGTGTAGCCTTTTTTCATAATTCCCAAAAAGCCCTTAACAGTTATTTTTTTTAAAACTCTAATTTCTATTGGTTTTTTTAAACTATTCTTACTTCTATAACTTCACTCTTCTTAACTTTCATCTTAATAATTTTTATACATTTTAATTTCCATCAAAACATTAATATTTTTTAAAACATGTTTTTTATCAAATCGTATCACACAAGCGGCACGGAACGTGCCCGTCTGGCCACTAGTAATAAATAATAATAATAGTGGGAGACTAAAATTGTGATTTATAATAAAAGGACGAAAACAACCTCAAATAAAATTATGCCAAATGGAAAATAACAAGACCTTTCCCTTTTCTTATTTGTAAACGAGGTGGAATTGGATTGTTAGGGTTTAACGTGAGGGTTCATCTCTTGTCAATGTCAATGGCTGCAACAAATGCAAAGGTGAGCAACTATATACCTGATGATATTGTCTTCTCCATTCTATCAAAATTACCTATTAAATCTTTCAAGCGATTTGAATGTGTTCGAAAATCATGGTCTCTTTTATTTCAAAATCATCACTTCATCAACATGTTCCGCACCAATTTATTTTCTAATACTTATTATTATGACGGAGCATCTCTACTCCTAAGGGTTTATGAACATGATCAATACAATTTATTTTCTCTTTCTGGTGAGAGGTTTGAATCTAAGGTCAAACTTGAATGCTCATATTCATTTCTAAACGATAAACGCACTAGTATTTTTGGTTTCGGTAGTATTAATGGCACACTTTGTTTCTATGGAGATAGTTATATTGACAAAATTGTATTGTGGAACCCAACTACACATACATTCAACCTTCTTCCTCCGAGTCGGGATGTTGAGTTGGTTCAGTTGTCAGATGATGCTATGGATTTTGATAGTCTTTATGTTGATACATATATTTATGGATTTGGTTATGATGACCTTACAAATGACTATAAGGTCCTTCGTTGTGTGTGTATTACAGGCGAACGTGCTGGTTATGGAGAGTCGGAATATGAATCTTTATACCCCTTTTGGGAGATATATAGTCTAAGAAGTAACTCTTGGAAGAAACTTGATGATGAAATGCCGTATTGTTTGGATTATATAGCGGGAACTCAAGTCTACATGGATGGAGTGTGTCATTGGTTTGCTTTAGAAGATATCCATGGTGAACGATGTGTGGTATCATTTTATTTGAGCAACGAGGAGTTCTTAATAACACCCATACCCTCAGATGATGATTATTTTGAATTTGAAGAATCATCGTGGTTAAATTTGGTTTTGTTTAATAGGTCCATTGCATTGATCTCATATGAGCTATATACAACTTTTCACATATCAATTTTGGGTGAATTCGGTGTGGAGGAATCCTGGACTAAACTCTTAACTATTGGACCATTAGCTTGCGTTGAGTGTCCTATTGGAGTGGGGACGAAAGGAGAGTTATTCTTCATAAGAAAAGATAATGAACTAGTTTGGCTTGATTTAAGTACTCAAATGATGGTAGAGTTTGGTTGCAAAGGAATGGATCATTTGAGTCAGATAACATTATACAAGGAATGCATTCTTCCAATTGGAGGAATAAGTAGTAATTAGTTGTTTTTATAGTTTTCACCAAGAGGTATATGAATGTGGTTATTGGGATATTACTTTGTATACAAAGTGGTTTGCAAATTGTGCATATCACTATTGTTGTCAAGTAAATTAAGATATCATTTGATCTTTCTTTATCAATTTTATTTTGAATATTTAGTCTAATCTTGTTTTTATATCAATGAAAATTATGATCCTTGGCTTTTAGCGAATTACTTTGAGTTTTTTGTTGATATAATTTATCATTGTAATCTTGTATCTAACTGTTGTGTTAATTTTTTTAATTTCTTTTTTCTTTTTATGATAAAGAATCTTATCAGTTTCAATATCGGTAAGTTAGCCAAACACCAATAGTTTCAATTTCACTATGAATCTTATCAAGGTTCATACGAGGTTCTGGACTGGATGGCCTCTATGAATTCTCCGATTATGTTGTTCTTAATACTGTTAATTAATTTCAAACAACAATTGGATTATAATTTCGAACGAGTTTTTGGTTGTGTGTATAAACGTCCTATGATAATCATATGCGTCTTTTTTCTGATGGTATATTCTTTATTTCAAAGGATGTCACTCTTGATGAATTCAAATTTCCATACAAATATCTACTGCCACTTCTGAATTTTTTACAGGCTGCTTACATAGAGAAGAGCTGGAGGGAGTTGATATGTGAGATATGAGAGGGGAAGAGAGAAATTGGGAGAGCGAAAATTGGAAGTGGTGAACTTCTAACGACGAAACAATAACCTTGTTTCTCTTGCACCGGCAATGACCGAAAAACAGATCATGGTGGAGAGACGGTGGATCTCGCCCACGGCAGTACTTAAGGGTAGCATTGTTGAGGCTGGCTGTTTTTGCAGGACTCTCGTTTCTAATTCCATTTGAAAATCATAGTTTTGGGTATGGAAAATGTATAGTGCTGAAAGATTGTGAAAATATATGGTTGATATGGGTCTGTTGCAGGAATATATTTCATACTTGTACTGAGAGGTTAGCAGTCAAATTGTGAGGCAGAAATAGTGATTCTTTCGCAACAGCTGCATTCATGGATCAGAGACTGAAGCAATGATGATGGGAACATTAAATAACAGCAGGGCAGGTTACACCTATCTTAGTAAAACACACTAGTTATCTCGCATGTTTTGTTTACATGTCATTTATTTATTTCCATTTTATTCTAACTCTCTATATCAGTCTTTCAAAGCGTTCACACACACACACACACACACACACAATCATAGATGCAGTCAATACCCGAAAGAATATTGCCTGCATAATCAATCCAACCTATATGATCCTAGCTGTTCTAAGCTTTGATTCTGACTACGTGTACTGCACACTTGAGCTCCGAAATAGACACTTATTCTAGCTAAGGTTAAGAACTGTGCGCTAGAGGATTTACTTTTGTTTCATCGTCCCTGCCATTATCTTCAATGAAGGTTCATCTCTTATTCCCATGGCTTTCCATTACTTTGTTTCTGCTTATGGATCTTTTAGCATCAATCCCTCACCGCATTGCTTCATTTGTGCGCCAAATTTTCTCATCAAAGCCATAGAAAATGATTTCCATTCTACATCTTGAGTCTCTTCAGGACAATAATGAAACCACATCATGGCTTGCTCATCCTCAACATGAAATATGTTCTTCAGCCGCAGTATTCCAGCCAACAGGATATGTCCCCATGATATCTCACATGGTTATGCATATGTGTGGTTAAGCAGGATACATAATTTGTGGTTAAATCCAATCTAAAAAGAATTAGTGGTTATAAGTCGGAGTAATAACAATTGAAAATTATGAGACTCGTTTTATATATGTTCTATAAATTGTATTTATCCTTTCTTAGCCTCAAAACTACTTTATCTTCCGATGTACAAAAAAAAACCCTCAAAAACTACTTATGTCATTCCATATGCTCTTCATGGTGTTCATAATATGTTATTCAAGGACTTCATAATTGGTTGTTCATTGTAAATGTATATGTTAATTATATCTCGCTATATATGAATAAAATGCTTGATTTGATAAAATAAATAATCTAAACCAAGTTAAATGTTTATCACTAGCAGGTAGCATGTTTGAAGATGTTGAGCATTAAAGAAAAGGAAACAACAAAATCTCCTTTCCTCTTCACAGATATTTTCGAGCCAAATCTGAAACATAGTTTTTACTTATCGACACAAAATGAGTTAGTTTGGTCTTTCACTGAAGATAGAAAATCATGGATGTAAGTTAAAGAAATATGGCCAGTGAAACTTGAAAATAGTTCTCTCCTCTGAAATATGGTTAGTTTGGTCTTTTCTGGTGTAATTTTCTTACTGTTAATCTGGTATTTTTGTTTTTATGTTTTCTGATATACTTTTACTCTTACTTTTTTTTCAACACCTTGGTTTGAGTTTGTGGATATAGGTATTAATTTCAGCCTATGTTGCCTCCTAGTTGAATCTTCATTATACTATATATTAGTATATTATACTGTTGCAAACTTGCAATCATATTTGATGTGATTAAATTGGATCCATTGGCTTGGTATTGTAATCTCTATTGGCTTTAATCTTCACTTAATGCTAGTATTATTCAAAAAGGTAATGGTGGATTAATTGGTGTTTAACTGGTCTAATTGGTAAGTCTATCTCTCTTAACACTCTTCATTTTTTTTCCTTCTCTCATGTTTTTATAATTTTTGCATCTCCATATTTAACCAACTTTTTTTTCTTTCAAATTACAAATCATCCCCTTTATATTTTAATGGCCTAAATCTCTACATTTGTTTTTTTTGAGGCAAAATCTCTACATTTGTTACTGCGTGTTTTTTCTTTTTTTCACTCAAAAAGAATCCTTCTATAAACTAATTTAATATATTATGTTGTAAGTTAACTTATTATAAACTTCTCAAAAAAAAAAAACTTAACTTATAAGTTTTTTTTTAAAGCAAACACAAACAACTCATTCAGTTAATAATAAATATTCAATACAACAACGATGTGCATTATTAAAAAATGTGCGACCAGGGTGCTACATAAGGTTGAAAGGGTGTAACTGCGCCCACTCGATCTTGATATTTTGCACCAACAATATTATTTTTAGTGATATTAAACATCTTGAATTTTAAACTTTACAACCTACTTGCAATGGTACGACTCACATATTTTACTTTATTTTTGTTAGTGCAAAGAGTGTGATGGTGGAGGGGGTGGAAAGACGCCACAATCGGGGTGAAAAACCGATTGATAAGTCAGGAAGCACCACAACTGGTTATGGAGGTTGCAGTTGATAAGTCAAGGATTAGCGTCACGACAAACCGATAAGCTAAAAAAACGGTTCAGAGAACCAAAGAGAAAATCTCTCATATTTTTACTTGAATCAAAACTATTTTATTCATAACAAAACTTACAATTTATAGAACTATTGTTCTAATGAACTCAAAAGACTAATAAATTAAAATAGACTTAACTAAATGGCAATAAGCCTTACAATTATTCTTTCAAAATAAAGTCATAATTAACCAAAACGATTCATGCTCTCCTTCACCAAAAACTTGATTCTTCAAATGCTCCACCACCAAGTATATATTCCAAACGTAACCAAGTTGCCATTCAATTTATGATATGAACTAAATGTGAATTCCAAAACTGATGGAATTGATTATCACTTTATTTGCCTTGTATGCTAGGAACATGGATCATCATATTTGCTACTTAATTATTCCAATTGATGTAAGAGAATGAGACCAATGAATCATCAACCCATGTAAATTTAATAATGATACGCTCATTGCATGGATCAAATATACAATGTCACTCTATATTTTTTTTTTTAGATCACTAAGAATAAAGAACCATCAGCTGCCCATATACTATTACAACCAAAAATAAATAAAACATTTATTTTTTTTATTGCATTTTTTTATAGGTTTCCTTCCACATGCTTAGCGAACTCATGATCTCATCAAAGTCTATATATCTTTTTATAATTTCTACGATTATGGGAGAAAAAAATATTATATTGTTGAAAATAGAAAGTGGATAATCATTCTATAGAGTATTTTATCTTTTTAAATCTTTACATCTGTATTATTTTTTTTTATTGAATAAAATCAATATAAAATGAACGTTTACGTAATATAAAAATAAAAACAATATATTAATAAGAAGACTTTTTTTACGAGAACGTATATTTCAATGAATATGATGACCTATATTTCTACCCATATATTAATACGAGAGGACTATTTTTTTTTATAATTTCTACAGGAGGTATATTTATACTCATGCACGGGGGTTTTTTTGTTGTAATTTTTTTGAAATTATATTTCAAGGAATGTTTTAATATGAAATTTATTAATAGGAGTGAAAGACTTTTATTTATAAGAACTTAAATATTTATACACTTACGGAAAACATATTTTTTTTACTATTACTTATATTTACACTCATATTAATACGAGTGTCTTTTGATTTTATAATTTACATGAAGATCAATATTTATACTCATATATTAGTATACGACCCTATCTTTTTTGTAATTTTAATGAGACTAAAAACAAAACACGATATTGTTCGAAACAGGGAGTGGGAGATCGTTGTCCACCCTATTTTATCTTTTTAAAATCGTTAAATATATTATTTTTCATATTTAAATAATGGAAATATAAAATGTATAATTGTAAAAATAAGATTATTTGACAAAAAAAATTATTAATTAATATTAAATTTAAAAAAAATTAACATCTCAATTAATTTACTTTAACTTTATAATAACATATATTATAATTTTAAATATTACTACCTCCGTTCCTTTTTATTTGTCGTTTTAGAAAAAAAAGACCAAAATAGGAGGGGTATATTTTTGCACCTTACTTTCCTAGTATGCCCTTTTTTTAAATATATCATATTTTTAATCCACCAATAAATTCCTTCTTTTTAACAAACATTATCTATTTAAAAATAACCAAAATTTGTATTAAATAAAAAAAAAATTATTGTTTCAACAAAAACAATTATATAAAATTTAGTCAATAAAATAAAATAGAAAGGAAGATATAATAGGGCAAAATATAACCTAAATTGTTAAAACGACAAGTAAAAAAGAAGAAATATTTTTTTACTGAATACATACATCCCAATCTTGAATAGTTACACAAGTTGTCACCGTCAAAAAAAGAAGAGCACTCCATCAAATAGAATCTTTTGCTTAGATTTGAAAACTAATGCTTATAATTATCATCTGCATTTCAAGTCTAATCGCATCACATCACATGTTTCTATGCGTTCAAAGCTGAACAAAGTAGAAACTCAACACTAAAGTCTTCATCATTTCATCATATCACTAAAATAAAATAGAAACAAAAACTCCATTTGAAGTTTCCATTTCCATGGAGTCATTGAAGGACTCTACAGAGAAAAAGAAACGAGGAAGAAAGAGTAATGCAGAGAAAAAAGAAGCATTAAGGAAAATGTTAGAGAACGATGATGATAAAGCTGATCAAGTTAAACCTTCTGGAAAGAAACGCGGCAGAAAGAGAAAAATAGAGAAGGAAGCTGAAACACAGAAAAACGATGATGGTTGTGAAGATGATGATGCAGAAGAGGAAGAAAATGGTGGTGATAATGATAATGGAGGTTATGGAAAGTTGAAGGTTGATTGCATTGATGTTGAACGATGTATGTATATGATGGAAAATCTTCTTCCATATTTAACACAATTGGATTTAGAACAAATGGCTGAGAAGGATATTGAAGCCTATATACAAGGTATGTTTTTTGGGCCACATGCATGAGGTCCTTAAATTTCATGTTTGTACCTTTTAACTTTTTTCATGTAACAAATAGATAGATTCTTTTAGTTTCTACTACCTCCGGTACTTGGTTCATAGAATGTTTGATGTACTTAGTTCATAATAAGAACCGGAGGGATTAACTTATTTAATTTCTAACTTATTGCATTGTCACCCTTCTAGTTATCATAAATTTACAAAAACACTGACGTGACCGTTAATTTTGATGTTAACTATGATAAATTTGAGGTTCAATCTGATGTGAATCATGAGGCCCGCACGATTGAGGAATCATGAGGCCTGTACAATTGAGGACCAACTCAAAAAGACGATAACTGAAAGAGGGATAACAGTGCAAAAAATTACTAACTTAAAAGATTGATATGTTAGTTAAAAAACTTTAAGGACTCAAGGAATGCATTTGGCCTATTTTTTGTCTATCTTCTTATTAACGCGATTTTGTTTTCGCTTTATCTATCTTATTATTACCAATAGTATGTGATTTGTCATTCTTAGTTCCATGTCATGCATGTTCACTATTAAGTCACTTACTACATAAAACAGAAAGAGAGAGTGTGAGAAAACGGGGTAAAATGAGAGGGAGAAGAAATAATTGAGTGAAAATCATAGAGTGAGGGGTTAAGGGTTTGAGAGAAAATATAATGTGCAAGGCTTGGTTTTTTTTATTGTTCATTTTGAATTGAATATATAAATAGTCAAGGATCAAGGGTTCTCTATTGTAAATTTTTTAATAGTTCTCACTGCTGTGTTTTTTGTTTAAATTTCTGCAAAATTGCATTCCAGTTTTAACCGTTATTCTGCATCTTCATAATTATATTGCCGCTGTGTTTCTGTTTCTGCATTCTATGGCATTTCCAATTCTGTGTTTTGTCATTACTTTGTTTCTGCTGCTGCTTCTGTGTTGATTCTTTCATTTACGCATTACTGCTTCTGTGAATATTCCGGCATACTACATTTCTGCTGCTGTTGCTGCGGCGTTGATTCTTTTATTTGGGCGTCTGCAATATTTGTGCTTCGGTTTTATGCAAATTATGTTTTGTGGTTATGCTTTTATCACATATCTGCTGTGTTGCTGGCTGTTTGGTTGTGTCACTTGTGCCAATTCTCCAGGATTCCTTAATTGTCTTGTGAACCAACAATGTATTTTTAATTTCTTTTTCGGATAAACATTACAGGGCTCTCACTCTCTGAGATAAATATAAAAGTAGCAGATTGCAGTAAAGATGAGATTGCTTACTGGTAGGGACTTATTTCATTTTCCATATTTTTGTTTCCGTAGTTATTATTCTAATGCTATATACTAATGTTGACGACTTGACACTTTTGCAGTGATAACTGCCAAACATCAATTTTTGATTACCACAGAAGCTGTGCCAAATGCGCCTTTGACCTTTGTCTCCGCTGTTGTTGGGAGCTTCGTCGTGGGGCACTTCTAGGTGGTTCAGATCCAATTGATATTAAGTTTATCAACCGAGGGCGAGATTATCTGCATGGTGGAAATGAAGAGAGGATAATCAGAGAATATAAGTATCATGTTGCCGCCGAGCCTCGTGAGTGGTCAAAATCAGGTTGGCATGCAGAAAGCGATGGTAAAATTCCTTGTCCAAAAGCCAATAATGAATGTGATCATGGTTTTCTTGAGCTGAAAAGCATACTTCTGCCGATTAGCGTCTCTGAGTTAGTATGTAAAGCGAACCAACTGAAAGAAACACTTAAACTTAAAGATGCAGAGGAGAGTCATGATAATAGGTGCTCTTGTTTGAAGCCTGTTTGGAATACCACGGGTGACATACCCGATAACACAAGGAAGACAGCTTTTCGTGAAGATTCTAGTGACAATTTTTTATATTGTCCTAGGGCTGTAGATCTACGTAATCATGAAAACGATTTAAGACATTTTCAATCGCACTGGAAAAAAGGTGAGCCTGTAATTGTAAGCAATGTTCTTGAATCATGTACATCTGGTTTAAGCTGGGAACCACTTGTCATGTGGCAAGCATTTCATCAGATAACTGATATCGATCACAAGTCACTTTCGGATGTGAAGGCAATTGATTGCTTAGATTGGTGCCAGGTTTGTTCGATTTCTCAATCTTGACCGTGGATTTTGTTCGGTTTCTTAATTGTGAGCTTCTCAAATGATTGCTAAATTTCTCGTGTATCTGTGGCTAGTTGTAATTTCTGAATTTTATATGAGCTGGTGATTTAATGTAGGGAAATTTTAATGTGGACCACTTTTTTACTGGGTATACAAATGGTTGTAAGGATCAACTTGATTGGCCTCAGGTATTGAAATTGAAAGATTGGCCTCCTTCTAATTTATTTAAGGAACGATTGCCTCATCATTGTGCCGAGTTCATATCTTCCTTGCCGTACAAAGAATACACAGATCCTTTCAATGGTGCTCTAAACCTTGCTGTGAAGCTGCCTGATAATGTTCACATGAGTCCAAAAACATATATTGCTTATGGATTTGCTCAGGAGCTTGGACGGGGTGATTCTGTGACTAAGCTCCATTATGATATGTCTGATGTTGTATGTTTCAATTCTGTGTTCCTGTATCGTTTTATCTAGAATGTATTATGAACTATTTTTATCATGAAGTTTTGTTTCAAGCACATATCTTAATTTTTTGGTCATTGCTCTATCGTCAAAAACACTCATTTGGTTAATTGATAATGATAATTTGAAAAAGTATTATTTTTAAGTTGTTTCTTTTATAATTTGGCATTATAGGTAAATGTGTTGACGCATATTACTAAAGTGGAACTAGAAACCGCGAGCATTATTGCAATTAAGAAATTGAAACAAAAGCACCTTGAGCAAGACAAGAGGGAGTTACTCGGTGATAATCAGGATGGAAAGACCAATGTTGACATGATTGATGATTTGCCTTCTTCTGTAATTGCTTCAGACGAGCAAAATAGTTTAGGTGGTGCTGTCTGGGATATTTTTCGTAGACAAGATGTACCTAAGTTGGAGGAATATCTAAAGAAGCATTTACGAAAATTCAGGCATGTTCATTGCACTCCTTTAAAGCAGGTAAATTCAGTTGAGTTATCTCACTTATTTGTTTACGTTTTCCTTCATTTTCTGCTATTTCCTCAGCTTGTGATTACATTTTCACTCAATATATATGTATCTTCTTGATGACATATCCTTTGGTAATGTAGGTAATTCACCCTATCCACGATCAAACCTTTTATCTCACTGTCGAGCATAAGAAGAGGCTTAAGGAGGAGTATGGTTAGTACTTAGTAGTATTTATAATTTTCCGATTGTTTGGTTTGTGGAGTGTTGATCAATACACGTGTTCCATTTTGTTAACAATTCAACATTTATTTGTAGGAATTGAGCCTTGGACTTTCGTTCAGAAGCTGGGAGATGCTGTTTTCATTCCGGCTGGTTGTCCCCACCAAGTACGAAATCTGAAGGTAAAATTTATGTACATGGTGGATTGTTTTATCTATAACAAAGGTGTAAACTTTCCTTCTATGATTAAATATTTTAAATATTATTAATAATGACATGATAATCAACATGATAACTAACTACAATGAAAGTTCGAGACCATCGTTATAGTTGTATACTTCCACATTCCCATTTAAAACATTTGAAGGTAGACCTAGAGTTTGGGTCGAGCCTAACTCAAATTTATTATATTGGCTTATAAGTGAAAGTGAGAGATGCCTACCACATAAATACTTCAAGCCATATCATATGAACATCTAGGTCGTGACTGAGTAGCATGATAATTGGTATCCGATTAATCAAAAGTCAAACCAATGAATCATTTAAGTTAATGTTTTTTATCTTGATTGCTTTTCTTTCTAGCTAATGCTAGTCAGTGATATTCATCGTTGTTTTGCAGTCATGCACAAAGGTTGCACTTGATTTTGTCTCTCCTGAAAATGTTGGTGAGTGCATCCGTTTGACAGAGGAAATCCGCAAACTTCCGGTAAATCACAGTTCTGCAGAGGACAAACTGGAGGTATGCCAGGCCACTTCTCTCGATTTGATGCTGTTTATATGCTTATCCAATATTTTGAGATATTACATCTCCTATTTGGGTTTTAGATTTATTTAACTAGTGTTATTGAACTTTTTAAGTAATGAAAGAGTTCTAATATTAATTGTTTCTACTTGTTGAATGTTCGATAGTTTTGATTGTCCATATCTATTTTACTGTTGCATACCATCATGTTGTATCATTATATTCTTGTTAGTATTGTGTGTACTGAAATCTTCTTTTTTGGTAACAGGTGAAGAAAATGATTATACATGCTATGCTTGATGTTGTCAAAAAGTTGGACAATGCAAGGTTAGATAGTGATCGTAACAGGTAAGATTTTCGTACATACATTAAGAAAAACGTGTCAAAAGACATACTAATACTTTTCCATAACTAATTTTATTACCTTTTGGTACAATTTTAACCATTAGTGAAATATAATGTTTTGAGAATCTATCAATGAACCTGCTTTTAGCCTTAAAAACATCCCATTGATCATGCGGAATCCCTTCACCAAAATTAAACGTCATTATTTTATTATATAGAAATATTTATAGGGAGTGAAATAGAAACACTCACTTACCCTACCGGTTCCCGTTAATAGGTTAGTTTCTTTTCAATACAAGTGGGAGATGGAAGTGAGCAAGGCAGCTGCAACGGAAAATAATGTGCTGGTAAGCTTAATCTTAATCTAGTCTCATGTCTGTTTATTAAGGAAGGGGTAACAGCGCAGCTTGTTTCCTATTTACCTTTCGTTCATATGTAATCATCTGTTTATTTGTTTCTGTTAATATTTTTTGGTTTTATTTACATTTTTATTTATGCAGCATTTTCCACGATTTGTTAGCAATGGATGTTCGCTTCGTCACGGTCAAGTAATTCGCATAGTTTGTGATAACACTAAAGAAACAACCTGCTGTGATGTTATGAAGGATGATAGAAAACATCCTCAATACCAGTTAGGCCTTGGATGGTATGAGTTTGTTAGAAAGCTGACACTGAAAAGGAGAGATAAGATTGTGTTTACTCTAGACAATCCTCCACAAGTCTTGAATGTCAGGGTAGTGAGACACACCACAAGTTGAAGAAACTACGTTGATCGTGAACAGTTCGGTATTATTGCAGTGTTTAGTTTACCTCTACTTTGTTTTGTTGTTAACTAGCCTAATGACTCATAGTGGCAATTGTCTCGTAGTCTTTCATGAAGCTTTGTGACATGTCATATACTTTTAGCGGATGCCATGAGCGTTGAGTTTTTTAGTTGGATTTCGTCATTTTCATTTTCTAATTCCCTTTCGGAGCATCATATAGAAGGGAAGATTGAAATGTAGTTTAAAGACATGTTGACTTATCAAAGGGTTTCTGTTTAGGTGTTTTTACATGTTTAAATCTATTTCTTCAAATTGCATTGTGTGTGGTTGCTTAATTGTTACTCCTTCCGTTCTTAGATAGAAGCAAAATTTGGTCAAAGAAAATTAATGTATCTGGTGCAAATTTTGGACCAGATACACCCATTTTTGTTGACTAAATTTTGCTTATATTTGAGACTAGAGTAGTATTTCCATTGTTTATGTGTTGCCTAATATGCAAGTAGTGGTAGATTGTGTTGAGAATATGAACATTTTGAAGTTAATAATGGTTAGAAATGAAAAAATCACATTGTAGTGTGAATTGAAAAAAGTGGGATTGAGTCCCACATTGGAAAGAAAAAATGAACAGTTTTTAAGGCAACTTACACCAGTGGAAGTTTAGTGTAAATTGTGACTGCTACGAATTTACAAGCTTCTTCCTCTGGTGGAAGTTATGTTGTTTTGTGTCATTTTTCGGGGTCTGCATTGGATTCTTGCTGACTCAGTACTAACCATATTCTCCTAATGATTTAGTAACGGACAAGTAATAATGTCACTTAATTGTGATTAATTTCTTGTCTCTAACTTGAATGCCTATTATTGCATTGTCTCCTTTGCTCTTGCAACAGATTTTATAAAAAGGTAGAGCACCAAAACATATTAACAGAACACAGAATTTTCAAAAAATTATTCATCAAATATTCTTTCATCCTTCTTCAATTGTATTCTATTGTTTTTCTGATATCGATATTGTTGTATCGAATCATTACTGTTTCATTGGTTTCAAATCGATATTGGTGTATCGATTCAATTGATATTGAAGTATCAATTTCTGGTTTTGTAGAACCATAAACTAAAGGTGTTTCTTTCGATTAATACAGTGCAGTATTTAATCGATTAAACTTGAGGAGGTTGTTTTATCCTGGAGGCGGCGCGGTATATTGTCTGCTTTGCACAATTTGAGCAGTACCGCGAAACGTCTTAAAGAAAGCGACCTAGTACGCGACTCAGCCAACAATTTCTTACAATTCGGTATCTCTGTTTTCTCTACGAAAATTGATTTTTATAAATCAGAATCAACAATTTTAAGACGTTTCTAAAACTGCTATGGATACCAAAGGAATTGTTGGAAACGCGAATGATGGTGAAAGACCCTTCAAGTTTGAAGGTCTACACTTCAAACGTTGGCAACAGAAAATGTTTTTCTATTTAACGTTGAAAAAGGTTGCCCGCGTTTTGAATGAGGATATGTCTGCTGTCTCTATCGGTCTTGTAGGATCGAGTTCAGGAACACCACTCACCATCAATGGTGATGCTGAAAAGTCTGATGCTGATAAACAATCGGTTGATTCTGTTGCACAGGCTAAAGCCCAAGAGCTTCAACAGAGAAAAGAACAACAACTCTGGTTGTCTGATGATTACCTATGCAAAGGCTATATCATCAATGGTCTTTGTGATGACTTGTATGACTATTACAGTACATACAACACTGCCAAAGAGGTCTGGGAGGCGCTGAAAAAGAAATATGATACTGAGGAGGCTGGTGTGAAGAAGTACGCCGTTAGTAGGTGCCTGAAATACCTGTTGCGGGATTTTTGAGACATACCCCACTACAGTTTTATTTTTCATTTCCAAAGGAGGGAAAAATTGAAAACCTTTTAAATTGAGATTCTAAGGTACGGGGGTTAGTTGCACTTGAGGAAGGTATTAGCACCCCAATCGCCCATGGTACTCCATGGTAACCTCTTATATGTTTTTTTTTTTTTTTTGCTTTTTTTCTTTTTGTTTTCAAACATGCTTTAAGAATGGAGGGAGAAGTTGTATAGAAGAAAAAGAAAGGAATTAATGTCATTTTAAGTCTAAGGATTGTAAAATAGTAAAAAAGGTTTGAGAAAATTTTCTTTCATAAAGTGAATAAAAGGAAAGAAGTGTAAATATTTTTTGTTTGTAAAAAGATTTTTTTTTGAGAGAATTTTTATTGAGAGAATGTTTAAAAGAAAAGAAATAGTAAGAAAGTGTAAATGTTGTTATGTAAAAAAGAAAAGAAGTTAAATGTTTGAAAATGAAAGTGTATTCGTATTTTATTTTGTGGGTTTGAAAAAAAGAAAGATGTGGTAAAGAAGATAAATTGTAGACAATATCATGTTAAAGATGATTATAAGGTGAATTTGCGTTTGTCTTATAAAAAAGATCGTACGTTTGTTTTGAAAAAAGGTTTTGTTTCAAAAAGTCTCGTAATCAATTTGAAATCAATTACGAGTCCTCTCCCTTGGAAATGAAATTTTTTTGGCGTTGTGTGTGATGTGTGAGCTAGGAAAGCAATAAAAGCGATAAATAAAGTCCTACGCTATTACAACCCAATTGAATAATTAATTTACAACCATATCGAATTTGAATGAATAAATAATAATAAGAGGCAATAAATAAATAAATATAGCAATACATAAAAGTAAAATGCAGGTGCGGAAAATAAATATGATAATGAATATGCATCTAATCAATCAAAAATAACGAACATAGCAAGATATTATATTCTAACTAAAAAGTGGAGTGTGTGAAAGAAATTTGTCGGAGGCAAAGACATGGTAATACATTTTCGAAAGTCACTCACAACAGCAAATAATTCTAACTAACAAATACAAGCAAAAACATAATTTTATTTATCAAAGGAAAGGTTTTTTTTTTATTTTATTTTTTTTGAGAATGAATTTAGACCAAAAGAGGTCCTTCACTATCAATGCTAATGTTAGAGCTCAATGATTTTATAAATTAAAATATTGTCTCTAACATGCATTTTTAAAATGATGCATTGTCCTAATCTAAATGCAATGCATGTATGCATGTAAAGAAAATGTGAAGTAAAATTGTAATGTGAGATTGTAGTGTGATGCAAAATTTTGTGTCAATGTCATGTGAAATGCAAAATGTAGATTTTGATGCAATGTAATGTAGAAATGTAAAAAGAAATGTGTAGTGCAAATGTAATTAAAAATGAGATATGATGTAGAATTTTGTAAAGAAAGTGTTATGTGACAAAAAAATGCATAATGCGATGTGATGCAAAAATGTAAGATTTTTAAATGCATGTATGCATGAAAATTTTAATAAAAAGCATGTTATATGTTTCATAAAAAAGAAATTAAATGAAGACATAATCATGTTATCAACTATAAAAAGCAAAAAAAGAACAAACATAACATACTTCAATTTTTTTAGTATTTTTATATTTTTTTTTAATTCTAAATAAATAAATAAAAAGTCATAACGAATGAACTAACATTTTTGTTTTCCTTTTTTGTATTTTTATATTTTTTGCATTTTTTCTAAATAAATAAATAATAATAATAAAAAAAGTCATAATAAATAACCTAACATTTTTTGTTTTCTTTTTTTTTATATTAGAAAAACTTAGAAGCTTTCTCCTTTTTTCAAATTTTGTATTCTAAAGGACTAATTAAAAAAAGAAATGAAGTAATTACAAAGAACAAACATTATTATTATCCTTGATATTAGAAAGTTAAAGAGCTTTTTTTTTCTTAGAATTTATTATTTTTGTACTAACATTTTAACTTAGTAAAATTGCAAGAAAAAAGCAATAAAACTCATATATATTTTTTTTTAAAACCCCTTAAAATATTAGTGTAAAAAAAGAAAAAAAAACTCAACAAACTTAAATAAGCTACTGTTCCAAATAATCACTTATTGCAATAAATTATAAAATAAAATAAATAAACAAAGAGGTGTAATATAAATAAAAACACTCATAACATAAAAATAAAAGAAGATCAGCAAGAAAAAAAAAAAAAAAGCCCAACAAATGCAGCCCAAACCATTCTAACCCGGACCGGGTCGGTTTGACTCATGGGTCAACCCAGACCCGGTCACCAACCCACAAAAACCTAAATAAAAATAATAAAAAAAAGGGGCCAATCGTGTTATGACACGTGGCAAGGAGGGGGGATATATCAGATTTTCTTTTCCTGATTTGGTTATATTTTTTTTTCATCTCTTTTTTCTCACGCTCTCTTTCTTTCTTTCTCACCTTCTCTCTGTTTCTTCACCATCTCAGAGCTCTCTTCTTCTTCCTTCATAACCCTAACCCCAACATCATTTAAATCAAAAATCACAAAGTACAACCCCCACCTGAAAACCTATTCTAAACACGATTTTGCAAGGAAAAACAACGAATAAGCCTTGAATCGAACGGATCGGGCTCCTAAATCAAAGCCGAAACCCTAACCCCCAAATCAAACCCTAATCGCTCAGATTTGTTTTAAACATGCGATTTAACGCTCAACACGGCAACAAACAGTAACAAATAACGCAAATTCATGTCAAGAACGAGGAAAAGAAACTTAGATCTACATGTTCATGTGAATGAATGAGAAGAAAGAACGAAGGATTTGAAGTTGTTACCTTCCTTGCAGTGACACTTCTAGTAAGTTTCCTTCCCTTTTCCTTTGATTTCGTCCCTCCTTCTTTCTTTGTTCCGCTTCTGATTCACTTTTTTCTTTCTGCTTGCAAGGTGTTGGTGGAAATGAAAGCTTTTTCTACAGTATGTAGAAAAATCGATTTGAAGGTTTAGGTAGAACTTAGGGTTTGATTTTTATGTTTTTTTTTTTATTTTTGTGTTTTTTGTAAATTTGTTTTTTTTTGTTTTGATGATTGGAAATGAAAAGGCTAGGTTTTGGTTTTGTGATTTGTTGCTTCTGTTTGTGTATCTGGTTTTTTTGTTTCGATGATGGAAGAAAATGTTTTAGTTTTTGCTTAGGTTTCTATTTTTTCTTTCTCGGCCGTTTCTGTTGTTGTTATGTTGTTGTTGTGAAATGCTTCTGTTATGTAATTTAGATTTAGGGTTTGAGAAATTGAATTAGAAAAAGGGCAGAACCACTTTTTGTTATCAGGTTTTTGGTTGAGAAATTTGTATCAAAAGGGAAAAGGACATGGGGAAAGAGACAACAATGTCACTGTCTTGTGCTTTGATCCTCAAAAAATTTGTTTAAACCCCTTTGGATTTTTTGCAATCTTGTGATATTTTCCTCTGTATTCACTTCTTGTCTCTGCTTTCTTTCTATTCCTGTTTTCTTCCATGTGTTGACCAAAAAAAACAAAAGAAAAGAAAAAAGGAAAATAGAACGAAGAAGGAAAAAAGATACTATTTTTTGTGTTTTTTCTTTTTTAAAATAATGGTAATGGTAATAATAATAATAATAACAATAATAACAATTAGTGATAATATTAATAATAGTTAGTAATAATAAAACATGACCGAAAATATAAGAGAGGAGAGGGTAAAAACAAAACTATCTTTTTTTTTTATCTTTTTATGATTATATTTTCAAGTAAAAAAAGTAGAAATTGGATTAATGATAATAAATAAAGTAAAAAATAAATAAAGTGAAACTCTCTTTTTTTTGGAAAAGGATTTTTTTGATAAAAAAAGTAATAGTAGAAAAAGGATAATAGTGATAATAAGAATAATAATGATAATAGTAATCATAATGGTTAAGAATAAACGATGATAAATGATTAGAAAAAAAAGTACGACCACAAAAAAGTGATTAAAAGGAACTTAAGCAAAACGGCGAAAAAGAACAGATGGTATGACATTTTTATTCAAAAGATGCTCTTGATATTTTTATCATGAAACAGAAAACGGATTCGAGGTCAAAAATTGGGGTGTTACAGTACCAAATGGTGGATGAAAGGTCTGTGGAGGCACAATCTCATGAACTTCAGAAAATTGCTCATGAAATAATAACTGAAGGTATGCCTCTTGACGAACAGTTTCAAATTGCTGTGATGATTGACAAATTACCCCCTGGTTGGAAAGATTTTAAAAATCAGCTTCGTCATAAAACAAAAGAATTTTCAATTGAAAGTTTAATTACTCGCCTCCGTATTGAGGAGGAATCCAGAAGACTCTGATCTTGAAAGATGTCATGCATGTGCCTGACATTAGAAATAATTTAGTTTCTGGTTTTCTTCTTAATAAGGCTGGGTTTAATCAAACTATTGGGGCTAATTTGTACACCATCACTAAGGATGGCACTTTTATTGGAAAAGGGTACGCCACTGATGGCATGTTTAAGTTGAATGTTGTTTTGAATAAAATTTATCCTTCCGTTTACTCTGTGTGTGATTTTAATATTTGGCATGCTAGACTTTGTCATGTTAGTAAACGTTCTATGTTTAATTTGAGTAACCTAGGATTAATTCCAAAGTTAATTCCTAATGACATAGAAAAGTGTAAATTTTGTAGTCAAGCGAAAATAACTAAAACTTCACATAAATCAGTAATTAGAGAATCTGAACCTCTAGACTTAATTCATTCTGATATATGTGAACTTGATGGAACGTTAACTAGAAATGGTAAACGTTATTTTATCACTTTTATTGACAATTTTTCTGATTATACCGCTGTATATCTTATGAAAAATAAAAGTGAAGCGCTTGACATGATTAAGGTTTATGTGACTGAAATGGAAAATCAATTTAGTAAGAAAATTAAGTGGCTTCGTAGCGAAAGAGGAACTGAATATTATTCTATGTTGTGCAATGTTTTTTATAAAGAACATGGAATTATCCATGAAACGACTGCACCATATTCACCTGAAATGAATGGTAAAGCAGAAAGGAAGAATAGAACTCTTACTGAACTAGTTGTAGCTAGTATGCTCTATTCTGGTGCTGCCTCACACTGTTGGGGGGAAATTTTATTGACTGTTTGCTACGTCCTGAATAGAGTTCCCAAGGCTAATAATGTGGTCTCACCTTATGAGATATTAAAGAAAAGGCAACCAAACTTGTCTTACTTGAGAACTTGGGGATGTCTTGCTCATGTCAGGATACCGGATCCAAAGCGGGTTTAACTCGCAAGTCGTGCCTATGAATGTGTATTCATTGGCTATGCAGCAAACAGTAAGACATATCGGTTTTATGACCTAAATGCTAAAGTGATGATAGAATCAGTTGATGCTGATTTCTATGAAGAGAAATTTCCCTTTAAATCGAGAAACAGTGGGGGCAACGAAACCACAAATAGTGGGGGCACCGAGTCAAGTCACCTTCCGGTGATAAGAAATTCTGAGAGGAACAAAGAAATAGAAACAGAACTTCGTAGAAGTAAAAGAGTAAGAGTAGCTAAAGATTATGGACTAGAATTTTCGGTATATTCTTTAGAGGAAGACCCTACGAGTCTTCAAGAAGCATTGTCATCTATGGATGCAGATTTATGGAAAGAAGCCATTAATGATGAGATAGAATCTCTAGAATCTAACAGGACCTGGCACTTAGTAGAGTTGCCTACTGGTTGCAAATCGATTGGTTGTAAATGGATTTTGAAAAAGAAACTAAAACCCGATGGTACTATTGATAAATACAAGGCTCGCCTTGTAGCCAAAGGTTTTAGACAAAGAGAAAAAATAGATTTCTTCGACACTTTTTCTCCGGTCACTCGTATAACATCCATAAGGGTACTGATTTCAGTTGCCGCTGTTTATAATCTTTTTATTCACCAAATGGATGTTAAAACTGCCTTTTTAAATGGTGACTTAGAAGAAGATCATCTATATGGAACAACCTGAAGGGTTTGTGATACCTAGACAAGAACAAAAGGTCTGTAAATTAGATAAGTCCTTGTATGGACTTAAGCAAGCGCCAAAACATTGGCATATTAAATTTGATAGTTTGATGACATCAAATGAATTCAAAGTGAATGAAAGTGACAAATGCATTTATTATAAATCTCAAAATGGCATTTGCACTATTGTATGTCTCTATGTGGATGATTTACTCATCTTTGGGTCAAACATTTCTGCTATAAACGCAGTGAAATCATTGTTGAATAACAACTTTGATATGAAAGACCTTGGAGAGGCAAGCGTGATTCTTGGAATCAAGATCACTAGGTCAAAGGACGGAATAACTTTAGATCAATCCCACTACATGGAAAAGATTCTAAAGAAATATAATTACTTTGACTGTAAACCTGCTTGTACGCCGTATGATTCCAGTGTAAAATTGTTTAAGAACACTGGCGAAAGCGTAAGACAAACTGAATATGCAAGCATCATTGGTAGTCTTAGGTATGCCACTGATTGCACCAGACCCGACATCGCCTATGTCGTGGGACTGTTATGCAGGTTTACTAGCAGGCCAAGTAATGAGCATTGGAAAACTGTTGAGAGAGTCATGAGGTATCTTAAACGAACCATGTATCTCGGATTACATTATAAGAGATTTCCGGCTGTACTTGAAGGGTACAGTGATGCTGATTGGAACACCTTGTCGGATGATTCCAAAGCAACTAGTGGCTATATATTCCATATAGCTGGAGGAGTAGTGTCATGGAAATCAAAGAAACAGACCATATTGGCTCAGTCCACTATGGAGTCTGAAATGATAGCGCTTGCCACTGCTAGTGAAGAAGCAAGTTGGTTGAGATGCTTGCTATCTGAGATTCCCTTGTGGGAAAAACCTATGCCAGCTGTGTTGATCCACTGTGATAGTACCACGGCTATTGCTAAAATTGAGAATTGATTCTATAATGGAAAGAAGCGTCAAATAAGACGCAAGCACAACACAGTGAGAGAGATGATCACTAAAGGAGCTGTGAGAATGGATCATGTACGCTCTGATGAAAATTTAGCGGATCCTTTGACGAAAGGACTAGCTAGAGAGAAAGTCTATAATACATCTACAAAGATGGGACTAATGCCGATATGAATTTATCATGATAGGAACCCAACCTAAAAGACTGGAGATCCCAAGAAATAGGTTCAATGGGTAATAACAAGTCGTGATGAGTTAATGATGATCATGCAAGTATAATAAGAAAAGCATGAATCCTGATAGCGAAAGGATGAGTTGCAGCTTTTAATGAGATCTATACTCTGTATGAGTGGAGTACCGAGCTACAGAAGTACTCTTGATAGACTCACATATATGAATGTGGAACTTAGGCCGATTTCTATGGAATTTCGAGGCAGAATTCCTAGAGCGTTCAAGAAACCGGGATTAACGTGCAGGGCCATTAAAGCACAGGCTACAAAGAAACACCTTGTGGAAAGGTTGTGTGCGGGTTTGAGAAAAATCTGAGATAAAGTTCAAGACGAGTGTCACTCTTGCTAAATCAGGCTCTTACTTGCTACGCAAAGGTTCAAGTCATAGACACCTTTGCTTATGAGCAATCTTTTGGAAACCTCTGAAACACTTTTTTAAATTCAAGTGGAGGATTGTTGAGAATATGAACATTTTGATGTTAATAATGGTTAGAAATGAAAAAATCACATTGTAGTGTGAATTGAAAAACGTGGGATTGAGTCCCACATTGGAAAGAAAAATGAACAGTTTTTAAGGCAACTTACACCAGTGGAAGTTTAGTGTAAATTGTGACTGCTACGAATTTACAAGCATCTTCCTCTGGTGGAAGTTATGTTGTTTTGTGTTATTTTTCGGGGTCTGCATTGGATTCTTGCTGACTCAACACTAACCATATTCTCCTAATGATTTAGTAACGGACAAGTAATAATGTCACTTAATTGTGATTAATTCATTGTCTCTCACTTGAATACCTATTATTGCATTGTCTCCTTTGCTCTTGCAACAGATTTTATAAAAAGGTAGAGCACCAAAACATATTAACAAAACACAGAATTTTCAGAAAATTATTCATCAAATATTCTTTCATCCTTCTTCAATTGTATTCTATTGTTTTTCTGATATCGATATTGTTGTATCGAATCATTACTGTTTCATTGGTTTCAAATCGATATTGGTGTATCGATTCAATTGATATTGAAGTATCAATTTCTGGTTTTGTAGAACCATAAACTAAAGGTGTTTCTTTCGATTAATACAGTGCCGTATTTAATCGATTAAACTTGACGAGGCTGTTTTATCCTGGAGGCGGCACGGTATATTGTCTGCTTTGCACAATTTGAACAGTACCACGAAATGTCTTAAAGAAAGCGACTTAGTACGCGACTCAGCCAACAATTTCTTACAATTCGGTATCTCTGTTTGCTCTACGAAAATCGATTTTTATAAATCTGAATCAACATATTGTCATATTAATGTTGTCATATTAATGTTGTCTATGCAAATCACTTGAAAATGCATATCAATGTAGTGGCAGAGAGTGCTTATGCCATATCAATGTCCTGCACCAAAACCACCATGTTGAAATTGCATTACTTTTTTTTTTTGGTAAGAATTGCATTACTTGAT
The DNA here is from genome assembly GCA_951804385.1 of Trifolium dubium. Lineage (NCBI taxonomy): Eukaryota > Viridiplantae > Streptophyta > Magnoliopsida > Fabales > Fabaceae > Trifolium > Trifolium dubium. The sequence goes on along the minus strand of OX638069.1, from coordinate 15,822,972 downwards.
AGTTGGCTTGATGATTTATCTTATTGGATTTAATTAAATTACTGCGAAAATGAAAAACACGACCAACATGGTGATTTCCACCCAAATCAAAGTTTATATTTATCCATTTTTCAATATTATTTTATATTTACAGCAAAAAAAAAAAATATTTATATTTATTTTATTTAAAACAAAATTGCACATAGCCACGTTTGCATGTTTTGGTTTCGTGTTGCCAGAAAAATCAAAGTTTGTAACGAGTTTTTTTATAATTTCATGATTTTTCATTATTTAATATCATCAAAGTATATGTCATTATTTAAAATTTGTTAAATGTTAATTTTAAGTATAAAAACTTAAATTGAAGATACAAAAAATAGGATGAATTGAGAATAGGTGGATAAATTTCATGTGTGAGTAATAGGGTACTAAAAATGTAATTAAATCCTTGATTGTAGGGTGTGTTTGGATGAGAAAGGAAAGTTGAAGGAAAGAAAATGAAAGGAAAGAATGTTAAAGGATTGAAAGTGAGTAGAAAGTAAGAAGAAAGTGAGATGACTGTTTAGTTGTTTGATTTAAGGGAAAGTGAAAGGAAAGTGAAAGAAAAGAAAGATATATATTTATTGAATGTCATAAATACCCCTATATATTATCAACTATTAATAATTTTTATAAATACACATGGAAATAAATAGTAATATTTTTATTTGTTAATATAATAATGATATAATAGGTGATTTAATAACAAAGAAAAAAAACAATATTATAAAAAATAGTGATTGGAATATAAGCATTATACCAAAAACGTGTGAGTACAGTTTATGCATTAAAAATGGTGCACAAGATTTAACAAAAGCAAGGGCAATATTGTCTTTTCATTATATTACATCATCATCTCAACTTTCTTCTCAAAATTGAGCGGAAAATATTTTGAGTATGAGACCCACAGTTATTCTTCTTTCTTTCCTCTCTAACAAGAATTCAAACAATGGAAAGTGGTTCTTTCGACCCACTTTCTTTCCTTCCTTTAATCTTTCCATTAAACCAAACACACCCGTAATGTGTAGGGACTTAACCAAGTCATTCATCAAAATTCAAAACACAAGTGCACTTACACTTTTGCTTCCTCGTAGATGAGTATATATGTGATGTCTCATTTGCTTATGTTGAACACTTGAACGCATCAAAAAAATGCATAAATTCATATGTAATTAAATTATAATATAATATTGATTAGTGATTGAAGAAAAAAAAAATCATAAAATACAATATATTCTTTGTCAATTGTTTATGTTGAATAACTTAAAAATTTATATATAATTCCTCATTTGCTAAAACATATTAACTTTTTTATAATTAAAGGAAACATAGTTGTGCACAAATACAAGATGGTATGGATACAAATTTGGTTTTCGTCTCGATTAATTAAATGTTTCTTATTTGTAGATTTTGAATGATAAAAAATTTTAAATTATATTTAAGGTAATTTTTGGAATTTTCTCTCTTATTTCTTTTTTTTTACATATCTCTGCATAAGACGAGTAGAGATTGATAAAAGAGAAGCTACATAACAATAGTGTTGTATATAAGCGAAACATAAATGAAAATACTGAAACTTATCCTATCTAAAATAGATTCACTTCTAATTTTATTTTTAGAAAGACACTCTTTAACTCTCAGACTACCAAATAGATTTAAACCCGACCAAAAGAAATGTCACTAAATAAACACTAACACTCGAACTCGAATCAAAATTGTTCGGCTCATCAGAATCCAAAGAACAATTCATTGAATAAAAAATTGAAGGGTTAACAGTAGAGTGAGAATCTAAACAGATAAGTCTCAACTGTTGACATCCTCCAAACAGTCAACACCGATACCGTAGAGGTCAACCAGATACAAAGAAACTTGCAAATCTCAACAAATTTAAAAATTATCAGAAACTCAAAACGAGTCTTACAAATTTCAATATATTTGAAAATGGTAAAAAAAATCAAATATAAAAAGGAACCAAACACACACATGACACCAACCATAAACTGACATAAAAAATAAAGCGACTCTAATAATTCAGAGTTCGATCATAAGATAAATAAATTCTCACAAAATATTATTTCATCTAAAAGTCGAATACATATTCTTTCAAACAGTTATTTCTTTTAATAAAGTCCATTAATCAATTGAGTTTAATATCTTACTTATAAATTATACATATAAGGTATGAGTTAACTTAAAAATAAACTTCTAAAATCGTAACAAAAAATACTCCAATGATCAAAACTTATTAAATTTTTTTTACAAAAAACCGAAGTTTAAAATATTTAAAAAATTGTTTAGTTAGTAAGACAATGTATTATCTTATGTAAGGAGCGGGAATTCGAACTCCAATTATTTTATTTATTTATTGTAAGAATGAAAATTTTAATCACTAAATTATTTAACTAAAAAAAATATATTTTTGATAAACCTAAAAAAAAATTATAACACTAAAAATTTTGGAAAATGCTAAACAGTGTCCCAGGGGCACTAGTTAAGCTTCTTAAAAAAGAAATTCTATCTTGGAACTTGTGGATTCAATACCTCTACCTTAGAATTTGTACATTATTTTTATCATATATTTTTTTTAGTATGCTTAAAAATTTACTTTATCCTACTAGCATTTTCTTTGTTTATTGTTGATGCCATGCCTTGTTTACATCGCCAGAGATTTGCACTGGGCTGCCATGTGTTTTTCACGTGTTTGGATTCAGAGAAAAGTACATAGCTCAGTAACTTGTCTACTCTATATATTCTAGTCAATTGTCAACTGTCGTGTCTAGTTCATCCTCTCATTATCATAGAGTAAATTTTTTATATTTCAAAATAATTGCATAATTAATTTACTAGTTACTTAATTCTTATATTTTTATGCACTCCCTAAATTGAATACTGGTATATTTTCCAATTGACAAATTAATATAGTCAAATATCTTAACTCACAAATTCTAGACCATCCGATAAAAAATGTTGAAATCGTTAATCAAATGTCTTTTACGATTGAAGTTTGAATTTTGATCCTCTATTTTATTGTGTAAAAGTTCAATAATTTATCATTTTGTTTACATAAAAACAAAAATTAAAGATTTTTTGAAATGTTTATAAAATCAAAAATCTATTTGAAATTTAAAATTGTCTTATAAATTATTTTTTTTTGACAGAAAATTGTCTTATAAATTAAAGACTAAATTAATGGATTACTCAAATAAAATTAAACAAAGTTAACGTGCTATAATTTCAAGAAAGTTGAGATTACACCCGAGTAAAAACTTCATTTATATATTAAATGTTAGTTGATTTAATAGTGATTGTTGGTTAATTTAATAGTGTAGATTACAATTTGATCTCTAAAGTTATATTTGAAAAGAGACTAAAACCACTTGATAACGGAATTCACACCAAACTTTAAATTATTAGGTCAATTTCTCTAAAAAACAAAGAGTGAAAGACAAAAAAAATCTCCATTCCTAGGAAAAAAAAGTTTCTACCCATAAATTATGGTGATTGGCCAACCAAATTGTTTCAACAGTTAACTGCCATGCCACGAATCCCTAAGCAAAGTGGAACACAAGCTTATCAAATTCAAATCAGAGAAAACTCACGAGTTGTTTGTTTGCTTTTCGGATTTCTTACTAACATTATTTTTATTAAAGATGGTGTGTCGCCATACCATAAATTAGAGAATAAAATTACTACTATCCGATATATACTTAGAAAAGAGTGGTCTATGGATATTAATCACATCCTCTAGAAAGATAATGCTTGCGTGGATATCTTGATTAAGATGGGAGTTAATTTGACGTCTATCATGATTCGGCATGATGTTCTTATAGAACTGTTTAACATTCTCTCTATGATGCTTAGAGAGTAGCTTTTATTAGAGAATAATTTTTTATTTGTTTTTGCTTTTGTTTTCTTTTCTTGTTTTTTCTCTTGTACACAAAACAAAAAATTACTACTTGTCTCAAATATAAGTAAAATTTAGTCTAAAAAAATTGATGTATTTGGTCCAAAATTTATACCAGATACATTAACTTTCTTTGACCAAATTTTACTTTTATATTTTAGACCAGAGAAAGTATAAAATAGGGTTGTCAAAAAAAAACTATCAAGTGGAAAACATATTCCATTATCCAAAATCATGCAAATTGGTTTATTGCATTCTTTATATATTTATACCTACGAAATTTTAAACACTAATTTAATGGAGATTAATTTTATGTAGGAGTGGCGAATTGAATCAATGATTTTTTTAGGTACATTGGAAAGAAATTGAATCAATGATCTTGAGTAAGGCCGGGTAAGGCGATCTTTTATTTAGTGTATTAAAAATTCAGGCTTCCAACTTTTTGTTAATTGAAAATTTGTGAATTTAAATCAAATCTATTGCATTTTTTATGAAGTGTTCAATTTTATATCATCCAAGAATCTCATTTTTTTTAATTCACTCAGGACCTCTAAATGCGCCCGGATCAACCATGGTTAACAACTTTTTTTTTACTACAAAAAAGTTTCATTCATTCAGATTAAAAATACATATATCAATACAAATTGAAGATTGCTAAAAATTGAAAAAGATAAATCTAGCATGCATCGGCATAAGAAAAGTGTCTATAAATATGACAACATAAAAGTAACTAAAATGTTCATATATCCCGGATCTGTAGCATTGACGTCCATGTCTTCATTAAATCTGTAATGAGTTGATATGAATATGTCAATTTGAATCAACGAACTCTACTAAAACAATAACCAACAAATACCGCATAAAAAGACGAACATTCACAACGCCGAATAAGACGACGAACAAACACAATGAAAAACTAACGTCGAAAACTTAAAAAACTAAGAAGCAAATTAAACTTGCGTAGGTAACCACTTATTTAAATAAAAAGAGAGAAAACAATAGTATTGAGTGATGATTTTAGACCAAAAATGACCAAAAACCACCTCATCCAGTGTAAGAATGAAGAGAGAGAAAAGTTGGAGAAGTGTGGTGGCTACCATGCTAACAACTTAATGTTAGAAATAAATCACATATACATGTTAAACATATTTGACATATATTTTATTGCGGAAATCAAATAGTCTTAGAAGCATGTATAAAATCATAAGATCAATGAGTTGATCTTTAGGAATACCTAGATCTATAGAGATGAGTCGTTTGACAGTGATCTTGGAATGCAAAAGTTTGGCTTGTGTAGATCTTCTTCAATCAATACCTGTATAACTTAAATTCTCTACATATGGGAAGAAGAGAGAAGTTTCTTATGTACTGATATATTAGGGATCATAGCCCTTATATAGAGTGATGGCCCATTAGGGCTCTCATTATTTTGAAATGGGACGTCCTAATTTCCACCCATATTTCAATACATACCAAATTAATCAATTAATTAATTTCTTAATAGAAATCTAAAATGCTTTTTAACTTTATTTGACCACTTAATTAATTAATACTCTTGATTCAAAAAACAGCTAAAATAATTAATATAAATATATAAGCCACATAATAATCATTGGAATTTGAAATATAATAATTAAATAACATTTAAATATAAATATTCCAACACTTTAAAATTCTTATCACATTAATCAATTCATTGTTGACAACATAATTTTTTGTTTATTTATTTATTTTTGATCAGGTAGTTGGCAAGAATTTCTAACTTTAAAAGTGAATAAATGAGCATATCATGATTCAAGCCTCAATTTTTATTCATTACGTCCAATGTTTCTACCAATCTTATCTTATCTTATATATATAAAGGGAAGCTTTATTAGCTCCTAAGCAAGCATTGTGATGATGTGGCACACTATAAAAAAGTTTTTAATCTCTATTAAAATATTGAAATAGTAGTATAATTTCTTACAATATAACTCATGATTGTTGGAATTCCTTTCAATAACTATAATAAAAAATCTAATATATTTTGCCATTATATGTAATCTATGATTTAAAAGTATTTCTCTATACTATAAAAAAAATAGTATTACATTTTTATTTTAAAAATAAATAATGTTATAAAGTGTTAAAATAATGTTTAAGTTACGACTTAAAATAAAATAGTGATATATTTGTAAAAATTAGGTGACATTTTTTTAAGTAAAAATTTTTAAATAAAAAAAGACAAAAAAATGAGGGGACAAAACCTCAACAAAAAAAAAAGATTAAGAGAGAGAATAAGAATTAAGCATAATAAAAAGAAGATGAAATTATGACCAATAAAATATATAAGATATAATTCTACCAATCGAATGTTTGAGAAATAACTTTAAAAGAAATCAATTTATTATCAAAACAAGAATCGTCTTTTTTATAAATACGAGACACCTTAAATTGTATGGAGGAGTAGAGTAAAAAGTTATTTTGGTGCATAATTTTCCAAGAATAAGAAGAAAGGATGGAAAAACAAAATCATCAATTACAGAATTTGTTGATGCTCATACCTCAAAATAAATTTTAGAAATTATTGAAACTGTAGATATTAAAACATATTTACGTATATTTATAAAATATAATCACACATATATTTATACATATTTACACCCAATTAAAATTCAGTAAAAAAACCCAAAATTATTAATTTGATTTAAATAAAAATATAACTATTTAGATAAAATAAGTACATATTCTAAAGTGTTAAAATGATGTTTAAGTTATGATTCAAAATAAAATAGTGAGACATTTGTAAAAATAAGATGATATTTTTTAAGATGAAGAATTTAACATTTATCTTTATACCTTCCAAAAAAAACTATATATTATTATACCTGAGCCAAATAATTAAACTTAAATTCAAATATATGAAAATCATCATCAAAACTTATATATTGGCAACAAAAAATATTCAAGCTTATTTTTTTTATTTAATTTTTATTTTAAAGCAAAAAGTGTGCAAATGGTAAACCATTGTACCACCTATAAAGAGTTAATAAAAATAAAAAAATAATATTGGGGGGACATTAACCTTAAAAACCACATAGACAACCCAAAAAGGGAATAGTGGTATACAAATATGTATTATTGCAATACAAGTGGTTTCAATAAAACTGAAACAAATGCAAACACACCACATGCACTATCCAGTAAACCCGCGTACAAGTGCGAAACCAAATATCAAAAGAAGTGTCGTGTAAGCTTTCACATCATAAACTAAATATTCAAGTTTATATAATAACAAATAAAAACTAAATATTCAAGCAAATATTATTAAATAAGAGATAAAAAACTAACAATAAATTTATACTTAACATATTTTGTTTTGTTTTAAAAGACACAATTATTACTTTTCTTTTATAAAAATATTTTAATTATATAATTTGATCGAAACCGCGTTGTTGCACGGGTTAATCTCTAGTTAAATTAAGTTCGCGGGGACTGAATTTATTAATTCTACTCCATTAAGACTGATTTAAGAAGATTATGCAAGATACATAATCCTAGTATCAAAAAAAAATACATAATCCTATTTTTTTATTTATTGTTGCATTAATAATACTTTTTTTATTACAAAATTTATCTTATTATTAATGTTTATAATTAGTGCTCTAAAAATATATGTTAACATGAATAAAAAATGATTTTTTTTCTATTCTACCCTTTTATGATTTGAGATTATTTATCTCTAAATTATTTAATAATCTTTCAGTAAATGAATTGTTATCTCTGCAAAATAAAGTGAGTTTTAATTTTTTGCTAATGTGGCAGTGAACTTTTTGCAATTGTGACCGTTGAAAAAAGAAAAAAAAAATATTTTAGAGAGAGAAAAGAGAATCTCACCTACTTTACAGAAGATAACAACCCATTTATCCATAATGTTTTAACAAATTTTTAATATAATAGTTAATTCTAATAAATTTCAAATAATTCTAATAAATTTCAAACATAATTTTGAAAAAATAAACTATAATCTCGGTGTAAAATTCAGCGTCAATTATCATTTTTATGGTATGTTTGGTATCACGGTGGATATGTCAGAATTGCGGTGATCCACTGTGATTTTGCAGAAGCTATAACTTGTAGCTTCTAAAAATTACGGTGAGTTACCGTGATTCTGACACATCCACCGTGATATCAAACATGCATTTAGTCTCGTTGAACCTTCCCATTGTACTCTAGACAAGTGGGTGATTAGGACATCACTTGTGTTGTGTGGGGTCATATCTCATGGGTGGCGCCCCCCTAGTAAATGGGAACAAATACTCTTTTTCTCACTGTTGGTCAAAATAACAATAACAGGGGACAAACCTGCCGTGATTTTGATAAGGCACCGCATCAATTTACCCTTAATGGGGATGCTGCCTATGCCTATACATTGTCCATCTGCATGTTTCAATTCCATTTGGTCAAGTGGAATTCACTTAGATCAAACACCACCCATATGCTTGCATTTATTACCTCACAAGCTTCTCTGCATTCTCTGTACCCACAGTCATATGGTATATATGTGTAACTTTATGCCCTATGATATGTACCATCAACATACCATGTTTATTTTCTACACTATATAACCTATAATATATAGCCCTTAAACTTATCACAAAGTAATAATAATTTGAGACTTAAATACTTAGTAATTGATATCAAATAATTCAATGAATCAAGCACCCATGAGGATTAGTCCTAGTAAATTATCACACTAGGTATAAGTGATTGATGCACAATTCAAACGTGAGACTTGTGTAATGGAACTAAGGTGTCACAATACATAGGGTCCAAATTGATCTTTTAATCACCAGGTAATTGTATTTAGGCTCAAAGTTGACCTTTTAATCACTAGGTAATTGTATTATCAATAATTGTATTTAGGCTCAAAGTTGACCTTTTATTCACCAAATTTCTGGGTCGAGTTTTCTAATTAGGAGGCATTTTAACATAGAGACTCATAGATTAGTTGGAGTAGCTACATATAGCTAATCGATACTTTAAATATTTTTATTATTTAAAAAAGAACGATATTTATTTATTCAAATAAAATACATTTATCAAAATTATTACACATTTAAATTTGTTAAATACTACTAAAACGAATGAAAATTTTGTCAAAAAAAAAATGAAACTGCAAACAAACTCAAAACATTCGATCTTTGTTTGATTCTCATCACCAATCTTTGTAATCTCTTATTCATTTATTTCAATCGAATGCAATTTCTTTCAAGTTATTTAATTTGTTATAAGTCCCAAATTGGCTACAGATATGATAAATAGTCTTATAAGGATAGTGTAAATCTCAACTCTCAAACTATCTTTAATTTTGTGGTTGAGTATAAGTCTCCCAAATTTTATGCAAAATCAAATGCTCCAGATACCAATTGAGACGGGAATAATGAATTCTAGGGATGAACCGATAAAATTCAAGTCTCAGTGTAGGAATTCAGTACAAATGAAAGATTATGCAAAAACATATTATTAATTGAAAGTTTTTTGAGAGAAGAAGAGTTTTTAATAAATGTTTGATTGATTTTCAAATGAAGCACAAAAATTTCTTAAATACAACACCATAAAAACTAAAAGAGTAAAATAACATAAAATAAACTAATATAAAAAAATAACCTAATATTTATTTCCTGTTACAATATATCCAAATATTTTACGATCAAGCAAGATTTTCTCAAAAACAATTTACATGTAGCACGACCTACGCATCCCCTATAGTTTAATAGCAAGGGTTAAATTAAGACGTGTATTTTTATAAGCCATTACTAAACTAATATTTTTTAATTAAATTAAATTATCCTTCTATTACCTTCTATTCATATGTAATTAAATTATATATATAATATTTCACTTATTAAAAAAAAAATTATCCTATTTGTTGTCACAATATATCTAAACTATAAGTGTACATAAATTTTAAAATAAATTAAACTAATAGTACCAATAGTATTTGATTGAACACCGTCATTTAAATTTAGATTTGAAATCTCAAAATTATCCATGTGATTTTTGGTAACAATATCACTATCCCCGCAACTACATCAAGAAGAAGATTAAAATAATTTAATTAATGTCAGAAATCATTTTGAACTGATTTAATTGGTCCAATAAATAAATCGGATACGTAAAAACTAAAGAATAAACATTAGTAAATAAATTACACAAAATGATAAACGAACCTTATTTCAGAATCCAGATGTGCAATAAAGTACTAGAAGTATAGTTGATAAAGGTGGTAATTGTGAAAGATGGAAGTATTGAAAGAAGAAGGGTACGGTGAGGCTAAAGCTACAACAAAACACATATGGCGTCACGTGGTAAGGGACATTCCACCGGCATGAAAGCGCAAGACATGCATGTGTGTGTTCATTACCGCATCATAATATATCACTTACTAACAAAGCAGGCTAAATCAGCCTTTGCTTTGCACACCATTTGCTTCAATAATAAACCATTCATGTGGTTACATATTCACTACTAATATTATACTACTTATATACATAAGACTACTCATTCAGTCTCTCTTATAAGCATCAATTACATTTTTTTACATCTATTAAAAAAGAGTTGATGAATAAACAACTAATTTTGTCTCTGAAAATGTACTACTCGCTGTCAAAAATTTCACATGCTCGGGCGGGCTAGGATTCAAAAATTGTTAGCACAAATGCAATCGGTTTTTTTTGGCATAAACCCATGTAACCCTTATGACAATTGGTTGGGTTGGGCTAGTCCATCGAGCTTCAGACCCGTCCATTTTCAAAAAATTGATGTCATTTTTTTAAAGTAATATCAATAAATATACAAAAATTATCATCTAATTGAAAAGTTATTGTAAAAAGTATAGTTTAATGTGTAAATTCAATAAATATGATTATATTTATCTAAAATTTTAGCTTTTTCATAGCCGTCATACAACCCTAATTCCTCTTTCGCTTTTTCTTGGTTCAACTTTGTAGAGAGGTGATAATTAGGATCAAATTTTGATCCGGAATCACCCCTCTTGATCTTTTTTTATTTCTTTTTCAATTACATAAGTGGTTTACAAATTTTTTTATGTTTCATTTGAGTTTTTTCCTTTGAGATTTCTCTAGTGTTGTTTTATTTCTGTCTTGGTACGGAGTTTTGTTATATCGTCTTCGTACGGTATTTTGATTTCCCGTCTTCATACGGTGTTTTGATTTCCCGTCTTTGTACGGTGTTTTGATTTCTCGTCTTTGTACGGTATTTGTTTTGTTCAGATTTGCATATTTGCTTTGATCCAAATTCCATGCAGATTCAATGACTTTAGAACCGTCAACGTTGCAGATTCGGAGGAATGACTATTCTGCACACTTGAATTTTGTTATATCAATCGTAGGCTTTGTCATGTCTATAGACATTAGGCCGTTTTATGCTATTAACTCGGGTGTTGTGAGCTTGTTCGCAGATTCATCCTTTTTAGTTTTTAGCGAATTTGAATATGTAATGATTTCGATTGATGTACTCTATCGATTTGAATGAATGAATATCGTTGTTTTAGTCAAAAAAAAAATTTACCTAAAATTTTAATAAAAAATAATTTTATAATTTATTTATTTGATTCAAATTTTTAACAAGAATCAAACTAGAATTTAATGCATATTTAATGATGATGTAAAATTATTTACACTTATGTACAATTATATGTATCTCAATAAAATTAATAATTATGTAAAATTAATATATCAAAATCATTTAAAAACCAATTGAATAAATGGAAAATAGATTGAACCGACCTCGTTAAAGTATGACCCAACAATAACTGGGTGGGGCTAGTCTAGCCCATTGATAAAGCAAAATCCATCGGACTGGGACGAACTAGCCTATTTGACAGCTCTAATATCAATCCCCTCATAAACGTAGTTGAAGGTATTGAATCTAGAATTTCCTTATCAAATCTAACGCCATAATGTTCGGTGAAACACTCTTCATTTCAATGAATTAAAGACAATAAATTATTCAAGCACCACGTTTAATCTAGAATCTTGAACAAATTATATATTTTTTCTTTAAGTTTACAACGGAGTTGAGGATCAAATTTTCGACATCTAGCATCCTACCATAAATCCCTCACAACTAGACCTAGTGGTTTTTTGAACAAAATATATCTTCTTATTGAAAATAAATAAATTAATTAATCAACATTATTAGTGCAAAACAAAACATTAGTTGGTCAAAAAGAAGTTTTCTAACAGTGACTAGTCATAGTTAACGACGAAAGAAACTACATACATATATCATGGGAATCCAAAAAAAAGTTGACAATGTATGTAATATTACAATTTATATATAAGAATATATATTTTTGCTTTCACCCTCTGGTTCTAGAAAAGTAGACTCTAGTAGTCTAGAGTTCAGAACAAGTTATTACCTCAAATGATTCTAATCTCTCCCCAAAAGCAGCTGCAGCAGATCGAATCGTGATTTTTCCTTCCAAGTCTATCGACAATCCCCATTGGACCAACTAACGTTTGGTGTATATGTAAGTATATTAACTAGTGCATAGATGTTTTTTTTTTACAAAAGTGCATAGATGTATTAAATATTACTCCCTCTATTCTTCTTAAACTGTCATAATTGACCAGTTCACGTATGTCAATGTACATCTTTGATCACTAATATCTTTAATTATGTAATACAAAAAATTCTAATTTTTTTATATTTTATAAATATTCATCAAGATAAATTGAACAACATCTTATATGCTAATATTTATTTTTATATATTAATCAAAATATATGTTCAAAGTATGTTATATGAATAGTGCGTAAGTAGCTCAAACGACAGTTAAAAAAGAATGGAGGGAGTAATTTTCTATATTTAAAGAGAAATTGATAGTATTATTTAGGGATAAATTTGAAGAAAAATGTTCTTGTGGACTTAGTTAGTTAAAAAACATATCCCATTATATATGCAAAGTTCGGAGTTCTTCAAATCTTGATACTTCATTTATTTAACTTAAATCTCTGATCCTTTTTATAAGAAACAATTAATTTTTTAAGTTCATTAAATAATTAATAATTAATAAATGCATGTAAAATGTTGATTGTTTCTTACAAAAAGGTTGAGAGGTAGTAAAATTTTAATAACTAATTTATCCGACAAATTTTTGTTTGAAGAAAACTAAAATAAATGCATCTAAATAATAAATGCTTCCACATTATTTTTTTGACAAAAATAAAATGATATTCATTCATTCAGATGGATATAATACATCAAGTACAATCACGTTCAACATCGCTAAAAATGTAAAGGATGAATCTGCAAACAAACTAACAACATCCAAGTTAATAGCATACAACGGCAAAATGCCTACTACAAATAATATGAGAAACTTAAAGTCACCGGAATATCTATGTCTCCGAATCTGCAACGTTGATGCCCAAATCATTGGTTGACTCTGTAGTTGACTGAAGCGGATCTTCCAAGAAGAATCAAATGAACACCGGAACAATACGAGAAATCAAAAGTGCCGCACAAGACGACGAATAACTCAACGCCGCACAAGACGATGAACAACACAATGCCAGACTTAGATGACGAAATTAACAAAAAAACACAAGAAAAATGTGGTATATATGAAAACCACTTATTTATATAAAAAGAGAATAAAAAAACAAATATAAAGGGGTGATTTTATGCCAAAAATAACTTAAAACCATCCCCTATACGATAAACAAAGGAAGGAGACGAAGAGAAAAGATGGAGAGAAAGAGAAAAATAGTTCTTGATATAATGTGGAAGCTTGAATTATTCTTTTTAATTTTTAGTACAAAGTACTCATAATACATATACATAATTTTACCATGCCAATTCAAGTAAAGAAATTTTAAAACTCCACTATACATTTTCGACAATTATAAACACCTAACGATTAATAAAGAAAAATAAATATGCATTAATGATATAAAATAATTTTGTACGCTTTTTCCTCTGGTTTATAGGAGAAATAGGTCATATTTATTTAGAGTTCAGAACGAGTTCTGACATCAAGTGGCTAAATGCAGTTGCCATGCAGGATCTCCCCATTAGACCAACTAACAATTGATATAGTTTTTAAACGACACTCATGGTTTAGTTATGGCTTGGGACCTGAATATTAAAGAGCTTTTGTGCTGTTCCGAATCGAAGACTATTATTACTCTTCTGTCTGATCTTATTAATGTCTGACATCATATGCTGAAGGTGTGAAAAACACAAGAAGGGGGGTTGAATTGTGTTGTGGTATTTTTAAAACTTCTGCTAAGTTCTGAGAACTTATCAGATGCACCAGCGGATAAAGAAACACAATTAACACACACACACTCAAGAGTAAGGATAGAGAGAGACGAGACAAGCAATTTTATACTGGTTTCTCTCACAAACCGAGAGTAGTCCAGTCCCCTTGCACTTCCAAGGGATTTCACTATAATCACCTAGATTATTACAATGCTCAAACACACAAGTAAGAGACTTCCTATTTGCTCAAGCACAAAAGCAAGAGACTTCCTAACACAAATAAAATAATAGAAAGTGATAAACACTTGATTGTGAAATCAAGAGTTTTCTTAAGATTACAACTCAAGACTCTTAAGACTCTAACATAGAATTCCTAATGAATTAGAAAAACAGAGTGTTAGAAGCACAACAGAATAAAGTTCAGAAGCAGTGCTTTCAGTCTATGTAAAGGAGTAAAGTTGTATGCGTGTGTAACCTTGATCTTCAATTTGAAGTTCTCTATTTATAGGTAGAAAGGAAATAGAGACGTTTGAAGATAATGACCGTTGCAGAAGTCATTTTCAAGCCAGCTGTGAAAGGACAAAGGTAACATGGGATATTTGCCAATTCTAGTAATGCTTATCCTTTTATTTCTTTTGCTTGAAAATATTCGTCCTTATGGAGGAAAATAGTACTAACGTCACTATCCTTGATGATAAGGATGTAGTACTATGATGTATCAATCAATCACAGCCTTTAATTCAAATGATTTCCAATCATTGAATTACTATCAGTTAACACTGACATTTTTGGCTTGACATTCAGAGCCTATGTATCAGACATATGCTTATGAGTCTTCAGCTTCTGAAATTGTTGGTCTTCTCCATACGTTGCTTCTGATTTAACATATCTTCTAAGATGACTTGCTTCTGATTAGCGTTGCTTCTGAGATGCTTTCCTTCTGACTTGTAGTAGTTTCTCACCCATTGCTTCTGATATCGTTGCTTCTGATATCCTTGCTAATACTTTGTTTCAGACCTTGTTTTAACATAACATTAATACTTCTTTATAATTTAATCTACACACTTCAAATAAATATTAAAATACCCTATTGTTCATTAATACTTTGTTATCATCAAAACATCAAAGTTTATATCTGAACATCCTTTGTTCCAACATATGCGACTATCATTCACAATATCAAGGGTCTCCTTGCTAGAGATTGGAGAGTTAGAGTTGCTCACAAGTCACACCTTCCGCGAGGGCAAATCTTATGCCGATTTCTTAGCTAGAATTGGAGCTCACAATCAAGAGACTTGTTATACTCTAGTTGTGCCGCCCGCTAGCATCAACCTTCTTCTTTTAGCTGATGTCAGTGAGACTGTTTTTTCTAGATAGTTTTGTTGCTTTGTTTGCTTTTCTTTACCATCCTTGTACAAAAAAAAACGACTTTTTTTTAAAAGATTTTTATAATCAAGATTTTAAGCATATGATTGTGTGATTATAATATAAATTTTTAAAATTTCAAAATATATTACATATGAATTAAAAAATACAAAAGTAAATAAATAATTTACAACATCTGAATTAAAATTTCAAATCTTTTTACAGGAAGTTATTCTAACTTTTTTTTTGACAAAGGAAGTTATTCTACTACGTAACTTAAAAAGGTAAAAAAATATCTCATAAGATTTATTTATATTTCATAATTTTTTTTTTAAATCTCAATCTATAATCACCCAAAATTTGTTTATACAGTAAAATCTCTTTAAATTAATATTCGATAAATTAATAAACTCTTTAAAATAATAAAGTTGTCCGGTCCCGACTTGGGCCAATGTAAAAAATTGAAAAAATCATAAAATAATAAGATAATAATTTTTCGGGAGATCCCTTGTAATTTTCAATTCCAAGAAAATCATAAATTAATAATTCATAGAAACTGGAAAAAAAATATACTATACTCTATTAAAATATGATTCAATAGTTGTCTGTTTTCTTTTAAAGTTCAAGTCCATTTGGAGTTCATCTCTAACTTTTTTTATTGCATCAAATAGCTCAGATGTTGTATTTTTGTATTGTATCATAAAGTTGTGAAAAGTGTTTGACGCCATAAGGCTTCCTTTCGTGTAACGCCATAAGTCATTAAAAACTCTTTAAATTAATAATTATTAATTTATCGATAAATTAATAACTCTCTAAATTAATAAATTTCTTCAGTCCCAACTCTATTAATTTATAAAGTTTTTACTGTAATTTTTTTTGGTAAGGAATTTGCTTACATTTTATACCATTTGATTATTTATTGTATTTATTAATGCAATTAAATCACCATTAAATGTCTAAAATGTATCCACTTATTCCATTCTTAGTAATTTCTGTAGAGAAAGAATATTGTTATTGTTAGTTACTACAAGCATTTATATCATAGATATTCTTCTGCACGTGCTTCATTCACTTCTTCACGCGCTCATCACATTCGCTCGTTCCTTCCATTCCACCGCGTAACCGTATCTACTCCTATTCACTAACGTGCGCCTTCAGTTACCAATTCCAATATTACTTCTAACATTGTTTTTCATTTTTATCGTCAATTTAATCTAATTCATCTAATTCGAGTCGGTTCTGATATTAAGTGTTCAAATCTCCTATCGTAGTTTCGTGATCGAAATTATAGTTATTTCTACTAAATTCAGCGTCAATTACTTCTAAACTAGTTTATCAAAAAAAAAAAAATCACTACTAAACTAATTAACAGTATTCCTTCTAAATTCTGTTTTCAAACAATAGTAATAACAAACTCAAAAAATTTACTCCAAAAAAATAACACAAAAAAATAAAAAATACAAAGAGATGAGAGAGAAAGAAAGATAGTGACATAGAAAGCGAAAGAGAAAAAAAGAGTCTGCAAATTTTTTAGGTACTTTTTTAATTTGCAGGTTTTGGAGCATCGTGTCGGAGTGCTATTTATTTTTCATATTATTTTCCCCTTATTTTTCGTTTACTGTTTATAATTTTTTATTATATTTTGTTTTAATATATAATTTTATAAATAAATATCATTTTATATTATGTAGTGATAGAGAGAAGATCAAAAGTGTCTATAAAAAGATCCCAGGTGTTGTTTTAGTTTATATTTATTTATTTTTTATATATTGAAAATTGAAACGTATTTTTGTGTATTTATACACTGTTACTTTGTAACAAGAACACAACAATTTCACAGAGACTCTTTATTTGAGAGCAAGGAACTTTTACTGTAGCATTTCACCAATCTTAAGCAAGGAACTGTAATGGGTAGGTTCTGTTTTTCATGTTCTTGCTTTGGTTTCTGTTTCTTTGTTTTGTTGCATTCTTAAATTTTTTTATTTTTTCTATGGTTTTGTCTTTTGGGCTTCATTGTTTTGTTAATTGTTGTTTTTTGCTTCTTGGGTGGTGAAATTGGGTTGCAAGGTTTATGGTATGTTCTTAATTAGGTAGCAAATTTGTAGTAATCATGAGTTTTTTTTGGTTTGAAATTTCTATTCTTTCTTTGTCAAGAGTCAACAATTTTCAAATATTATAAATACAAGTCGTAGCTTCTGCAAAATCACAGGTCACCGTGTTTCTGACACATCCAGTGTGATTAAGCAAAAGTTGTTTCTTTGTTGTGTTCATGTTTGCTTCTTCTTCTCAATGTTTCTATGGCTTTTGGGTGTGTTGAGTTAACAATATGGTTAGTTTGATTGGTCTAATGGGTTTTCTGTTATGTGAATCTTTGTGTTTAGAATAATTAATTAACAGCTAAGCATACACAACAAAGCTTATTCTTTTACTCCAACAACTTTTTTGGGATTTTGGCTTTCTTCATTAAGTAGTTATTCTTGTGTTTATTCATCTTTTTTACAATTGGTCACTCTCTTTTTACACACCTCACTTTGTCCCCAAAGATTATATTCCTCTCTCTCTTTCTGCTGTGTTCTTTTTTGTGTTTGTACAAGTTGGCTACAACTTGCTAAAGAGGGTTATCTACCCCATCATTATCCTATTATATGTGTATATATCTATTTTCTCTCGCCTTATTTATAAGCAAAATTGAATTTTTCGTGTTTATTGAATAATTGATGTATCTGACTTATATATATTTTTTGAGATTTTACTAGCTTTTGTTTTTCATTGGTTATGAGGGTTCTGTTTTTATGTTTGTATGTTCTGATTGGTTTGTTTGGTTTTTTGTTTCTCTTTCATAGCTTTTATTTCTGAGGTCAACATGAGTTTCTCTCAGTCTCACTACATGGATGATGAATATGAAAAGCTTTTCAGGAGAATGAATCCACCTAGGTACCAATTTTTTCCATTTTCACATTTAACATAAAAAGATACAAAATTTTAATGATTCCTTTCTCACATTTTTTTCAGGGTTGTAATTGATAATGAAGCCTGCAAGAATGCCACTGTTATAAGGGTATGTCTATATATCTGTCTTTTTTCTTTTTGTGTTCTTCAATTTAATGACACTTTTTGTTGTTTTTGAGATTTTGAGGTAATGAAAGTTAATTTGTTTTTGCAGGTTGATAGTGCAAACAAACATGGAATACTTCTTGAAGTTGTTCAAATCCTCACTGATTTAAATCTCATCATTCTTAAGGCTTACATATCTTCTGATGGTGGATGGTTCATGGATGGTACTTATTTTTGTGAAATAATTTTTTATTTTTACCTTTGTCCCTAAATATATAATCGTAATCATAATGTTTTTGTTGATTAATTTTGTGCTATTTCAGTTTTTAATGTAACTGACCAAGATGGAAACAAGGTCACCGATGAAGTCGTTTTGGATTACATTAGAAAGGTGAGTGTCTCTCATTTGATAACTTTTGAACTTTATGTGTTCTAATTTAATGGACAAAACCACTAACTATGTACATTGTTTGATTGATGTCATTTATGGATTTAGTCTCTTGGTCCTGAGTCTTGCTTTCCGACTACTGTGAGATCTATTGGTGTTAAACAAACAATGGACCACACCGCAATAGAGCTTATGGGAAGCGATAGACCAGGATTGCTCTCAGAAGTTAGCGCTGTTCTCACAAATCTCAAATGCAACATAGTGAATGCCGAGGTTTGGACTCACAACATGCGTGCAGCCGCTGTAATGCACGTGACCGACGAGGGAAGCGGTTCTGCAATAACTGACTCTCAGAGGCTTTCACTAATAAAGGAGCTTCTACGCAATGTGCTTCGTGGTGGAAATAGAAAAAAGGGTGCTAAGACTGTTGTTACTGATGATTCGACGCATACTGATAGAAGGCTTCATCAGATGATGTTTGATGATAGGGATTACGAACGTGTTGACGACGATAACTTTGATGAGAAGCAAAGACCAAATGTTGATGTTGTGAATTGGTCTGATAAGGATTATTCTGTTGTTACTATTGAATGTAAGGATCGGCCTAAGCTTTTGTTCGACACAGTTTGTACTTTAACAGATATGCAATATGTGGTTTTTCATGCCAATATTGATGCTGAGGGGCCACAAGCATATCAGGTATATAGCATTTTACCACTTTGTTCTGTACAAAAATAAACATGGCCACAGACTTGTTAGATTCCTTTTGTTGCTTGGTCTGTACTTTGTTGGTGCTCTAATGTCATTTCATTGGCTAAATATTTTACGGTTTTATGCTGTAGGAATATTACATCAAGCATATAGACGGGTCCCCGGTAAAATCAGATGCAGAAAGACAGAGAGTTATACACTGTCTTGAAGCAGCAATTGAGAGAAGAGTATCTGAGGTGAGACTTGATTGATATTGGTACTTGATGATATTTGGATTGCCGGTAACTTCGAGAATCACTGTTTGATACGTGATTTTAGCAAAACCTACACTTCAGAACTTCAAGAAATCATGATGATATTGTGATTTTTTTGCTAAACTCACCGTCAATCCAAACATCACTTCAAGAAATCATGATGATATTGTGATTTTTTTGCTAAACTCACCGTCAATCCAAACATCGCCTTAGTCTTGCTTAATTTATGGTTTTCTGAAGTGACCCTTTTCATTGTTTAGCTTATCTATTATTAAAAAATTAATTTTTCTCTATTCTATATGATCTATACTGAATTTTCACTCAAACTTTATGTTGACCATGACCCTTTATGTTTAATATCATCATCATGTGAATGGTCTTGTTAGTTGTGATAATGGTCGAAGGTTAGTTGAATAGCAGTTGATAGACTTTGACTACAATTTTGTTAGTCTACTTTGAACATAACCACAATTTTGGTGGCTTAACAAAACCTAAACAATATTTTAGTAAATAGTAACACCTAACCAAACGTTAGTTCGTCCAGTGGTGATTGACACTGGACTTGGTAGGGAGGACCACGGTTCAATCTCCCACAACTGCGTTTGGGAGTAGACCGGAACCACTTGATGTCAGAACACGCCCCAAACCCTGGACTACTAGGACCCCCTTCACCTAGGAACTAGGGGGTGAAAATTAAAAATAAAGTAAAAATAGTAACACTTAGCATTCTTTAGTAAAATAATAATCTTCTGAATCTTAACTAGTGTCTTTACTTGTTTATTTTATACAAGTGGCAGTTAAGTATTTGGTTTACTACTAATTAATTAGCTTATATGACTACTAATTTGTCTTTTGTTTTGTTAATTTGTTAAGGGTTTGAAGCTAGAGCTATGCACAACCGACAGAGTTGGACTATTATCAAATGTCACACGTATCTTTAGAGAGAATAGTCTCACTGTTACAAGAGCAGAAGTAGCAACAAAAGGAGGAAAAGCTGTTAACACTTTCTATGTTCGTGGAGCTTCTGGTTGTAATGTTGATTCTAAGACAATTGAATCCATTAGACAAACAATTGGTAACACAATACTAAAAGTAAAGGGTAGTCCTGAATCTGTACCTCAAGATTCTACTACAAGATCTTCTATCTTTAGTGGTCTTTTCAAGTCTAGATCTTTTGTTAACTTTGGTTTGGTTAAATCTTACTCTTGAATCTTTAAGAAGCTATTGTTGCATTGTATAGTTAAAATATTTGGAGATGCAAAATGGGTTGGTAGAGGAAGTGTGACTTTAGTTTTAGGAAGTGAGAACACTACTTAGCTTATGTTTCGTATTACAGTGGATATGATAGAGTTTTAGTGATCAATTGTGATTTTGCATAAACTACAAAATGTAGTTTTTGAAAAATCACATTGCATAATCGTGATTCTGACATTCTCATTGTGATACCAAACATGCACTTAGGAAGTGTTTGATTGTAAATTCTCAAGTAATCCCTCATGCTTTAGGTTTTTAGTTTTCCACTAATTGCTATGAATCCAATAGTTAGTTGGACTAAGGAAAGCAAATTTAGAACCTTCATTATGTAAACTTTGAATGTTTCAAGTGTCATCATTTGTATATACAACTTGTCTTCTTTTTAGGAAGCTTGTATATATTTTTAATCTTGACTATTGACCGTCTTTATAGGAAGCTTGTATAGTTTTTCTTATTTCATTGCCAAACTTCCAATTACCAACCTAATCCCTAAGATTTGGGGAGTTAAAATAAATGGTTTTTCTAACACATTTTGCACTGAGAAAATAATATTTTAATTTCTAAAATGAAGAATACACAATTTTTAAAATAAAATTTCGATATTGAGTTTCTGAAATGTGTCTTACTCTCTTAAAATAAATTAGGCTTAATTGTATATTAGATTCTCTAAATTTTATAAATGTGCGATTTTGGCATAGTTTGAAATGAGTAATTTTGATCATCAACTTTGCCCTCTTTTGTACTCATTTACTAAACCCATACATATTTTGACTAATTTTGATAGAAATGCTGACATGACATCTCGACATAGACATGACATCTCGACATATTTTGAATTTTTTAATTTTAAAAAATCTTAATTTTTATATTGGCAAGATTTCATATCATTAAAATGAGTTATGTCAATGTTTTTTGGTTAAATTGTTATATCAAAATTGCTCATTTTTTTTTGATAATACAAAATTGCTCATTTTAAACTA
Organism: Trifolium dubium; assembly: GCA_951804385.1. NCBI lineage: Eukaryota > Viridiplantae > Streptophyta > Magnoliopsida > Fabales > Fabaceae > Trifolium > Trifolium dubium. The sequence continues at coordinate 15,800,772 of OX638069.1, read as the reverse complement.
AATGGACCAAGAAGCATTCTTACATAGTCATGTCACGTGACTAAGAAATTGTATTTGGTCACACTTAAAAAAAAACAATTAAATAATATTTACTTTTCAAAATAAAAATTACATTTAATATTATATTCATTCTGACCACAAATATAAGCAAATATGATTTTTTTTGTTCATTTGACTGTTGATGTATCCGACTCATAATATGAGCCAGATACATGAGCTAGATACATCAATAATAAAATGAATTAAAAAAGTCAATTTTGTTTATATTTGTGGCTAGAGGGAGTATCTTTTCTTTGACCAATTAATATTATATCATTTATTTCTCATTCTTATGAATATAATTAAATACATCTCCGACTCATAATATTTGACTGCTTGAGCAAATTGTACTATTCATCTATCATGTTTTGACCGTATTTTTTTAATAATATATAAATATAAATATTAACATATAAAATTTTGTTTGATTTGTTTTGATGCGTACTTTTAAAATATCAAATTTTTATAATTTTTACTACTAAATAATTAATGATATTAATGATCAAAATTATAAATTAACATACATGCAGTGGTCAAAACAGAATTTTATATTTAATGACAGAGATAATATATAATTTCTTAATCATGTGACCATAATGTAAAATGTAAAATATCTCACAAACCAAAATCTCACAATTATGAATGAAATCTCAAAAAAGCATTGACAACACATTCTTTGATGTGCAAGATCATAAAAATATTGGCACGAGTCGACGAGTTACACACGCCCATATAATTGGATGCGTACATTTGGTGGGACACATCTTCATACCTTTCGCACTTTCGTCTCTATTTTTATTAGTATAAATTACAAAAAGGATTTTTTTATTATTTTTTTTATATCATCACCTTTATCCTTTTGGTTCTATACTACTTGCTGAGTAAGATTTGGGTTAATCTTTTGAATCATATACTCAGATAATTTGAATTTTATTACAGAAAAAAATAATAATCATGATAATGGAAAGTACGTGAGAAATTACAAAGAAAGACTCCTTGTGTTGCGTCCGAATTAGGCGCGTCTATATTGAAAAAGTTAATGATGTAATTTTCTTGTTACATCAAAAGGTTATGATGTATTTCATGTAACAAAAAGTTATAGATTTTCATTGCTATAGTTATACAAATACTATTATTTTACTTAAATTTTTTTTATAGGCAAATGTTAATTATTAGTGTATTATTAGTAAATTGTCAATTTATTTTTTATTGTCAAGATTTGAACTCTGAACCTCCAACTCTTTAATCCTTAATTCAACCCATTTAATCAGTTGAACTATTCATCCTTCCTTTAAGAGTGTAGATGAGTTGGACAAACTCATTCGATCCATTCAAATCCACTCAATAAATGATGTTTTATTTCAATGATTACATTTTTTTTAATTCAACGATTACATGATGTTTTTAGCATTTAATTTATCAAGTCAGAGATAATATATATGTATGTACATCAATAAACACGTGAGAGTTAGTTATAAATGTGGCTACATTTGTTTTTTTTTTAATATTTATAATAATGTGGCTACATTTGTTAAAACATGAGCTACCATCGATTACATTTTTTTTTTTGAGGAAACCATCGATTACATTGATTGGATCAATATTGTATTAAATAAAATAATAATGACTTAATATAAGATTTTAGAGAGTGTTATGTATGTTGTACCAAAAAAAAGAGTGTTATGTATGTTTTATTTTTGAGGTAACATGCATAAATCATTTAAATTTTTATGGTGTACAAGTTATTAAAAGTATTATAATGAATACAAATTTTATAATATTTTTCCAATTAAAATTTTAAATAAATTAAAAATTATTTAATATATATTATTGAGACTCATAAAAAATGATATTCCCTATTCAATAAACCATTTTTTTTCAATGTATTCCTTATATCATTTTTTCATTCTAACTATTTCATGCTCTCAAATTTAAAAACAATATGATTAAAAAACTTAACTCACAAGAGTTTTGTTAGGATATATATATATATTTTCTTTGGTCGAGACTGGGGTATCTACCGCCGAACGCAGTGACTAATCCCTCACTAGATTGGAGGCACCTTGATGGGTGGGATAGCTGGCCCAAGGATTTAAAGCTGCTCCATACCCAACCGCTTAACCACACTCCATATATTTTGAAATAATTTGAGATGACAAAATAGTAATTATATAAATACAACTTGTTTTCTAATGAAGTTATTGCTTATATCTTTTGGGGTGTTTCCTTCCCCACTCCCTCTATTATTATGAAGAGAAATTTCCATACCAAATAAAGGACCAAGCAATATCTATGTTCCATAACTTATTGGACAAGGCAACTTGGTGGCGGCTAACTTTGTGCAACATTAACATAGTGATGTCTACCTAAAATTGATCTACAAATACCAAATTTAAACGCCAATTTATTAATATCACTTTCTGATTGAGACTTGCACTATGGTTTTGTTTACCTTACCAAAAATGTGTATCTTTTGTGACGTTGAAATACGGTCCTCATGTCTCTCTCCTTCAACTATCATCCAAAAACTTTGCAATCAAATTATATGATATAATGGTTAGGAGGAAAAGATTAGCTAAGAATCTAATCCATGAATAAAAAGCTTTTTGATACTTTATAATAAGCTATTTTTGTCAATGCATGACCTTTCTCATTGTGTTATTTTATTTCCTTAATTTGAAGTTGTCAAAGATGAAACACTTGTTGTCCAATCCATGCCATTTTGAACATTCCTTTTGACCAAATAGTGTGTGTGGGTGTTGTTATTCGACCTTTCATGTATAAGAAGGGAAAAAGGCCTAATGAAATAATGTGGATACTGGATAGAGGGGGAGAAAAAGCACAAGGAAATGTATATTATATTATACATTTTTTTTTTTTTTGTCTTTTCAATTTTTGAAGCTCAAATATTCAATTTTTTAGAGTTAAAATTCATTGATAAATGGAAATCAGTAGTCGGACTAATATTTAATGCATCATTTAAATTATTTTAAAATAAATTATTAATATAAAAATATAATATGATATTAAATTTTACTTCAAAATTAGTACTCAACTAAATTTTAAAGTATTACAATGTTCACTTTTTCTAATAGCAACTTTTTTCCATATGTTCTGTAAAAAAGAACATTTTTTCCATTTGTTGTACTCCCTTCGTCCCAAAATGTAAGAGAAAAGTGGTCAACAAAAGTTGATATATCTAGTTAAAAATTTGGTCATGATACATCAACTTTTGTTAATCATTTTTCTCTTACATTTTGGGACGAAATGAATATTGTATAATAGTTATATGGGCTTTTGCCACGTTGAATGTTCTTTCATTAGCTCGAGAAGTTGTAGTATACATACATATACAAATACAACCATGGATAAAATAAGAATAAAGATGATATAATGTCATTTATATATTATTATATTATTAACAATTTGCGTGTTTTTTAATTCATTATCATCTTTTCTAAATAGCAATATAATTGTCGGAAAAGAAAAGCAATCGTATGAACAATTTAAACTTAATATAATTTGATTTTTTTTTAAAACATTATAATTTAATTTATTAAACATACTCTTTATCTTCATCGTCGTTATCTTCATCATTAAACCATGTGCAATGGGTAGTTGATTGGCATGTTGAATTACTGTTCTGCCAGAAATTGCAGGAAAAAACAAGGAGAGAGAGTCCAATTTGTTGAACAGATTCAGCAAGTGTGAATCTGACACGCAGGGCCACGTGTGAGCGCGCGATTCGCCGAAGCAGGGCGCGTGCGCGCCAATAGCGACAGGCGCGCGTGGGCGACAGAGCGCGCGCGGAGAGAGAAACGGTTGAATATAAAGGCCGACACGTGGCATAACGCGATTGACTGGGCGGATTTTTATTTCATCCTTATCTTTAAACTCAATTATTTCACAGCAAATTAATTTTTTATTTTTCTATTTTTTCACCAAAATTCGTAAATTTTTTTTTTCTATAAATAGAGACTTGGTTCATTTCATTTGGACACAGAAAAAAATCATAATTTTTCACTCTCTTAATCATTTTATTAGTGTTTATCAGTGTTAATTTTGAAGTTTAAGTGTTTTTTTTAGTAAAATAAATCCCAATAATTATTTGTATGATGTACTGCATTCGATGTTAAGAAAATAAAAAAAATTATTAAAATTTTTTTTGTTAAGTGTTCGTTTATTTTAATTTAATGTTAATCGATAATTGTAATTTTCTTTAATCATAAAAATAAAATTTGAAATTTAAATAAGAATGTAAAATAAAAAGTAGTGGGGTAGAGAAAGTGGTGGGGTAGGGTGTTTAATGAAAAAACTATTGGAGAGAGTAATAAATAGTTGGTGGTATAATAGAAAAAATAACATTAAATATTTTATCGATAATGTATTGCGACGCTCATAATTTGATACAATTTTTTTTCAAAGTAACTAATGATTTGTTACCGAAAGAATACTATAATAAAAAAGTATAAATAATATATACTTCCTCCGTCCCAAAATAAGTGTAACAATTGATCAGTTCATGTTTGCCAATGCATAAATTAATCGTTAATATATTTAATTATTTATCTTTAAAAAATATTAAAATTGTATATATTAAAAATACTCATTGAGACAAATCAACCAACATTTTAAATTTTAATATTTACATTTATATATTAATAAAAAAATACAGTCAAATTAAAATAGATTCTGTGAATAATGTAAAATAGTCAACTGTAACACTTATTTTAGAACAGATGGAGTACATTGTTGCTATAATAAAGTGTAACCCAATTATAAGTATAAAAAATAATAATCATTAATTAATGTCATGGGTACCGTCACTAGTGGGATAAATCATAAATCAAATATGATACGGTCGTGCAATTTAGACGACAGGCTTGATCGTACCTTTTATCATTTTCTTAATCTTTTTTTTTGACTAAATCATTTTCCTAATCTTAAATATTAAGTAAATAATGTACTTATTCATAAAAATAAAAGTTAATAATGTACTTATTTAATTTTGGGCTTAGCAAAAGAGTTTCCCATTCAAGCCCACGGTTTACTAGCCCATTTCAAATTGCACCTACTTTTTTTTTTTTGGTACATCAGAAATATAAATTGCTCCCTATCGGGGATCGAACCCTGGACCTCCCCTACCCAACCCAAATGTTCCTAGCTCTTACCACTTGAACTATCCTACGGGGACTGCACCTACTTGTTTTTTTGATTAGTTTTTTACTATCATCCGAGAGCATGTTATTTTTTTTTTTTTTTATATTAACCGGAGTAATTTTGTAAAAAAAAATTAATCTGAATAATAGTTATACGGTCTGATCAGCAGCCCGCTAGCTATCGAACCAGACCTAGTGAATCAATACCTTGACTGTGTCGATCATCGCTCCGAGTTTTAAAACTATGATGTATGATATTGATAATTTACTAAAAATACTAGTAGTAGTCAAATATTTATATAAGTTCATGCTCCTTTCGAGATAAAGTAGAAATGGAACACAACAATCTTTGGTGGCCACCATGCACAAATCAACAATCTTTCACCATATGTAAAGAGTTTTTTCATTCTTAAATTACTCAGCAGTTAATGCCATGCTCCTAGCATGCATGTCTGTAGACAAGAACACGAATAATAACAAACAAATATTTAAATGTTAACACTACAAATTACTCTTATCTATTGCAACAATCTTTGTTGGCATGATAATCATAACCAAATCATGATCTCTAATCTTAAGACAGAATACAGTAAGCTCTGACACCATGAAATTATCTTACTTTACTTAATTTAGGTAATATTATGTGGTTGGTTTAATTTACTTAAAATTAGTCATAACTTAAGTAACCAAATGTTTTTAATAATAAAGGAATCACGTTACTAACTTTCCAAAACTTTCTAAAATCAAAGTTGGAGGAATACAATGAAATTAGTAAAAAATTACCAACACTCCAACAGGGTCATGTGCTTTACTCTGAGTGTCATTATCACTGAAACTTAGGCAATTTAAAAATGTTAATTGATTCTTTACTCACATGAATCAGAAATGGGGCAAATGGAGGTTACTTATAGGGACGGCAAAGCCACAACTTTCCTTCACATGTAATGGGCCAATTTTTCACAAGACTAACGATGCAAATGTTAATAATGATAAATGATTAATTTATTATAAATGAAAAAGATAAATGATTAATTTGTTATAAATAAAAAAGATAAAACATCAATTTATGTAGTATAAGTAAAAGATAAATGACTTATTTATTACAAATGAAAAAGATAAAGATTAATGATGTAAATTTGCCTTTTATTTATCATGTTAATTTATCTAAATATCTATGACTTTTTTTATTTATAATATATATCTTGTAGATGAAAGTTTGTTTAGTAGTGGATGTCCTTGTAAATTTAGCTCAATTAATAGTAATATCATAATTTATATATAAGGGTTAGAGTTCGAATTTTGGATATCCTATTTATTTAATTTAAGGGTGAAATTTCTAACTAACAGTAAAAAATTTTAATTTCAACAAAAAAATAAAAAAAAGTTAATTTAGTGGGCAAAGATTAAACTCATATTTCATGAGGATTGATTTAAGTTTGAATTCTGTTTTATCAAGATTTGAAATTTGTTGGTTTGTTTTTTCACTATCAAGATTAAATAATTGACTTAAGAGCAAATTTTACAAGGGACTCTAGCACTATATTTTCAACCAAAATCTTTTAAGTCATTGAATTTATAGTTTATATCATTTATATGTTACATTGCTCAACATTAACTTTTTAGATAAAGTGAAACTTTGACTCACTTGATATATCTCAATATATCTCCAGGAAATGGTAAAATGTACGATGTTGAGCCTCGTACATATGGCACGACCGCCATTTCTCTCTTTTTGTTTTTGTTTTTGTTTTAGTTTTCATTGCCATTCACTTATTTTTTGTTTTATTATTTATTTATTTATTTATTTAGAACATAGTAACCTGCCTATGCCTTCTGTCGTGCATATGTCGTGCACCAAATCTATCGTGCTATATAGCACTACTGTATATCTTCTCAAATGTAAGTCTCTATGCATACATGATCCAACACCAATCATTTATTGCTCTCTCAAACGAGCTCTGATACCACTGTTGGACCACTAAAGAGGAGTCTCATTAGGTTAGATCAATAAATTAGATTAGGAGCAACCTTACAAGTGTCTCTAACACCAACACTTTTGTGAACACTATCATAGACCAAAGGTTTTCCTTGAAGTTTAACATATCAATTGTAGATATTAGACCGTTTTATACTATTAATTTGGACGTTATGAACTTGTTCACAGATTCTTCATTTTTAGTTTTTAATATATATAATCATTTCGATTGATTTAATCTATCCATTTGAATCAATAAATATTGTTATTTTTTAATTTAATAAATATAAAATACACACACGAGTTCTCCATTAGTCATTAGCCAATCAAGAGTTCCACAGCACCAAATCAGCTAATTTCAAATTTCATGAAGTTCCATAAATTGAATGCAACTTAGATTCCCTAGAAATTATCAAATTTTCTTTTATTACATAACTTGGACAATCTACCTTAGTCTAATTACAATTTTAAAACTCAATTATTTGCCTACTTCTAATTAGCTATAGCTAAGTATCCAAAAAGTTGAGAAACCAAAAAATGAAGGAACCTATGATAGAGTTTCCTGGATTCCAAATTTACAACCATAGGGATGAATTAATGTTTAGAACTTCCACAACTAGGCTACAAAAGAGAGCTCCATGTCCACTTCAGATCAAGCCTTGCAAAGGAACACAAAACTCAATTGGAAATGCTTCAACCTCAACTTCTTCATTAAATTCCTTCTACACAAGTAAAGATCCAATACCTCTTCTTTCTCCTCTTGTGGTGCTTCAATCTTCAATATCCATTAGAGATGAAAACACTGCAAATTCTCATTGATGTTATGTTAGTACTATTTTGTAAGGTTTTCTTATCTTTGGTTATAAAATTCTTGTGCATCATAATAAATCCTAATGTAAATTGACTTGATTCTTATATTTCATTTTTTAGTTTTCAAAATGTTTGCATGTATGTACATTTTATTTTTTGCAAATTAAATTGTTACTCTAATCCATTAAATAATATGGCTTAAAATTACTATAGTGCTACAAATATTTATTTTAATTTTTTGTGTATAAGTGAATAATGAATTCATTGGAGTTAAATTTTGTTCATTTTTTCCTTCTTATTTAACATGTTTACACTATAGCAAGATGTTCACAAATCTCAATATAGAAACCAATGATCTAATAGTATACTATGCTAAATTCAACATGACAAATTGAGAAGAAAACTTGGAAATAATTAAGACACTCAAGCCAGCCACACGAGATCATGAAACTGGTTTTGGTTCAACCCATGGGTTTATTCTGGGTTTGGGCCCGGTTCATGTTTGGGCTCAGTTTTTCAATCTTTTTATTTCTGTTTTGCACTCAGTTTATATTGCTACACCCTCCACTGCAATTTAATGTTTTTCTAGCTTATAAGTGCTTATTTAACAATATCTTATTTAAGTTTATTGAGTCAAATTTTTACATTTAAATTGATGATATTTTTAGATCTAATTTTTTTTAATTAATAACTTTTTATATAAGTCACTTTTTACTTAATTTAATTACACTTTAGCTTATTTTAGTTCACCGCATTTAAATTTTTTTTTTAGCGCGCTCTCTTTTTTAAAACAAAAATCACAATTTCTTTTTAATATTCAGAGCACAAAAGCAAGTTTAGACAAGAGGTTCATATGGAATACCATAGTCGTTTAGGATAATGACATATAATTCCTATGCGAAACCAACCCCCGAACCTATAATCTCTTCAAAAAGATTTTTTTTAGAACTTTATCCTTTTCCTTGAAAATAAAATAAAAGTTTAGTGGTGGAATCTTAAAATCTCCGCGACACTAATAACTAACTTAAATATAAAATTTTAGTTCAAGTAATTAAAGCAAACATTATTGTCACATTGTATAAAGCTATTGTTTTCTTTCAATTATATGAAAAAGTAGAACCTTGGTTTTGGAGGGCCTGATAAAAACAAACATGTTAAGCAAGCACGTTTGAACTTTGATGGATTTGGCTGAAGGTACGAAAAACACAAGAAGGGGGGGTTGAATTGTGTTCTAGATAGTTTAAAAACTTCTTCAAAGTTCTTTCGAACTTATCAGATTTGGCAGCGGATAACACAATAAAGGGAGAGTAGAGAGAGAGAGACACAATCGATTTTATACTGGTTCCTCTCACAAGTTGAGAGTAGTCCAGTCCCCTTGCACTTCCAAGGGAGTTCACTAAAAATACTTAAGTTACAATTGCTCAAACTCAATAGTAAGAGACTTCCAAATGCTCAAGTATACTAACAAGAGACTTCCTAAACTAGATGAGATAGTATGTGTTTTTCAGGACCTTTGAGTACTTGATAAAATCAAATACTCAAGGCAAATTACAACACTAAACACAAGAACTACACTTAGGTTTCTAAAGAACAATAAGTGAATAAAGCAAGGTTGTTTGGTTATCAGAAGCGCTATTTGCTTTCTTGTGAGTATGATCAGTTTTGCTAGTTATAATCCACACTTGACTTCAAGTACGAGGTCTCTATATATATGACAAGATAGAGACGTTGCAGATTTGACCGTTGTCAAGCTATTTTGTCCGCTGGAGCAGTTTCTAGGTGGTCACATGTGATTAAGCTCAACAAGGAAACTTGTTGACTTCTCTTTGCAGGTTAAGGCTTTGTGTGTGTCCAAATGCGGTAATGAGAAAATGACTAATGCATATATTATCTTCCCAAGATAATATTATAACGTGCTTTGATTTTCCTTCACACGAATTTGAACTTGACCGTTGTTAATCCCTAAGCCAACCATGTGATTTCCTTTCATGAATCTTCCAGCGCAAGACTGATCTCAGAAGCTTGTATTCCCAGTACAGCTTCTGGTGTTGTATACTTCTGATGACTTATGTTTCTGATGATCATCCTTCTGATAGATCATCAGAACTCGCGTTGGTGCTTCTGATCAGAACTTGTGTTAATGCTTCTGATCATCATCAGAACTTCTAAGCTTCAGTGCATTGTTTACTTTTCACTAATGTTCCTGCACACTTAGATTAAATATTAAAATACCCTATTGTTCATTAATACTTTGTTATCATCAAAACTTCAGCAGATAATCATCAGAACCACTTTTGTTCCAACAATCTCCCCCTTTTTGATGATGACAAACTAAGTATTAATTTACAATGGTTGTTGAATTAATTTATCAAGTTTCAAAACAGGTTTATGAGTTTTGCACACTCCCCCTGAGTTAAACATTGATTAATTAAACTAATTTTTACATATTTGACTCTTGGGAAAGGACTTTTGCAAGCTCTCCCCCTAAGTCTGATACTTCTAGAAAAAATGCACTTTTTCTTGAAATATCATATGTTCAATTCTTTCAAGTTTAACATATATTCCCCACAATAAAAAAACTGTTTGCGTAAGGCATAAACTTAAATGTAATGACAGTTTCAATAAAGTGCATTTAAGTTTTTCATCCAAATCAATTCCTCTTTCTCCCCCTTTTGTCATCAACAAAAACATTTACGTGAAAAGAAGAGAAGAGTAAAAACAGTCAACGCAAACTATTGGTCATTGAAAGCGGTTTGTATTGAAAAATAACACATATTGTTCTATAAAGGCAAATGACCATGAAGAAACCATATTCATTGCAAGAAAACATTTTTAGAAGAGCAATGAATAATGAAACTAGAATCTTTTTAGATACAGCATCTGAAAGTGCAAGAAAGAAGAATCCAGCTGATAGAAAATCAACAGAAGCCAATCGTGAAGATGGCAAAACTACATCAGTGGAATCAACTGCACACTCAAAAGCTAAGGAGAAGAAGCCAAAAGATGATAATGGGCTTAGTCTCGTGTTGGAAGGAGATAGGCTTATAATTAAGGAGGAGAGTGTAGGATCAAATTTCTATTCTGAATAGAAATCAGAACTGTACTTTTGTAATAAACATTTTTGTACTAAGATTGATCCATACTCAACCTTTATTATTTACCTATGTACCCGCTTTGCTTGTCGTTAAAAACTTGGTATAAAGTGTAATAAATGCAGTCAAAAAGAGTTTCAAAAAGATAAGGTCAAGAATTGGTTACAACTATGTCATAAATGACATTGTTGACCACGACTAACTCAAGTAAAAACCAAAACTCTATAAAACGCTTCCCATATCATGTATCTCAACACTTCAATATTTTCATTAAGGTAGGAAAATGGATAAGGATAGAAGAGATATCAATGGAAAGAAGTTGTCAGAGAAGAAGAAGGCTAAGAAACCACCAAGTCCAAGACCAATAAATGGTAAAGGAAAGGGTGGAGCATCTTCATCTAGGCCACTCAGAAGAAGCTGTAGAGTTCGTTCAAAGATAAATCCGTCAGAACCAATCACTATCTGTTCCTCAACAGATTCAGATGAGATTGATTCTGATTATGCAGAATTTTTGAGGACATATGATCCTATAGCTGCTGAAGGCTCATCATCCGCTTCAGACTCAACAGACACAGATCCTGATTATGCAAGGTTTCTGGAGACTTATGTACCTCTAGAAGAACCCTCTTCATCTGAAGGATCGGCCGTGTCTGAATTAGATTCTAAGTAGTAGCTTTAGAATTCTTATGTACTCTAAATTCTACTGTTTGCAATAAAAGGTTATTTTTGATTCGTACTAGAGATATTTCTGGCTTTATAATGCATGTTTTTTTTTTAAAAAAACTAGTTATAACTAAACACACCAAGCAATTAAATCACATGCATCTAAATGAAACAACACAAAATATCCAAATAACAAGTTTTAACGAAACACACAAAATATCCAAATATATAATTAAGTGCACAGATATCCTAGGTTTGGTAGGAGATGAGAGAAGGGTTAGGTAGGTTTGTTCTGCAAGATGTCCAGGATGGCCTTCAAGGATTGATTCATATTTGAGATTTCAGCAGCTTGGGCATCCTGTTTTGCTTCCAATGCAGCGAACCTTTGCTCCTGTCTTGCTTCCATTTCAGCAATTCTGGTATCCACAGAAGCACCTTGACCATCTGGCATGACCACTTCTGGTTGACCTGCTTCTGGTGTAATCTCTTCTGGAGAAACCACTTCCGCTAACTTAGCTGCTTCTGCTATCCTAGCCTCTTCTGCTAATCTCTGCTCTTCTGCTAACCTCTCCTCTTCTGCTAATCTAGCCTCTTCTGCTAGTCTAGCCTCTTCTGCTAACTTGGCTTCCAATTCAGCAGCACGTCTCATAGCTTCCTCAAGCTTTTCCTTTTCAATTTCTTCATGAGACTTATCAGTCAGCATCAAAACCTTACTTGAAGAAATGACATCAGCACTTTCCAATTCCTCACGTTTTCTTTTCTTTTCTAGCACTAACTTGCGGATAGTTCTCCTTGATATGGCTTGCATAACCCTAGTCACACTGTCTAACAGTTCTTCCGTTTTCCAAGCTACTTGATCAGCAACAAGTAAAGATTTTGAAGCAAATAATTCTACCTTATAACCATCATTTTTGATAAGTTCAGTTAATTGATCATAAAATGGTATGGATGGTTCAATGGAGTAGTCATTGATTCTAGCAATCAATGCCTCATAAGGTAGGGCTTGGCTGAAAAGTAGTCTCTGATTTGGGATTCAGGATGGTTATGCTGAGGTTGTAGAGCAAGGCTTTCATTATGAGCTAGTTCAGATGATGGAGAAATTTCAGCATTGATGTGAATTTTCTGAGGGAATGGTGGAGGTATTCCAAGAGAAGATGATGATGATGATGTGTGAGACATAGATGATGATGAGTCAGAGGACACATCATGAATGACAGGAGGCTGAGATGGAGGTTGGATGGTTTCATTACCAGTTTGTTCTTCAACATGTTCCAAGGCAAGCTCATTCATTGGTTCTTCAACAAGTATTTCTGGTTGATTGGTCTGTTCTGGTTCATTTGTAAGCAAATGAGTTCTTGTTGGATCAGGATCAGGACAGGTTTCATATTGATGATCAAGTGAGTCATCAAAGGGATTAAATGGCTTTTCCAACTGAGTATCAAAATCAATGGGAGGTGAATGAGGTGGTTGTCTTTCTGGTATAATGATATCAGAAGTTAGGTTAGGCTGTTCATCAACTGGTTCAGGAGTGATAGATGCATCTGCTACATTCAGAGGTTGGGCAACTATGGGTGAATTGCTTAACAGAGTGTTGATGGGTAAGTTGTCATCTGGTGATGTATCAGGAGTGATTTTATCAGATGGTTGGTTTGGCTTAACATAGTCAGAACCAACAGGTACATCAACTAAGGTTTCTACCCTAAGGTTCAATTGTTCAGCCATATTATGATCAACACCAGTCTTATCAGAAATGAGATTAGAAGGTATACCTGAGGTGTTTCCTTCAAATCTTCTCCTTTGCTGAAGAGGTTCTTCATCATCAGTTGATTCATCACTGCTTGATGGTAGGATCAGCCTAGACCTGGGAACCTTCTTTCCATCCTTCTTTGTCAGCATCTCATCAGCTTTTCTTTTATTAAGTGTAACTTCTCTAACTCTTGCAACATTTTCTTCCTCAGTAGCAAGACGAATTGTTCTTCCAGATCTCAAAGTTCTATCTTCCACAATAGGTTCAGCAGCAACAGGTTTCTTTGGTTTCCTTCCTTCTTGGGGCTTGGTAGCAGGTTTTTCCTTCTTGACAACTCTCTTCCTACCCTGTAACTTCTTACCCAGTCCAGCTTTTTCACAAGCTTCTTCAAAGACTTCTTTTGAAGGAATTTCATCTCTAGCAATGTAAACTCCATTTGCAGCAGCATCTAGGATCATAGCTTGGATCACATGCTCAGCATCAGCCTCAGAGATCATAGGGAAGTCATCACTATAGATGAAAGATTTCTTGCTTTGAATCAAGGGCTGAGCTGGATGAATTAATGCAGTGCTTTCTACCAGTTTCTTGTGACTCAGGGTTAACTCATTGATTACTTTCTTTTCAACTGTGTAGGGTGCACTCAGAATTTTTGCATACTCAGAATCAACTCGTTTGATCATTTCTAAGAACTTGCTTTGATGAAAAAGTTCAGACAGCAGTCTTGGATGATGTACTGCTTTTCTGTTCTTTGTTTTGCTCTTCTTGATTGCATCACACAAATGCTCAAACAGACATCCAGCAAGGTCTACCTTCTGACCAGTTACAATAGCATATAGAAACGAGACACTGTCAAGAGACATGTACTCTACACCACCTTCTCTCGTCCAGATTGAGCAAATAAGAACATGATAAACAATGTTGTACAAAGAAAGAAGTTGAGCAGAAGTAGGCTTTGTGCCTTTCCCTTTCTTCTCGTACCATTCATTCAGTTTAACAGGATCAAAAAGCAATTCCATCATCTCTTTTAGAAACTGAGTACCTTTCTCAGCAACTTTTAGAGTGAAAATCTTCCCTTCCATACCAGTGTTGAGTATCTTTGCTATATGTTCAGGTCTTATAGCCATATACGTCCCAAGTATCACTGACCTTATTTCTTTTCCAACATAAGGTCTTAGACCCATTTCTTCTCTAGTTTTTCCTTTTAGGTCAGGATTGTCTCTTACCACAGCATCAACCTCTTCTTGAGCTATTACATCATCGTACACATGTGCCTTCATCCAAAAGAGAGTACATAGATCCTTGTAGATGATTCCGTTGAGAATTTCAAAGTATCTATCCCATCCTTGCGCAGAGAAGAACGATTTCACATCAAACCCATTTATCTCCAGGCTTTCGAAATCAACCAACTTCTCAGTAGTTAGGGTTAGATCTTTTTCTGGAAAACTTAACACATTCCCAGTATCTTCTAGAAAACGATCACTTTCCTTGAAGATGTTGACAAGAGGAGGAATAAATTGTGTTTCAGAATCCATTGTTGAAGGTTAGGGTTTTGGTAAAGCTAATCGTTTGGAGAGAGAAAGAAGATTTCTGTAGTATGAGAGAGAAAGAAAGAGTGTGTAGGTTGTGAAGTGTTTGTGTGCGAGTGTAAAGTGCTTTTGGAAAACAAAAGGTTTTGAAAACCGTAAAACGAGGTACACACAAAAGGAGGGAAAAAGGTAATTAACTTTATGCATTGATAACCGCACTTAATCATCATAAACTGCCTTCCCATCAAATCACATCGAGACACGTGCATTAGAGACTATTTTAGAAACTGACGCGTTAGTGGGTGTCAGTTAACACAAAAGAGGTTACCAACTTTTCCACTTCCATGTCAGAACCATACATTAGCTTCTGAAGTTATATCAGAAGCTCTTGTTATCAGAAGTCTTTACGAGAACGCTTCTGATATCAATCTCTTGTGATCTAATTCAGAAGCTTCATCATTCCAGAACCAAACTTAATCAGAAGCAAAGACCATGTTCAGATTTTTCTTTATGAAATCAAATCTTTCTATCGTTAAAGGTTTTGTAAATATGTCAGCCCATTGATTTTCAGTCTCAACGAACTTAATATCTATAATACCTTTTTGAACATAGTCTCTTATAAAATGATGTTTTATTTCAATATGTTTGGCTCTTGAATGTAAAATAGGATTTTTTGAAAGATGTATGGCTGCAGTGTTATCACAGTACAAAGGTATACTGTGACTGCTTATCTGATAGTCTTCTAATTGATATTTCATCCACAGAAGTTGTGTGCAACATTTTGCAACTGATATGTATTCTGCTTCTGCTGTAGACAAAGCAATAGTTGATTGTCTTTTACTACACCAAGAGACAAGGTTTTCACCAACAAATTGACAAATGCCACTTGTGGATTTTCTTTCTAATTTGTCTCCTGCGTAGTCAGCATCACAGAATCCATTAAGTTGATAATCATTTGATTTTTGATACATTAATCCAAGATTAGTTGTTCCTTTTAGATATCTAAAGATTCTCTTCACAACAGTGAGATGAGATTCTCTAGGATCTGATTGAAATCTTGCACACAAACATACTGAGTACAAAATATCAGGTCTAGATGCAGTTAGATAGAGAAGTGACCCAATCATACCTCTATATTGCTTCTGGTCTACTTTGCCATCAGAGTCCTCCAAGCATAGACTTGATGTAGGATGCATTGGGGTGTTCATTGGTTTGCATTCCTCCAGGTTGAACTTCTTCAGAAGCTCCTTAGTGTACTTGGATTGATGAATGTAGGTACCATTCTCCGTTTGATTTACTTGAATTCCAAGGAAGAATTTTAGTTCTCCCATCATGCTCATTTCAAATTCATCCTGCATAAGCTTAGAGAAGCTCTTGCAGAGAGTGGCATTAGTTGAACCAAAGATTATATCATCAACATAAATTTGGATGATTAAAATGTCTTTCTTTAAGGTTTTTCTGAAAAGAGTGTTGTCTACCTTTCCTTTTTCAAATCCATTTTCAACTAAGAAAATGCTTAGTCTATCATACCAAGCTCTAGGAGCTTGTTTGAGACCATATAAAGATTTCTTTAGTCTAAAAACGTGATCAGGATGTTGTATATTTTCAAAACCAGGAGGTTGTTTGACAAAAACTTCTTCAGTTATAAAACCATTAAGAAAGGCACTTTTGACATCCATTTGATAAAGCTTGATGTTGTGATTTACTGCATAGGAAAGAAGTAACCTGATTGCTTCAAGTCTTGCAACTGGAGCAAAAGTTTCTGTGTAATCAATTCCTTCTTGCTGACTATAACCTTGTGCAACTAGTCTAGCTTTGTTCCTAGTTACTTCTCCTTGTTCATTTAATTTGTTTCTGAAGACCCACTTTGTTCCAATGATGTTTTTCCCTTTAGGTTTTGGAACCAGATTCCAGACATCATTCCTTTCAAACTGATTCAGTTCTTCTTGCATGGCTAGAATCCATGAATCATCTTTTAGGGCTTCATCAATAGTTTTTGGTTCAACAAGAGATATTAGACCAAACAGGGATTCTTCATCTCTAAAGCTTGATCTTGTTTTCCTTGGACTATCCTTGTTGCCAAGGATTAGTTCTTCTGGATGAGATGATTTATATTTGAAGGATCTCTTGGGAACTTCTTCAGAATCAGACTCAATTTCATCTGTCTGCACTTCTGGGTGAATATCAGAAGCATTGTTCTCAGAAGCAGTTGTTACATCAGAGACAATTGTAGATTCTGACATAGTAACAGGTTCTTGTTCTGTTCTGTCTGTTCTTCTAACCACTTCTGGGAATTCATCATCTGATTCTTCACTACCTGCATGTTCTTTAACAGGCTCTGACTTTTTGTTGTCAGGCTCTTTGTCATCAAATCTAACATGCATAGATTCTTCAACTGTTTTAGTTTCTGAATTATACACTCTGTATGACTTGGAGCGTTCAGAGTATCCAATAAAGATACCCTTAAATGCTTTAGAGTCAAATTTCTTTAGATGGAGCTTATTATTCAGAATGTAACAAGTACAACCAAATTGATGAAAATAAGAGAGATTTGGTTTTCTTCCTTTAAACAGTTCATATGCTGTTTTATTCAACTTAGGTCTGATATAGATCCTATTATGAATATAACATGCGGTATTAACAGCTTCTGCCCAAAAATATTTAGCTAAGTTAGTTTCATGCATCATGGTTCTGGCCATTTCTTGTAGTGATCTGTTCTTTCTCTCTACAACTCCATTTTGCTGTGGAGTTCTAGGAGATGAGAACTCATGGAGAATTCCATGTTTTTCACAAAATATTTCAAAGGGTTCATTTTCAAATTCACCACCATGATCACTTCTAACTTTGATAATTTTTAAACCTTTTTCATATTGAGGCTGTGCTAACAGACCCAAATAAATCTATATGAAGCAATTATAGTGGTTTTGAGGTAGAGACAAAGTTTTTGGTTTTGAAAGAGCTTTTGAAAATCTTTCCCTACTGACATGCCCCACAAAGAGACTCAGAGTGATATTTAATTTCAGGCAAGCCTCTCACAAGATTGTCCTTGCTAAGTTTAGAGATTAATCTCCAATTAGCATGGCCAAGTTTCTTGTGCCAGACCCACTTTTCATCACTTACAGTCAGAAGACATAAAACGTTTTGCTCCATTAGTTCAAATATATTTATTTTATACATATTGCCTTGTCTCTTTCCTCTAAACACAATGGATTTGTTAGATGCTTTGCTTACAGTACATGCATTCTTATTAAACATTACTTCATATCCACTGTCACATAATTGGCTTATGCTCAAAAGATTATGAAATAGTCCATCTACAAAAAGTACATCAGAGATAGAGGCAAAGGAGTTACCGACTGTACCAATACCAACTATCTTTCCCTTTTGGTTCCCACCAAATCCTACACTCCCTCCCTCTTTGGGA
Organism: Trifolium dubium; assembly: GCA_951804385.1. NCBI lineage: Eukaryota > Viridiplantae > Streptophyta > Magnoliopsida > Fabales > Fabaceae > Trifolium > Trifolium dubium. The sequence continues at coordinate 15,782,337 of OX638069.1, read as the reverse complement.
GTTAGGGTGAGGAACATATCCCTCTCGCCCGCCATGTGATGCGAGCATCCACTGTCCAAGTACCAAGTACTTGGCTTCTTGTCTCTTAGTGTGCAGACCTGAAAGACACACAAACTCAGATTTTGGTACCCACAGCTTGTTGGGTCCAGTTTGGTTAGTATAGGCCTTCTTGAAGTATGACTTTTTGAAAGTCTTTTTGGGTTCATACTTCTTCTTGCCTGAGTTTGTAGTATGCTGAGCAAACCTAGCTTTAGAGGTGTTAGCTTGTGATGATCTCAAAACCTTGGTTGCCCTAGGTTCTGGTCTCTTCAGAATTCTGACCTCAGCATGATTCTGCTTTGAATAAGTGCTAGTCTTAGCTTCTGAAGTTTTCACTTCTGAGACTTTAGACTTGCCCTTATTCAAGGCTTTGGTTTGTGCAACCTTTTCAACTCTACCAGTAGCAGGTGTAAAAGTAGAATACAAATGAGGTGGAGTTTTGCTAATACAGACTGATGAGCTTGATTGTCCTTTATCATCAGATGCAGAATAACCAAGCCCTTCACCTCTGTTCTTGGTAGTACTATAGATCATGGAAGCTACCTTACTCTTATTGACATTTTGATTAACAAACTCATGAAGTGCAACTTCATGCACATCATGAGATTTGCTACAAGGGACGCAGCCACTTTCAAGCTCTTGTATTTTCAAAACAGATTTATCATATTGAGCTTGAAGTTGATCAAATCTTTTGACAAGCAAGGTAACATCATTTTTTAAACTTTTGACACTCTTAGCTTTGCTTATGTATTGTCTCATTGAGTCTCTAAGAGCAGGTAATAGCTTTTCACGAGGAATATTAGAAGTTACCTCATCAATGTCATCTGAATCTGATTCGTCTCCAGAATCATTATCATTATCAGAAGCAGTTGTAGCCATTAGTGCCAGATTTGCCTCTTCATCATCTGCTTCATCATCTGATAATTTATCCAGACCCTCAAAAGTAGCCATTAAGCTTTTCTTCAAATTGTTTTTAACACTGCTCTTTCTTCCCTTATTTTTGGAGCTCAGATCTGGACAATCAGCAATGAAATGTCCAGGTTTCTTGCAGTTAATGCACGTGTTCTTAGAATCATCCTTCTTATCCTTGTAGTTTGAGTTTCTGCTTCCAGAACCTTTTGGAATAAATTTTCTACCACCAGACTTACCAACAGATTTGTCCCACTTTCTGAATCTTGTCATTAGAGCAAAGAATTCTTCATCAGAGTTGTCTTCAGGACCTTCTCCCACAGATTCTTCAACATCAGACTCTACTACCTTGGCTTTTAGAGCCTTGGAAGTAGATACAGCTGCTGAAGCTTTTGGTTTCTTCTTTATGTCATCAGAAGCTAACTCCATCTCATGACTGATGAGATTGCTGGTTAGCTCCTCTAGAGTCAATGTGTTCAAATTCTTTGCTTCCTGTATAGCAGTGACCTTAGGTCTCCACTTAGGAGGCAAACTTCTTAAAATTTTCTTCACGTGATCAGCAAGTGTATAACTCTTCTTTAGCACAAAAAGACCAGCAACTAAGATTTGAAATCTTGAGTACATTTCTTCAATACTCTCATTGTCCTTCATTTTAAACAACTCATACTTCTGAACCAACAGGTTAGCTCTTGCTTCTTTAACTTGTTGGTTTCCTTCATATAGAGAACAAAGAGAGTCATAAATGCCTTTAGCACTTTGCCTGTTTCCTAGTTTTAGAAATTCATCATGAGTGATACTGCTGGCCATAATAGTTTTTGCTCTGCTATTCTTCTTCCATTCTTTCTTCTGATCAGCTGTAAATGTTTTGATTACAGCTGTTGACACTTTGCCATCTTCATCAAGCAAATGATGGAAGCTAACACCTTCCTCAACCATTTCCCATAGACTAGGATATGTTTTTCAGAACCTTTGAGTACTTGATAAAATCAAATACTCAAGGCAAATTACAACACTAAACGCAAGAACTACACTTAGGTTTCTAAAGAACAATAAGTGAATAAAGCAAGGCTGTTTGGTTATCAGAAGCGCTATTTGCTTTCTTGTGAGTATGATCTGTTTTGCTAGTTGTAATCCACACTTGACTTCAAGTACGAGGTCTCTATATATATGACAAGATAGAGACGTTGCAGATTTGACCGTTGTCAAGCTATTTTGTCCGCTGGAGCAGTTTCTAGGTGGTCACATGTGATTAAGCTCAACAAGGAAACTTGTTGACTTCTCTTTGCAGGTTAAGGCTTTGTGTGTGTCCAAATGCGGTAATGAGAAAATGACTAATTCATATATTATCTTCCCAAGATAATATTATAACGTGCTTTGATTTTCCTTCACACGAATTTGAACTTGACCGTTGTTAATCCCTAAGCCAACCATGTGATTTCCTTTCATGAATCTTCCAGCGCAAGACTGATCTCAGAAGCTTGTATTCCCAGTACAGCTTCTGGTGTTGTATACTTCTGATGACTTATGCTTCTGATGATCATGCTTCTGATAGATCATCAGAACTCGCGTTGGTGCTTCTTATCAGAACTTGTGTTAATGCTTCTGATCATCATCAGAACTTCTAAGCTTCAGTGCATTGTTTACTTTTCACTAATGTTCCTGCACACTTAGATTAAATATTAAAATACCCTATTGTTCATTAATACTTTGTTATCATCAAAACTTCAGCAGATAATCATCAGAACCACTTTTGTTCCAACATTGGCTAAGATCATCCACAATGGAGAACTACATTTTTGAGTTCTTAAGTGGGTCCCACATGTACACGTCCCTTATTTATAATTTTTTAATAATAGTACCTAATAGCACTCAAGTCTTTCAACCCAGCACCTCTTTAAAAAATTGTAAATGGGTCCCGCAAATAACACATCTCACCAATAACTCTACATCATTATATATGAGTCCTTCAAAAAAAAAGTATAAGAACTAGTGCATATTTAAGAAGTAGTACCTATTTAGGTACTCTTTTTCTTTTGCTCCAATGATAATACTTATTTAAGAATCAGTACTTATTTAAGTACTCATTTTAGTACTACCATTGGAGATGGTCTAAGCACTAACTTAAACATAAAATTTTGGTTCAAGTAATTAAAGCAAACATTATTGTCACATTGTATAAAACTTAAATTTTTTCTTTCAATTATAAGACTATGAGCAATGGCTCAACCCCAAAAACGACATTCAACACCCACTTTTTTAATTCCCAACACTCCACATGATTTTCTTTTTCTTCCACCTAATATTTCAACACTCATTCAATTTTTACCCTCTCCAATAGTTTTTTATTAAACACCATACCCCACCGCTATTTATTTCATATTCTTATTAAAATTTTATTTTTATTTTCATGATTATATAAAATTCTAATTATCGATTAAAATTAAATTAAAATAATTAACACTTAATAATTTATTTTTTAGTTTCTTTGTAAATAAGAACAAAATTTATTTAAATAACTTATACGATACAAATCATATTAACTTCAAAATTAACACTAATAAAAACTAATAAATAAGATTAAGATAATGAAAAATTTGAATTTTTTTTCTCTATCCAAATCAAATGAACCAAGTCTCTTTTTATAGAGAAAAATAGTTACGAATTTCGGTAAAAAAATAAAATAAAAAATATTTGCAATGAAATAATTGAACTCAAAGTATTAATAAGATAATAATCCAGCCAGCTAATCAGAGTCTGCCACATGTCTCTATCGTTTAAAAAATAAATTCTCTGTCTGCAAAACTGCGCGCGACGCGCGCCTCTCGACGCGTGCACGCCACACACCTGACTGAGCCAATCAAACGCTTCCATGCGTCCCCCCGGTCCACCACTCAACATGTTTAACTTCTTCAAGCTCTCTCTTATCCACCTCACCTTCAACTACACCACTACACCTAAAAAAAAACTCAACATCAAATTCAACAACAAAAATTCCTCCCATTGCACATAGTCTAAGAAGAAGTAGAACCTTTGTTTTGGAGGGCCTGATAAAAAAACATGTTAAACAAATACGTTTGAACTTTGATGGATTTGGATAAACACTAACTTAAACATAAAATTTTAGTTCAAGTAATTAAAACAAATATTATTGTCACATTGTATAAAGCTTGAATTGTTTTCTTTCAATTATATGAAGAAGTGGGTCTGATAAAAAAACATGTTAAGCAAGCACATTTGAATTTTGGCGGATTTGGCTAAGCACTAACTTAAACATAAAATTTTAGTTCAAGTAATTAAAGCAAACATTATTGTCACATTGTATAAAGCTTGAAGTGTTTTCTTTCAATTATATGAAGAAGTGGACCCGATAAAAAACAGGTTAAACAAGCACATTTGAACTTTGAGGGGAAACTTTCATTCCACAAACCTAACAACCATAAACCCTTATTGACACAGAAATGGAGAACAATACCCCTAACGAAATCCTTGCAAAGTGCATGGCTGAGCTGGCCATTGGAGCAGTCAAAAAGACCCTTTCGACTCCAGCATTCCACGATGAAGCTGTCAGAACCTTCACCGACTTCATCGCATGGAAGAAACACAATGAAAAGCAAGCTGAAACAAGAAAGAATGGTTTGAAGAGCTTCATAGAAAGGATTTTGCCTAAGGAGGATAATGTCTTTATACCTCCGACTGAGGAAACCTCTGCTTTTGAGCTGGCTGGCACACAGCGGGAGAACTATCACTCCTATTTTGCCAAATTGACTACCTGTCCTGAGGGCTTTGATTTAGATGGGTATTACAAGTTTGAAGACTCTATACTTCGTGAGTCTAATTGTTGCGGGATTTTTGAGATATACTCCACTACAGTTTTATTTTTCATTTCCAAAGGAGGGGAAAAATTGAAAACCTTTTAAAAGAAAGAGATTCTAGGTACGGGGGTTAGTTGCACTTGAGGAAGGTATTAGCACCTCAAGCGCCCATGGTACTCCATGGTAACCTCTTATATGTTTTTTAGTGCTTTATGTACATGCTTTAAGAATGGAGGAAGAAGTTGTATAGAAGAAAAGAAAAGAAAAGAAAGTGGGTAAAAGTTAAGAAAATTTTATTTCATAAAGTAAATAAAAGAAAAAGAAGTATAACTATTTTTTGTGTTTGTAAAAGGTTTTATTTTTTGAGAGAAATGCAATTGTTGTATTGTGAAGAAAATGTTGTTGAGAGGAAGAAATTGTAAGAAAGTATAAGTATTGTTATGTAAAAAAAAAGAAGTTAAATGTTTGAAAATGAAAGTGTATTTGTTTTTTTGGAAAAATGTGTTGTAAAGGAAAGAAGTTCTTGTTGCTAAAAAAATGTAAGAAAAGAGGAAAAAAAATGTTGTGATAAAAACATGTTAAAATGATTGTAGTGACGTTGAGATTAAGGTGAACTTGCGTTGTTTTGTAAAAGGATCGCATGTTTGTTTTAAAGAAAGGGTTTTTCGTTTCAAAAAAAAAGTCTCGTAATTAATTTGAAATTTAACTACGAGTCCTCTCCTTTGGAAATGAATTTTTTGGCGTTGTGTGTGATGTGTGAGCTAGGAAAGCAATAAAAGCGATAAATAAAGTCCTACGCTATTACAACCCAATTGAATAATTAATATTTACAACCATATCGAATTTGAATAAATAATAATAACAATAAGCAATAAATAGATAAAGGGGCGATGCATATAAAATTAAAAAATGCAAGTGCGGAAAATAAATATGATGATGAATATGCACATACGAGAGGAAAAGGAAACATCGCAAAATAACATCCTAATTAAAAGTGGAGTGTGTGAAAGAAATGTGTCGGAGGCAAAGACATGATAATACATTTTTGGAGGCCACTCACAACAACAAATAATTCTAACCTAGGCACACAAGCAACATGCAATTTTTACTTATCAAAAGAAAAGTTTTTATTTTTATGAAGAGAATGAATTTAGGCCAAAAGGCCTTTAACTATTAATGCTAACGTTAGAGCTCAATGATTTTATTAATTAAAATATTGTCTCTAACATGCATTTTTAAAATGATGCATTGTCCTAATCTAAATGCAATGCATGTATGCATGTAGGAAAATGTGAAGTAAGATTGTAATGTGATGCAAAAATTAGTGTCAATGTCATGTAAAAATGCAAGAAGTGTAGATTGTGATGTAGTGAAAAAAATGTAGTGTTGCAAATGCATGTATGCATGAAAAAAAATGTGTAGTGAACATGTGATATGAAAAATGTAATATGGTGTAGAAGTTTTTTGTAAAAAAGGTTATGTGACTAAAAAATGCATAATGTGATGTAGTGCAAAAATGTAAGATTTTTAAATGCATGTATGCATGAAAATTTTAATAAAAGCATGTTATATGTTTTTTATAAAATGGAATTAAATGAAGACATAATCATGTTATCAACCACAAAAGAAAAAAAGAACAAACATAGCATAATTCAATTTTTGGCATTTTTGTAATTTTTTTATATTATTTTTGCATACTAAATAACTAAAGAAAAAAAAGACATGGCTAACAAACTAACATTTTTTTGTTTTCCTTTGATATCAAAATAATTAGAAAAAAATTTTTATTTAAAGAAGAGTTTTTTTTGAACTTAAAAATTTTTCTCTTTTTTTGTAACAAAATAAAAATTGGCATAAACACTTGAACTTGATAATTGATAAAAAGAAATGAACTCACACATACACATTTTTTGGGATTCAAAGTCTTTGAATATTAATGCTAACATTTTGAACTCAATAACTTTGTGTGAAACAAGGTTTCAAACACAATTTTTTCATGGCAAATCAATTATAACAAGAAGAAAGCAAATATATCAAAAAAAAAAAAAATGAAAGTCACAAAAAAACAGAAAAAAGAAGGGAGGGCGAATTGGGCTAAAAAGGGGTGAGGCCCAAAAGCAATTTTAGAGAAACAGGTCAAATCCGACCCGGTCTATGACCCGGTTCAGAAACCGGCTGGGGGGCGCGCGGAGTAAAAAATAAATAATGGGGAGGTATAGATTAGTTTTCTTTTCCCCTTTTGGTTAATTTTCATCTATTTTTTCTTTCTTTCTTCTTCTCTCACGCTCTCTCTCCCTCTGTTCTTCTGTTTTCTTCAATTTTTGTTTAAGAAAACCACCAAACTCATGAACCCTAACACATAAATTGCTCAAATCAAGAAAATCAAAACATGAACCCTACACTAAATCAACCCCTAAACACGAATCCGGCAACAAAAATCACAAACAAGCAAGCAAATGGCCGGATCGAGGTGTTTTAGTTTCGGAACCCTAACCTAAAAAACTCAAACCAATATGCAGGTGAAAGATAAAGATGCGAAGTATAAAGGTTGACGGCATACCAACGGAGAAGAAAGAAGATTCCGGCAGAAACGCGGCGGTGACCGGAGACAGAGAGCTCACGCGCGGCTGACGGTTGCGGTCGGTGGTTGTCTTGTCGTCCTTTCCTTCTCCGTTATGCTTCTGTTCTTCTTTCCGTTTCTGTTTGACTACCTTCTTTTATCTCGGTTTTGGCTTTGATTTTTGTGTTTCTGTTGTGATTGAGTGAGATTTGATTTGGTTTATAGTATTTTGAGTTTTGTTTTTGATGATTGGAAAAGGAAAAAAAAACTAGGGTTTCGATTTTGGGTTTTGATTTTGGGTTTAGTTTCTTTTGTTTCTGTTGCTGTTCGGTTTTTTGTTTTAGTTCAGATTTGTTGTTCTTGTTTCTGTTTGAAGGTTTTGGATTTTTTGATTATGTTGAAACTCTGGGATTTTGTTGTTTTTCTGTTTGATTTCGGTTTGAAGGTTTCTGTTTTGGTGATTAAAGATTGAAGATGGAAGTGGTTAGGGCTGGATTAATTTTGTTTCTGTTTGTGATTGTTTTTGTTGTTGATTTAGTTTGTGTTTTGTTTCTGCTTTTTCTTTTCTTGTGACCGAGTAAAAAAATAAGAAAGAAAGAAGGAAAAGAAAAAATAAAATAAAAAAGACTGTTTTTTAATAATAATAATAATAATAATAATAATAATAATAATAATAATAATAATAATAATAGTAATAAGAGATAAAATAATGATAATAGTAAAGGTGATGATAATGATTGTAATGTAGATGATAATAGTTAAAAAATAAAAATAAAAAATAAAAAAAATAAAAATAAGAATGATGGTGATAGTAATATTAATAATAATGATAAAGGATAAGAGAAAAAAGGTTATAATTAGACGGACATAAAAGTACGACGACACAAAAAGTGATTAAAACGAACATAAACAATACGACGGATGTGATGATATATTTTATAACGATAAAAAGTGGACAATGGATTTTAGGTCCAAAATTGGGGTACAACAGCTGCCCCTATTTAAGTTTCTTCATCCGGATAGATGAAGATTAAAATCTTTGTCTAGACGGGATTGAAGAGACTTAAATATAAAACGTGCACCATTTTTGGACATAAAATCCTCTGACAGTGCTTATGATGCAAATATGAATGCATGAAATGCAGATGATGAATTTTTTTTTAATGTTGTATGAATGTTGTAAAAGACAAACAAAGGAAAAAGACATAGTTAGGACTCCACAGGGGAAGAATCATAACATGGCCTGACTGGAAAAATAACAGGTTGTGCCCCAAGTCCATTGGAAGAACGAACTCCATTGGGGAACAGAGTAAAGTGCTGGGGAGAATATTACTTATTATTTTGTGATTGACGGTAATGTGAGAATAACATTGTCTACCGTCTTACACAGAGACAGATTGCAATAAAAGACAACGTTTATAGAAAACAAGAGCATCGTCCACCGCCTTACAAATAGACAGCTTGCAGATAAAAGACGACCTCTATAAAGAACAAGAACATTGTCCACCGCCTTACAAAGAGACAGCTTGCAGATAAAAGACAACGTTTATAGAGAACAAGAACATTGTCCACCGCCTTACAAAGAGACAGCTTGCAGATAAAAGACAACGTTTATAGAGAACAAGAGCATCGTCCACCGCCTTACGAAGAGACACCTTGCAAATAAAAGACGACCTCTATGAAGAACAAGAACATTGTCCACCGCCTGGCAAAGTGACGGCTTGCAGATAAAAGACAATGTTTACAGAGAATAAGAGCATCGTCCACCGCCTTACGAAGAGACAACTTGCAGATAAAAGACGACCTCTATAAAGAACAAGAACATTGTCCACCGCCTGGCAAAGTGACGGCTTGCAGATAAAAGACAATGTTTACAGAGAATAAGAGCATCGTCCACCGCCTTACGAAGAGACAACTTGCAGATAAAAGACGACCTCTATAAAGAACAAGAACATTGTCCACCGCCTTACAAAGAGACAGCTTGCAGATAAAAGACAACGTTTATAGAGAACAAGAACATTGTCCACCGCCTTACAAAGAGACAGCTTGCAGATAAAAGACAACGTTTATGAAGAACAAGAACATTGTCCACCGCCTGGCAAAGTGACGGCTTGCAGATAAAAGACAATGTTTACAGAGAATAAGAGCATCGTCCACCGCCTTACGAAGAGACAGCTTGCAGATAAAAGACGACCTCTATAAAGAACAAGAACATTGTTCACCGCCTTGACAAAGACGGATTGCATAAAGAAGACAACGTTTGAATATTGATATTGTATATAAGGTAACTTGAAAAGGTGAGACCTTGACTACCATCCAACAAAGCGATGGTGTATAAAAGACAAAGGCCAGATATTACTAACTACCGTATAAAGATAGTGTATAAAAGGTAATATGAAAAGATATGAGAAACTGTCTACCATTCAACAGAGTGATGGTGTATAAAAGACAAAGGCCAGATATTACCAACTATCGTATAAAGATAGTGTATAAAAGGTAATATGAAAAGATATGAGAAACTGTCTACCATTCAACAGAGTGATGGTGTATAAAAGACAATGACATATATTACCAACTACCGTATGATGATAGTGTATAAAAGGTAATATGAAGAAAGATGCAAGACATTGACTACTATCCAATGAAGTGATAGTGTATAAAAGGCAATGACATATGTTACCAACTACCGTATGATGATAGTGTATATAAGGTAACATGAAAATGTGAGACCTTGGCTACTATCCAATGAAGTGATAGTGTATAAAAGACAGGTCGGATATTACCAACTACCGTATAATGATAGTGTATAAAAGGTAATATGAAAAGATGTGAGACACTGTCTACCATCCAACAGAGTGACGGTGTATAAAAGACAATGACATATATTACCAACTACCGCATGATGATAGTGTATGAAAGGTAATACTCATCTTTGAGGATCAATAACTCTACCGGGAACTTCAAAAGAGACGCATGTAGGTTAGATTGCAAAAGTGTATGTATTTGTAGAGAGAAAAGACTTGTATGATCTTTCGTGTAAAGTTTCTTGATAAGATTCACTGGGGATAAAACCCACCTGAGGAATTGGAAATGTATCTGGTAAAACACAAGCTTCTTGTAAGGATAGCTTCTCACTGTTGCTTTGAATTGGTGTCCAATCCAGGAACAAACCGGAGGGAAACTGTGAAACAAGACTTTGTGTCCAATTGAAGAACAAATTCAACTGGAAATTTTCCTTTTGTTGTAGGAAAAACTGAAACAACCATCATCCACAAGAGAGGAGTCTAGTGGGGATTTTTGAAACAAGAGGTGTACACTTATCTGCCTAAGCTGACACTCTAATTGGAGAGAACAACATTCCCATCCCGACTCTAATTTGTAGACACAGACAAGACAAAAGAGATAGAAATATGTATATGATGTAGCAATGTATGAATGATGTAAATGTTGATGGCACATGTAAATGCTATGTTTGAACGCATGGAAGTATGTATGAATGTATGTATGTATGTCATGAATGTATGTATGTATGTATGTGAAACATCTTTTGATGGACCGACAAAGTGACCAAACCGGAAACACAAGCCAACGTCGCATCACTGCTCAGGATATCTCAACAAAGTGTAGATGTTATTGTAGATGAAGCAAGAGAACTCTTCTTGGGAAGGAACAAATTCTCTGGGGAAACGACCGTTTTAACCGAACGATCTGTACATAAACTTGATTGTACTCAAAACAACTTTGTCAACTTTCATTGGGGATGTACCCTTTTCTAGGAAGAAGATTGTTTACATCCTCTTAGAGAAAACATGTTTGTTGTTGATGAACGTCTGAGAGAATGGAGACGACTTGCCCCTTGCTCTGGATCCTTGCTTAAGTCTAAAGATCTTTGAAAGAATCGCTCGAACAGCGTGACTGGTTGACCTTTTACATCAGTGTAGCTTTTCAGGAATATATGATCTTGACACAGTATGTCCCAAGTGCTTGAAATCTTGAAGGATTTGCTCCTGACCAACTGATGTTTGTAATAACCAAATCCTGAACCATTTTCAACCTTGATAAGCAGAATATTCAACTTGTTTGCCCCTGATTGGCATAATCCACAGATAACATGCCCCTAGCTAGGAGCGTCTCAAGTCAGCTTTGCCCCTGATCAGACTATAGCTCAAATTTCTTTGATGTCAAGTATTATTTTGCAAGTAAAATTATTTCTTTTGAAAAGTATTTTTGATAAAATGCATATGTATGTTTTTGAAATTGAATATTTTTGTGATGGAAGCACATATGGTGTGTACAAAGTTAATTTGTGATTACTCAACAAACAGGATGAGTCAGCTTAACAATAAATTTGCCGAATATATGCTTTCAGAGTGAACCTAGCTTCAATTAGGTCTTTTGTATGTTATAATGTGGCTGGGCTCACGGTTTTCAAAAGAAGGATTGTTAGGCTCAAAATTTATTTGGTCCCACCCATTCTTCTTGATGTCCTTCATTCCTAAATTCAATTAATTCAACTGATGCATTCAGTCGACAAGAGAATCTTTTTGCAATGATGTTTGAGGTTGACAATTTGGTCAAAGCTCATTGATATTCTTTTTGTTGAACAGACTTTGATGAGATCTTGAAGTGACAGTCACTTTTTGTTTGGAAATTGTTCCTATTTATTGGAATCACTCTTTTTAAAATGGACTAGTTCTATTTGAACTTTAAATTTGTGGTATATAGTGATGCTCTTTTTTGTATTCACTCTTTTTTTTGTAATCACTCTATTTTTTTTGTATTCTCTTTTTTTTGTAATCACTCTGTTTTTTTTGTATAACCTTTGTAAGATGAAGATTGCGACTGTCGTATGAATTGTTGTGAGTCTCATCTCTTGACAGCTTCCTTTGTCTGAAGAAAGCATTGTGATTAAACCTCTAATTTGGTATGACCAGATGAATGGATTCTCTTGTATCAGGATGCATCATTAAATTAATTGAAATACTACCCTGCCCCAGGTTATGATTAAGGGTTCAGAAAAAAGTAGACAGAAAACACCGACTTCAGGCTCAAAGGGGCTGATTACGGATTATCTCCTTATATCTCCACTGTTTAGAAAGAGAAACAATGCCTTACATCGTCAACTAGGTTTTTCACCATTGAAAGCATATATCAACAAAAATCGGCTATTTATTTTCATCATCCTCGCTCCAAGTTTGTAAGTAATAAAACAAGAAATGAGTGAATACGAATGAATTTATTCCAAAAACATGCATGTTTATTATATTAAAAAGTACTTGACAAAATACATAATTTTAAATGCAAACAAAATGCTTGACAAGAAAGAAATAAAAGTATAGCGACCATAGGGATAAGCTTCCTAGTATCACTGACTTCAACTAGATGATTGCATCAAAATTAGTCATCAACAGCAAACCAGATTGCAACAAACCACTTAATGCATCACAAAAACTGGGTCTGTACCCCTGAAATAAAGCTTGTTCTCCTCAATCAGCTTCCCTAAAAAGGCCAAGATGGGTTAAAGGTGACTAAAGAGGTCCACAACATCCTCGGATACATGTCATAGCAACAATCTACGCGAAATATCACGTCGAAAAGAATACTTCAAACATGACCCTCAATTGTGCGTGGCTTCATCACATGTGGATATGTGCGGAGTTTTGCCTTCCGCCCACTCACTATGATCCTACCACAATCTATCTCAAGGTAAACTCAAGCTCGGGTCAAGCTTGTCTCACTCAAAAAAAATCTCTCCATAGTATATATAAAGCTTGTAAACATTTAAGCACATAAAACATACAAGTTGGGTTCAACCCTCTTAAGGAGAGAGTCCCCAGTGAAGTCGCCATTTTTCTGTTGCGGGATTTTTGAGATATACCCCACTACAGTTTTATTTTTCATTTCCAAAGGAGGGGAAAAATTGAAAACCTTTTAAAAGAAAGAGATTCTAGGTACGGGGGTTAGTTGCACTTGAGGAAGGTATTAACACCTCAAGCGCCCATGGTACTCCATGGTAACCTCTTATATGTTTTTTAGTGCTTTATGTACATGCTTTAAGAATGGAGGAAGAAGTTGTATAGAAGAAAAGAAAAGAAAAGAAAGTGGGTAAAAGTTAAGAAAATTTTATTTCATAAAGTAAATAAAAGAAAAAGAAGTATAACTATTTTTTGTGTTTGTAAAAGGTTTTATTTTTTTGAGAGAAATGCAATTGTTGTATTGTGAAGAAAATGTTGTTGAGAGGAAGAAATTGTAAGAAAGTATAAGTATTGTTATGTAAAAAAAAAGAAGTTAAATGTTTGAAAATGAAAGTGTATTTGTTTTTTTGGAAAAATGTGTTGTAAAGGAAAGAAGTTCTTGTTGCTAAAAAAATGTAAGAAAAGAGGAAAAAAAATGTTGTGATAAAAGCATGTTAAAATGATTGTAGTGACGTTGAGATTAAGGTGAACTTGCGTTGTTTTGTAAAAGGATCGCATGTTTGTTTTAAAGAAAGGGTTTTTCGTTTCAAAAAAAAAGTCTCGTAATTAATTTGAAATTTAATTACGAGTCCTCTCCTTTGGAAATGAATTTTTTGGCGTTGTGTGTGATGTGTGAGCTAGGAAAGCAATAAAAGCGATAAATAAAGTCCTACGCTATTACAACCCAATTGAATAATTAATATTTACAACCATATCGAATTTGAATAAATAATAATAACAATAAGCAATAAATAGATAAAGGGGCGATGCATATAAAATTAAAAAATGCAAGTGCGGAAAATAAATATGATGATGAATATGCACATACGAGAGGAAAAGGAAACATCGCAAAATAACATCCTAATTAAAAGTGGAGTGTGTGAAAGAAATGTGTCGGAGGCAAAGACATGATAATACATTTTTGGAGGCCACTCACAACAACAAATAATTCTAACCTAGGCACACAAGCAACATGCAATTTTTACTTATCAAAAAAAAAGTTTTTATTTTTATGAAGAGAATGAATTTAGGCCAAAAGGCCTTTAACTATTAATGCTAACGTTAGAGCTCAATGATTTTATTAATTAAAATATTGTCTCTAACATGCATTTTTAAAATGATGCATTGTCCTAATCTAAATGCAATGCATGTATGCATGTAGGAAAATGTGAAGTAAGATTGTAATGTGATGCAAAAATTAGTGTCAATGTCATGTAAAAATGCAAGAAGTGTAGATTGTGATGTAGTGAAAAAAATGTAGTGTTGCAAATGCATGTATGCATGAAAAAAAATGTGTAGTGAACATGTGATATGAAAAATGTAATATGGTGTAGAAGTTTTTTGTAAAAAAGGTTATGTGACTAAAAAATGCATAATGTGATGTAGTGCAAAAATGTAAGATTTTTAAATGCATGTATGCATGAAAATTTTAATAAAAGCATGTTATATGTTTTTTATAAAATGGAATTAAATGAAGACATAATCATGTTATCAACCACAAAAGAAAAAAAGAACAAACATAGCATAATTCATTTTTTGGCATTTTTGTAATTTTTTTATATTATTTTTGCATACTAAATAACTAAAGAAAAAAAAGACATGGCTAACAAACTAACATTTTTTTTGTTTTCCTTTGATATCAAAATAATTAGAAAAAAATTTTTATTTAAAGAAGAGTGTTTTTTGAACTTAGAAATTTTTCCCTTTTTTTGTAACAAAATAAAAATTGGCATAAACACTTGAACTTGATAATTGATAAAAAGAAATGAACTCACACATACACATTTTTTGGGATTCAAAGTCTTTGAATATTAATGCTAACATTTTGAACTCAATAACTTTGTGTGAAACAAGGTTTCAAACACAATTTTTTCATGGCAAATCAATTATAACAAGAAGAAAGCAAATATATCAAAAAAAAAAAAATGAAAGTCACAAAAAAACAGAAAAAAGAAAGGAGGGCGAATTGGGCTAAAAAGGGGTGAGGCCCAAAAGCAATTTTAGAGAAACGGGTCAAATCCGACCCGGTTCAGAAACCGGCTGGGGGGCGCGCGCAGCAGCCCTGAAGGGCGCGCGGAGTAAAAAAAAAATAATGGGGAGGAATAGATTAGTTTTCTTTTCCCCTTTTGGTTAATTTTCATCTATATTTTCTTTCTTTCTTCTTCTCTCACGCTCTCTCTCCCTCTGTTCTTCTGTTTTCTTCAATTTTTGTTTAAGAAAACCACCAAACTCATGAACCCTAACACATAAATTGCTCAAATCAAGAAAATCAAAACATGAATCCTACACTAAATCAACCCCTAAACACGAATCCGGCAACAAAAATCACAAACAAGCAAGCAAATGGCCGGATCGAGGTGTTTTAGTTTCGGAACCCTAACCTAAAAAACTCAAACCAATATGCAAGTGAAAGATAAAGATGCGAAGTATAAAGGTTGACGGCATACCAACGGAGAAGAAAAAAGATTCCGGCAGAAACGCGGCGGTGACCGGAGACAGAGAGCTCATGCGCGGCTGACGGTTGCGGTCGGTGGTTGTCTTGTCGTCCTTTCCTTCTCCGTTATGCTTCTGTTCTTCTTTCCGTTTCTGTTTGACTACCTTCTTTTATCTCGGTTTTGGCTTTGATTTTTGTGTTTCTGTTGTGATTGAGTGAGATTTGATTTGGTTTATAGTATTTTGAGTTTTGTTTTTGATGATTGGAAAAGGAAAAAAAAACTAGGGTTTCGATTTTGGGTTTTGATTTTGGGTTTAGTTTCTTTTGTTTCTGTTGCTGTTCGGTTTTTTGTTTTAGTTCAGATTTGTTGTTCTTGTTTCTGTTTGAAGGTTTTGGATTTTTTGATTATGTTGAAACTCTGGGATTTTGTTGTTTTTCTGTTTGATTTCGGTTTGAAGGTTTCTGTTTTGGTGATTAAAGATTGAAGATGGAAGTGGTTAGGGCTGGATTAATTTTGTTTCTGTTTGTGATTGTTTTTGTTGTTGATTTAGTTTGTGTTTTGTTTCTGCTTTTTCTTTTCTTGTGACCGAGTAAAAAAATAAGAAAGAAAGAAGGAAAAGAAAAAATAAAATAAAAAAGACTGTTTTTTAATAATAATAATAATAATAATAATGATAATAATAATAATAATAATAATAATAGTAATAAGAGATAAAATAATGATAATAGTAAAGGTGATGATAATGATTGTAATGTAGATGATAATAGTAAAAAAAAAAAAAAAAAAAAAAAATAAGAATGATGGTGATAGTAATATTAATAATAATGATAAAGGATAAGAGAAAAAAGGTTATAATTAGACGGACATAAAAGTACGACGACACAAAAAGTGATTAAAACGAACATAAACAATACGACGGATGTGATGATATATTTTATAACGATAAAAAGTGGACAATGGATTTTAGGTCCAAAATTGGGGTACAACACTAATCATGTTGACAAAGTTTTTATTGAAGAATACTTTGAGAAACTCAAGCCTTTTTTGGGATCTTTTGATGCCAAATATCTCCAGATCACAAAAGCTGTAGAGAATAGGAATTTGGTTGAGGCAAAATTTGTGGCTTCATCTCTCTCGGACAAAATTCATGCCCTTGGTGCTCAGAGACTTTCTTCTGTTGCTTTGAAACTTAGTAGCACTACAAAGAAAGTAAAGGAGAGAGCTAAATTGAGGGATTTAATAATTCTCACTGATATGGCTGTTTTAATAATTCTCACTGCTAAATAGAGGGATTTAGGAACTCTTCACTGAGTTTAAAATGTTCAAAAATGGGATAACCAAACTCTATAAGCTCACAAAGGAAGATACTAGATTGCTGGTTTATATTAGAGACACACAATGAGGGATTCATTTTATAAGTTTTTGAAACTTTGTCTTATGATGCTTTTTGGTATGTAATAATGCGTTTATACAATATGCTTTACTTTCTTTTAAAATTGTTCTGCGACAATATAATTGAATTCCTAATCGAAAGTTGAATTGCATTAATTAAAAAAAAACTTTGATGAATTTGGCTAAGCACTAACTTAAACATAAAATTTTAGTTCAATTAATTAAAGCAAATATTATTGTCACATTGTATAAAACTTGAATTGTTTTCTTTCAATTATATGAAGAAGTGGGTCTAATAAAAAACATGTTAAACAAGCACACTTGAACTTTGATGGATTTACCTAAACCTAAACACTAACTTAAACATAAAATTTTAGTTCAAGTAATTAAAGCAAACATTATTGTCACATTGTATAAAGCTTGAATTGTTTTCTTTCAATTATATGAAAACGTAGACCTGATAAAAAACATGTTAAATAAGCACATTTGAACTTTGATGAATTTAGTTAAACACTAACTTAAAACGAGGAAAGTAAGAGATAAAAAAAACGTAGAATATAGATAAAATAGATGTAGGAATTCGATTCCATGCAATTACAGCAGCACGTTGGAATCAACATCAGCCATCCGGTCAAAAACCAACAACTATGATTGGTTTGACTTCAAAAACACTATTTTGAATCTTAACCGTCCAATTTTAAATAAACGGCCGAGATTTAAAACAGCGTAAAACCTTGTGTAGTTATTACAGCAGCAGATCCGAATCCACAGATGTAAAAAGAAAAAAAAATACTAGAGATATAAATTAGGTAACAAAAAAGATTGGTGAACAAATCTTGAGTCATTCATCTAGTCCAATGACTTATATTAACCTCCCTCACCGGTGAGGGACTTATTAAGTGTCTCACCTTAGACTTCACCAAAAAGATTAGGTAACAAAAATAAATAAAAATTATAGATATAGATTTTAGATAAACAAAATTACATAACGACTCTGCGTTCAAGTTTGACTCTCCTTCGCTTCGCAGCAAAATTTACACGTTTTTCCAATTTCACATATTCTCTCAATTCTCAATTCCAATTTCTCAACCCCTAATTCGTCTCTCTCGCACCTTCGATTTTGAATTCTCACTCAATTATTCCGAAGGTTAGGGTTTCTATTTCAGTTATTTTACCCCCAATTTTCCATAACCGTTTATTCGATTCATATTCATATTCATTTTTATTCAATTCAGCTTCTAATTCATCTTCTTGATTAGGTATTTTTGTTCCAATTGTTAGGTTATTGTTACTGATTAGGGTTTTGTTCAAATTGTTAAGATAGTGTTATAGCCTATAGGGTTTGTTCGAATTTTTGATTTTGATGCTATTGCAGTTAATAATAATAATAGTAATAATATTTGTTGAGTTGTTGTTTATGTTGTGATTTTTATTATCAGGTATAGATGCTAGGAAAAGGTGTATCGAGAGAGCACTTTCAGCCCCGAACATGTTCATCTTCAGGGAAGAATGCGTCGAAAACTGGTCAGGCGAAAGGGGATTTAGAGAATATTGTTTACATTGATTTAGATAGTGATCAATTTAATGATGTAGAAGTTATAGATTGTCCTGAGGGTGTTTTAGAAAAATTGCGTGGTTTTAGTGGGCCGAGTAAAGATAGAACATCAACACCTGAGAGTGTTATTAGCATTGATGATGATGATGATGATGATGATGATGATGATGATGAAAGGGATGATTATTCTGAAATTGATGATGATGATGATGGAGAGTTGGATAGTGATGCCTCTTCAAACAAAATGTTTCCTACGGCCTCAAGTGTGCGAAATTCTGTGCATGTAGATGTTGATGATTGCGATGTGAATGAAAAAGATTCTGTTTCGAAGAGGCAAAAAAGTAATAAACCTTTTATGTCTAACTTGCAAAAAGGAAAGCCAGTGTTTAGATCAAAATCTAGTCTAAGAAATCGTTATGGTTTATTTGGGTCTGAAATTGAGTCATCTGATAGTGATTGTTCTGATGTTGAGGTCATAAGACGTGAACAGTGGGAAAAGGTTTCGGGAAAGAGAAAGGGCCGTGCTTTTAATGAGTGTGCCAGTTCTTCTGGTTTACATAGAAATAATGACAATAATATAGATGTGGAAAATAGGTCTCAAAAGCATGGAAAGGGCCCTTTTTATGGTCCTAGCAGTAGTAAATATTTCAATGAGAACCAATCTTCGTTCACTGCTAAGGATGATATTTTTTGGCATGGAGAAAGGACAACTAGCGAAAAAGTTAATCCCTGCCCTAAGTCGAAAAACTGTAATTTCTGTAATGGTGTTACTGGTTCTTCAGGGTCCAAGAATGAAATGGGTGATGAAGAGTCTAAATTAAAGGATGATATTGGGCAAGGAGAAAGAACAACTAGAGAAAAAGTTTCTCCTTGCCCCAACTCTGAAAACTCTAATTTCTGTAATGGTGTTACTGGTTCTTCAGTGTTTGAGAAAGAACTAGGTGATAAAGAGTCTAAATTTGTGAGCTCCAACCAAGACGGACATGACATGGAAGTTGATGATGACGAATCTCAATTGAATCCACATGACAGGAAAGTTGACAATGACGAATCTCCATTGAAGAATAAATATGACAATATTTCTGAAGGTAATTTGAATGGTGCCTCTTTTGATAAAAGACATGTTAATGGTCATGAGGGGGAGTTAGGTACTGAAGATGCTGATCTTACCGCTTCAAATGAGAAAAATATAATTAATCAGAAAGAAAAGCTTAAGGAAACCGATTTATATAAACAAGCCATGGAAGAGGAGATGGCATCTAGACAACGAGCACTGCAAATTCAGGTGATTCACATATGGCATTCTATAATTTTTTCTCTCTTTCGATTATGCCTTTACATGTCTTGGTTCTTTGAACAGATGCGTAGTTTGTCTTAGATGTTGAAGAGGGGCCAATCAGTTAGCTTCCTCCCTCGTAAATTGATGTGTATTTATTGTTTAGACGTATCTAGTTTACATCTGAAGTCCTTACTCCTTATAGTTTTGGGACTTTGGATGATAACTTGAAACTGTAGGAGTTTCAAATAAAGGCGGGCAGCATTTAATCTACTCTTGAGGTCTAATATCATCTTCACGATTATTAAATGGATGAGTTTATGTAAAAGAATAATAGTTGTGAATATGATAATAAAATGAGAGAACAAAACAGAAAACAGTTACCAGTCTCACAATATGTCTTCCTATTGAGTTTTTTCTGTCTCAAATTATTTCTCTTTAGAAAATCAAAATAGCATTTATTCCTCATTCTCAAATAAACTACGTTTATTTATTGCATTTCAACTTAACAAATTACTGCACTAACTATCATTAATAAGGACATTTTAGTATATAAACTCATTTATTATTGAAATCAACTAAACTAATTATATCCTTAAAAAGTGTGCAAAATCCTAAGGGCACACCTATTGTGAGACGGAGGGAGTAAGCAAAAAGAGAACATATATGAAATAGAGCGACCATGACCGAGAGAGATGGTGACGGAATGAAGCTATAACCATCAATTGAAAGTCGATGGTTGAGATTTGAAACAACTATGTCATTGTTATACTTGTGCATACTTGTGATTACAATTGCATATCTTGATTTTGAATCAATGACTTGAGCTCATCACTTTTCTCTTTAAATAAAACATTCATTTCAGCAGAGTCAAATTCCAATATAATTGTGTTTTCCACCTTGGAATTTCCAGCATTACCCCCCTGGCTTGGGCTTACCAGCCTTGTCATTTTTAAAATGGACATATCTTGTGCAAATTAGTTACAATCAATGTCATCCTTGTTTTTTTTTTTTTTGTAATTGTTATTGCTGATCAATATGTTATTGTTTCTTGTATATTATCATTATCCATGTTCTTTTGTGCCTATGGAGTTTAATTTATTCCATGCAAGTGCGTGCTAGATATTTGAAATCGCTATTTCGTTTGGGCAACTTATTGTTCTGTAAACTGATATGTATACTACAGGCAGAGGAAGCACAAAAATTACGCAAAAGAAAAAAGGCTCAAAATAACCGATTACTGGACATTGAAAGAAGGTCAAAAGAACGCCTTGAAGAAGTTAGGGAGACACTAAAGAAGGTTGCTATTATGTCTTTTAACTTAAACTATTTCTTATGCTAATTATACATCACATATTCATTATTATTTGTTTACTTTGATTTTTTTTTTCCCTTTAATTTATTTGGTTGACTTGGATTTTCACAAGTGTGGCCCTCAATTCAGAGGAGAGCTATATCAATGTTTGGCCATTTGAATGTCTTCTTTCATGCTTTAGTGTGAACCTAGTTTAGTCATAGAGCTTTGTTATGACCGATTTTTTCTGTTTATCTTGTAATTAATGCCTAATTCAGGGCGAAGAATTAATGAACACGAAAGATAAACTGCGGGTCGAAATAAAGAAGAAGCTCAGTTATTTGGAAAATCAATGCACAGATATGACCTCACTGCTTCGTGGCTTAGGAATTAATGTGGGGGGAAGTTTTAGACCTTTGCCAAACGAGGTGTTTATCTATTTATGATTCTGATTTGTATAGTGCCTTTTGTTCTGTGTTTCATGCTTAACATTTTTTATCTTTTGATCATCATTTAAGGTGCATGCCGCCTATAAACGGGCTATGCTTAAGTTCCACCCAGATCGTGCATCAAAAACTGACATTATCAAGCAAGTTGAGGCTGAGGAGACATGTAAGCTCATCTCACGCATGAAGGAGAAGTATTGTTCGACTTCATGGCACTAGATAAATTCTAACATTTGAATTTATATGGGTGGTGTTTTAATTGAAGCGCCTATGCTTCATTTTATTTTTGTAGTATTTTTTAATTCGTTTAGTCTTTGCCTACCTTCCCCCAAAATTTAATGGCAGGATAATAGGTTAGAGAACAAGAACATGTAAAAGTTATATAATTCTTAGGAAATGCCAGTTTTCGAAGATGGGCTTGTAAAATTCTTTAGTACATTGTTTCTGCAGTATACATGTTAATGTCATAATTGAAGAACTTAGGGGCTATTAAAAGATACTGAAACAAATGGAACTGTTATACTAACTTAGCAACTGCTACTCTTTCCCCATATTTTGGTATGCATATTCCCCTCTAAAATATGTAGTTGAGATTTTTAAAAGTGATTTTATAAATGCATTAATCTGGGGGTACGTTTGTTTGAGATTAAAATAAAATAGATATTTTTTAAAAAAATCCATTTTAAAATAATAGATTTATTTTGTAGAGATTTTGAAAAAAAATCTAAAGTGGTTTTGTGTTTGTTTACAACTATAAAAATCATTTTTGAGAACAAACACATGGTCTTTGTTTTTTGAAAAAAAAAAATAGATTTTGAGAGAATCACTTGGAAATAGCTTTTCATTTTGGACTCAAAAATAATTTTTTAGCAAAATGATTTTTATAAAATCTGAATCAAACACATCAAAAATAAAAAAAATAATTTTTTTAAAAAAAAATAGATTTTTTCTAAAACAAATCATAAACAAACGCACCCATGAATTGTCTGATCTATAATTTAAGGGTGAAATTCAAAACAATGTAAACTGTGTGCGTGCTTTATATTACTGCAATGAATCTGAATCCATAAATTTTTCAGTAAGATCATTCAATGAAATTAAACTAAAGAGGACACAATAAAATGTTCTCTAATCATGAAAAACTAGTTTATGAGCCCGTGCAAATGCACGGGAAAAATACGTTTATAGATTTATTGATTTTTAAATATACTTTATAAAAATATACACTTATACATTTTATAAAAAAAAAACCTAAAAGAAGAAATAAAAAAGCCAATTTAATCTCAAAATATTTATAGTAAAATAAATATGAAACAAAAATTACTCGAATATATTTTATATTAATTAATTATTTAATTTCACATCAATGCCCTTCAAATAAGAAGTCATGTTTCTTTAAAAATATATCAATAAAAATATAGTCTCTATATTAATATATGTATAAAAGTACCTTCCTCGTATAAATTATAACTAAAAAAGACTCGTATAATTTTTAAAAAAATATATAGTCCTCATATAAATTTTAAAAAATAGCTAGGATCCATATAAATTACAAAAAAAAAACTTTACATGTTAATATTTGCTATAATATATTAATATTATGAATAGTGCACACATATCTCAAACGACAGTTAAAAAGGAACGGATGGTGTATTATTAGTATTATGAATCTCATCTTCCCTTTGAAAATCAATAAAAATATTAAAGACAATTCAACAAATCTACTATTCTCTCTTTCCGTTCTTTTTCCTCGTTCCCGTATTCTTTTTCCTCTCTCTCTCTCTCTCCGTTCTCAATGTCTGCAAGACTGCTAGTGATTAAAAAATACTTGAAATTGCATAAATTAAAAGGTGTTGTTCAGTTACTGATTCATTGTCAAATGAAAGATGTAGCATCAAACATTATAAAAATTATACGATTAATAAAAAACTAACATGTTTTCCATCATGACTATTCCCATTGAAAATGACAATTTGCATGTTGCAAGTTCTTTGACGACACACCAAAGTCTTACCATTAGATTCCCGTTAAAAAATGACACAGGTCATTTAAATCCCATTATTGTTTAATTCCGTTTTCTTCAAATTGACATAGGTCAGCAATAATTTTTCTGCAAGTTATTGTTTGACAGCATAATTAACACTTGATTAAAGATAATTTTTTTTTAAAAAAAATCTTCATATTAAATTTTAAATTATGGACGCATAAACTCTTCAAAGAAGGATATTATGTAGTAAAAAAAAATCATATCTCCATTTTTTTTTGTACAACATCTCCATCATATTTAACCGTACATTTTTATAAAAATAAATTTATTTTTATTGATGAATTTATGATTTTAGCTTTGAAAGTATGAAATGAAATCAAAATATGATGAAACATTTTAAATTAGCGCATATTATGACAATTAATGATATAATCTTATTTTGAAAAAAATATTTAAGTATCCAGATTTTGTTGTCCTTTTTTTTATGCTCATTAAAATTTAATTGAAATAAATGTGAAATGCTTAAGAGAGGAGAAATAATTTGAAGATGCCACGTGTACACTTTTCTTTTTGAAAAACGTGCAAAATAGAAATAATAATATAGATAGAATACTTTTAATTTTTTTTGTCAAGTAGTCTAGTATCTAGAAACTCCATTCTTAAAGTGGATAAGTGGAATGACAGGGGTTCAGACCCTGCAGGGGTTCAGACCCCTGCCCCCTGCATATAATACAATTTCCAACCAACTTAACTAAGCTCACCTGATGATATATACTTTTAATTTATTAATTAACATACAATATAATGTGACAATCATTTTAGCTAAGTGGTAATGCATTGTGTATTTTTGCCCAAGATTAAAGAAAATGACTATATAAATAAATGAAAAGAATAAAGTTGTCTCGACGTGAACAAATAGCGGGTGCATGGGAGTAATATTAAAAAGTTAGGTGGTGCAAGTGTAGATTTTAATAGGATGATAGGTTTATATTTATCCAAATATGCACCCTCTCAAGCATATATGTAGCTCCGCCTACAAAAATAGAAGAAAAAAAATATAAAATTCAAATAAAAGAATAGTGAAACAAAATAAATGATAAGAATACAGTGATAAAAAGTTGTTAGTGTACGTTGAGATTGAAAAAATATGAGTGCAAGCAGCAATAGAAAAAAATGAGCATTGCAGAACATTCATGAAGAATAAAATAGCAATATATGAAAGCCAATCTTTGCGTAATTAACTCTAATGATGCTAATTGTCAATATTCATTAATAATAAGATGCAAGAAAATATATGAAGTTGAAGTGGATGCAGTAAATTTGGCAATTAGAGTTATTGATATTAATTATCGTTAAATTTATAATTTACTAAAGTTTTTCTCTTAGAATTGAGTAATTCTATATAGTGTGAATGTTGTCATCATGGAAATATCACGAAACCTGAGTATACACGTCCTTGGAACCTTAGCTTTGCTCACAAATCCACAATTTAAGTTAATGGGTTAATGGTTTGCAAAAAAAAAAAAAAAGTTTATGGGTTAATTATAATATAATTTTTTTTCATGAAAAATATACATTCAAAATACCTTTCGCATGTTACAAAGTATTCTAAATAGTAACCATGATACGGACCTTAACCATCATCTTTGCAATCAAGAGTAGGATATATATCTCTATATTTTTTTAAAAAAAATAGACTACACTTTGTGGTGAAAAGTAAACAATAAACCATAGAAAGTTCTAAAACTAATTGGTATAAGCTAATTTTAAACAATAAAATGCATACCTATGACAATGTTCAATGAACATTTTCATGTTCTCCATATTCTTGATAATTTGTGCAGGATTTGCAGCAACCTATATGATAGTATGATACCATCTACATTCCAAAAAAACAACAATGTATCATCAAAATTAAAATATTTGCTTATTAAAATGACACAAAAAAAATTAACCAAATGAGAAAAATCAATATCCGACACTAAGAAAAATAATCAAATTAGACAATTCATATGAAATTTGAAAAGAGCAATAAAAAAATTAGAAAAGATAGAAAAAAGATAAATGTCATTGCAAAGTTTTGTGAGAAGATTCATTATTATATACAAATTTCTTTTTAAGATGATTCAAACAAAGAATGTGAATTAAATGTTAATTAAGGAATTCAAATTCAATAGCATAATAATAGTATGATTTTGGCTGATTACCTTTTTAATTAATTCTCTCAAAAAAATCCGTAAGTGATGATGATTAAAATTTGAACATTATAATACTTCTATGCATTTATAAATTGAAAATATTTTTGATCAAAAAAAATTGAAAATATTTTACGCAAATGATTTTTTTTTTTTGGAAGCAAAACAATGATAGAATAGTCAACTTTGTTATTTATTTACCTGTAAACACATATGTATATAAAAAAAGGAAAAATTAATAAATAGAGAATAAAAATGATCAGAAAAACACCAAACTTTTAAAAGAAGTCCCGGTCGATGATTTATTTTCAGAGTAACAAACTTGCATAAAAATTTGATGAATAACCATAACCAATAAATCAAATAAATCAAAATAATAATATTTGTTTAGTGGCTGATAATTTCTGAATAAAATACAAATTACTTGTAAACACATATGTATATAAAAAAAAGGAAAAAGCAATAAACAAAGAATAAAAATGATCAGAAAAACAACAAACCTTTAAAAAAAAGGTCCAAGTTGATGATTTATTTTCAGAGTAGCGAACCTGCATAAAAATTTGATGAATAATCATAACCATAACCAATAACCAATAAATTAAATGTGAAACGAAAGAAAGAAGAAAAAGAGAAATAATTGAAATTGAAATTAAAAAATATGGAAGTAACAGAGCAAAGGAAGAAAACTATGAGAATTATAATGAAAAAAAAAGAATTAATATGATACTAATTAATTGTTGTAAAGAAAAAATTGATGGTAATTGTGACAAATACATTATTGCATGCTAATTGTGAGCAAGATATTTGGAAGAATTTGACTTCTTTTTTTTTTGGTGCAATGGGAATTTGACTTATATAATCATTTCCAATTGTTATTGTTATTGATCAAAATTGAAAAAAATAATTACAACTATAATGATCCATGCTTTTATTAAGAATATCTTCTTTCCTAAACTATATAATTAATTGCCATGATTTTTTGTTTGTTTGAAACAATAGCATTTATTGTTAAAATGATATGGAAGAAGAATGCATGTGAGAATGCCATGTGGACAAATTCTTTTGAAAAAAGGGTCCTAAATAATACTACCTCCGTCCCAAAACTATTGTCCTTTTAGAGTTATGCACGTGGATTAAGAAATAATAAAGATTGATAAGTTAAGTCTATTTTACCCTTACTTCATTAAGAAAGAGAAAATATATTTAATTAATACTTTAACTTTTGTAAGGGTACAATTGATAAACTAACATTAACTTTACATTGGTTTGCGAGAAAGACAATAGTTTTAGGATAAAACTAAAATGCTAAAAGGACAATAATTTTGGGACGGAGGGAGTAATAGTATAGATTACAATAATGTTTTTCTTAGATTTTGAGGCTAAAGAGATACTCCTCGTCTCAAATTATAAACACCCTCTCAAAAAATGTTCAATCTTAAAATATAAGTCCCTTTACAAATTATTTTCTTGACCTCTCCCAACTATCATATCATTGACATTGTTTGTTTCTCTTATTGCCGCAACTGTTTCCTCTCCGTTACTCACAACTTTCTCTACGTAATTAGTTGAGTCATAACTTGCAGCTATCAGTTTCATCTCACTTATACAATCGTCATCTATTTGTCTTGAAACTAAACTTCTTTGATCCTCTACTTGATCATCGGCGGTGTTTGATTGAGCTACATCCTTTCCTGGAATGAAATGAATCACAGTGAGAAAAACTCTTGGATGCCTTAACATTCTCCATCCATAAGATAATGCTTTTCTATCATCCGGTCCACCGAAGAATAACACAGCAATCCGATGAAATGCTTGCTTGATTGGCAGTTAACCGGTTGGATCCGTAAAGGCCTCTATCGACAAGTATACCAATCGAGCAAGGAGAGTTTTGTAATAAGTTGTGGTTCACCATTCTCAATGCAGGGTTTGTTTCTTACATGTCTCCTTCGACTGTTTGTTGTTTATGGGAAAGAATGATGATGGTGGCTAACCTTTTTTCCTCTGCTAAAATGCATATGTCTTCATGCATTGTTGGGTAAAGGGAAACAACTGTCTCGAGCGGTGGTGAGTTCTGTGACTGTTAGGAAAGGTCACATCAACGGTTTTATATTATTTCTAATACGCCTCTCACGCAAGAGTTCATTGGGCTTGAAGCATGGATAATGCATAGGTCCACCTACCATATGCTTAAAATTCCACATTTAATTAGAAAGTGAGGGGAGCGGAAATCAAACTCTAGACCACTTAGTCATAGAGGCTCTGATACCATGTCAAATGACCGATTATCCCAAAAACTTAAGCTGTTAAAAAATGCCACATCAATGGTTTTACATTATTTCTAAAAGTTCGACTAAGTGGAGAACATAAGCACTTATTGGAGACCTTTTGTTTGGATGTGTGCTTCTAGAAGATTGATTAATGTTGGAAAGAAAACTAGTTCTTATTGAAACAACTTTATAAAATTCCAATCATAAAAGTGTTTATATAATACTCGATATAACATTAGGAACTAATAATAGATAAAAATGATGCAAGGGAGCATTGTTCTCTACGTACACTAACTAAAAGATACTCACATAGTCACATGTGTCAACAAAGAAGGATTACCGAAAATGAATTCATAAAGTTAATGCATGTGTTTGAAGGATTACCTTGTCAACATTGATATGGCTTTTAAGAGTTGAACCAGAAATTGGACCAAAACCAGACACAACATTTAAAAAGTTCTCTATTCATGAACAAATTACAATAATGTTTTTATTTGCTTTTGAGGCTGAAGAAATTACATAGTGATGATGTACTGAGACCAACTCCAACAAGACCCAAATTATAGGTGATGTATAAAAACCCAATACTAAATATGCATGGTCTAGTTTGATCGACTTATTATTTGATAAAGAAATTACACAAAGTTATCAAAAAACTTTGAAAGTAAATATTAATTAAGTTATGTGAAAATAACTTATATATATATATATATATATATATATATATGGGGGTTGCTAACATTGACCATGTGGGTCAACGTTAGCAACTATGACCCATGTAACAATGGGGGCACGCGGAGAAACATGTTGGGGGGCGCGCGGGGAAACATGGGGGCCGCACGAGTAGAGTTTTGGGGGAGCGCTGAGTAATTTATGTGGGTTATAGCTGCTAACTTTGACCTACATGGGTCAAAGTTAGCAATGCCCTATATATATTGTCTATTATGGATAGATTTCAATAACAGACCGCAAACCTAAAATTGGAGTTATCTTGTAGTCACAAAAACCGGACGAGTAAATTAAATTAACCCATTCTTTCTTGTTTCTCTCTTTTCCTGTGACAGCTACCATCATCAACATATCAAAGAAGAGTTGTGTTTCAACTGATTCATTAATCTCTCCTTTTTCATTGTCCAACACCATATCTATGATAATCACCTTCCCTTCTTTACCTTTCTTTGCTATAGCATCCTTACAATTCTTTAATATCTTCACACATTCCTCATCATTCCAGTCATGCAATATCCACTACAATTTCATTTAGATTTTGTTTAAGTCATGGAAGAATACCAGAAAAAAGAAGATAAATAAAGTGAAAAGAATATAAAATGAGGAAGAATATAAAAATGAATATTTTCATATTTTACCTTCAACAAAATAGAATTTGTTGGTGGAATTTCTTTAAACATGTCTCCAGCAACATAATTTAGGTTATCACTACCTTGCAAGCCATCAACAACATGTGGGAGATCAAACACGATGCACTCTAAATTTGGGAAAGATTTGGCAATGGCCTTTGTCATAGTTCCTGTGCCTCCTCCAACATCAACCAATGACTCCAATCCATTGAACAGTCCCCTATACTTCTCAATCAACACATTGGTCACTAATCGAGCATCAGTTGCCATGGACTCATTGAATATGTTGTTAAAGTTGGAGTCACGCGCAGCATAATCCCATAAAAACATCCTGTGTGTTGTTTCAAACGTGTTAATATCTTCATTTTTTAACCAAGTAGAAAATTGATGCCACGGATTCATCATAACTGGATCAAGCATCGCGTGCACGAATGGTGTCACACTCATTGGATTGTCCTTAAGTAATAACTTAGATGCATCGGTTAACATATACTCAATTTCTAGCTCATTTTCTGTAACATTTTGTTGAGAGAAGAAGCGAGAATGAGTCATGATTCGCATTAAACGATGGATGCCGTGGCTCTTTGAAGGGTGGATTGATAATGAATAAATGAGTTTTGAAAGTGGCATTGGTTTTCCATAATTGTGTATGATATCTGGTATGCCTAAATCAACTACACATTTGAGCGACATGGAATTAATGAAGTTGAAAATGTGATTCCATATGTGGCTTTGAGCTTTGAGCAAATTAGAAGCAACTTGGTCTACATTTTGGGATTCCATAGCTTGCTAGCTATTAGCAATAAAATATATGAATTAGATTGGAACTTCACATTATTTGTGTGTCTATATGTCTATATATATATATATATATATATATATATATATATATATATATATATGTGTGTGTGTGTGGGGCAACCTGGTAAGTAATCAAAAGTACTAAAATATTCAATGTCCAATGTCCCATCATATTACATATGTAGGGTGTGTTTGTTTTGGGTGATTTAGAGAAGAGAGAGTTACATGCGAGAGAAATAGAGTAGAGATGGACCACTTCTTCTGTTTGGTTTGCATGAGAAACAGGTGAGAGAGAAAGATTAAGGTGGGACCCACACATTTATTCTTTCTCCTCTCATGTGCGAAGAGACACAGAAGAAATAGGTAGTGGTTTGTCTTTTCCATAACTACCCCTTGCCTCAATACTTCCAATGCTTATTCCAGCCACATATGTTGATGGGTATTTTTGTCTTTTGAAAATTAAACACAAATCTCTCTCTTCTATTTCTCTTATTTTTCTCTTCTACCAAACAATACATTAAATCTACTCTATTTCTCACTTATTTCTCTCATCTCTTACTCTCTCTCACCTATTTCTCTCTTTACAACTTCTCTTCTAAACCAAACACACCCGTAATGTTGGATGAGTTTTGCTTTACCTTCTTATAATTTTTTTGGTGAAATTATACTATTGGTCGTTTATCTTTTTTATTTGTAACAAATTGATCATTTATCTTTCATTTGTAATAAATTGATCCTTTATCTTTTTCATTTGTAACAAATTGATCCTTTATCTTATTTTTTTACACTGTTGGTCATTAAATGGAAGTGAAATATTGACTAACGGTGCAAATCTTAGTAAAGATAAAGGACCAATTTGTTACAAATGAAAAAGATAAAGAACCAATTTGTTACCAAAAAAAGATAAAGGACCAGTTTGTTACCAATGAAAAAGATAAATGACCAATCTTTTACAAATGAAAGATAAATGACCAATTTATTACAAATGAAAAAGATAAAGGACCAATGGTGTAATTTTGTCTAACTTTTTTCTTATTAATTCGTGTTATGTGAAGATTTTATTTCTATCATTTACTCTCTTTGAAGAACTTGTTGCCGCGGCAGACAAAAAGTAAACTGTCTATTCAACAAAAAGTCAACTGAATTGGATAAATGATAAAATTTTCACAAGAATAATAAAAAAAATTAGATTATAAAAAAAATACAGAGTTCCAAAATCACAAATCCTTTACGATCATATTATCTGCTGCATATCGTAGTTGTTGGATATGATCTTGTGTTATCATGGATGCATCTAAAATTGCTTTGTCTTTTGTTAATTGTTTTAGGTCCTTAATTACAATTTGGCATATCATCTATTTATAGTTGTAGTGCTATATTTATTAATTGTAATTATCTATCTTAGGCTTTTTTTGTTTAGAAAAGAGATGACACTTTTGTTATGTTTGAAGGTACATATTATCTATGAAATTATATCAATGGCCTAAATCAATCTATACAATTTTGTTCATTATTTTGTAAATGTCATAATATATATTTTTTTTAGGTAACTAAATTTCGTTTGAAGGAACAATTTCTTAACTAAATTTTATTTATGTCGTGACCGAACTCTAGACTACTAAGACTTCTTTTAGAAATTAGAGGGTGAAAAAAAAATTGAAGAGTCAAAAAATAGTATACTTTCTGAATCGGTATTTCTTTCATTAGTTTAAAACTCACACACAGATATATATTATTGTAAACTACTGCGAATCATATAGTTGTTGGAATTAGTATTTTTTTTGTTAGGTAGCCTAGCAATTAAAAATTCACCCCTTAAAAATAAATAAGTGGGTTTACCGGGTTTGAACTCCAGTTCCTACACAAATGTGCAATGTCCTTTATCAATTGAGTTAAATTCATGACGTTGGAATCAATATTTTATACATATGCTTGAAATCAATATTTCTCTTATTAGTTTAATTAATCCCATCCAATACATGCATGTAACTCGCTGCACTTCTAGAACCGTATCAAATTTTATGCATATCGGTATAATTTGCTTTTGTATTCACATGGAATATTTTTTTGGCTTCAAACGGTAAGCATCTCATAACTACAATATTCAATTCCTATCAATATGATAATAGTTCTTACATTTATTTAATTACTCGAGTATCTTATTAGGTTGATGGCAACAGAGTGGATTGTGTTCCTTTTTTGTAACCATATTACTCTCCCTGTTTTAAAATGAGTGAATCGGCACAAAGGCTATGTCAAAATTCAAAATATGATTAGTAATAAATTATAGCATATATTTACATTATTGTCTAGATTATCCTAAATGGTGTATCTGATATTCAGTGAGTTTAATTCCACCTCAAAACTAAGATTTAAAGAGGAAGATTGCTCATCATATATAAACTCTCACACCAGATTCATGACTTATGATGTGGGACTCCAAATTGGATTCATGAAATCCAACTTGCACATAAAAATTGGTAACAATATCTTTTAGGATTGAAGCGACAATAGATGAGACAAGAACTACCCTTATTATCGTCTAGATTTTGAGATTTAGATTTTTTTATCGTATGTTTAACCGTCTGATATGATGACATATATATTTTTACATATTTTTTTGGTATGTGTTATAATGACGTTTAATGAAAGCTAAATTGTAGTTTTGGCCCCCTACGTTTCCTAATTGTGCAATTATGATCCTTCAACTTTCAAATGTGCGATTTTAACCCCATGTTTCTTAATTGTGCAATTTCATAACCCTTGACTATTATGACCAAATATTTAAAAGGTGTTTTTTTTAAAAAGGTCTTATTATTATTATTATTATTATTATTATTATTATTATTATTATTATTATTATTTTGTCAAAAAAAGACAAAAAAGAAGAAGATAGAAAGTCTTAATATAGCAATGAGATATTTAGGGTATCGAAACCATTAGATCATATTAATGGTTTTAGTTTATAACATCTTGAAATCATTTAACAATATTAATAGTTTCAAAAATCTATTTTATGATTTCAGTCATAATCATTATTTAAAACCATTTAACAATAATAATTTCACTGTTCTTTTACTTTATTAAAAACCATATCATCTTCTATTAATATTTCACTCAATTTTTTTTTTCTATTTAGGATATCGAAACCATTAGATCATACTAATGGTTTCAGTTTATAATATCTTGAAACCATTACTTGAAA
Source organism: Trifolium dubium (assembly GCA_951804385.1). Classification (NCBI taxonomy): domain Eukaryota; kingdom Viridiplantae; phylum Streptophyta; class Magnoliopsida; order Fabales; family Fabaceae; genus Trifolium; species Trifolium dubium. The sequence continues at coordinate 15,748,852 of OX638069.1, read as the reverse complement.
CCATTTAACAATATTAATGGTTTCAAAGATCTATTTTATGATTTCAGTCATAATCATTATTTAAAACTATTTAACAATAATAATGTCATCGTTCTTTTATTTTATTAGAAACCATAACATCTTGTATTAATATTTGACTCATTTTTTATTTATTTTAGGGTATCGGAATCATTAGACCATACTAATGATTTCAGTTTATAACATCTTGAAACCATTTAAATTATTAAATGGTTTCAAAGATCTATTACATGATTTCTATCACAATCATTATTTAAAACCATTTAACAATAATTTCATTGTTCTTTTATTTTATTAGAAACCATAACTTCTTGTATTAATATTTGACTCAATTTTTTTTCTATTTTAAAATGGTTAAAATAATTTATGAAACTATTCCACCAAAAAAATTGAATTTGACGTAATTATTTTAGTTTAAAACTAACTTCTAATACATTTAATCATACATAATATTTTATAAATTATACTTAATCAATAAAATAAAATTCATTTAATCAAAAAATTAAATAAAAAAAACTCCAAAAAAATTTCCAGAAAACAAAAAAAATTGGAGGTGGAGTGGGGGCGGCGGGGGCGGGGGGGTTGGGGCGCGCGCGAGAAATTGGGGGACGGGATGGGGGACGCACGAGAAATAAGGTGGGGGGGTGTGGGAGTAAAATAGTATTTTTTACATAAGTCATACTTGCTAACTACGACCCACATTGTTTCAAAAAAAAAAAACTACGACCCACATGATCGTAGTTAGCAACTCATATATATATATATATATATATATATATATATATATATATATATATATATATTGTGTTGAAGAAATCTGTTCATATCCGAATAGAATCTCACCATGAAGAAGGTTTGATGGTGCAACCTGTTGGAATCTATGAAATTTTCATCAAAGAGGGATGTATTTGTAAAAGACATTCTGACGCACAAGTCAGTAGAAAAATAACGTGGATTAGGATTTTTGAAGATAAAAGATGATATTTTAGAGGTTAGATAATTAAGTGTGTCCCTTATATAGGCATGAGAGACACTATTAAATTTGTCACCTAATTGGATCTTACCGTAAAAATAAACTTTTATTGAGTGTATTAGACCGTTTGGCCGGTCTAAAACAAAACAATCAATAAATGTGAATGTTATTCTATATTGTGTTTTATTAAAGAAGATTCTTGAATTTTCTCTCATACATTCAATGTCTCATGTTTTAATTTATTGGTGCCACTTTTTCTGTTGGGTCTTTTATTCTTTATACAAAACAAAATTTCAACTTCAAATGGGAACTTGCTAATGAACGATAAAATTAATGTCCTTTAAATAAGTCGATCCTTAAGTCAGATATTAAGTTTTTTATTCTCACAAACATGTCAAATTGACTCATGAAAATGTGTATTCAAAATAAAATAAAATCATATACTCAATATCATAAAGATTTATTGTCATGTCATGTAGGTAAATTACTTTATGATTTCTGTTTGACAAATCTAATAATATATGTGTATAACGTGTTAGTGACTTCACAGTAGTATCAGAGATAATGGTTTAATTAAAAAGTATAAAAAAACTTACGAATAACTATATTCTTCTCATGATACAAGCTTGTTTATGCATGTGAATGTGAGTAAACAAAGATTCATGAATAAAAATTTTGTACCAAAAATCAAATTCATCCATTCCATCCATAATTTTACACCTTTTACATTTCTGAAAACACTTTATTATTTACAAATAACATTATGATTTTACAAACACAACAACATTATATAATCAATCACTTGTAAAATCTTGAAGGTAACATGACATTTGACAACAACCAAAGTATTAAATTAATTCATTAGATTAGATTAAGCTAATAGCCAAAAATCTTTATGACGTTTAGTAGTAATCATATACCCTCCACTTTTGTTACTCTTTCTTCTCACAGCAATTGCCATACAATGTGCATTCTGGATACAATATTCCACCACACCACCAGTTACTCTATTGCCAGCTGCCCACATCATTAGAAGACGCCACGTGGTGGACCTCTTTTTCTGTCCCAATACCAAAAGTCCCACGCCTTGTTTTTTGGCTTCCTCCACTATTTTTGGTCCCTTTTCTTTCCCTTCTGTTACTGCAATCTCAATTTGTACCTATCAGGATCATATAGTCTCAACTTTTACTATTAATTAATTACATTTATATAAAGTAAAATAGATACATTAACTAACATTGAATGAAATTTAGTGCAACTCAGTTGATAGAGACATTGCATGTAATGTATATAGAGCGGAGTTTAAACTATGATGCACTGACTTATTTATCTATTAAAAGTAAAATTTTAACTATTAAACTATTAGACAAAAAAATTCTATTACATTTAGCCTTCCTCTTTAATTTACATTAATAATGTTCCAACATCATTATACAAAAGGATTTAAGGATTTAATCTTGATAATCTAGAATTAAAATTGAACCAATAAAAATTGGTTTCCAATGGCTAAATGTAACATTTTGAAAAACTGTAAAATGTTATAGTTGCAATTTGGATTCAACTAACACAATAAATGCAGGACACAATTATTCATTTTGACCGTCGGATCTAAAGTCTACGGTGAAGATTATTTAAGCGATTATTTTGCAAGAGTATAATGTAAGCCAACAAATATCAAGCATCTCAAAAGTCAATTTAATAGTCAAGATCAATTAATACATGTAACTGGAAAGAATATGGAGATCCTACTATTTCACATGATCAAAGATTGTATCGAATTCAAATCTAAATTTTAAAATGGTATCAGAGTCTCTTAAAGGCTAAACTTACCTCAGGCATCTTCACATTACATATATTCTTGAAAGAAGAAGCAAGTTCATAAGCCCTTGGATCTGTCTCCTTACTAGAACTAGAAGCTTCATCAATTTCTGCCACCATATTGAATAAACCAAGGTTGAAGAAATAAACATCATAATATATATGATTAATTAATTAATTAGTTTCACACACAAAACACACCTTGTTTAGAAGACTTCATCACATGAAGAAGAACTATAGTATCCTGATTCTGAACAGTATGAGTTAGTGCCCATTGCAAAGCACCTTTAGCTTCATAACTAGAATCAATCACAATCATAATCTTTCTACTAATCACTGACCCTTGTTTCACACCACCATCATCAAATTTCTCCTCACAAACACTGCATGAAGAATTATTCTTAGTAACATTTTCATCAATTTTAGTATCGTCATTTTTGTCATTCTTTGCTTGTATAGTTGGCGAACGCACCCTCGCATGAGGCCTAATTCGGTTCAAACAGAAACCCGGTAATCTTGTTCCTCTCTTTCCCATTTGTTGGAATGTAACTACTAACTATAATTGAAAACACACAAATTGTTATAAAGAGAATAAGAAAGAAAAAACAACAATAATACTTGTTGTTGTGGATGAGAAAAATGTGGAAAATGGTTGCATATGGGACATGGTTCATTTTTTGCTTTTGTTTCTTTTTTACTTTACTATAATCATTTGTTTATAGTTCTTGGTTTCTTTTGATTTTTCCTTTTGTTGTTGGGGCCTTTGGTTTGCTCCACATGAACGTGGTTCTAATCAACGTGTAGGCCCATTAGACACCTAAACATGGTTAAATAATTAATCCCATAATTACTCATAAGAGGCTTATTAGTGTGTCTAAATGTATTTTGCAAAGCTAGATTTTCCTTTCTTCTTTCACTGAGCTTGAAAGATTGTTAAGTTAACTACAACAACAAACCATGTGAAGTAAAAAAATCAATGAATAAATAAAGTTGTTTGCGGTTATAGTAGCATCAAAATGAAGAGGAAATAAAGGATATGATTTTTAACTTTAGCATATAGTGTATATTTCACTCTAGGCATATATAGTATTTTAATGATCATCTTTAACATTCTTATAATCCGCATTAGATAGATAATCTTAGAATTTTGGGTAGTATTTTAATCTAACTCATAGTTGAAAAATTGTTTTATATAGTGATGGTTATTGTCTTCACTTATAAACAAAAAAAATGTATATATTAGTAATTAATGATTTTTTAAAGGTTTTCAATAGCGGTCGCGTTAAAGATTTCACGGTTTGCACTATTTTGGATGCCGTTTTAAGACATGCTGTCGTCTCATAGTGTGAATTAATCACAAAATATTAAAATAATTTTTAATATTAGCAGCTGTTTTCTCAACAGTAGACCATTTTTTAAAATCATTTGGGGAAATTATGATTAGCTGAATTTTCCTATTTTGAAAACATTGTAAAATATTCCGGTAATTAATTACTAGTTACTTTTGCATTTTATTTTAATTTATTAGATGACTTTATTCCTACGCTACTGACGACCCATCATTTTCTTCATATAGTAATTGAATTTCAATAAAATACAATGATGTTCACCATTAGAAATATAGATAGAAAATTATTAATATGATAAAAGGTTCAGCTTCATAATGTGAATTTGCAAAGTTAAAATAATGCCAAAGGCTTTTCTTTTAAAAAGGTTCTGTTGTGTGGGATCATATATATAAATAATTTTTTTTAAAACTCTAGTGCCTTATCCAATATTTTTATTCTCATATGTACTGAATTGGTTATGGTTATGGTTATTGGTTATTGGTTACAAGGGTGACAATGTGACATATTCTGATCATTTCTAGTTTATGACCGACCAAAATGGCAAATTGTGGGATTTTGGGACCTTTCTGTATTGAAAGAATTAAGGACATTTTGTGAGCTATGCTCAATTTGTAAGGACATTTCGTGAGCTAATTTAATTTAGGCTTTAATAATAAATTGGTCTATGTAAGTTTGTGTGTTTTTAGTTTTAGTTTTTGTATGTTTATTTTTTTGAAATTATTTCTTAAATGTTAAATAAATTTGATTTTAGTACCTTATGTTAAAATTCGCAAGAAACTTGCGAATTTTTCTGTAGATTTTTTTTCCAACAGATTATGTTTTATTCAGATTATCTTTCGAATTTTCTTATAGATTTTAGTTTTAGGAACTTAAACCAAAATTATTTTAACATTCAATGATTAATTCCAAAAAAATAAACATACAAAGATTAAAATAAAAAACACACGAACTTACTGAGACCAATTGATTATTTAAACCTTTAATTTATAATTATATTTTCTATAAAATACAAGAATATACAAGAATCCCGATTTAAATTCCACTAGTCTATTGCATTCATCTATTCAGTTTAAAAGATTAAATTTTAATCATTACAAGACTTTGATAAAAAAATGTTTGAAATTAAATCATGCTAACTAATGTATCTAATGTATTAATTAAGAAAACAAAATAAAATAAAATGTTGTATTGGAAAATATTAATGCATATTTGAAGCTTTTAAAAAATTTACTGCACAAATTTTAAGATAGCTATATCTATTTGAATTTTTAAAAGGGCACCTAGTCCTAATGCACTCGTTAACATTTTTTTTTTCAAAATTTACAACAAAATGATAATGATACATATCTAGAGTGAATAATTAAGTGATTAGGATTAATTTTGCCAATATAAATGCCACTTAATTTGAGAATTTCATCAATTTTATGTTGGTCATGTTCCAACACTAACATTAAAAGGGAAGACCGTGATAGCTACATGTTAGCTTCAACATTGACTCTCAACCAAAAAAAAGGGAAACTTCAATTGATTAAAAGCAAAAAGAGGATTCTTCTACAGTACAAAAGATGCTTCATTAAGTTATTTTGATTGGAATGTTAAAGTGATTAGGCAGTTGATTAATCCTAGTAATAAGACGTCTAGTAGTTTACTCAAAAAACATGTAAATTATTGTTTTTGTTATGGCGTGACATCCGTTAACCTTTTTTTTAGGCAAATTTAATTGAAATTTCTGGTTTGTCATTATTAAAAATATGAGAAATCTTTATTCCACAAAAAAACATGAAAAATTCATATTGTAGCTGGACTTAGTAGGAAGAACCAGGTTTTAATTTCTACCGCGTTGAACCTCAATCTGCTTGAATATTGCAATCCTTCAAAAAATTTCAAAGCTCCGCCATAAATATATTTGCACTACATGCCAACACATTTGGCAAAACTTCCCAACCATTCACTGCTACACCCTCTAATAGTGCCATCATAACCTCCCATACCATTTCTTGTACCATAACCTATGAAGCCCAGATACTTGTTACGATACGGACACGATATAATACAGATACGAGAAAATTTTAAAATCTCCGTTTGGTGAGGAGGAGGTTAAACAAGCTATTTGGGAATGTGACAGTTTAAAAGCCCGGGGCCAGATGGGATTCATGTGGGTTTTTTGAAGGAATTTTGGCCGGAGTTGAAGGGCGACTTTGTGCGTTTTTTCACGGAGTTTTATCAGAATAGCAGACTGGTTAAAGGAATTAATTGTACCTTTATCGTGCTTATTCCTAAGGTGGCGAATCCTACTCGTATTTCAGTATATCGCCCAATTTCTCTGATTAGTTGTATTTATAAGGTATTGTCGAAGGTGCTAGCAAACCGTTTGAGTAAAGTTATTGGAAGTGTCATATCCGAGGTTCAGTCGGCGTTTGTAAAGGGACGACAAATTTTAGATGGAATCTTGATTGCCAATGAGGTGGTTGATGAAGCTAAAAAACAAAAAAAGGAATTGATTATGTTTAAAGTAGATTTCGAAAAAGCATATGATTCGGTTGACTGGACTTATCTACTTTCTGTTATGGCTAAAATGCATTTTCCTGATCAGTGGTGTAGATGGATGCCAGAATGTGTTAAATCAGCTTTAGCTTCGGTATTAGTTAATGGTAGTCCGACGGAAGAGTTTAAATTTCAACGGGGCCTTCGGCAGGGAGATCCTTTGTCACCTTTTCTTTTTCTTATTGCTGTCGAAGGACTCAATGCACTGATGTCAGCAGCGGTGCGTGCAGATTTATTTTCGGGTTTTCCGGTGGGAATGGCAGATGTACTGCGTGTATCTATTTTACAATTCGCAGATGACACTTTGTTGATTGGGCGGAAATCGTGGGAGAATATAAAGGCTATTAAGTCGATCTTAATACTTTTTGAGGTGATATCCGGTTTAAAGGTGAATTTTAATAAGAGTATGTTGGTTGGTGTGAATGTGGCGGAGTCGTGGTTGACTGAGGCAGCCAGTTTGTTGAATTGCCGGCTTGGTTCTATTCCTTTCATCTATCTTGGTCTTCCGATTGGTGGTAATCCTCGAAGACTGTCTTTTTGGAAACCTGTCATTGATAAAATCAGGGCTCGTTTAACTATTTGGAAATGCCGAAACCTGTCCATGGGGGGTCGTTTGGTTCTTCTAAAGGCTATTTTGTCTTCTCTCCCGGTTTACTTCCTTTCCTTTTTTAAAGCTCCCTCAGGTATTGTCTCTCTAATTGAATCTATCTTTAAATCTTTTTTGTGGGGTGGGGATGGGGTATCTCGTAAAATTTATTGGATAAAGTGGGACACAATTTGTCTAGATAGAGGCAAGGGCGGTCTAGGGGTGAGAAAGATTAGGGAGTTTAATGTTGCTTTACTCGGTAAATGGGGGTGGAGGATGAGAACTGAGCGAGGGACTTTGTGGTGGCGTGTGTTGGCACACAAATATGGTGTTGTTGATGGGGTTTTGAGGGAAGGAGGGAGTAAGGCATCAACCTGGTGGAAGGATGTTATGGGAGTGTGTCGAGGTTCTGTAGGTGGTGTAGAGGGCTGGTTTAATAAATCTTTGGTTCGTGTGGTGGGGGATGGTGAGAACACTTCCTTTTGGCATGATTCTTGGGTGGGGGAAAGTGGGTCGTTGAAGGACCGTTATCCTAGGTTAGCCAGCCTGACTCTGGACTCAGCGATAACAGTTGGGGAGATGTACCGGCGTGGTTGGGGGTTTGGGGGAGGGGGTTGGGTGTGGAGGAGGCAATTGTTTGTTTGGGAGGAAGAGTTGCTACGGGCGGTTTGTGTTCTGTTATTTAATGTTCGGTTGCAGGAAAATATCTTAGACAGGTGGCGATGGTTGGGCGGTTCTTCAGATGTGTACACAGTTCGAGATGCTTATTGTTCTTTGATGCAGCTTGTTGTTGTTACAGCAACACCAGGTTTTCTTGTTGAGCTTCCGTGGCACACATATGTCCCACTGAAGGTTTCATTGTGCACCTGGAGGTTATTATTGAATAGACTTCCAACCAGGGACAATCTTCTTTCCAGGGGGATTATTTCAGCAGGTTCTAATGGTTGCAGCTTCGGATGTTCATCTGAGGAATCTGTATCTCATTTGTTTTTTGTTTGTCAATTCTCCACAATGTATGGAATGGCTTACTTCAGTGGTTGGGCGTGCAAGGAGTGTTACAAGCAGATGCTCTTTCTCATGCTTCTCAGTTTGTTGGTTTCCAATTGTACCCGGTGAAGATTAAAGGTTTTCTCAAAATTGTGTGGTTGGCGGCTATTTGGTGGATTTGGAAGACTCAAAATGAATATATTTTTCAGCAAAAACCGTTGGATGTCGGATGTCTCTTGGATCATATTCGCCTTCATGTTTGGTGGTGGTTGAAAGCAAAATGCAAGGACTTTTTGGTTGATTTTCAGTTTGGGTTACGAAACCTTGGTTATGTTTAGGATATACCGGGGGCTGAGCTCTATTAGTTATTTTATCAGCCTGTTTTTGTCTTTTGAATCTGTTTTCATTTTGGATTTTGTTTGTACGAACTCTTTATACTTTAGGTGAGCACACCTTGTGCTGATCTATAGTGCTTATAAATATATATTTCATTTTGGCGTGTTCAAAAAAAAAAGATACGATACGGCTAGGATACTTTAATAAAAAATTAAATATATAAATATAAAATATATAAAACATAACTAAAATTGATAATAAAGAAACATTCACATTATTAAAATTATCAAAACAAATAAATTATATATCTTAAATACTATCTAAAACGCGAGTCATGCGCATCTCCACTAATGACCTATAATTTTGTCGCTCCTTTCATATATTCTTCATCTTTCTTTGATAAAAGTTGAAAATTTGTATGCACATTAACCAAATCATTAGCTCTTTTGGATCCATTTTATTTTTTTTCAAAGAATGAATAAAATATAAACACTAGATACTTCTCTGATACACATCGGGAAATATCTGATAAGTATTACAGAAGTGTCGGGTTTTTTTATTTAATTTAATAATTGGATACTTCCCCGATACGTATAAGGAAGTATCGGGAAGTATCTGACGCGTATCGGTATCGGATACGGTATCTGACACATACTTGATCAATTTTGGAGTATCGGGGCTTCATAGACCATAACCATTCTCCTTACTTGTGATTCCAATTCCAAGATAGTATTCATATTCAGTGGTGGAGCCTCATGTATAGGCCAGCTGCACCTCCTCAATTTCATATTTCTATTTTTCCCCCTACATATATACATGCTAATTTATATTTTTTTTTTAGTCTTGAACCCTCTCAAATTTATATTTTGCACCCGTTTTGCCCCAGCCATAACTCTATGCTCATTCATATGTATTTAGGATTAAATAAGTATATTAGTCCCTACAAATATAGTGGATTTTAATTGTAATTCTTAAAAATAAAATGTGATATTTTCAACCTCACATAATTTTTTTTAGGAAAATCTCTATTAGCTACGTTATGTTCATAATCAACTATATGTCAAAATTATAGCATTTTGTATGCTAAAGGCGTGTTTAAATTATTTCCATTTACTACCCAACACTACTAGAAAAGTTAAAATTAGAGAGTTCATGAATCCGTCACTAAATGAGCAAATTTCCGTCACAAATGATATTAGTGACAGATTTAACGACGGACATAAAATCATATCTAAATCACGCGTCGCAAAATTTTAGTGAGGAAATTTAGAATCTGTCACAAATTGCGACGGAAATTATGCGTCACTAGACTATTAAATCCGTCGCTAATAATGGGCTAAGATTATAACATGGAAGTTTAAATTTTCGTCACTAATAGTTACGGAGTTAGTGACGTAATACATTTAATGAGGATTTTATTCCGTAGCTATATTTGTGACGGATTGCTTATTTTTGTCACTAAATTTGTGATGGATTACGTTTTCCCGGCCCATAAATTTGGTAATGTATGATAATTTGTGAGGGATGTTTTCCCTCTCTAATAAATAATGGAAACTGTTTATTTCATTTGTGACAAATTTCTCCCCGTTTTGAATTTTTATAATAAAATATTTAATACATTGAACAAGAAGTATACTTTAAATAAGATTGGTTTTTTAATTGTATTCCAAAGTATCAAATATACATCAATTAATTCATATCAACCATCAAAAGTAATAGTAAATAACATTATCAACTAAGTAACTAAACTACAAGTTTACAACCAAATTTTTAAAACGAACATATTATCAATGAGAATATGCTAATTAAATCTAGTTACAACACTAAATACTTGAATTTGAAGCTAAAATTTTTAAAGATGTGTCATGCCTAGTCCATTACACTACTCCACTCGTGTCTTCAGCCTAATTCAGACCTATCTAAAAAAAAACCATATTCGCAAATGTATTTAATTAGTATCCATCAAAGTAAAAGGTAAATGCATATGGTGAAATAGGTACTCACAAATAGAATGAAAATGATTAATTTAAAAGGTGCAGAAGATGGAAACCAATTAAATGTTAAGTTTTGAGTGATTAATTCAAACAAGAAAAATGCACTTATTAAAAATAAATGCACTTATTAAAAATAGATGGACTAGGATACAAGAAAAATGCACTTATTAAAAAAAGATGCACTTGTTAAAAATAGAATGTTAATAGAATGTTGATTCGTTCTCAACATTAAACACAAGGAAAACATGTATTAAAAATCTTCATGGTACAAATCAACTGGTGTATAAAAAAAATTATGCATTATAAAATAAAGCCCTGTACCTTCTAAACTGGTGTATAAAAATATTGTTTGTGAGAGAATTTTTCCTCACAAAATCAATGTCTTATATGTTTGTGATGGAATTTGTGACGGAGTAATTAGATAGGGAAAAATTATGTCACAATATCCTTCCTTACATTTAATCTCGTCAAATTTGTGACGGAAATTTGACGGGGAAACAAATCCCTCACTAATTGTGAGAGAATTTGTGACGGATAAATTCGTCACAAATTCCCTCACTGATGCTTGTCAATTTGAGTTGTATAATAATTATAATATTCCGTCACTAATTTCCTCACAACTAGTGAGGGATTTGCTTCCATCTCAAATTTCCGTCACTAAATTGCACTTTTTAAGTAGTGCAACTCATGTGTATCCATATTATGTTCAAAAAATATAAAAAATATATCAATTATTAGAGACTAAAAATGGAATAAATTATTTTAAGAGAATGAACACATATTGTTTATAGAGACTAATTCATCAAGCTTGTGGTGATGTTGATTCTCACGTCTTCGATATCTTGCTCTTGAAATCCCTCAAAGATTCCCAAGCCAATTGCATTTTCTCCTCGTGCTCCACTTGATTACAAAACCCGAGTGTGCTGGGATGAAGAAATTCAACATTCAAGGGATTTTGAGATTTCATAGGATTCAAATGCTTCAATTTGAATTCCCTTCATTTCAAAATTTTTTTTGGTACGGACATTTCAAAAATTTTTGTTTGGATAAAGTAATAAATGACAAAGTAATTCATTTTTCAATTTTTTTTTATTTCAAGAAAAAAGTTCTTCGAATTTTTTTGGATTTCGAGAAAAAAAGTGCTAGTAATTATTTCGACGTTTTGAAAAAAAATTCTCTATTTTTTTCGGATTTCAAGAAGAAAAAAAACTCGAATAATCTTTTTTCTTTTTCGAGAATAAAATATCGAGTTTTTTTTCAACTTCAAGAAAGTCCTCATATTAAGGTTTTCAGCAGATTTTAGAGTTTACTTTGGGTTTATTGATTTTTAGTCGATTTTAGGATTTTCAACCGATTTTAGGGTTTTCGGCCGACTTAAGGTTTATAGCCGATTTCAGTGTTTTTGATCAATTTTAGAGTTTATATCTGATTTTAGGATTTTGACCGGGTTTATAGTTGATTTTAGGATATATGGTCGATTTTAGGATTTTTGATCAATTTTAGGGCTTTCGGCCGATTTTAGGGTTTAGGTAGGGTTTATAGTTGATTTTAGATTTTCAAACGATTTTACAGTTATCGGCCGATTTTTGGGTTTATAGCTGATTTTTAGGTTTTTGACCGATTTTAGGATTTACGTTTGGTATATAGTTGATTTTAGGATTTTTGGTCGATTTTAGGATTTTTATCGTTTTAACGGTTTTCGGACGATTTTTGGGTTTATAGCCAACTTTCGAGTTTTTGACTGACTTTAGAGTTTAGATCGGGTTTATAGTTGATTTTAAAATTTTTGGTCAATTTTAGTATTTTTCGATCGATTTTACGGTTTTTGGACGATTTTTGGGTTTATAGCCGATTTTAGGGTTTAGGTCGGGTTTATAGTTGATTTTAGGATTTTTGGTCGATTTTAGGATTTTCGACCAATTTTAGGGTTTTTGTCGGTTTGTTTGTCAATTATAGGTTTTTGACCGATTTTAAGGATCATGTCTGGTTTATGGGCAATTTTATATTTTTATACTGATTTTAGGGTTATGCTTGGGTTAGGAGTCAATTTTGGGGTTTTCAGCCGATTTTATGTTTTTCGACCAATTACGGTTTACGTCGGGCTTACGGTCGAATTTAGGTTTTTGACCGATTTTAAGGTTGAGGTCGGGTCAATTTTAGATTTTTCTACCAATTTTATAGAGAGAAAGCTATTTTAAATTCATAGCTTTTAAGTGTCATTTGAAATTCTTTCAAATTAACATGTAAAATACTTCGCAAATTCCCATCATTTTAAAAATTATCCAAAAAAAAGAATTTACATATAGGAATTTAAAGTTCTTTAAAACATTACCTTACCTCAAAAAAAAATTCATATATCATCCATAGTCCATACACATAGAGCTGGGTATACGGGCTAGCCCCCCCCGTTTAACCCACCCCGCATAAGTCCGCATATTAAACGGGGCGAACAAGCCCGTCACTAAAATATAAACGAGTTTTAATATTAGGCCCGAGTACGGTCCGCATAAATCCGCGGGTTAAACGGTTAACCCGCGGACTATTATAATTTGCAAAAAAATTACTTTTTTTTGGTATAGGCAAAAAAATTACTTTTTTTAAAAAAAACTATAATATTGATATTATAAAAATTATTTGTGACAATGTAAACAATGCAACCAAAATCAAATTCACCTAATTGAATTCACATTGTCATTTTTTCTCCACACAACTCAATCCTCAAATCCATAAATTAACACAAATGATATTTAATAAAAAACTTCAATAGTCTTGTAAAATAATCAACAAAAAGAACTTTAGTAGTCCAAATCAATATTAAAATACAACCCAAAAATTTAATATCAATCAATTCAAAAACAAACTAGTACTAATGTTAATGTATTATAAATGATTAACTAATTTAAAACTGATAAGTCACGCCTGCTTGATGCCTCAACTGTAACACTTGAAATCCCTACATAAAATCATATAATTTAAGACTTTGTTAATTGTTTGTAGTAAATCAATAAAAGATAAAGTGTCTAATAGTTAAACAAAAGGGGTTTAGATTACAAACCCAAAACAACAGTGGGCAGATCTCATCAATCATCAATAGTTGTACTTGGCTCATCTTCCTCATCACATTCATTATTTTCTACAATTCATCACGTCATAAATCATGAACAAGGTGGTTAAAACTTAAAAAGAAACTAAATATTAATGTAATTTTTACCTTCAATGTCATACCCCGACTCCCAATTTCTAGTGCATATCAATGCTTGAACATTTTTTGGCAAGAGAGAACTCCTATATTTATTGAGAACCCGAGCTCCAATACTAAATGCTGATTCAGATGCCACAAATGTTATTTGGATGCTAAGAATATCACAAGCTAATAGTGAGAGGTCCGGAAATCTAAGTTTCATACTCCTCCAATATTCCAAAATATCAAGATGTGGATGGTATAGTGAATTCAACTTTGGTTCTTCTAAGTAAATATCCAATTGTGACTTGCCTACTTGGGAACCATTTTCATTGTCATATTGCATAAATTCCTATAGTGAACAGAGAGTTAGAATATTAAACAAATGAATAAAATAAATAGCTAATAAAAAAAATTGACTCACATTCATAAACATCGTGTGGGAAGGATCTGCACTAGCGACTGCCAAACTTTGTTCCGAACTTGGAGGAGACACATCAGTAGTGGTTTCTTGAGAAGAAAGCTTAACATACTCACCAAATAGATCAGTCAATCTCTTTTTCACAACGTCTGTTGGAACAAAAGTGGTTCTGACGATTATCTGCTTAAGTTTTGATGATAACAAAGTATTAATGAACAATAGGGTATTTTAATATTTAATCTAAGTGTGCAGGAACATTAGTGAAAAGTCAACAATGCACTGAAGCTTAGAAGTTCTGATGATGATCAGAAGGATCAACATAAGCTCTGATCAGAAGCACCAAACGCGAGTTCTAATGATCTATCAGAAGGATGATCATCAGAAACATAAGTCATCAGAAGTACACAACACCAGAAGCTGTATTGGGAGTACAGACTTCTGAGATCAGTCTTGTGCTGGAAGTTTCATGAAAGGGAATCACATGTTGGCTTAGGGATTAACAACGGTCAAATTCAAATATGTGTGAAGGAAAATCAAAGCACGGTGTAATATTATCTTGGGAAGATAATATGTGCATTAGTCACTTTCGCATTACCTCATTTGGACACATACAAAGCCTTAACCTGCAAAGTGAAGTCAACAAGTTTCCTTGTTGAGCTTAATCACATGTGACCACCTAGGAACTGCTCCAGCAAACAAAACAGCTTGACAACGGTCAAATTAGCAACGTCTCTATCTTGTCATATATATAGAGACCTCGAAGACATAGTCAAGTGTGGATTACAACTTGCAAACTGATCATATTCACAAGAGAGCAAACAGCGCTTCTGATAACAAACAGCCTTGCTTTATCACTTAGCTTTCGTTAGAATCTTGAGTGTAGCTCTTGTGTTTAGTGTTGTAATTTGCCTTGAGTATTTGATTCTTATCAAGTACTCAAAGGTTCTCAAAAACAATATATTTATCATCTAGTTTAGGAAGTCTCTTGTTAGAATACTTGAGCATTGTGGAAGTCTCTTACTAGTGAGTTTGAGCAAGTGTAACAAAAGTGTTTTTAGTGAACTCCCTTGGAAGTGCAAGGGGACTGGACTACTCTCAACTTGTGAGAGGAACCAGTTTAAATTGCTTGTGTCTTTTCTCTCTCTCTACTCTCCTTTATTGTGTTATCCGCTGCTAAATCTGATAAGTTCGAAAGAACTTAGAAGAAGTTTTTTTAAACTATCCAAAACACAATTCAACCTTCCCTTCTTGTGTTTTTGTACCTTCAATTGGCATCAAGAGCCCGGTTGTCTTTAAGCCACTTAACAGTGAGACATAAAGATCTTGAAAAACACAAAACTCTAAGTCACTATGTCAGGTGAAACCGAATCCACATCTACTGGTGGTCCTGGTCAAAGAGCTCAGATTCCATATGACTATGACAATGAGAAGTCTGGAAACAATGGCAAGGCACCTAAGTTCAATGGTGATCCTGATAACTTCAGCTGGTGGAAATGGCAAATCTATCCTTACATCATAGCTGAAGATCCTAGTCTATGGGAAATGGTTGAGGAAGGTGTTAGCTTCCATCATTTGCTTGATGAAGATGGCAAAGTGTCAAGAGCTGTAATCAAAACATTTACAGCTGATCAGAAGAAAGAATGGAAGAAGCATAGCAGAGCAAAAACCATTATGGCCAGCTGTATCACTCATGATGAATTTCTAAAACTAGGAAACAGGCAAAGTGCTAAAGGCATTTATGACTCTCTTTGTTCTCTATATGAAGGAAACCAACAAGTTAAAGAAGCAAGAGCTAACCTGTTGGTTCAGAAGTATGAGTTGTTTAAAATGAAGGACAATGAGAGTATTGAAGAGATGTACTCAAGATTTCAAATCCTAGTTGCTGGTCTTTCTATGCTGAAGAAAAGTTATACACCTGCTGATCACGTGAAGAAAATCTTAAGAAGTTTACCTCCTAAGTGGAGACCCAAGGTCACTGCTATACAGGAAGCAAAGAATTTGAACACATTAACTCTGGAAGAGCTAACCAGCAATCTCATCAGTCATGAGATGGAGTTGGCTTCTGATGACATAAAGAAGAAATCAAAAGCTTCAACAACTGTATCTACTTCCAAGGCTCTAAAAGCCAAGGTAGTAGAGTCTAATGTTGAAGAATCTGTGGGAGAAGGTCCTGAAGACAACTCTGATGAAGAATTCTTTGCTCTAATGACAAGATTCAGAAAGTGGGACAAGTTTGTTGATAAGTCTGGTGGTAGAAAATTTAATTCAAAAGGTTCTGGAAGCAGAAACTCAAACTACAAGGATAAGAAGGATGAATCTAAGAACACGTGCTTTAACTGCAAGAAACCTGGACATTTCATTGCTGATTGTCCAGATCTAAGCTCCAAAAATAAGGGAAGAAAGAGCAGTGTTAAAAACAATTTGAAGAAGAGCTTAATGGCTACGTTTGAGGATCTGGATAAATTATCAGATGATGAAGCAGATGATGAAGAAGCAAATCTGGCATTGATGGCTACAACTGCTTCTGACAATGATAATGACTCTGGAGATTAATCAGAAACAAATGACATTGATGAGGTAACTTCTAATATTCCTCATGAAAAGCTATTACCTGCTCTTAGAGACACAATGAGACAATACATAAGCAAAGTTAAAAGTGTCAAAAGTTTGAAAAATGATGTTGGCTTGCTTGTTAAGAGATTTGATCAACTTCAAGCTCAATATGATAAATCTGTTTTAAAAATACAAGAGCTTGAAAGTGGTTGTACCTCTTGCAGCAAATCTCATGACGTGCATGAAGTTGCATTGCATGAATTTGTTAATCAAAATGTCAATAAGAGTAAGGTGGCTTCCATGATCTATAGCACTACAAAGAACAAAGGTGAAGGACTTGGTTATTCTGCTTCTGATGATAAAGGACAACCAAGTTCATCAGTCTGCATTAGCAGAACTCCACCTCATTTGTATTCCACTTTTACACCAGCTACCGGTAGAGTTGAGAAGGTTGATCAAACCAAAGCCTTGAATAAAGGCAAGTCTAAAGTTTCAGAAGTGAGAACTTCAGAAGCTAAGACCAGCACTTATTGAAAGCAGAAGCATTCTGAGGTCAGAATTCTAAAGAGACCAGAACCTAAGGCAACTAAGGGTCTGAGATCATCAGAAGTTAGCACCTCTAAAGCTAGGTTTGTTCAGCCAACTACAAACTCAGGCAAGAAGAAGTATGAACCAAAAAGGACTTTCAAAAAGTCATACTTCAAGAAAGCCTACACTAACCCAAACGGACCCAACAAGTTGTGGGTACCAAAATCTGAGTTTGTTTGTCTTTCAGGTTTGCACACTAAGAAACAAGAAGCCAAGTACCTGGTACTTGGACAGTGGGTGTTCGCATCATATGACGGGCGAGAAGGATATGTTCCTCACCCTGACTCCCAAAGAGGGAGGGAGTGTAGGGTTTGGTGGGAACCAAAAAGGAAAGATAGTTGGTATTGGTACAGTTGGTAACTCCTCTGCCTCTATCTCTGATGTACTTTTTGTAGATGGACTATTTCATAATCTTCTGAGCATAAGCCAATTATGTGACAGTGGATATGAAGTAATGTTCAATAAGAATGCATGTACTGTAAGCAAAGCATCTGATAAATCCACTGTGTTTAGAGGAAAGAGACAAGGCAATATGTATAAAATAAATATCTTTGAATTAATGGAGCAAAATGTTTTATGCCTTCTGACAGTGAGTGATGAAAAATGGGTCTGGCACAAGAAACTTGGCCATGCTAATTGGAGATTAATTTCTAAACTTAGCAAGGACAACCTTGTAAGAGGCCTGCCTGAAATTAAATATCACTCAGAATCTCTTTGTGGAGCATGTCAGAAGGGCAAGATTTTCAAAAGCTCTTTCAAAACTAAAAACTTTGTCTCTACCTCAAAACCATTAGAATTACTTCATATAGATTTATTTGGGCCTGTTAGCACAGCCTCAATAAATGGAAAGAAATATGGATTAGTCATTGTTGATGATTACAGTAGATGGACTTGGGTAAAGTTCCTAAGAACAAAGGATGAGACATATGAAGTGTTTAGCACCTTCTGCCTTCAAATACAAAATGAAAAGTTTTTAAAAATTATCAAAGTTAGAAGTGATCATGGTGGTGAATTTGAAAACGAACCTTTTGAACTTTTTTGTTATAAGCATGGAATTCTCCATGAGTTCTCATCTCCTAGAACTCCACAGCAAAATGGAGTTGTAGAGAGAAAGAACAGATCACTACAAGAAATGGCCAGAACCATGATGCATGAAACTAACTTGGCTAAATATTTTTGGGCAGAAGCTATAAACACTGCATGTTATATTCAAAATAGGATCTACATCAGACCTAAGTTGAATAAAACAGCATATGAATTGTTTAAAGGAAGAAAACCAAATCTCTCTTATTTTCATCAATTTGGTTGTACTTGTTACATTCTGAATAATAAGCTCCATCTAAAGAAATTTGACTCTAAAGCATTTAAGGGTATCTTTATTGGATACTCTGAACGCTCCAAGTCATACAGAGTGTATAATTCAGAAACTAAAACAGTTGAAGAATCTATGCATGTTAGATTTGATGACAAAGAGCCTGACAACAAAAAGTCAGAGCCTGTTAAAGAACATGCAGGTAGTGAAGAATCAGATGATGAATTCCCAGAAGTGGTTAGAAGAACAGACAGAACAGAACAAGAACCTGTTACTATGTCAGAATCTACAATTGCTTCTGATGTAACAACTGCTTCTGAGAACAATGCTTCTAATATTCACCCAGAAGTGCAGACAGATGAAGCTGAGTCTGATTCTGAAGAAGTTCCCAAGAGATCCTTCAAATATAAATCATCTCATCCAGAAGAACTAATCCTTGGCAACAAGGATAGTCCAAGGAAAATAAGATCAAGCTTTAGAAACGAAGAATCCCTGTTTGGTCTAATATCTCTTATTGAACCAAAAACTATTGATGAAGCTCTAAAAGATGATTCATGGATTCTAGCCATGCAAGAAGAACTGAATCAGTTTGAAAGGAATGATGTCTGGAATCTGGTTCTGAAGCCTAAAGGGAAAAACATCATTGGAACAAAGTGGGTCTTCAAAAACAAATTAAATGAACAAGGAGAAGTAACTAGGAACAAGGCTAGACTTGTTGCACAAGGGTACAGTCAGCAAGAAGGAATTGACTATACAGAAACTTTTGCTCCAGTTGCAAGACTGGAAGCAATAAGGTTACTTCTATCCTATGCAGTTAATCATAATATAAAACTATATCAAATGGATGTTAAAAGTGCCTTTCTTAATGGTTTCATAACTGAAGAAGTATATGTCAAACAACCTCCTGGTTTTGAAAATATACAATTTCCTGAACATGTCTTTAGACTAAAGAAATCACTATATGGTCTCAAACAAGCTCCCAGAGCTTGGTATGATAGACTAAGTAATTTCTTAGTTGAAAATGGATTTGAAAAAGGAAAAGTTGACAATACCTTGTTTAGAAAAACATTAAAGAAAGACATTTTAATCATCCAAATTTATGTTGATGATATAATTTTTGGTTCAACTAATGCTACCTTGTGCAAGAGTTTTTCTAAGCTTATGCAGGATGGATTTGAAATGAGCATGATGGGAGAACTAAAGTTCTTTCTTGGTATTCAAGTAAATCAAAAGGAGAATGACACCTATATCCATCAATCCAAGTATACTAAGGAACTTCTGAAGAAATTCAATTTGGAAGAATGCAAACCAATGAACACTCCAATGCATCCCACATCAAGTCTAAGCTTGGATGACTCTAATGGAAAAGTTGACCAGAAGCAATACATAGGTATGATTGGTTCACTTCTCTATCTGACTGCATCTAGACCTGATATTCTGTACTCAGTATGCTTGTGTGCGAGATTTCAATCAGATCCTAGAGAATCTCATCTCACTGCTGTGAAGAGAATCTTTAGATATTTAAAAGGAACAACAAATCTTGGATTACTTTATCAGAAATCCAACAATTATCAACTCAATGGATTCTGTGATGCTGACTACGCAGGAGACAAATTAGAAAGAAAATCCACAAGTGGCATTTGTCAATTTGTTGGTGAAAACCTTGTCTCCTGGGGTAGTAAAAGACAATCTACCATAGCATTGTCTACAGCAGAAGCAGAATACATATCAGTTGCTAAATGTTGCACACAACTACTATGGATGAAATATCAATTAGAAGACTATCAAATTAGCAGTCACAGTATACCTTTGTACTGTGATAATACTGCAGCCATACATCTTTCCAAAAATCCGATTCTACATTCAAGGGCCAAACATATTGAAATAAAACATCACTTTATAAGAGACTACGTTCAGAAAGGTGTCATTGATATTAAGTTTGTTGAGACTGAAAATCAATGGGCTGACATATTTACAAAACCTTTAACAATTGAAAGATTTGATTTCATAAAGAAAAATCTGAACATGGTCCTTGCTTCTGATTAAGTTTGGTTCTGGAATGATGAAGCTTCTGAGATAGATCAGAAGAGATTGATGTCAGAAGCCTCTGGTAAAGACTTCTGATGACAAGTGCTTCTGATATAACTCAGAAGCTAATGTATGGTTCTGACACGGAAGTGGTAAAGGTTGTAACTTCTTTCTTTTCAACTGACACCCACTAACGCGTCAGTTATTAAAATAGTCTCTAATGCACGTGTCTCTATGTGATTTGATGGGGAAGACAGTTTATGATGATTAAGTGCGGTTATCAACGCATAAAGTTAATTATCTTTTTCCCCCCTTTTTTGTGTGTACCTCGTTTTACGGTTTTCAAAAACCTTTGGTTTTCTAAAAGCACTTTACACTCGCACACAAACACTTCACAACCTACACGCACTTTCATTCTCTCTCAGACTACAGAAATTTTCTTTCTCTCTCTCCAAACGATTAGCCTTACCAAAACCCTAACCTTCAACAATGGATTCTGAAACACAATCTATTCCTCCTCTTGTCAACATCTTCAAGGAAAGTGATCGTTTTCTGGAAGATACTGGGAATGTGTTAAGTTTTCCAGAAAAAGATCTAACCCTAACTACTGAGAAGTTGGTCGATTTCGAAAGCCTGGAGATAAATGGGTTTGATGTGAAATCGTTCTTCTCTGCGCAAGGATGGGACAGATACTTTGAGATTCTTAACGGAATCATCTACAAGGATCTGTGTACTCTATTTTGGATGAAGGCACAAGTGTACGATGATGTAATAGCTCAAGAAGAAGTTGATGCTATGGTAAGAGACAATCCTGACCTAGAAGGAAAAACCAGAGAAGAAATGGGTCTGAGACCTTATGTTGGAAAGGAAATAAGGTCAGTGATTCTTGGAACGTATATGGCTATAAGACCTGAACACATAGCTAAGATACTCAACACTGGTATGGAAGGGAAAATTTTTACTCCAAAAGTTGCTGAGAAAGGTACTCAGTTTCCAAAAGAGATGATGGAGTTGCTTTTTGATCCTGTTAAACTAAATGACTGGTACGAGAAGAAAGGAAAAGGCACAAAGCCTACTTCTGCTCAACTTCTTTCTTTGTACAACATTGTTTATCATGTTCTTATTTGCTCAATCTGGACGAGAGAAGGTGGTGTAGAGTACATGTCTCTTGACAGCGTCTCGTTTTTATATGCTATTGTAACTGGTCAGAAGGTAGACCTTGCTGGATGTTTGTTTGAACATTTGTGTGATGCAATCAAGAAGAGCAAAACAAAGAACAGAAGAGCAGTACATCATCCAAGACTTCTATCTGAACTCTTTCACCAAAGCAAGTTCTTAGAAATGATTAAACAAATTGACTCTGAGTATGCTCAAATTCTGAGTGCACCCTACACAGTTGAAAAGAAAGTAATCAATGAGTTAACCTTAAGTCACAAGAAATTGGTAGAAAGCACTGCATTAATTCATCCAGCTCAGCCCTTGATTCAGAGTAAGAATTGTTTCATCTACAATGATGACTTCCCTATGATCTCAGAGGCTGATGCTGAGCATGTGATCCAAGCTATGATCCTAGATGCTGCTGCAAATGGGGTTTACATTGCTAGAGATGAAATTCCTTCAAAAGAAGTTTTTGAAGAAGCTGGTGTTGGTAAGAAGAAGAAAAGAAAGAGAGTGGTAAAGGTAGACAAGCCTGCTGCCAAACCTCAACAAAGAAGAGGAAAGAAGCTTGTTGTTGAAGAACCTATTGTGGAAGATAGGACATTAAGGTCTGGTAGAACAATTCGTCTTGCCTCTGAGCAAGAGAATGAAGCAAAGGCTAGAGAAGCTGCTGAGCACAAGAGAAAGGCTGCAGAGATGCTACCAAAGAAAGAAGGAAAGAGGATTCCTAAGCTAATTCTGCAACCCAGCAGTGATGAATCAACAGATGAGGAAAGCCCTCTAAATCAAAGGAGAAGAACTGAAGGAAACACATTAGGTATACCTTCTAATCTCATTTCTGATAAGACTGTTATTGATCAAAATGAGACTGATAACTTGAATCCTAGGGTAGAAACCTTAATTGAGATACCTATTGAGTCTGACTATGCTGAGCCAAATCCTCAACCTGGTGAAACCATTCCTGACTCATCACCAGATGATACTCTACCAATTAGAACACTGATAAACAACTCACCTATTGTTGTCCAACCATTGAATGTAGCAGATGCTTCTGACATTCCTGAACAAGCTGTTGATCAGTCTCCTGTCATCACAGTTACCCCTGAATCAGATTATCAAACCCCTCACTCACCTCCACAAAATCAATCACCACCATCCACACAACCTGTAAATTCTGATACTCTGGTAGCAAAACCATTCAACTTTACTGATGAAACACCTGTGTCTCCAAAAGATACATGCCCTGACCCTGAGCCAGTAATAACTCATCCACTTATCACTGAACCTGAAGAAACTAACCAACTAGAAAAAGTTGTTGATGAACCAGTGAGTGAACATGTTGCGGACAATGTTCAAGAAGTTGTTGCTGATGAAACAATTTCACAACCAACTGAAACCATCCCACGAACACTTCAATCTCCAGTCATTCACAATGTGCCTTCTGACTCATCATCATCTGAGTCAGAATCCTCAGAATCTTCATCATCTTCATCAACTCTTCCGATGATCTCTAAGTTTGCCAAAACTCATGCTGAACCACTTGCTTTAGAAATCCCTCAACCTCTCACTGAACCAAACATTCATGACCTCATCTTTCACCAAGCCCTACCTTATGAGGCATTGATTGATAGAATCAATGACTTCTCAGTTGAACCATCTGTCCCTTTTTATGATCAGTTAACAGAACTAATTAGAAATGATGGTTACAAGGTAGAGTACTTTGCTTCAAAAATGAAAATAGTTCCTGATCAAGTTGCTTGGAAGATGGAGGAGCTGTCTGAATGTGTGACCAAGGTTGTACAAGCTATTTCAAGAAGGACTATCAGAAAGCTTGTGTTAGCCAAGAAAAGAAAGCTGGAGGAATTGGAGAAAGAAAGTGTTGCTCCCACATGTCAAGTGTTTTTGCTAACAGACAAATCTCATGAAGAGATTGAAAGGAAAAAACGTGAAGAAGCTGCAAGGCGTGCTGCTGAATTAGAAGCTAAGCTAGCAGAAGAGGCTAGATTAGCAGAAGAGGCTAAGATAGCAGAGGAGGCCCAGCTGGCAGAAGCCAAATTAGCAGAAGCAAGGTTAGCAGAAGCAGCTAAATCACTAGAAGTGGTCCAATCTGAAGTAAGTCAAGATCCTTCTGTTGATGAGAAAATTGCTGCTATGGAAGCAAGACAAGAAGAAAGGTTTGCTAGATTGGAAGCAAAACAGGATGCTCAAGCTGCTGAGTTTTCTAGTATGAAGCATTCCTTGGATGCAATTCTAAGCCTACTACAGAACAAGCCAACCTAACCTTCTAATCACAAACCCTTAGGATTCTATGCACTACTTAATTTCTGGATAATTCTTGTTATTTGAAACTCAGTTTTTCCTTTTACTCAATTTATTAGTTTCTTTTAGATGCATGTGATTTACTTGCCTGGTGTGTTTAGTTATAACTAGTTTTTAAATATGCACTATAAAGCCAGAAGTATCTCTAGTACGAATCAAAGATAACTTTTTATTGCAAACAGTAGAATTTAGAGTACATAAGAATTCTAAAGCTACTACTTAGAATCTAATTCAGACACGACCGATCCTTCAGATGAAGAGGGTTCTTCTGGAGGAACATAAGTCTCCAGAAACCTTGCATAATCAGGATCTGTGCTTGTTGAGTCTGAAGCGGATGATGAGCCTTCAGCAGCTATAGGATCATATGTCCTCAAAAATTCTGCATAATCAGAATCAATCTCATCTGAATCTGTTGAGGAACAGATAGTGATTGGTTCTGACGGTTTTATCTTTGAACGAACTCTACAACTTCTTCTGAGTGGCCTAGATGAAGATGCTCCACCCTTTCCTTTACCATTTATTGGTCTTGGACTTGGTGGTTTCTTAGCTTTCTTCTTCTCTGCCAACTTCTTTCCATTGATATCTCTTCTATCCTTATCCATTTTCCTACCTTAATGAAAATATGGAAGTGTTGCGATACATGATATGGGAAGCGTTTTATAGAGTTTTGTTTTTACTTGAGTCAATCGTGGTCAACAATGTCATTTATGACATAGTTGTAACCAATTCTTGACCTTATCTTTTTGAAACTCTTTCTTTGACTGCATTTATTTCACTTTATACCAAGTTTTTAACGAAAAGAAAAGCGGGTACATCGGTAAATAATAAAGGTTGAGTATGGATCAATTTTAATCCAAAAATGTTTATTACAAAAGTACAGAATAGAAATTTCTATTCAGAATAGAAATTTGATCCTAAACTCTCCTCCTTAATTATAAGCCTATCTCCTTCCAACACGAGACTAAGCCCATTATCATCCTTTGGCTTCCTCTCCTTAGCTTTTGAGCGTGCAATTGATTCCACTGATGTAGTTCTGCCATCTTCACGATTGGCTTCTGTTGATTTTCTATCAGCTGGACTCTTCTTTCTTGCACTTTCAGAAGCTGTATCCAAAAAGATTCTAGTTTCATTATTCATTGCTCTTCTAAAACTGTTTTTCTTGAAATGAATATGTCTTCTTCATGGTCATGTGCATTTATAGAACCTTGCATGTTGTTTTTCCATGCATACCGTTTTAACTGACCAATAGTTTGCGTTGACTGTTTTTACTCTTCTCTTCTTTTCAAGTAAATGTTTTTTTGTTGATGACAAAAGGGGGAGAAAGAGGAATTAATTTGGATAAAAACTTAAATGCACTGTACTGAAACTGTCATTACATTTAACTGTCATTACATTTAAGTTTATGCCTTACACAAACGTCTTTTTATTGTGGGGAATATATGTTAAACTTGAAAGAATTAAACATATGATAATTCAAGAAAAAGTGCAATTTTTCTAGAAGTATCAGACTTAGGGGGAGAGCTTGCAAAACTCTTTTCCCAAGAGTCAAATATGTGAAAATTAGTTCAAATTTAAAATATAATCTTAAACTGAATTTAATTAATCAATGTTTAACTCAGGGGGAGTGTGCAAAACTCATAAACCTGTTTTGAAACTTGATAAATTAATTCAACGACCATTGTAAATTAATACTTAGTTTGTCATCATCAAAAAGGGGGAGATTGTTGGAACAAAAGTGGTTCTGACGATTATCTGCTTAAGTTTTGATGATAACAAAGTATTAATGAACAATAGGGTATTTTAATATTTAATCTAAGTGTGCAGGAACATTAGTGAAAAGTCAACAATGCACTGAAGCTTAGAAGTTCTGATGATGATCAGAAGGATCAACATAAGCTCTGATCAGAAGCACCAAACGCGAGTTCTAATGATCTATCAGAAGGATGATCATCAGAAACATAAGTCATCAGAAGTACACAACACCAGAAGCTGTATTGGGAGTACAGACTTCTGAGATCAGTCTTGTGCTGGAAGTTTCATGAAAGGGAATCACATGTTGGCTTAGGGATTAACAACGGTCAAATTCAAATATGTGTGAAGGAAAATCAAAGCACGGTGTAATATTATCTTGGGAAGATAATATGTGCATTAGTCACTTTCGCATTACCTCATTTGGACACACACAAAGCCTTAACCTGCAAAGTGAAGTCAACAAGTTTCCTTGTTGAGCTTAATCACATGTGACCACCTAGGAACTGCTCCAGCAAACAAAACAGCTTGACAACGGTCAAATTAGCAACGTCTCTATCTTGTCATATATATAGAGACCTCGAAGACATAGTCAAGTGTGGATTACAACTTGCAAACTGATCATATTCACAAGAGAGCAAACAGCGCTTCTGATAACAAACAACCTTGCTTTATCACTTAGCTTTCGTTAGAATCTTGAGTGTAGCTCTTGTGTTTAGTGTTGTAATTTGCCTTGAGTATTTGATTCTTATCAAGTACTCAAAGGTTCTCAAAAACAATATATTTATCATCTAGTTTAGGAAGTCTCTTGTTAGAATACTTGAGCATTGTGGAAGTCTCTTACTAGTGAGTTTGAGCAAGTGTAACAAAAGTGTTTTTAGTGAACTCCCTTGGAAGTGCAAGGGGACTGGACTACTCTCAACTTGTGAGAGGAACCAGTATAAATTGCTTGTGTCTTTTCTCTCTCTCTACTCTCCTTTATTGTGTTATCCGCTGCTAAATCTGATAAGTTCGAAAGAACTTAGAAGAAGTTTTTTTAAACTATCCAAAACACAATTCAACCCCCCCTTCTTGTGTTTTTGTACCTTCAACGTCCACCTTTGTTTTACAAGTTGTCTTATCAACCTTTGAATAACAGAACTCTATAAATGAGAATTTATAGCGAGGATCAAGAACTGTTCCAAGGGCAAGCACAATACTATAATCACTCCAATATTTATCAAACTTCACTTTCATCATAGATGCCATATCCCTGATTATCGTGTCTTCACTTGTACTATTTTCATTTAGCAAACATTCAATCCTCCATACTTGCGTGAAATATAAATTAGATGTCGGATAAGATGATCCAGAAATTAATTCTGTGATTGAATTAAAAGGACGCAAAAATTCACACATTTTCTCAGCTCTTGTCCATTCTTCAGCAGTAGGACCATGCTTATAGTTCCTATCATCAAATTCAAGGTTTCTAAAAGCACGTCGATATCTAATTGCACTTTCAAGCATCATAAAGGTAGAGTTCCACCTAGTAGGAAGATATAAACGCAATCCAACTTTAGTATCAATGTTGCCGCTTTTATCCACACAAACTCTAAAAGAAGTCTTTCTTGCCTGAGATACCTTGACATACTTGACACTTTCTCTAATTTTGTGTAAAGCGACGCTGGCAACTTTCAGACCCTCTTGAACTATAAGATTCAATATGTGGGCACAACATCGAATATGAAAAAATTCGCCATCACATAGCAAACCATTACGTTGCATAAGAAGTTTTTCCTTCAACAACTCTGCCATGTTATCATTAGATGATGCATTATCTAAAGTCAATGAAAAAATCTTTTGCTCAATTCCCCACTCTTCCAAAAACCCATATACAATCTTAGCCATTTCACGACCAGAGTGGGGTGGGGGGAAAGGAGAGAAGTTGAGAATTTTACTATTAAGTTTCCATCCTTCGTCCACATAATGTGCAGTCAATGAAATGTATCCCTCTGTTGTGCAAGAAGTCCACACATCAGAGGTCAAACAAATTTTACTCGGAACTCTAGACAATGCTTCTTTCAACTTTCTCTTCTCATCATCATACAGTTTAATCACATCCAATGTTGCAACACGCCTAGAAATCGTCTTGCATTCAGGGTTTAAATATTTTATTAACTCTCTAACTCTCCTATATTCAACAAAAGATAATGGAAGGTTATGCTCAATGATAATCTTGGAAATCAAGTCATGTACAATTTTCATGTCAATTTTTCTTGATCTCAATTTTCCAACTTGGTCAAGCATAAGTTTGCTAACATCACCATTTTTATTTTTCTCCAATTTCTCACATCTAAGCATATGACGTTTCAAAGTTGATGTTCCAGCTTCTCTACCACCACCTACATAATCCTTCTTGCAACCTTTGCACTTAGCTCTCTCTTTCCCATCCTTTCCCACACCAATTTTAGTAAAATTTTTCCAAACAGTAGATGAATGAACCCGAATTCTCTTGTTTTTTGGTTTAGGTTCAAAAGCAGCAACGTTTTCATCACCCAAATTGTTATCATCAGAACAATTCATACCAAAAGTATCATCTGACTCGTTAATGGGAGATAAATCCATAAATTATTTATTCGTCCACCCTAAATAATACACCAACCATAAGGAAACATATCAATAATTATTAACTAGTCACAAAAACAACTTAAAAACAAGCATGAATGATTATATTCTAATACAGTAATACTCTTGAATATATATACCGCTAAGAGCCTAAGACAAAGTAAAAGAGAGTAAGAAAGAGTACAAATAACTATAAGAAATATCATATGCAATCAAAAGGAAAGCATGGCCTTTAAAAAATTAAAATAAATTAGGCATGCATCGTATAATTTTGAACAACTAAAACATATTAATCACAACTTAGAGCATACGATACAACCATGTCAAAGTTGGAGAAAAAGAATACTAGATTGATGTGCTGCTTCAAATTAGTTTCTAAAAGCACTGTCTGAATGAAGGTAAAATCTAAACAAGGGTTTGTTTGTTGGCTTTTTGTATATTTAGGGTTTAGACTAATTTTTTTTTTTATTGCAAAATATATTTCAGTATTGGATTTGGACTTATTATTCATGAGGTAGAGGGTATAAAAAATAAATAAAAATAAACGGGTTATACGGGCTAACCCGCGAACCCGCGGATTTAACCCGTATAACCCACAGTTTTAACGGTCCAACCCACACGGGTTAAAATATAAACGGACAAAAAAAAAAAAGGACTTAAGTCCGCGCGGGCTGCGGGTTAAACGGGTTAGCCCGCGGACATCAGTCCATATACCCTGCTCTACATACACACTCTAAGATTTTTCTTTGAATCCCCAACTTTCGAATCAACCCATTTGATTACAAGAATTTATATGATGTATTTTATAGTTTTTAGTAGTTTTAGATTAACTTTTGGTAGTCAAATGTATAAAACACCTAAGGAACGAAGTAACTTGTCGAAGAAGTGAGAAATGAGGAAAATACACAAAAAGGAGCAAAAAAAGAAGAAATTCGCTCGAGACACATCGTGCCACGATCCTCATCACGCTACAATGTAACTTTCACGCAGCATCGTGCCTCAATTGCGCACAGTCAAAGCCCATTTGAAAATCTATGTAAAGAGACCTTATCTCAGTTCATTAGACATCTAAGAGCAACTGTAGCACTGCTTATTTACTTCTCGATTCCTTATAAATATCATGCATTGTTAGCTACTTCCATTAAAGACAAGATGATGTGGCAGGTTGGTTTGTTATTTCTTACTTCTTGGCAACTAAGTAGAGCACGGCAACTATCACAAATTAATTAACATTGTTTCAAATATATAAAAACACTATTTTATATCATTTTAATTAAAATCCTACAAAAAGTATAACTATGTGGAGTCGAGTTTTGATTCTTTATAAACAACCCACATTAAAGTAAAAACTACTCAAATCAACTATAAATTTCTTAAATCCTACACATCACTTTAGACCTACAAAAAATAACGTCTGTTTGATCTGTAAAATTAAAGTACTAGACAGAACAGTACAAGAGAGTACAAGGCAGAGCAGCACAGGACAAACATTTATGGTATTGAACAAATTTTATCTTCTATGATGTTTGATGGAAAAAAAATGTTATTTTGGTGATTTATTTAGAAAAGTTGTGCTGAGGACAAAAAGTCGTCCCATGGTTCAGTGGGGGACAAGAATATATGATTTTGTCTAGACCCTTAACCCCTAGTTTGTCCAGTCCAGTGACAGTTTTCAAATCAACCACAGTGTTGAGTCTTTGGTATTGGCTGCATTTTTGGTTGATAAACCATTGTGACAGGATGTTGGATACAATGCTTCGAACACCGTATCAACATACTGGTTGTGTGCGCGCGCGTTTTTATTTTCAGAGAATATCTTTATTTCTCTCTCATAGGTCATGCATGGCGCATTTATTGCTTCAGCTTATTATCAAATATATTTTTATCAAGAATCTCCATGAAACTTATTTCTGCAGAAAAATATTTTTTTTGAAAAAGCCACAAAAAACAATGACATTAATAGGCATAAGATATGCCAAAATTATACAACACGATCAGTACAATCTCCTCATTACAATGTACACCACCCAATACACAAACACCTACTTGCAAAGTTCTGCTACTTCTACCATCTCAAATGCACATTTATACAAACTACAAACTACAAACTAATCTATCAATGTAGAACAAGATTACCAATAGCACAACTCCTATCACAGAACACAATAAACCACCTGTATATGCACCATGATGACAAGACAGTCAATCTCCAAAGTTTAAAAGCCCCCAAGACTCCTGCATAAAAATCACAACACCGTCGCGCATCATAACAACTTTGCTTACTCCCATTAAGTGTGATCGAACAGCTTGAATAAAGCGTAACTCAGGATCTCAGCCTATGACACATGAATGCAACGGAATTTCAAAGGAAATGCTACATCTAACAAACATTGAGCAATCCTTCTGCCCGAAGCAATGCGAACATAGTTTTAGAGATGCCACCAAGCTGCAGCAAAATTCTGTGCTGGACACTAAATTGATTAGTCTCTAATTGTACACACCAGACCAATCGTAACACCCTGCATTTCATCAACTTATACACCAGCATACTGCCACACCCCATTAATTATTATACAATTTACTTGACAGATTTCAAGCACAAAACTGGATTAGATAACCATTGTGAAATATCATAGTTGAAGCCTCTCGATTTTACTCTAATCCAATTCCATGATAGTAGTTTAGATTCTTCAACGGTTGCTGCAGCTGCGATATTTTTATCTTGAAAGATCTTTGCATTTCTACCTTTCCATATACCCCATGCAAACCTATTTTCTCCTATTTTCTCATGCAATACTTCAGAAAAGGCATTAAAGTGAATAACACAATCTTTATGCAAAACCGACGACACCCCCAACCACTTGTAGATATTCATCCATATATCGTAAGCACCAGGGCATTCAAAGAAAATATGTGAAGTTGATTCCACATTTCCACACCCTGCTACACAATTACTCATTGAACTATCTAAAATTCTCCTCTTACATAGATTTTCCTTTGATGGGATACGATCTTGGAATGCTTGCCATCCGAACATCGCAACTTTTAGTGGTATGTACTTATTCCAGACCTTTTTATAAGGCACTTGTACCCCCAGGTTTCTGTCCTCCATTAATATATTATATGCCGACTTCACAGTATAGCATTTCGATGTATCTTCCAGCCACACCATATTATCCTTGCATCCTATTTGAAATTCTACTTTTCCAATTTCAGCAACCAGATATTGGAGCATCTCCAGTTCCCACTCAAACAAGTCTCTACGCCACTCAAAATTCCACTCTATATTCTCCCCTTCCCCATTAATCATAGCAGCCACGGTAGCCTCCTTATGTGTTGATATTTCTGCAGAAGATATATTTTATTTATTGTGAAGATATTAGGTTGGATCAAATAAGTGAAGCCCAAGTTACTTGTGACTCAAGAACGTCTACTGCCTATTTAAAGGAGTTGCTAAACCTAATTCTGTTGAGAGACTTGTTCACGCCTTTTTGTGTCTAGAGTTTAGGATTCTAGTTTTTACGTGTGTGTTTATTTGTGAGCCTTTCTTGTGTCTCATTGATGCAAGCTTAGGTGTGTTCTCTTCGAGTTGTATTTGTGATCATCTCCTAAGCTGTGAAGTACGGAGTTAGGATTCTGTGGTTTTACAACACTCTAAGCCTGTAGGTACGAGTGTGTAGTTTTTAGGAGTGTGTCTCCAAGAAAAGTATTTGTTTGTGCGTAACTGAAATCCTTGCTGTCTGTAAGGTTGTAAGGGAGAGAGATGGAGTCTCTGATCTAGGAGTTCCTAGGTTGAAGAGTCATAGATTGTGCCTAGGTGATAAGTTGTAAACGGGGCGTTTGCTGAAAACTTTGAACTAGGACCATCATAGTGATATTCTTTCCTGGATTGGTATCCCCCAGATTAGGTTGTCGTTGCACGCTGAACTGGGTCAACAAATAATGTGTCTCTTTTATTTGTTGTTATTTATTTATTTTGTGCTATTGCGTATTACACCTGATAAAGTGCTTAACACATCGTATCCAGCACTGTGCAAGTGCTTAGCACATCGTATCCCACACTGTGCATAGTGTGCCAGGAATTTCACACAGTACAACAAAAATTGTCATATCCAATTCCCTAATTTTTTAGTAGATCAAACACACTCTAAAGATGCTCTAAGAGCACAACTCTTAAGGTGGGACGCATTACAAAGGAGGCAAATGGAGCTAAGGGCATTTCAATATGAAGGTCATCCACTATAGGAGATGACTTCTTTGATAAGAAAGACTGGAGTATTGTTGTCTTACAAAGACAACTCCTATATGAGTAGCTAATATTTCTTAAGTTAGGTCAAGGGGATGAAGTCCTCTAATATTATTTAATACATGTATTTGAGTTTGAAAAAGAGTATTTATTATATTATTAAAAAAAAGTAGCTAAAAAAATTAAATCAATAAATATTGGATATGATTAAAGTCGTACATTTGTTGATATAAAAAAAGTTCACTTTTGAAGGTAGAAAATTAAAAAAATAGTTTTTTTTACGCAATTAAAATTAAAAAATAATTATTAAATATAATAAAACATGTTAAAATTAAAAATATTAAAACTATGCATAAAAAAATTATTAAAATTAAATTAGAAATTAATTAATTGTCGCTAAATTTTATTTTTTATTATTTTTTTTTTACAAAAATTACCAAATTTAATCAAAAAAAGTAGTTAAAATATTAAATGTATATTTAAGGGATAAGATCAAATTACGTCATACACTTTGAGTCCAAAAAAATATTCATTAAATATATGAGAATAAAATTATATTCTTTCTTATAACCAAAAACAGAAAAACTTCCATCTTTCTTTTTTATAATATTATTCAAAAAGAAGAAAAAGAAACATAACATTAGTTTTTTTTTTGGTACAACATAACATTCGTTTTTAATTGATGATAAGATCACTAAAAAGATAAACTCTATCCTAAATTTTCAAATTAATAAATTAATAAATCAATTTCCTTAAATCTATTTTCTTCTTATTATAATAAAAACATCTATTTCCTTCCTTCTCTCACACAATTTCATAATTTGTTTTTATATGAACACTATTTACACCATTAAGTAAATTACATCATGGGTGCCTTATGTGGTTCTTTAAGGGGGTCATCTCAAACTCAAAGTGCACAAACAACTCATCATCATCATGAAATTCCAGATTTCAACACTTCTTTTGTCTACTCTGTAAATTATTTTATGCATTTTCTTCTTCATAATTAGTGGAGATGATAGTTACTTTTACCTCTAAATTGTTTTATAAAGATATTTTTACATGGTCCCATGACAAAAAAAATTACATTTAGTCACACTCACAAAAGATAAATAAGTACTTAAAAAGTTATTTAAATTATATTTTAAATTTAAATTTTAAATTATTTAAATTATATTTAAGTTATTTTTTTTGTCAAAAAAAATAAATAGTGCTGTATAATATTTTTTTGAGTGTGATCAAAGTTGATTTCTTTAGTCACGTAACGTAACCATAGAAAAATATCTCTATTTTTTTTTTTGTTGATAATTCTTGTTTTCTGTTTTATTTATTTTTTTAATAATGTTGTGATATATTGTTCTTCACAGTATCGACATAGGGGATCCCAGACTACACAATTTCCATTTGCAAAGAATCCTGCTGCAAATTCAGAATTAGTATCAATTGAAGATTTGTTTGAGGACACGTTACGTTACTTGAAGCTTAATCCGCCAATTTCATCGTGATATCCCAACTTTAATTAATAGAAAAAGAGATGTAGCTAGGTTGGGATTAATGAAAATTGTTAAGTATGAGCAAATTATCGTGGAAAACACATGGTATATATCTTAATATGTAGTGGAAGGGTAAAGTGGTACTTGTACATTAGCTGTGTGGAAGGCTTTCAGAAAAGAGAAAAAAGTTTGAATAATTTGATTTTTTATTTTATTTTGCAGAAATAAAAATATAAAGGTTGATTTCTTACCTTTATTTTGAGTTTTAACTTGGTTCTTTATGTTTAAAACATCCATGTTTAGACAAGGATGGCAAGTAAGGTCAAATCCACGGGTAGAGGTGTCAAATAGGCCGGCCCGGCCCAACCCGGCTTGGCCCGTAAGGGCTTACACTATTCATGGGCTAGATTGGTCCGGCCAATTTCTTTTTGGTTCATGTTTTAAAGAGCCCGACTCTGCATGAGCCCGGCCTAGCCCGATGCGCTAATGTACTTTGTCGATCTAATTTTTTTCAATTTTTCTATCATTTTTAAAGTGACTTTGATATATTAGTTCTTCGTAATTATTAATTTTATTGACATATAATTGTATGCAAGTGTAAAAAATTTAAATATAACCATTTTTATTGATCTTACACATTAAACTATATTTTTTGTAATAATTTTTCAATTAAATAATAATATTTTATTTATTTATTAATATTATTTTTACAAAAAAGTATAAAATTTCTGTTAATGGGCCGGCCCGAAGCCCGATAGGCTAGCCCTGCTCAGGCCGATCCTCTAGAGGGTTTTGTGGACTTGGGCCAAAAAAGCCCGAGTGTATTTGGGCTAGCATTTTTGCAGCCCAGGCCTGCCCAAGCCTGTAGGCTAATGGGCCGGCCTATCAGCCCAACCCATTTTGACTGCTCTATCCACGGGGCCCACTTGAGTCAACGTGTGAAAGCTGGAGTTGACTGGGTAAAGGTGACACCGATATTTTTCTGGCGCGGGTTTGAGATCACTCAAACCCGCACCTGATACCATACCTGCTTAGAAGTTAAATTATATAATTACCCTTATGTATATATAAGTGCAAAAATAAGGTTTTTCGTTGTCACTCATTTCTTCACTCCTCTAGTCGATCTTCTTCTCAGTCTCCTACGTCTCCTTCACTTACTCGCCTGATCTTCTTCTCATTTGGTTAGATCTTCTTCAGTCACTCGACTGACCTTGTCACTTGTACGTCTCCTTAATAATATATTTTTATTAATCAAATATGCTAATACTCCCTAAGTTTCTTTTTTGTCGTTTTAGAAAAGAACAAAAAGACCAAATTAAAAAGGTATATTTTTGCACTTTATCTTTCTATTATACCTTTTTTTTTTAAATATAGATCCTAATTTTTGTTGAGGAAAAATCTCTTTGGTATATGTTTTAATGACAACAAACTTTATGGAATAAATGTTAAGTTTTATGAATGGTGATCTACTGATGTTTGCACTTGAGTTTTTGTAGAAAGCTAGATAATGATAAAAGTGGCACGCTAGAAGTCACTCACATCAACAAGTGCATTTTATATACTCAACAATGAAAGATTTTGAGTAGCATCAGATAATGGTGACAAGAGTATCAAAAGCTTCATAAAGATTTTTAAAGGATATTGTTTGAATCATAAGAATACTCTTTGAAAGACTCAAGCAAGAAAGTGAATATAATGGTTTATAGTCTTCGTCTTCACCACAAGATTTACAATTGGTATTGATTGATTTAAGGAAGATTATGAGGTGCATAAGTTGAAGAATGAGGATGGAACAACTTGCATCATATGCTACACAAGAATATATTTGATTTGCATGACAAAATTCACATTGAATTTTGTGTTACATGCTTTGAGGATTTACTACTACAATTAACGTCAAAAGGAATAATGGATATACTAAGGATCTTTACAATATACACAAAGTATCATCCTACCAAAGCTTCTCAAGATGAGAATGTTTGAGAATGATTTTTCATAGGAGTTATGCAAAAGGCATAAAAGTTTTAATCATTCTCTATACTAGAAAGTAGTATTTCTCATGATGAGTACACTCACGCCTCCACTATAACATCTCAAAGATACTCATATAACATATAAAGAATGTGTGCAAAACATCAATTGAATTATGGAAAGTTTTGCAGCAACAAGACTATATGTTTCATCATCTAAGAAAAGCTTCAGCAGACATTCTGAGAACATTCTCTGTCTAGCGCTACATCTTGTTACAAAGCAAAAGCACTTATTTATT
The DNA here is from genome assembly GCA_951804385.1 of Trifolium dubium. NCBI lineage: Eukaryota > Viridiplantae > Streptophyta > Magnoliopsida > Fabales > Fabaceae > Trifolium > Trifolium dubium. Next base: position 15,712,326 of record OX638069.1, on the reverse strand, counting down.
TTAAGTGGACTATGGACAAAACAAAGAGCACTTTATGCAAGGTAATTTATTTCACATAACCACTATAGAGGATAAGTCATTTAAAGCAAGAAATAAATGGTGACATGAGAAGATTTCTCTTTTGGTCATGTTTAAAGAATAAACATGATTTTATTATTGTCACAAGCTTTTGCAAGATCACTACAAGCTGTTACCAGAGATTATTTGAAGGCATTTTATGGGCCAATAAGATTTAGACAACATACTCTTTACTATGAGTTGTGTTGTACTTGCAAGGACAAGTTTTATATTATATCCTATGTCCTTCTCCTAAACCTATGGAAGCTATGTGTACTTTGGTTGTACACTTGGATAGTAAAGGGATAAGTAGGCTAGCTGTCTTACTATGATCAACATATGAGATATCTTGTTGAGCAAGCAAACGTCTTCTTATATTAAGATAAGCTTCAGCAACAAATTGGAGAACGATCTGAGAACGTTCTCATTTCCGTACAGCTTTTTGCACACTAATTGAACATCCATTTCCAGCTGTCTCCAGATGTTTGTGCTTGAATATAACGGCTATTTTTACAGCATATAGCCTTGGGGAACAAGTTATGAACATGATCCAACTCATGCCAACTCATTTTCTCACTCTTCACTCCCAGACCAGAGAACATTCTGAGAACGGTCTGGCAGATTTATTATCTCTCATCAAGTACTATGAGCTGTCCTCTTATGGGTACTAACGGCTAATTTTTGGCTCCACTAAGGTTACTTGATGACCAAGGATTGAAGTACACATCTCAGCTATAAATAGCACCCTTGGGAGCCTTTGGAAAGTAAGAGCTTCAACTACATCAATCTTTCTACACTTGTCTTTATCATACAAGTTCTCAAAGCTCTTCTTTCATCACTCAACTCAAAGTTCTTCATTATCATCAGTACTTCTGAGTTTTTCTAGAGTGATTTTATTTGCTTGAGTTTCTACAAGCAAATATCTTAAGAGACCATTTTCAATATACTACTTTTAAGTGTGGTTGTATCATTGTGTCTCATTTTTACCACTCACACTCCAGCTCTTTATCAAATATTGGATCAACATATTACTGAGTGTATTGAGTGTATTTTTTATAAGCTTCTCAACGTTGTTGAGTTTATTTGAAAGCTTAGATCCGGAACAAACTCTTTGTAAAAAGGAAGATAAGCTCAAGTCAATACGTAACTTTTGATTGAGTGGTTTGGTGTTGTATCCTTCTAGCTTGAAGGGCTAGAATAGGTTTAAGCTTGGAGGGCTTAAAAGCTATTGATCTTGGTTTAGATCAAGGAGAAATTGTAATTTGAGATCGATAGCATCTCAAGATTATAGTGGAAATCTCACAGGCGTGGGGACTGGACTAGCCCAAGATTTGGGTGAACCAGTATAAATTCTTTTGTGTTGATTCTCTCTTTCCCTATCTTTACTTTGAGCAAAACACTTTACACACAATTCACATTTAAATCTGTTTTCATTACTAACTAGATTGATCTCAGATCAATCTCATCTGTTTGTTTTGAAGAGAAACTTTTATTAGGTAAATTCTAAAAGAGTCACAATTCAAACCCCCTCTTTCTTGTGACTATTTCTTCCACTTCAATTTTAATCCAACAATAAATTTCTAATTTTTTTCATATACATTGTCTTTTTAAAAACAATTAAAACACAAAAAAATTGAAACATACTTTATTTAAAAAAATAACAAACAAACTTTGTTACCAAAAAATTAGAAAGGAGGTTATCATAGACAAAATATAATCTAAGTTACCAAAACGACAATTTTTATTTTTTTTAATTTTTTTTTGTCGAGACCGGGGTATCCACCGCCGAACGCAGTGACTACTCCCTCGCTAGATTGGAAGCACCTCGATGGGTGAGATAGCTGGCCCAAGGATTTAAAGCTGCTCCATACTCAAGGTGAGGATCGAACCCTCGACCCTTGGTTAAGGGAGGATGAGTCCCAACCGCTCAACCACACCCCTTGGGTTACCAAAACGACAAATAATTAAAAACAAATATTTTTTTCTAAAACGACAAATAAAAAAGAACTGAGCAAGTATTTTTTTCTTTATTGTTTAATTAGTATATTATATCGGTGTACAATTTTTGTACATGTATCAAATTATGTGTTGCCATGTCAATTACTAATGAATATGAAAACTCAAGTATTTTCTTATTTAATAGTTGATTTGATAACACATATATCATTGTATGTATTATGCATGCGTACAATAATTTTACATTGTCAGAATATACTAATTAAATTATTTTAAAATTAGTTCATGGCAGTATTCTTGATCATACTTTAATTTTATTGTTGTTTTTGGTACATAGACGAAATGACAAAATCATCTTAAACACACACACTAGTACAAAAATACATTTATAAAAAAAAGTTTAAGTCAGTTAGATTTACCACCTGACTTAACAAGTCACACTGTGGCAAATCCATAAATATTTGCAAGTTTGTTAAGTCGGGTGCACTTAACACTGACTTAACAAAGATTAAATAAAAAATATATAATTCTTATAAAATTGCTTAAGTCACATATATTTAGCAACTGACATAACAAACTAAGTTTGTTAAGTCAGGTATTCGTTACCTGACCTAAGATGTATTAATTATATTTAACAAATTAAATTTCAATGTGTCCTTAGTAGGATTCGAACCCGGTACCTTTTTTGAAAATTTAATTAAATTGTTTAAGTCACGTATATTGAGCAACTGACTTAAGAAACTTATTTGTTAAGTCAAGTATCCGTCGCCTGACCCAAGATGTATTAATTATATTTAACAAATTAAATTTCAATGTGTCCTTAGTAGGATTCGAGCTCGGTACATTTTTTGAAAATTTAATTAAATTGCTTAAGTCGCATATATTGAGCAACTGACTTCAGAATCTTATTTGTTAAGTCAGGTATCTTTCGCTTGACCTAATATGTATTAATTACATTTTATACAAAAAATATAACATTTTATACAGAATCTTATGTGTTCTTAGTAGGATTCGAATCCGATACCTCTTAGAAAAATATAACAATTAAAAAAAAAGCAAAAAATATTTAGACAAAAAAAAAATTGGTTACGTAAAAAAAAAAAAGAGGTTATTTGTTTCAATCTTATCTTCATTCTCATAAATCCCAGCAAAATAAACCAGTAACCCTCAAACAACACAAATCGCTTCAATCTTCAATTAATCTTCTATTCTCTTCAATCCATTGAAAACAGAAATCTCTTCTCGACAGAAAACACTTTCTTCTCATCAAAAAACACATATCACTTCAATCTTCGATCGGAAAACCAAACCACTTAAATCAATCAGGAAAACGCGTCAAAAAATTAGGGAACGCAAAACGTAGAACTAATAAACTTCGATCTGAAAACGAAAAACTCAAGCAAGATTCTTTCGCTGCAACAAACTAATTGGAACGGTTCGAAGAAGGAAACGGAGAACCACAAATTTCAATTAGGAAAAGTGATCAATGCATTTTTAGTGCACTTTTTAATCACTCTGTGCTATGGCAATTTTATGGCTTCTCCTGCTATTTTAATATTTTTATCATGTTTTGTGTCCAGAGTCAAGTTTTGCTAATAATTCAGTTTTGCTATCTATTTTCGTAATAAACAGTAATTTGACACCTTCTCATTGCCCAGACCATAACTGGAGCTAGGAATATCGGATTGAGGTGCGGCCAGTTGCATTGGAAAGCTAAGACACATAGCTACAACTTTCATGTTGAAGTCAAAAGGTAATTCAGAGTGCAAAGGAGTCATATTGACTCGTCAATGTTCCAGAATTACAAAGACTTAATTATTTGCCACATAACTTATATTTTTCGGCACAATTGTTTTATGCCCCGGTTGCTTGCTGTATAAAAACTAAATTCTGACCTAGGTCAAGGGTTACCAATCATTCACAGACTTTAGAATGGTTATATCCGATCGTAAGTTGTTAACTTAATATTTAATTGAATGATTAATTGATATTTATTCTATAACAATTTTTGACTAATATTTACTGACGTCCACATATGATCATATTCAATTTTTGAGTCAAAAGCAACTAGTTATGAGTGCGGCTATTATATAATGATTCACATGTTAAACATTGTTTCCGCTGGTATTGTTGGTTCATGGACCAAAGTAAGTAAAAGAAATTTTGTATCAAAGTTGTATCAATTAACTAATACTAATATTTATCTAATTTATGTAAACATTTATTTATTCAGATATTTCGGGACTCAAATCCATTTATTTAATAAGGATGAAGTTAAAAATGTTCAAAAATGCTGTGCAAAGATGATTTTGGAACGTGTTGAAGCAAGTGCGGATATATGATCTTTTGTGGTCTTTAAGGTTTCTTGTTGTGATTGTATCTTGACAAGTACTTAGTTATTGTTTCATATAATTAGTTAGTTACTCTTATTTATGCTCTTTCAATAAGACAAATGTTTATCTAAGTGTAACAAATTGTACCATACGTGGTTGTTATGTTATATTTTAATTTGGTATGACATTATTTTTACTTCTATGGTTTTATTTTGAAATTTAGGTGAGATATGAAACATATGATGTTGCATTATATTTATGGTTATGAACTGATGTTGGTTGCAGTAAATTTAGCACATAAATGTGTAGGAAAAAATGTGATATTATAAATAGAGGAAAAAAATTGCCCAGAAATAAATAAATAAATAAAAACAACAACGTCTTAGGTCGGTTAAACATATCTGACTTAAAAAACAATATTTTTAAGTCAGGTCAAAATTCGACTTAACATGTCAAAACTTGTTATGTCAGAAATTATTAAGTCATGCGCGGAACTGACTTAAAAAGTCACTTTTAAATGACTTAACAAGCGTTTTCTTAAGTCAGGTCTAAATCTGACTTAACATGTCAAAACTTGTTATGTCAGGAATTGTTAAGTCACGCGCGGAACTGACTTAAAAAGTCATTTTTAACCGACTTAACAAGCGTTTTTTGTACTAGTGACACACACACACAAAGTGCAGTTACTAGAATTCAAACCTCGATCATGGAAGTTCGACCTAAGAATTTCGGTTTTTCTGTCAGTTGAGATAAGATTTTTCGACTACGTTTATTTTTTCAATGATAAAAACTTAGTTTTTTTTTTTGGTCGAGACCGGAGTATCTACTGCCGAACGCAGTGACTATTCCCTCGAAAAACTTAGTTTAAAGGAGGTAAATAGATTCTGCCAAGCACGCCTGACGTGCTCCCAGGCACGCACAACGTGCTCACCAGCAGGAAAAGTTTCTGCCAAGCACGCACAACATGCTGGAAGGGACGTGCAACGTGCATGCGACCAGATTTTTTATTTTGTTGTTTTTTGGGCTTTTTTGGCCAGATTTATTACAAATTTATATGAGATTTGTTCCTAGTTTATTATTATATTTTTACTATAAATATAGAGGTTTAGGAACAAGGAAAAGCAAGAGAGCAAAGATGTAGCTCCAAGGAAAAACACAAGTGAGGAAGGAAAGAAACAATTACTCTCTTAATTGTTTATTCTTCACCTTGGAAACACTATATTAAGTTTCTAGGTTAAGGGAAGAAACTTGAGATTAGGGTAGGATTAGGTTTCTGATTCTTGTAACCCTTATTGGAAGTTTCATTGTAACGGTGATACTTTGGAAATAGTGGAACGGAGGGGCTGCTCTCTCCCCCAGATTAAGTCGGAATTTGACTGAACTGGGTAAACAAACGATTGTGTCTATTACTGCTTTCTCTATTTTTCTCTTGCTTCATATTGTTGGATTAATATTCATTGTCTCTATATTCTTTGATACGTGGTTGCTTAATCACTTTGCTCCACACATCAAAATCTTATTGGTGTGACTTTAGTTCACAAAGGAATTCACAACAAAGAAAAAAAAAATACTTAGTTTAAAGACTTTGTAAAATAAACTTAAATTTTAATTTGAGAGCATCATTACGTGATGGTACATTTATTTGCTTCTATAAATTTCATGAAATCGATCCCGAGAAGATAGTGGATAAGTATTTGAATAATTAGTTTTCTTCGATTGATAATTTTATGTGTGATAATTGAATTTTGAAATCGAAATATGAGATACTTCCTCTGTTCCATTTCTACTAATCTACTAACTATATATTAATATAATATAAGTAATTTACTAATAAACTCTTTTTAAAATTTAATCACATTTATTTAAGTCTTAATTAATGTCCTTTATTATAATTAACTAAATTGTGGAGAAGTTATTTCCCACACAAATCAACATTAGGCACAGATTTAGTAAAAAAAAAAAAAACACTTAGTCATATATATCAAAATTTTTCCACTACGGCGAGTAATTTGCTCAACTGCCTTCCAAAGTGCATGTTTTTTCATTGTGTTCCACTACCACACGTCTTTTTCTCAACTATCTTCTAAAGTATATATTTATATATTTTTCTCAACTATCTTATATGTTTACAACCTTAATCGATTCCTTTGCTTTCTTTCTTGCTTTTGCCTCCACCACTACTATCGACACGGTAATACCAATTTCTCCTTTCCTTCTATTTTACTGCTTCTTTCTCTTCTTTCAGAGTCAACAATTCCAAGAATTATTCCACTCTCTTACAGGTTATTGTTTTTAAATATTTTTAATAATTTAGTTTTATATTTATGTAGTTCAAATAAATTCTTTTTGCAAAAAATAAATATTGAAATTTATGTTTAAATTTTTAACATTACTAGATGAACAAAGAAAAATATTTGACACGATCATGGAAGCTGTTCGGAAGCAAAAAGGGGGAGTTTTTTTTTCTATATGGATATGGTGGAACAGTAAAAACTTTCAAGTGGAACACTTTAGCAACAGCTTTATGGTCAAAACGGGACATTGTTTTGACTGTAGCTTCTAGCGGAATTGCATCTTTATTGTTGCCTGGAGGAAGGACAGCTCATTCAAAGTTAAGATTCCAGTTCCAGCACTTGAATCTTCTATTTGCAATATAGAGAAGGGAACTGAACTAGAAAAACTTTTAAAATTAACAAAGTTAATTATACGGGATGGAGCTCCTATGACTCACAAATTCTGCTTTGAAGCTTTGGACAAATCCTTAAAAGACATAATGAGTGAGGATAAGTCTTCTGCGTCCAAAATATTTGGAGGAAAAGTTATAGTCTTTGGTGGTGATTTCAGACAAATCCTTTCGATAATTCCAAGAGGAAGTATATCTGATATTGTTCATGCAACAATAAATGCCTCTTATATTTGGGATCATTGCACTGTTTTAACCCTTACTAAGAACATGCGGTTGCTAAATGGTTCATCAAATTCAAACTCTGAAGAAATTAAAAATATTTCTGAATGGATATTAAGGATCGGGGATGGAGAAGTTTTAGAACCAAATTAATGATGGATGTGAAGATATTCCAATTCCAGATAAACTTTTAATTTCAGAATTCGATGAACCCATTGATGCAATTGTTAAAATTACATATCCTGATTTATTGAATCATTACATTGATGGTCAATATCTAAAAGTAGAGCTATTTTAACTTCTACAATTGAGGTTGTAGATGAGATCAATGATTATATATTGAAGCACATTCCATATATTTCAAATTCATTAGTTGAATAGATTTAATATAAGGTTTTATTGTGTTTTTGTTGAATATAGGTGATGAAAAAGAATATCATAGTTCAGACTTCATAGATCGAACTGAAGCAAATGATAATGAAATATTTGAACAGCTTAAACCAGAGTTTTTAAATTGTGTAAAAACATTTGGACTTCCGAACCATTCCATCAAACTAAAAGTTGGCACACCAATCATGTTGTTGAGAAATCTAGATCAAGCTGAGGGGTTATGTAAACTTGGAGGTCATGTGATTGAAGTTAAAATAATTACTGGAAAAAACATTGGCAATATAATATATATTCCAAGAATGTCGATGTCACCATCACAATCACCGTGGCCATTCAAGCTTATAAGGAGGCATTTTCCAATTATTGTTTCTTTTGCCATGACAATAAATAAATAAGTCTCAAGGTCAATCTTTAGATTATGTTGGATTATACTTGCCAAGAGATGTTTTCAGTCACGGTCAACTCTATGTGGCAATTTCTAGAGTGAAGAGCAAACAAGGTCTGAAGATATTAATACATGATAACGCAAGAAAATCATTGAATATTACTACAAATGTTGTGTTCAAAGAGGTTTTCCATAACATCCAATATGTTCAAATCATTGAATGAGTTGCACTTATTCACACACACACATACATATATATTTACACTATAATGCTTCAACCTAAAATAATTAGAAATAACAATTTTGTTCAATTTTTCAGGAACTTGCAAACACTCAAATTGTGCTCACCTTCTTTTACACAAAGTCTTAAAAATGCAGAACAAGAGTTGATCATTAATAATTCACTTCAAATTAAAATATCTCATTTATTAAGTCGTATCTATAGATTTTATGCTGCTTTCAACAAACCTATATGTACTTTGTAATAGTATAAGTTAGAAACATGTTTTCAAATTGTAATGTGTTGCTTCTTTTAAATTTTCTTTTGGTTTCTAATTTTTTTTATGGATCTTTGGTTTCCATTGTTATTATTTTTCTAATTAAACAAAAATAAATTAATAAATTTATTTTTGTTTTTAAAAACTACGTAAGTATTTAGTACAATTAAATATAAGATTTAACCATAACCTAGACCCGTGCGGATGCACGGGTTTATAACTTGTCGTTTTAGAAAAAAGAGACTATAATAGGAGAGTGCATTTTTGCACCTTATTTTCATATTATGCCCTTTTTTAATGATATATTATATTTTTAATCCACCAATAAATTCCTATTTTTTCACAAACATTATCTATTTTCCTCAATGTGCAGACTTTTTTGCTAAACTTGGAGCATCATCAGATGCCGACCTCCTGACTCATACATCTCCTCTAGAAGGTCTTCATGAACCTCTTAGGAATGATGCAATGGTAACTTTCTTCCTTCGCACTTAGTTTTTCTTTTTAGTTTTTCCTCTTCTTTTATTAGCTTCTATACCAAAAAAAATTTATCTATTTTCCAAAAAAATTGTAACAAACTTTACTTAAAAACACACAATAAACAGATTATATTGTTTCAACAAAAATACAAAATTTAAGCAATAAAATAAAATAGGAAGGAGGGTATAATACAAAAAATATAACTTAAATTGTCAAAACGACAAGTAAAAATGAACAAATATTTTTTTTCTAAAACTACAAGTAAAAAGGAACGGAGGTAGTATAAAATTTTAAACTACATTTGTATTTAAATGGAGAAAATACGTATAATTTTATTGACAATTGTTAAGACAAAATTGAAAAATGTGTAACCAAAAAATAACTAATTAAAAAATTAAAAGCTGATCCGTTAACATCAAAAAAAATTAAAAGATAATCACTATTCTTAGCTTAAACTAAACCCTATTAATAGTTAGTACGTTCCATTCCTTCTTTCTCTTTTTCACAGTGAGTTACATGCATGATGGGTGCCGCCTTATCCGGTTGTTTAAAGTCTTCGTCTCATCGTAGTCCGCCACGAACTACTGTTCATCATAGTCCGCCACGAACTCTTGTTCATCGTAGTCCGCCACGAACTACTGTTCATCGTCATGAAACTCCAGAATTCAACTCTTCTTCTGTCGACTCTGTAATGTTTTCATGTTTTTTCTTCTTCACTTATATATTATCTATATATCAAAGCACCAACACTTGTCAAATCAGACGTGTTCTAGTGTTGGACACGCATTAGTATCACACATGACATTTACGATCATATTGAATCATGTTATATTGTAACCTGTGCGGTGTATGTGCTATAAATAATCCAAATATTTACTCAAATATGTGTTCTAAATCTCTAATTTTTTTTATTCAATTATGTTGTGATATTGTATTTCACAGAATAGACATAGCGGATCAAGTAGTAGAAGCTCTCCTGCTGCAAAGAGTCCTGGTGCAAATTCAGAATTAGTGTTAAATAAAGATGAATCCGCGAATTGCAAATTCAAACATTCGCCCCATAAATCAGAATCATCTTATGATGATGATTCATGTATTATATGTTTTGAAGGTAATTCTTTTAATTATGGATTTTCAGTTTTTTTTTTAGATATATTTCTATATTTTTAGTTTAGTTACAATCATTTTACAAATTTCATAAAAGTTAAAAAATTATGAAATAGTCTCGGAGATTAGTTTAATTAGTTGGACATTACCTTGTATATGCAGGGGATCGGGGTTCGAATTCGGATCATCCCATTTATCCATTTTGAGGGTGAATTTTCTAGCCACTATAGTACTTGTTCAAAAAAATATAAAATACTATTAAACAAAGAAAGAAAAAGATTTTTTTTGATACAAAAAGCAAAAAAAAAAAGTATTTTTGTTTCTAAAATTATACTACCTCTGTCCCATTTTATAAGACCCAGTTTGACTAAATGCATTATTCATATGTTTTATTTTGACTGTATTTTCCTAAAAGTATATAAATGTAAATATTATCATATAAGATCTTGTTTGATTTGTTTCGATACGTATTTTCAAAATATTAAATTTCTATACTTTTTACTAATAGACAATTAAAGATATTCGCAGTCAAAATTATGTATTGACAAACGTGCAGTGGTCAACGAAGTCTTATATTTTGGGACGGATGTAGTAGATGTTTGGATGCAGATTTTAATGCTATCATTAATTTTATTTGCCAATTTATTATGGTTAACCTTAGGGCATCTCTAATGGTGGTACAATTTTGAATACCGTACATTATTAATAAATGGTCTCTATAATGTCATATAATAATTATGTATCTCATACTCCCTCCGTCCCAAAATATAAGGGAAAAAAAAATAATCTCGCTTATTAAGAAAACATTATCATGAGAATTTGAAATATGGTTTTGTGGGATTTTTCTTGAAATAAGTTGCATAGGAAGATGTAAAAGCATTTTTTATTGGTAGTTGTTTATTAGGAAAAGGATAGAGAAGGAAATTTAAATGCAATTTGCATTTAATTTTATGATAATAAGGGAAAACATATTCTTGAAAATAGTTTTTCTCTTATATTTTGGGACAAAAAAAAGTGGTTTTTTTCCCTTATTATTCGGGACGGAGGGAGTATAGTATAGTATAGTATATTTTACTCCATTGTGTTACCACTTTGAATATTATACATCAATAACAAATGGTCCCTTCTATATTTATTTTATTTAAACCATAAAATTAATATTAAATTGATGATATGATAACTAAAATAAGCTACCGTATCATCATTTGTTATACCTTCTATGTCACATCATAAAACTCTAATAATGAAAAAAAGTAAGGTACTAATCATTAACCTTTAATATTCTTATCGAAGATGCTCTTAGTTATGAGTTGATCAAGATTGTTTTTACTTGATTAACAAAAAAAAAATGTTTTTGCTTGATTATAAAAAAATTGTTAATTAGAACACATTCGTTAAGATAAATAATAATATTTTATATGAAAAATAACATTTTATAAACTTTTAAATAACTAACTACACATTCAAGACCTTATTTTAAGCAAAACCACATTTTTAGTTTAGAAAATGGTAAACAGTACTCCCGGGACACTAGTTAAACTCTTTAAAAAAGAAATTATGTTTTGAAATTTGTACATTTAATATCGCTGTCTTGGAACTTGTGCATTACTTTTATCATTTATTTCATTTTTTATTATGTTTAACAAATGCTCCGGAGGCACGGTTTAGCATAACCCTTTGCCTTGTCTTTTTCATGCTAGGATCCGTAAAGATTTGTGGAAGCCAGGTCTTAACTAGTTTTCTTAATGTGTTGCAGACTATTCCTATGAAAATCCTCAGATTACTACACAGTGTTGCAATCACCATTATCACCTTTCTTGTATATACGAATGGTTGAATAATGGTGAAAGTTGTCCAATTTGTAGACAGGTATGCAATTTAATTACTAACATTAATAGCTCATTTTATGGTGTTTCATAAATAAATTTTTGTTCCAATCGGAATTTAACTTTGATATGTATCACACACCAATCGGAATTTAACATCAATTTGGTGGAATGATTTTGCAGAAGATGATTTTTAAGGAAATGGCATGACAAGAAGTGCACAAGACCAAAGATTTAAGTAAATGAAATGAGTCAACTACGCTAACGAACCTATTGGTTTTGAAAAAAAAAAATATATATATATATATATATATATAACCAAGTTTTCAATGTGAGATTTACCTTCAAAATATTTTTGAAGTATCTGATTTAATTAATGATTACATATATACCTATTGGTTTTATTTTTTCAAACATCAATACTAAATTTATCTTTCTGCGAAAAAAAAAAGACTAAATTTATCTAGCATATTTAAATGGAGACATATATTTAGATTCATATACAGTCACTTTCCTCTCCTTTATATATTTTCCTCTGTTTAGTAGCCTTTGGTCTTAGAAAGTGTGGTTGCTCCTCTAAAATGAAGTTATTCCGAAATCTTTCTCAAATTCACTAAATTGTCTTGTCTTGTCCATGTAGGATAGCCCAAGTGGTAAGAACTGATGAAAATGAGTTGAGTAGGGAGGGTTCGAGAGATCAAATCCTAGTAAAATCTTTCTGATGTATAATAAAAAGTCTGCCTTGTCTTGCTTAGCGACATAGTACTTGCTTAGTGATGGATGGCTCGTTTATCCACGATGACAACATATGATTTTCTTCATTTTTTGACTTGCCTCGCTTTACTATTGCTTAATCACTAACTCATACTCAAAATATTTTACTTTGTAGTTTAGACACAATGAAAGAATAAATACCTACAAAAATGTTGGGATTAGGTTATGAATAGTTGATTTTTTGCCTGTCATATAAGCATACAAAGGGGTAAATCAAAATTCATTGTAGGGTAATCAAAAAAAATGTTTTACTGAGGTAAATCAAAATTCACGGACATTACAAGGAGTAAAAATCTATTAACCATAAAAGCAATTTACAATATAGTTTGGTTTTGGTATGAAGTTGCTTGTGAAATAAGTCAATAAATGTTTATATAAATAGATAAAATTACTATTTGTTAGCACTTATCAATCGTACCTTTTGCACACATGTTTCAACCTCAGCACTTTTTCAAAATATGGATAATAATATTCCTAGTCAATAAAAACTAGATATAGTGTTGCGCAGATGATTCGAAATATAAATTTTTTTGTATGATAGAAAATTAATTTAGGATTATCCAATTATTCAAAAAAAGGAGTGAGATTGATTTATTATGTTCTTTACTAATAAAAGAATTCTTTTGTACTATATATTCAACAAAAAATACTTAAATACTGGTTGAGTATAATTTAATAAAAGTCGAAGAGGGTACCCCTTGAGAGAGGTAGCCTTTTTCTTTGAGCGCTCTTAGCTCCCTTTGACTCTTTGACATGCTTCTTCCCTTGTGTTGTGCTGCAAGCTCTCAGATTCTGGATCTCGTCTGGAATGCATAAAATTAAGGAGTGGGAGCTATATTTATAATATGTTGAAGGGGTTATTTCAGCGTGATATCGTGCCACGTTGATACTCGTCGTGTCACGATGGACCAAGATGTTCATCCTGGAAATTGTGGAAAATCATGGCTATCATGACACAATATATCCCATCGTGGCACAACGAAACTGGTTTGTGAGCTAATTTTGCATTTTCTTGCTCTTTTTTGCTCTTATTAACCCTTTTTGCAAATTTTCTTCTTTCTTCGACAAGGCGTTTCAGTACTTAGGGGTTTCCATGTAATCTAGCTATGAAAATAACATAAACTAACCTAAAACTATAATAAAACTGTGCAGAAAATAACATATTAATTCCCGTCATCAGGTAGTAAATAAAATGGGCGTACAATGTTTGTAGGTGTACGCTTGTAGCCCATTATTGTTATCAAAATCGTGAGTAGTATCGTAAAATTCATGAATTTTGCAAAGAAATCCATGGATTTTACGATTCTACTCACTCTGTTTGGATTGATGGAATACGGTGGGATGGGATGGGATGGAATGGAATATGTTTATGTTCCATTGTTTGATTTTGTAAATAATGAATGAGATGGGATGGTATGTGATGGAACTCATTTCTTCCAATACCACCCATTCATCCAATTTTCCATTACGCCCAATTTGGGGTGTGTGCAATGGAATGGAATAAATTAATAATATAAATACGATTTTATCCCTATTTGTTTTACTTTTTTTTTAAGGCAAATAAAATAAATTTGTTATTAAACTTTCTTTCTTCCCTCTCCCTCGTCTTCTCTTCTTCTGTAACCAATTTTATTTTTTTGGTACAAACCAATTTTATATTAGTGTATTTTCCTTCCATAATCTTATTTTCTTCTGCAACCAAGTTTTTTTTTTGTACAAACTAATTTTATTATTCTTGTTATTATATTAGTGTATGAAAAAAAAATTCACATCATATATACTCTTCGTCTCCTCTTCTTCTCTTCATGTTTTATTAAATTAGTACTACTATTTGGTATGACAATACATATTACAATAGTATTATTTTAATATATGATATTACATTTTTTTACCAATAAGATAGTTTTTTTTTTTAGAATAAGATAGTGGCTTTGGCTACTTGTCGATCCTTTTTTCTCTATTAATTTGGTAGTTTATGTTCAATTAAGAGTGTTATTATGGTTTGGACAATGAATTAGTAATGAAATATGTGAAATTTATTAGTTGAATGGAGTAGAAAATGTATGATATTAAGATTTTATAAATAAAGAGTATAATTAAGGGTATAATTGGAATTAAAAAGTTATACTTCATTCCATTCCGTTCACTTTCCAAACAATGGAGTGGGAAACTCGTTCCGCTCCATCATATAATATCCAAACAATGGAATGAAATATATGTTCCATTCCGTTCCATTTCATTCCGCTCCGCTCCATTCTATACCATCAATCCAAACAGACCCAAAAGGATTCAAATTCTGAGTAGAATCCTAAAATATGCTAAATCCTTGTAAAATTTCACAAAATCGTAAAATCCTAATAAAATTTGAGCTTTTGAATGGTTTTTACCGATTCTAACTTGGTTTTTGGATGATTCTCACCCGGTTAATTTAAATAAACGACAAATATATGGCGCTTTAGTGATTTATATTCGCATATTGGATTTAAGTATTTTGACATTTTTTTTTTACTTTCACTCTCGGATTCCTAGGAGAAAGGAGCCCTAGTATACGTAGTCAAGAGATTAGAGGGAGTTCTGACATCAAGGGGCCTTAGTATTTTGACATTATAGGGGATGATCTAAGTAGATTGCGCTTTAGTGATTGGTATTAGTATATAGGCTTTAATTATTTTGACATTATGGGGGATGGTCCATTTAGATGGAGCTTAAGTAATTTGTATTAGCATATAACCTTTTAAAATTTATCATCTAGGATTTCATTATTTTGAGTACATGGCTATATATATATATATATATATATATGAGTAGAATCCATCTATTTTGGTTGTGGTTTTTGATTTTACAATCTTGATTTCCCCTTCTGATTCTACAAAATCAATTGAGTAGAATCTATCAAATTTAGTTGCGATTTTAGAATTTGCGATCTTACTATCTTTTTTCGATTCAAAGTAAACTCGCGATTCTGACAACCTTGGTTGTAGCTATCCTTCATACACATTAGGATATGGCTTTGTTTAATCAACAAAGACACCATTAATTACGGGGTGGCGGCTGAAGGGTTTTGTGTAGTATCCTACCAAAGAGTTTAGAATTATTTATATAGGACTTTCAGGTTAAAGATTCAGTTCATATTTATCTCAGCCACTAAATACGCTTTATTAAAAGTTAAATAAATGTGCGGAAAATATTTAAAGTGAGACTAAATATATATATCTAATTACACACACTAGAATACTAAAATATATTAGTATTCTCGATTCACACATAAATGTGCTCAATGTTCCAACATAATCATATTAGATGTTTGTTATTGTTAGTTTCCAACTTCAAAGTGAGGTTTATAAAGCATCAAGCGAATATGGTTGTCCATAATCTAGCAAGGACGTCATATTCTAGGTCTTGTCGCTTTATTTTTTAATCACTGCCTCTTTGTATTAACAATATTTTGCTTAATGCAATGAATTGAATTTCATATTGTCGAAAAAAATTAGAAAGGGTGTGAGGGGGTGTTAGCCCAATTAGAAGAGGAGTGCTTAATTGAGCCCAATTAAGTTATGAGGAGAAAAGTAGGGTTTGCCATAAGTGGAAAAACCTAGTATGGTTATATAAATAGAAGGACGAGTCTGTCAAATAAATATATATAAGGACGAGTAGTAAAAATTAGGTTTTAGGAGGAAGAGAAGAGGCTGAGGGAAGAAAAGGAAGAAAGAAGGGTTTTAAAGAAAAAGAGAGAAATAACTAGAGCAAGAGTAAGGGAGAGCCTTTCCAAACCAATTTCTTTCATCATCAAGAGGTAGGAGGGTGGGATTATTCACCATGAAGGTGCTAAGATGGTAAAGGGTATAAAGGATTACTCCTCTTCTTTCCCATGAACCTTTGAAACTTTTTCATAGGATTATTAAATTTGGCGAGTTAAATTAATGAGCTATATAATGATGTATAATGAGGAGATGTAATTGGTGTATAAAATGGTGAGTAACCATGTGGGTATTCATGCATTTCATGATGATTAATCCATTGGTACATATTGGTGAATTGAATAAATTCAATAATATAACTCTGATACCGAAGAATTAGTGTGTAGGTTGGTACCAAGTGCAATAAATTGTTAGACTTATGACTTAAGTTCAATAAATAAGTGACTCTAAATTTTCCTTCGAAATTTTTAAAACTTTTTATATGAGTGCGAGCGGAATAGAATGGATCGAAGTCAACCACACACTTTTCGATCAAACCACTAATCTTGTGCGAGAATCTTTCATTTGTGACTTGAACCTCCGGTTACCACGATCCAATTCACACTGTTCTTCAAGCTCGAAGAACCTTCGTAATCGATCGCTCGGATGATCCTCCGCCAATGTTGTTAAAACCTCAATATTCTTGAAATCTTCTTCAAAACCTTGAAATCTTTGATGAGAAACCTTGCTTCCAAATCTCAACTCAAAAGTTGCTCACAAGCAACTACCATGGAAGTTATCAACCAATCACTTTAACCCTTTATTGAACCCATTTAAAGAGTAACCAATTTGGGAGTTTTATGAAATTGAATGAAGGTGATGTGACTTTGAAAACTTGGGAATGAAGGTGATGTAACCTCTAGATCCTAAATTCTCTCAATTCAGATCTTAGAATGTGTTTCTCATGAGATACAATAGAAGGCATGTTGCTATTTATAATAGAGAATAACATAGAGTGAAAAACTTGGGAAAAATCAGCTTCACAGAGCTCAAAATCGATTATGGGTAAGTTTCTGGTGACAGGAAATAAATTCAGCTTCACCTTATTAGTAGCAGGAAATAAATTCTGATATGTGAGAATCAATTCTGGCAAAGCTACTGGAATGCCGAATCGATTCACATAGTTGTTAGAAGCAATTTTGAGTTTCCTACTTGAATCCAGAATCGAATCACATATCAGAAAACGTGAATTTTCAAGTTTTTCAAAGTGTTTTTGCTACTAAGTTGTTTTTAGACTTTACCAAATCATTCTATATTATTTTCTATGTATTTTTGACATTATCAAAACATGAGAGAGAATTTGTGCATCTACATAAATGATGTGTGGTGTGATGTGTAAATTGTTTGATTGATAATTTGATAATTGTTCCATCTCAACGGTCACTTAGCTTGCACACTTTCATGATTAGTACAACGTTAACGGATCTCTCTATAAAAGCCTGGTTTGGAACCACTAATGTAAAAGCCTGGTTTGCAGCCACTAATTTAGTTTATTTTAATTTTAATATTATTAAGATAAGCTAGTGATTATCCTATTACATAGAATTAGTAATCTTATAGATTTAGATATAAGTTAGAATTAAAAAAACAAATATATTTTAGATTTAAATTTAAGTTAGAATTAAAAATATATATTATGAGATTCTATTTTATTTTAAAATAGATTTGTTTCTAGTTTTTATGTTTAATTTACTATATATATATATATATATATATATATATATATATATATATGGGGGTTGCTAACATTGACCATGTGGGTCAAAGTTAGCAACTATGACCCATATACAATGGGGGGCGCGCATAGCAATTTTGGGGGGTGCGGAGCAGCTTTAGGGGGCGCGCATGGGGGGGCGCGGAGAAGGGGGGCACACTGAGAAGGGAGTGGGGGGCGCACGGAGAAGGGGGTGGGGGCGCGCGGAGTAATAAAATGGGGGGGCGTGGAGCAATTTCTTTGGGTCATAGTTGCTAACTTTGACCCACATGGGTCAAGGTTAGCAATCCCCATATATATATATATATATATATATATATATATATATACCTAATGTAGCCATGAGGTAAAAAGAATTCAGTAATAATAAAATTTGAAAATTTTCTCTTTTTTCTAGTTGATTCCAGTTTTATTTCAAGAGTTTTATTTGGTGTATTCAAAATATTCTCTTCCTGGAGGACTCTAGAAAACCTATTTATTAGAATTAGCGCTTGCTTTTCCTTTTTTAGCTTCCGACTACGTCAGGTGCCATCAGAGCAGGCTTTCCCTGTTCTTTTCACATCGTGATTAGATATGGGAGATCAACCAGTGATCGAAGCAGAATTTAAGACGGATTTAACTGTTTTGACTGCACAGATTACAACATTATCAAATAAGCTGAACAACAACAACAACCATGACTACCTAGTGAAGGCTAATATTCCTTTCTTTTACGGAACAATCAGAGGGGAGGAGTTAATGGATTGGAACATATATGTTGATCGATTTTTCAACATCATCATGGACAAAATCAACCATCTCTTCTAAATAGAAGCTTATGCACCTAGAATTGATGTGGTTTCTTTGTCTATCGACACCATAGATGAAAATCAACCATCTCTTCCAGATATGCTCAATGATTCTGCTGATTACTCCAAACCAAAAGAAGTTGAAGTAGTAGCTGAACAAAATACTTTGGTTGAAGTTGACAAATCTAAAGATGAGAAGAAAGAGATCGATGAACAAGATGATTTAGAGAAAGAGGATGTAGATAAAAGAGGAGATGAAGTTGAGAAAAAACAAAGAGTAAGATTTGTTAAGTTACCTACAGAACCTCATGAGAAGCCATACACCCCAAGTTGGAGTGAAAAGAAGCTTGGTGGAATTGTTAAAGAAGTTATCAAGGCTAAGTTAGAGGCTACTTGGCAGAAGAAGAAAGCAAATGCTGATAAACACAGGAGATATAAATATATGATAGCTATTCTGAATTCCATGAATATATTTTAAACTTTCAATGTTGCTGACAATCATGAGTATCAAGCATTTAATCAAGGTGAAAACTCGGGGTTGAGTTCTTTAGAGGCGGAGGAGAAGGTAAAGACATCAAAATCACATATGTGTGACACATCTATGTGGGAATCGAATAGTTCTACAGAGACTTTTGTATTCGACCCTGGCATTCCTAATATTGTTCATGAGTTCCGGACAGAGGCATCTCTTTATTACAATAGAACTCGAGGTCGAGTTCTTCATAAGAAGAGGAGTCTGATGCAGGAGCAATTCAACACAATTGCGGGTAATTAGATTTTATTTTATTATTTGATATTTAGTTTGTTTTAATTTCAATTTTATTAGGATAAGCTATTGATTATCCTATTAAATAGAATCAACAATCTTTTAGATTTAGATTTAAGTTAGAACTAAAAAAATATATATCTTTTAGATTTAGATGTAAGTTAGAATTAAAAATATATATTGTGAGATTCTGTTTTATTTTAAAACATATTTGTTTCTATTTTTTAGGTTTATTTTACTATATATATACATATTGTAGCCATGAGGCAAAAAAAATTCAGTAATAATAAAATTTGAGAATTTTCTCTTTTCTCAGGTGGATTTCAGAGTATTATTTGGTGGATTCCATGTAGACTCCAAGAAACCTATTTATTCACTACAAGAAAACGGTTGTTTTCCGAGGAAATAAGGTAAAGTTCCTCGCAAATAGATGCTTTCTGAGGAATTTGGCGAGGAATAGCTGTTCTCGGTTAAACCCTGGTTGCAAATCCAATTTCCGAGGAATTTTGCGAGGAAATGCATTTTGCGAGGAAATATTTCCTCGGAAACTGCCAAACTGGAATTGCTTCAACTGATACACGCTGACATTATGTTACGAGGAAACATTTCCTCGGAAGTTTCATATAATGATACCGTGTCTTCTACCGAGGAACCGTTCCTCGCAAAAGGGGACCACTCTTAAATAAATAGTGTAATATTTATTTCACCCAGGCATTCCGAAGATTCAAATTTCAAAATTAAAAAGAATTCAGGCCACAAATTAAAAAGTAGTGCAATAATTTTTAAATTTGGTAAATTTTAAATTATTTATGCCAACAAATTAGGCACCACAATTTTAAAAATTTGGTGAAATTTAAAATTTCAATCTGCGCCAAACTTTGTGCGGAACATTTCCTCGCAAATAAAATTTTTATTTAAAAAAAAAAGAGAAATGGCCTAAATTCAAAAAATTCTGCATAAAATCATACTTGAATAAACAATATACTATCAACTAATGAATCAATTCTAATTGACCAACCATCACAAAGTTACTTCAAGTGAGACTTGAGTTTGGAGTCAAAATAACATCAAAAAACAAGTACCCAAATATGTGAATATGGAGTCAAAATCACATCAAAAAACAAGTACCCAAACATGTGAATTTAGCATGATAAACTCATGTTTGGTGTTTTGTAACGCCAAACCAAAAGAGCACTAAGATAAAGTAAAAATGATCCATAATAAATGTAAAATAATTCTTTCCTAACCAAATAAGTCATTCGGATTCGTTGTCATCATCCTCGGAAGTAGATTTGTCATATGGAGGTTCCTCTTCAGGTGATGGTTTACGGTGGCGGCGACGGTACCCAGAAGCAAACATCCCTTCAACCTTTTCTTCAAATGCTCTCCTACGTTCGACCTCTTCCAACAACAATCTTTGACTATCCTCCCTTAATTTTCTTTCTTGCTCTATTTGAGAACGTTGAGTTTCCAACTGTTGTGACATATTTTGTATAAGCTCTCTCATTTCAGGAGTCAACTGCGGAGGATTAGAAGATCCTTCTCCGCGATAAACTCGTTCAAAAATAGATATGCCACTTTTCATGTTGGGGGCCAAACATCCAGCACCATAAACTTTATTTAGTGTCCCCTTTCCAACTACTTCACGCCAAACTTTCATTGAGGTAGGATGATCAAGTGTGGTAGATGATGATGATGTTCCAGTTGACTGAGTTTGCAGTTCGGCTCTTCTATCAAACTATCTCTATATCATAAATAATAAATTGTCAAGTCAAATAACGTAACAATTCTTGAAAAAAATCTTAAAAAATAATTCTAAAGCATAAAAGTATAAATTTACCTGAGTCTCTTCAGAGCGTGGGTCAACATATGTATTTTTGTGCCTTTTAAGATGTGCGTATGTTTGTGAAGCTCATTAATATACACTTCTCTCTTGTACTTTATTTTCTAAATTAACACAACATTTAATTAACTAATGAGAATCCGTCAATAATTATGTATAGGCAAATGAAGAGTATAAAACACTAAAAACAAGTTACAAAACAAAAGCCCATAACAACAACACACACCAAATATTACATAAAAGATAGGCAAAACAACAAAGGGCAGCAGCAAAATGCAAAAGACCAATCCATACAATTGGACACAAAAAAGAGAGCAACACGACAGATAAAATGT
The DNA here is from genome assembly GCA_951804385.1 of Trifolium dubium. Lineage (NCBI taxonomy): Eukaryota > Viridiplantae > Streptophyta > Magnoliopsida > Fabales > Fabaceae > Trifolium > Trifolium dubium. The sequence goes on along the minus strand of OX638069.1, from coordinate 15,690,433 downwards.
GCAAATATCCGACCAGAAATACTGACCAAAAACTAACAAAGGGCAGCAGCAAAACAAGAAGGAAAAAACCCAAAACAACATCAAAACGTTATTATGTTGAATTAAATGATCAATTCCTTGTGAGCATACTTACAATTTTAATTAGTCTTTCAACTTCAATTAGTGACTTTCAAAGGTGAAGCAAACTGAACAGTTTTAATAGTCACATGTCTTAAACAAGTGGTCAATTATTTCATTATGTTGATCACACAAAGCAATACAAGCACAATTGCATGTGACTCACACTGTCTAAAACTTCCAAGAAACTGGTATAGATACTGACCTCTAGCAATTGAAGTATAAGATTGTATTTATTTTTCTAATTTAACACAAAACATTTAATTTAATTAACTAATTAGAACCCATGAATAATTATGTATAGACAAAAATAGAAAAATTATGAATTAATTAAATATGTTTTTACCAAGCGTCTCCAGTGAGTGTAGGAACTAACAAAACCTCCAGTGTGCAAGCATCCTCCCTTCTCAGATGCTCGATTTTTTTTTCCAGCGACAGAACGCCTTTTAAAAGTCCCATCGTTAGTCCAATGTGAAGGAAAATAGTAACAGTAAAGCAGCGGAATTTCAAAATTTTCCTTAAGAGATCCTTACGAAGGGGCATGATCATGTGTTTAGGGTTTTACCTCTTGAAGCGTAGAACCCTTGAATCACGGACAAAACGATCACGAACGTTGAAGGTTGAACCGCAACGTCTCTAACTAGTCCTCACGAACAGCTTTTCTTCAATCCAAGTGCTAGCTTGTTAGTGAAGAACTATGTGAGAGAGATAGAATATTGAGAGAAAATATTAGGATTCAAGTAACCCTAATATTGTTATGAAAATCTCTTGATTGATTTTCTCTTCTATGTTTTCTCTTATGTGAAACTCTTTTCACTAGGTCTCTATTTATAGATCTTTCTTATCTTGTTCTCCAAGATAAGAATTAAAACAAAAAGCCCACCAAATCTTTTATTAGGGCGCGCGCCCCATGAGTCATCATACTCATGTGCGCGCGCGCCCATCTTTCCTTAGGGTGTACCGCTTTTCATTAATTTGTGATACTTTATCACAAAACATATCTATCTCAAGTGTACCGTACCTTACGGTGTTCTCTATCTCTCAATACACTGTCCTTATGTGCGTGACCCTATAGGTTTCTATAACGTTGGCAACTACATTAAATCTCCTATTTAATATAATAAACAATGAGCGGTATCTAACAACACATCATTGCTACCCAAGTTATGAGAAGTTATCATGTGATCAGAACATAATCTAAGTGATAATATGCGTGTACAATTACCCCTTTGCCCTTATGTCTATATTGAACACAAGGCATAGACTGTGTCATCCTTGTCCAGTTCAATATTGGGCCCATAGACATTTATCCTATTATGTAGGACTGGCAAATTCCATCTAGGACACTACTGTCCCTCAACATGCTTTATAAAGTACCCATCTACTGCCTTTATGATTATACAGTTACGGACAACGTTAGATCAGTGATAAAGCACTTGACTCCACATCTAGCGTACATAATGGTTTCAGGTCTAAGGGTGGCTTACACCATTATCACCATGAGAGTAACTTAGGACACATTACATAACATTCCATGTAGTACTCTCATAGCGGGTCAATCCAATATAAATATTACTCCTAATATTTATATCTATGACAAGACTTGATAACTCCTTATCCTATGATCCATTAAATGCGATCATCAGTCTATCTTCATATTAGTCTTTATGCTTTAAGGTTATCCCACCTCACCATAAAGCTCGACTACAGATACTTTAAGAATAATGTCCTTATGTTTAATTTAATCTCATGATTAAGTCACACTTAATATTAAACGTACTATTTATTCTAGGGACTTTATTATTTTGGACTCTTACAAACATAATAAAGAAATGCCTCATATTATTAATAAATAAAACATTTTATTATTAATAAATAATTCGATACAAGTATTGACCTCTAGGGCTTCTAACAACAACACTCCCACTAGCACTAAGGCCAATTAGGTATTCTCTAACACCCATAGACCTAGTATGCCCATTACACTTCAACTGCACAAGAGGCTTAATTAGTGGATAAGGAACCATTTCCTATGTTGGTATCTTACGTATCTTCCAACGTTCTTTAGACAAAATCAATCGTATGACACGCAATAATTTCACACATTAAGTGTCTCAACACTTCATTAATAAATGTACATAGGCTATTCCTAACTCTTTAGGAATCCTTGCCTAAATAGATAGGCTATTTCTAACTCTTTAGGAATTCTTGCCTAAGTATTTCATCAAGATTATTTCTTTAATCATGTCTCACATGTATAAAGAAAATACTTTTGATGATTAATATGTCTTCCACATATTACACTAAATTTAATATTATTGCTCCCACTAAATCCTTGTGTGCACAAGATTTATTTATATATTTGTCCTTTATCAATTCGTTTTCCATAAAACTTCCAAAAGGAACAAATATTTAAATTTATTCAATCTAATCAAAATTAGATAGGTTTGTCCTTATTAATTTGTTTTCTCAAAACTTCATAATAGGAACAAAGAATAATTAAACTTCTGAGAACTCTATCTAATCAAAATTAGATAGCTACAAGTTGTACATCTTTCTAGCATCCTTTGGATCAACAAAACCCTACATATATGTCTAGTACATATATATGAGGTCATTCCGATTAAGGAATGCAACTTTGTTATCCATCTACTAAAACGTGTAGTATAACAGTTAGTAAAACCAATCAAACATATTTTAAGCTTTACTATTAATTACATCTATGGTTTCAACATAATTTGCATTATGATCATGCGTGAAACCATTAATGATTAATCAAATATTAAAGGTATTCTTAATACCATCCATATTAGTGTTCAATAAGAATACTCACTTCATCGTATAAGTCTTACTTATCTTGATGACTTAACCATTATCTACATTAGGTTAATGTATATGGATTATTTATAAGATTTCCTGGCATTTAGCCACTTCTCAGAATTTAGACCGTCTTACAACCTTTAAGATAGTCAGATATTCATCTATCATGAAAATCATATCACCTTGATGAGTCATGATCCAATCATACTCTATATACATGTGATATGTTAGACTTATCTTAGATTTGTGCAACTTAAATCAATGGTCCTTCAACATCCTTGAGGAACCAGTTTATGTTCCCTTTCCAATAAATATGTCTTGTAGTAATTGAATAACTTTTCAAGTTCTATATCACTCCCACTGTTTCTTTTAGAGACACACTCCCACTAGAGGAATGCTTCAAATCTAGCAAAACAACTTTTGTCTTTAAGAGTGATATAAGACTAGTATCTTTTAGAACACTTCCACATATTTATACATTCAACCTTGGATTCAATTTATCTAATAAATTTTTAATCCAAAATTCGCATAAAGACAAACTAGGTGCTCTTACCTCCATATCGCATATGGTGTCCTTATGATCTTCTTGAAAGGGAATTAATTGTGGGTGAGGATTAACTATAAGCAAAGGGATTTTAAGAGTCAATAATGTATATAGTTAAACTATCCTTAAATGATATCATGTCAAACATGATGTGATAAAATTGTTATTATATTCATTAACTAAGTATTTACTAATATGACTTATTCATATGACTTAAATACTTTTGTCGAGTTCTATTTTCTTCATTGTTGAACTTCCTTTGACAAATTCAAAGATTTCTAATTTGTGTCACACACATATCCACATCTAATGATTTTAATCATCAATGTTAATGAAGTAAAATAAACTCAATATATCAATATAAGCTCTCATTGTCAATGAAACAATTTTCATTCTAAACATAAGTTGACTTAAAATTATAGTCAATGTTCTAATTCTTTAAGCATCTCTATTTTCGAAAAATTGAGATTCAATCATCTTTGTACCTAATACCTTTGATGTAGAAATAGAAAATTTGACTTTTCTATAACAATATGTACAATATTGAAGTCTTACTTCATTCCTTTTAGTTTGACTCTTCCAAGAACTATTTCCGACATTCTTATTTTAATCAATGGTCTAACCATTATAATTTGTCAGATTGAACTTTTGACCAACTCTTTGATCTATTGAGAATTCTATCATACTTTGAAGTTCTTTCAAAAAGATCTTGCTTGAGATTAAATGATCACATCATTTATTCTTTTAAAAGTATGATGTATACTACATCTAGATATCAACTTGATACTTCTGCCAAGTACCTTTTCAAACTAGTTATAGTAGGTTATTTTAGGGTATAGTTCAAGATCTTATAGTTCTTCTTGTATTTTGAGAACTTTTCTCACTTGTGTACCAATTCAGAAACTATTTTCTGAAATCCTTGTCCTTCATAAGGACAACATAATTTGTATTGTATTTAATTTCATACATATGTAAGATATTTGTATTTATAATTAAATCTTTTAATAAGGACTTTTATTAAAAGGTTTCCACTATTTTACTCAAAACAAATGACCCTCATCATTTGATTCGGAAAATCCCGTTGGAAGATTTCTAGTGGATCGCGATCCATATTTCACTTTGGTCTAAGTCCGCGGTGGGCGGATTACACAAAACTTAGTTATTTAGGTAGGAAATCCTTCCAATTGCATCTCATACTATTCTCGAATACTTCAGTTGGGTGAATAACTCCTTATTCTAATTCATCATATGAATCATTCCCAACTCTTGCTTCTAAACTCATATAATCTTTATTATATTCGTTTAGTTAAGTTTGACCCAATTTTAGAAGTTGGATATTACAATTATCTCATCGCATCATACCTATATAGAGGCGAACCCACATTATCGATACCAGTCTTGATGAGTTCTAAAATTTGGAAAGCATAAACTTAATATTCACATATTTTACTTAGTAAAGAAAATGCACCTCGCGAGGGCGAAACCTACATCTTCTTTATTAGTCTCTTATGTGTCTCTTGAGGGGTTTTTAATTAAGTTTGATCTCACCGGCTTGTTTAACATACAAGACTCTCTCACATGTATTAACAAACGACAATATGACATAGTTATGGCATCCTAACGTATGTGTTCTCTCAAGCCAATGAGAGATTTTTTCATAAAAGGATTTAGAGAATAAATACGATACTTAGATCGCATTTAAAACAAGTTTAAACAGAAGCCATAACTAATCATCATAATAATAACAAAACATATTTTATTATTAATATTGGTTAAAGTTGTATTATTTAAAATTAAATTTTAGTAATTGATCATACCGTTCATAACGGACAGAATTGTGTCACAATTTCATAAATCGCGCTTTCTGTCAGATTTTGGCGAGCCTCACTTTTTCGCTGATGCAGAGGACGTCGTGCGTCCCTGCCAGCACGTCCAACGTGCTCGGTAGAAACTTTTCCTGAAGCAGGGGACGTTACACGTCCTTGCCAGCACGTCCAACGTGCTTGGCAGAATGTTAAAGCATCAGTTTCCCTTGTATATTTTTGTTCCTTTCTTTATTCCAAAGAGATTTCAAGGCAATTTACAACAATTCTCTACCATCATGAATCACCATTAACGATTAATGGTTCATGAATTCAATGAATGATAGTTAGTATATCAAATATATTCTAACTTCATTATTATCCCTTGTATCACATACAAGTCTCTTGATCAATTAAAATTTAATTCCACAATTTTATCTTGTTAGGTATTTTAATCGAATTAAAACATAAAGAACAAGATATAACAAACATCATAACCATGGTTTCGTAAGTGGCTCTGATACCACTGAAGGAAAATATAGTAAGTAAGCAGCGAAATTTCAAAATTTTCCTTAAGAGATCCTTACGAAGGGGCATGATCATGTGTTTAGGGTTTTACCTCTTGAAGCGTAGAACCCTTGAATCACGGACAAAACAATTACGAACGTTGAAGGTTGAACCGCAACGTCTCTAACTAGTCCACACGAACAGCTTTTCTTCAATCCAAGTGCTAGCTTGTTAGTGAAGAACTCTGTGAGAGAGATAGAATATTGAGAGAAAATATTAGGATTCAAGTAACCCTAATATTGTTATGAAAATCTCTTGATTGATTTTCTCTTGTATGTTTTCCCTTATGTGAAACTCTTTTCACTAGGTCTCTATTTATAGATCTTTCTTATCTTGTTCTCCAAGATAAGAATTAAAACAAAAATCCCACCAAATCTTTTATTAGGGCGCGCGCCCCATGAGTCATCATACTCATGTGCGCACGCGCCCGCCATTTCTTATGGTGTACCATTTTTCATTAATTTGTGATACTTTATCACAAAACATATCTATCTCAAGTGTACCGTACCTTACGGTGTTCTCTATCTCTCAATACACTGTCCTTATGTGTGTGACCCTGTAGGTTTCTATAACGTTGGCAACTACATTAAATCTCCTATTTAATATAATAAATAATGAGCGGTATCTAGTAACACATCATTGCTACCCAAGTTATGAGAAATTATCATGTGATCAGAACATAACCTAAGTGATAATATGCGTGTACAATTACCCCTTTGCCCTTATGTCTATATTGAACACAAGGCATAGACTGTGTCATCCTTGTCCAGTTCAATATTGGGCCCATAGACATTTATCCTATTATGTAGGACTGACAAATTCCATCTAGGACACTATTATCCCTCAGCATGCTTTATAAAGTACTCATCTACTGCCTTTATGATTATCCAGTTACGGACAACATTAGATCAGTGATAAAGCACTTGACTCCACATCTAGGGTACATAGTGGTTTCAGGTCTAAGGGTGGCTTACACCATTATCACCATGAGAGTAACTTATGACACATTACATAACATTCCATGTAGTACTCTCATAGCGGGTCAATCCAATATAAATATTACTCCTAATATTTATATCTATGTCAAGACTTGATAACTCCTTATCCTATGATCCATGAGATGCAATCATCAGTCTATCTTCATAATAGTCTCTATGCTTTAAGGTTATCCCACCTCACCTTAAAGTTCGACTACGGATACTTTAAGAATAACGTCCTTATGTTTTATTTAATCTCATGATTAAGTCACACTTAATATTAAACGGACTATTTATTCTAGGGACTTTATTATTTTGGACTCTTACAAACATAATAAAGAAATGCCTCATATTATTAATAAATAAAACATTATATTATTAATAAATAATTCGATACAAGTACTTAAAAGTATTGGCCTCTAGAGCTTCTAACAACAACACAATGTTCCAACAATTGGCCCCAAATATCTTTGCAAATCCATCCCGGCTTATACTCATTACCTTTGCGATATTTATTTCTTTCACGTAGCATTATATCAGCCAAACGTTTTGCCAATCGGAATTTGAAATTTATCTTCACTTGGTCTTCGTGATGAGCTTCCCAAGTACATTTTGACTGCGATAAAATATAATTATTAGATTATGTATCTGTGATATTTTAGCACCAAAATATAAAAAAACTTGGGAGTGAAAATTAATTCAAATTACCTTAAACCATATAAAAAGCTCTTTCTGATCATCCTCTGAAATCTGATTAAACTAGGTCAACATTTTTTGTAGTTCGTTTGCAAGGCCAACCTTATGTACTTGGCTGCAGTCCTAGACGTCTCTAATCTACACAAAATTATCAATTAAACTCAGAAAAAACCCAAAAAAATGCAGCCTCAACAGAAGAAGAAACCATGATTAAATACAGCCAGCAACCACACCAACAATCACAGTCACTAACCAACAGCAAACAACATACCATACAACGATAGGAAAGTTACAATGCAAAATTAGATGGCGAGAAACTAACTAAACAGCCCCTAATAAATTAGTTTGTATTAAAACTTACGAGTTGCCCATAGGGTATATTATAAATCTTCCACGATCTATCAAAACTTCTTCTGAATCTTCCGGCTCTTCTGGCTCTTCTGGCTCTAATGGATCTTCAGACTCTTGTTGTTGTTGCTGCTCCGGCTAGTGTTGTTGCACGAAGGTTTCATTTGATGATAGTAGATTTATATATGATGAGTAGGGAAATGAATCTACAATAGAAGATCCAGGTTGTGTGGTGAAAGTAGGTTGTGTAGGGTTGAAAGAAGATTGTGTAGTGAAAAGTGGTTGTGTATGTATTAATGAAGGTTGTGAGGTGAAAGTAGGTCGTGTAGGGTTGAAAGAAGATTGTGTGGTGAAAAGTGGTGGTGTAGGGATCGGTGAAGATTGTGTGGTGAAAAGTGGTCGTGTAGGGATCGGTGAAGCTTGTGTGGTGAAAAGTGGTTGTGTAGGGATAACTGAAGGTTGTGTGGTTAAAGTAGGTTGTGTAGGGAAAGGAAGCTCCACTAATAAAGATGGATTTTGTATAGGAAAAGAAGTTTGTACCGATGATGATGTTGAAGACATAGGTTGTGTAGGGATAGATGAAGGTTGTGTGGTTAAAGTAGGCTGTGTAGGGAAAGGAAGCTGCATTGATAAAGATAGATTTTGTACGGGAATAGAATTTTGTACCGATGGTGGTGGAGTCTGCAAAGGTAAAGTTGGCATTGAAGACATATGTACAGATGGTCCTAACTCTACTTCCCGGTGAACATATCTTGTCCTCTTTCTATTTGGTTTATCTCCTCCCTTACCATTGCCTTGTTTCCTAGGTGCCATGGCTGCCATAAACCAAATAAACTAGTTAGATTATAAATATATAGACACAAAACAAATCAGAATAAGCCATTAGATGAAATCATATACATGGGTCAAATAATGCCTCATTTCTGTCCTCTATTTGATCTACTCTCCTTAGCTATTTATTTACATAAAGACTCTTACCTCTTTCCTACTATTGGATCTATCACTATTTTTTCTCTGATAATTTTTTTCTTGATTCTATATTGTGTGACCAATCATCCATCCAAATAATGAGTATTCATATCATTACACTACCAAAATAAATTTTTGATGACCATTTTAAATGGATAAGTGACTTGTCCATTTGAAGTGTGACTTGCCCATTTAAAGTGTGACTTGCAGATGCAATTTTAATAAGAGGTATATAAACTAATATGTTTGGGTGGGTGTAGTGCAATCTAAAAAAATGTACACCATGTGCAGTTAGTGGCAAGAGATCATTACTTCAGTGAAGCTAATGTGCTGATTTATCCTTTGATTATGGATTATATCTTTCTGTGCACAAAATTAGACCAAAGAATAACACAGGAGCAAAGGCATATAGTAATCAGGAAGGTAGTTTTATTCACGATATTCAGTTTTACTCTTTGGATATTACTATGTTTTATTAACATGATTCAATATTAAAGTTAAATTTTACTAGTAGTTCAATGTTATTGTGTCAAGAATGAAGAAACAAAACATGAAGCATATATACAAGCAGTAACCATTCAATACATAAAGCATAAGCACACATGACACAACCAACAATCACTCAATAATAAATTGATATCAAATCACCAAAACCAATCCCTGTTATTTTTCTTGTTTTATTTGTCCTAAATAAAGCATATAGCGAAAGGAAGTTACAGTGAAACATCTTATCTAAACCACACACTCAAAAACACATAAAAAACACATGACAAAGGAAGCTTAAAAAGAGTATTTACATGTACAATTCTTGAATTTGAATTTAGGCACATGACAAAGGAAGCTTAAAAGGAGTTGTACTTATGCAAAAGATTAGACCTTCAAGTTCATATATTATCACTTATTTGTAGACAATTTAACTTAACTAAAATAATTATACTTTACTTATAACCTATTTCCTCACTATACAAAACGGATTTGATAATTTTCAAGGCACATAATATAACAAAAACCTGATATAGTGAAACAGACCTCATTTTCATTTGGAAATTCATCACTCCCCATGAAGAGCATATGTTTCTAGAACTTATAATTACTTTATAACAACAAAAAAAATGATTTGAAGCCAAACCAAACCAATACAAAAAACAGCAGAAGCCAAACCCTAAATCGTTTGAGAAGAAAAATGAAAAGGAGTTACCTGAGTCAGGGATTTGAGAAGCTAAATTGAATGGTTGTGCGATTTGGTGGTGGTGCAGCGATTTGGTCAGTGGTTTCAGTTGGGATGGTGCGCCGATTTGGTGGTGCAGCGATTTTGGCATATGAATTATTTTACCTACAGCCACGTTCTAACTAAGCATTTGTGAAGTAGGGTTTTGAGAAGTAGTGCACACACGTTTTTTTTTATTTATATATTTTCTATTTTTTTTCTATGTAATACTTTTCCTTAAAAATAATAATTATTTCATATAAATAAAAAACTTTTCATTCATAATAATAATAATTATAGTACAAACTTTTCTATAATTATTTTTCATTCATAATAATTATATTATAAAATTTTCTAAAGTCTTATACATCATCATTATCATCTGTATCATCTCCATTATTAGATTCATTGCTAAATTCAGTGTTAGACACATTGTCTTCATTTTCCTCATTTTCCTTGTTCTTCAATTGACTATTCAGTTGAATAACATCAACTTCTTCACCATCAACTTCTCTGTCAGCCAAACCTGTAACTCGATCTACTTCAATTACTTGGGAGACATGTGACATTTCATTATCCTGATAAGCTGCTACTTCATTTGGAATGTCTATTTCAATGTGACCCCTTGGATTTGTCTTGATGGCAGCACACCATCCTTGTTTGTTTCGATGATGAGAAGGATAAGGTACATAGTACACTTGTTTGACTTTATGTGCCATAATAAATGGGTCAAAAGCATTATATCTTTTGTCCATTCGTATGTCAACAGTGTGATATTTTGGATCAATTTTTGTCCCTTTTTTAGATGGGTCAAACCACTCACAATAAAATAACACAACTTTGTTATCATGTTCTACATATCTGTAAGTCAGTTCGAAAATGCGTTTAATCACACCATAAAAGTCATTTGCACCTCCCTCTTTATCTCCTTTGACATAAACCCCACTATTAACTGTTTTTTTGCCCACGGTCCAAGCTTGAGTGTGAAATTTATATCCATTCACAAAGTAAGTGTGTCATTCTTTGATAAGTCTCTCTGGATCGTTAGCTATGCCATTTCGGGAAAATTGGCATAAACATAGCTTGATGACTCTTGCTCATTAACGTTTGCATGCAACATAAATGCCCTATAAAGAAAATCAAAAGTTAATTAGAATAAGCTAATTATAACTTAAATATGTGTGTATAAAAAAATTGACGTACTCGAGGTACGGTCCAACTTCATTGCAGTTAATCAACACATGAACTTCAACTGACCGCAACTCGTTATCCTTTAGCCAATAATCATTTGCTTTCCCAGAATGACGACCAGAAAGACAAAAGACAAATAAGGCCAACGAATGACTTTCACTTTCAACATTGATTTCATTTCATGTATTTTTTGGTGTCAATATCAAGTGCTTGAAATAATGAGAGCAAAAATGCGAGGTTTCACGATGCAAGTAGGCTGCACGTATTGATCCATCAACTTTGGCCTTATTTTTCACCGATCGCTTTGAATCACCCATGAATCTTTTAAAAGGATACATCCACCTATATTGGACAGGACCACCTAGCATAGCTTCGTAAGCCAGATGCACCGGAAGATGTTCCATAGAATCAAAGAAACCAGGATGAAATACTTTCTCCAATTTACAAAGAATGATAGGAATGTTTTGATCCATTTTAATGAGCTCATTCATTCTCAGAGTTGAGGCGCACATATCTTTAAAAAACTGACTAACTTTTGTCAAGGGGTTTATAACATGACCTGGCAACGAACTAAATGCAATTGGAAGTAAGCATTGCATGAAAACATGACAATCATGTCTTTTCATCCCGTGCAATCTTCCAGAGTTGACGTCAGCACATCTTGCCAAGTTAGAAGAGTAACCATCGGGCATCCTTAATTCTTTCAACCATCGACAAACTGATTTTGCTTCTTCGGCAGTTAGACTATAATTGGCCTTGGGTTTTAATAACTTTCCATTTGGAAGAGTTTGCAGTTCCAGGTCGGGTCTATTACAGTAATGTGCCACATCCACTCTAGCCTTGTCGTTATCTTTGGTTTTACCTTTGACATTCATCACAGTGTTAAGTATGTTGTCAAAAAAATCTTTTCAATGTGCATCACATCAAGATTATGCCTCAATAAATTGTCTTTCCAATAAGGAAGGTCCCAAAAAATACGTTTTTTTGTCCAATTATGTTTTTTTCCATAACCTTCATATCTAACTCTTCTGCCAACATCTGTGAATTTTAATACCCCACTGATTTTTTTGAATACTTCTTCCGATGTCAACTTTGGAGATGGACCATCTCTTTCTATTACTTCTTTTTTGAAGCAACTAGTTTTTCTTCTGAACTCGTGATTATTTGGTAAGAATCTACGATGGCAGTCGAACCATGAAGTTTTTCCTTCGTATTCAAGTTGAAAGGCCTTTGTGTGTTCCATGCAATGAGGACAAGCCAATCTACCGTGAGTCCCCCAACCTGACAACATACCATATGCAGGAAAGTCATTAATAGTCCACATTAACGCCGCTCTCATATTGAAATTCTCCTTCTTTCCAATATCATATGTCCATTCCCCATTCCATAATCTCTTTAGATCGTCAATCATGGGTTGTAAATACACATCAATGCCATCTGTTGGACTCGATGGTCCATGTACAATACATGTCAAGAACATGTATGGTTTCGACATGCACATCTCAGGTGGGAGATTATACGGGGTAACAATAATTGGCGAACAAGAATAAGGTGTTGCCGATGCTTGAATATATGGAGTAAAGCCATCAGAGCATAATCCAAGTCTCACATTTCGTGGATCTACTGCAAAATCAGGATGTACTCGGTCGAAGTGCTTCCATGCCTGACCGTCACAAGGATGCCGCATCACCCCAGGAGATGCTTTGTTGAAATAATGCCACGTCATTTGGTTAGCAATTTGCATTGATGCAAACAATCTTTGCAATCTTGGTATTAGTGGTAGATAAAACATTGACTTAACCGGGATTCTTTTCTGTTTACGATCGACATCACTATTGCGAACTTGATATCTTGGTGCATTGCAAAACTTACACTCCTCCAGCGCACCATCATTTGTACCAAACTCGTTGTCGTAAAACAACATGCACCCATTAATGCAACAATCAATCTTTTTATATTCTAATCCCAACTTCGACACCAACCTCTTAGCATCATAATAACTTGTTGGCATATTGTCTTTCATAGGAGTCGAATCCAACATCATTTTTTAGAAATACTCCAAACATTGTTCGGGGACATTCCAATTCGACTTGGCAGCAAAAAGTCTCACAGACATGGATAACTTGGAGTCGGACGATCCTTCAAACAACGGTTCATTTATTTTATTCAATAGAGAATAAAAATCCAGCGCTTTCTTGTTCGGTAGTACTTCCTCTTCATCACCACGATCGATGTAAGACACGTTCACCCCAAGAGCATCACCAACCATATCATCTATCAAACCAAATTGTTCAGCATATTCCTCATGTGCACCACTATTTGAAGTTTGCATAATAACGTCTCTCGGTGCACTGCTGCTTGAAGCGTGCTCAATCCAAGGCATTTGTTCACCATGATTAATCCACACCCAATAGTTTTCCACAAAACCAACCCTCTCCAAATGTTTAATGACAACATCAAGATCTTGAATCAATCTACATGTACATTTAAGACACGGACATCTTATCCCTCCCTCCATTCTAAAAATATCTTGTGCCATGGCGTGAGAAACAAAGCCATGAATTCCTTCCTTAAAATGTGGTTTAAGTTCTGCTTCCCCGAAAAAGTTCTATCATACATCCAACTACGATGAAAGTAATATTGCTCCATCTCTGTATTTGTACAATTAAATTAGTTTTTTTTTTTCTCGTTACAGTTCCTAACCAAAAATAACAATTTTACTATAAAATAAATCTAACTACAATTTTCAATATAATTCTATAAAATAAATATAAGGCTTAAATACACTTTCAGTCCTATAACTATTTTCAAGGTTTCAGTTTGGTCCTTTAATTATTTTTCGTTCCGTTTAGGTCCTTTAACTTTGTTTCCGTTAATCAATTTAAGCCATTCCGTTAACTTTTAACTCCAAAATTATATGGTGAAGCACCATTATAAGTGGTCCATCATAGACTTCAATAATTTTTTAATATCGACCATTTGATTTCTTTATGAGAAAAAACAGCCATTAGATCTTGAAGATCTATTCTATCTGACTGTGCACCACCAACATTTAATTTTAATTACTTTTCTTCATCTTCTTTCTCCCTTCTTCTTCAGGTTCTTCATTAACTACATAAAAACAAACCCAGAATTTTTTTTTTTAGGAACAAACCCAGAATTTTAAAAACTTGAAACAAATCTAAATTTTTTTCTTCTCAAAATGTTACAATATTTTTTCTAAAATCCTAATTTCTCTCTTCTTCTTCAGCCAACGTTTCTCTCAAACCACTCTCTCATGGTTTCCGAAATTGTTGTCAATCCATATAATATAATCTCTTCTTAAATGGTGAAAATCAAAACTACAACGCCGAAACCGAGAAACGAAATTTAAAAATAGAAACTAAAAAACAAAGAGAGAGGGAGAGAGAAAAGAGAGACCGAGATCGAGAGAGATTCCAATTTCGATTATAATTTCTATTTCAGGAGAGAGAGAGAGAGAGAGAAGAGAGAGAGCTCGAGATCTAACTTGGGCGTTTTGTATGTGCTTTCTGCATTTTTGGGAATTTGAGGTTTTGGTTTTGATAGATTTGGAGGTTTTGATAGAATTCGGAGAAGAGAGAGACCGATTTGCCTTCATTTTATTTGCTGTTTTTCCTCTCCCCCTCTCTGTGTCGTGGATAGAAGATTTGAGGATAGAAGATTTTTGCGGTTAAGAAAAAAATATTATAACTTTTTGGACAAAAAAATTATGGGTTTGTGTTTATGAAATTAATGAAGAACATGAAGAAAAAGGGAGAAAGAAGATGAAGAAAAGTAATTAAAATTAAGTGTTGCTAGTGCACTATAAGAAAGAATAAATCTTCAAAATCTAATGGTTGTTTTTTCTCATAAAGAAATCAAATGGTCAATATTAAAAAATTATTGAGGTCTATGATGGACCACTTATAATGGTACTTCACCATATAATTTTGGAGTTAAAAGTTAACGGAATGGACTAAATTGATTAACGGAAACAAAGTTAAAGGACCTAAACGGAAAGAAAAATAATTAAAGGACCGAACTGAAACCTTGAAAATAGTTATAGGACTGAAAGTGTATTTAAGCCTAAATATAACTACAATTTTTTTTCTAAAAACTAGACTCTAATACTATACGTACTCACCCATGCATGTTATAATTTGAGATCAAATAAATTAAAGTACTAACACATACTAATTATAAAAATTAGTAAACTAATTATAAATTTAATTTTTTTATTCTAATTCTTATTTACAAAAACACTAATCAACATACATATATGTTAAAATACTACTACATGTTAATTATAAAAATAAAAATACATTCACATGGTAGTTTGAGAACAAATAGATTAGAAACATATACTAATATATATTTTTTTGAGCAACTAATTAACATTTTTACTAACTATGTATTAAAAAAATCGAAACATTTTTACTAACTAACATCACACAATATAATATTTGTTTCATCAATAATTAAAAATAAAATAATTACAAAAACTAACCTCATAATCAGATGAAAAAAAATGTAGGAAAAGCAACTTCAATCAACTGCAAAACAACAGTAGCTCATAGTAAAATATAATAATATGTAGTGGTATAAAAAAATTTAGTGACAATGATAGGAAGAAAATGAGAGAATAACTAGAGAAATGTTCGAATGAAAAGTAATCTCAGAATCATCTATGTTCAAAGGAGACGAGGTTGCAACGGACATGTGCATAAAAGTATATACCGAGGAAGTTTGCGAGGAACTATTTCCTCGGAAATAAACTTTGGAAAATGTAATTCTGACATACACGTTTTGTCATTAATAAAACGCACTTTATCATAAAGACTTATATAATTTGCGAGGAAATGTTCCCTGGAACTACCAAACAGTACAATTGCGAGGAAACTTTCCTCGCAAAAGTTTTCGTGTTGCGTGCACAAGTGCTGGCATCTCTGACATATGATTTGCGAGGAAACTTTCCTCGGAACTGCATTTTACTTTGCGGGGATTATCATTTCCTCGGAATATTTGGTCGGTACTCCTTCATTTTCTTGTAGTGATTAAGATTAACACTTATTTTTCCTTTTTTCCAGCTTCTCTATAGTATGATCATAATTTTAGCCTAATTTCTTTTTTCTACCACTTTCTCATATTGACAATTGAACATTAGAATGTCAATTTTTTTTGTAGGTACCTCCACACCAGGGGCGTTTTTTGGGCCCAGCTAACCTGGGCAATTGACCAGGCTTGGCCCAAATAATTTTTTTTTGTTCAGTAAAAAAAAATCTAGGCAAAAAAAAGAAAAAAAAAAGGGGCAAAATACAATTGGAATTGGAATAGGAAGCGTACGAAGAAGAGAAACACGCAAAGTCGCAAACGCTGAAAAAACTCTCAGTTCTCTCTCGCTCGCCATCTCACCTCACGGCTCACTCACTCGCGATCGCCCTCTCTCTGAACCCTTGCCGCCGGCTGTTTTTGCGGCAGAGATTGCTCGGACGTTGAAACCGGGAGGGTTTGCGGAATTGCGGTATTTCATTTCGTTAATGCTAAAGATACTTATAGTTTCAATTCGTTTCTTGATTTGTTTCATTGTTTCAAAGTAGTGAAATTGCATGTTTTAGAAGGGTTTGATTCTTCAATGCCTTATATACATGAAACTGTGTTGAAAATGAGTGTGTAAGTGTTGATTATGGTGCTGGGAAATTTGATAGTGATTATTGTTCGCTGTTAATTTGATTAGGATTACATCTTTGCTAATTGCCTCTTTGGTAGTATAAGTATTATTGAATGTTTTTAATCCCTGTTAATTTGCTGGTTTGAACCCTCTATGTTTTGTAATTTGTGATTTAATTTTGTGATTTGTGAATCCTCTGTTTTGTAAGCTATGTGAATTGAGTAATAACTTTAAATCATTAAATTTTAGAGATGGAGAAATTTCTAGTTAAAAGAACAAGGATTGAGAATATAGTGAATGTTGTGCAATCGGAAGCCGAAGTAGCCGAAGTATTCGATCATTCTCTGCAAAGAAGTCTCGGAAAGGGCATTTGCCTCGTGGTTTTATTTAGCGTATTATGTTATGTTTCATCTCTTTAATTTTAATCTTTTTTGTTGATAAAGTGGCGAATCTCTCTTTTATTTTGATTTATGACTATATATATATATATGACTTCTCCCGGTACTATGAATTTGCGATTAAAATTTTGCCCAGGTTCTATAAAATTCCAAACTACGCCACTGCTCCACACTTACCAGTTACCACTATATACTACACTTACCACTATATATATACTATAAGCCACAACCACCGTGAAGCTTGCCGCGTAAGGAAATTGTTCTATTCTGTAAAGAATAAAAGTTATTACTTCAGTACCAAAGTATTTTTTTTTATAAGCAAAAAGTGGAATTTTAGGGAGTACAAGGGGTACTCAACCCTTACAATTCAAGTACAAAACACCTTACAATCCAAGCAAACAAGCATGGGGATTATTACACCAATCACTAAATGTAACCGTAGTACTAGAGTGTAACCTACCTACAAACCAAAACCATGAAATATAACGAATGTGGTCCAAAAGCGAATCGACATCAACACTAATACCACTAAAAATGTAGTTGTTACGCATCCTCCAACTGCTCCATGTGGTGGGAGTGGTTATGATGCATATGCTTTTTTCTTATGCACCGTGCATAAACAATGAAAATTGTTTAATGCACCTCTTAAATTTCTAGTTCACCCGCAACCAAATTGCTTAGTGCACCCCCAATTTGGGGGGTGTGTTGAAAATTTGGGGGGTGCACTAAGCAATATAGTTGGAGGTGTACTAGAAATTTGGGGGGTGCACTAAGCAATATAAGGTATTTATGCATGGTGCATAAACATGACTTATGCACCATAACTTGTGCCCCATGTGGTAGCTAACCAAATGATGTGACGGAATTGCTTACGATATTTACCTTGGAACATCGATCCAACACATTTGAAATGGTGAACTGTGTCAACAAACGGCATATTCGACTTGGCCAGCCACTTGCAAATTGCCTCCCAAACCTGTGCAATAACATTACAAGTAAAGAAAACATGGTTTAAGTCCTCATCAGCCCTGTAGCAAAAAATACATCTTCTATCATTATTGTTGGTAATAATACCCTTACGTAAAAGTGCATCCTTAGTCGCAAGTTTCGCAAGTAACAACCTCCACCCAAAAATGCTAACTTTTGATGGCACGTTAGTTAACCAAAGATTTTTCAAGGCCTACGTCAGATGATTGTCAAGGGCCATCATCTCCACTCTAGACAGAAGGAAAAAATATGTGGATTGAACCGAAAAGAATCCAGTAGTGTGTGGTATCCATCTGTACCTATCCTCCCTTTCCCGACACGGTCAAGCCTGATCAATAACAGCAACTAAATCACCAACCAGGCCCGCCTCCACCTCTGTGAGCTGACCCTCCCAGTCCAACTTCCACCGCCAATTATCGCCCTCCCACACCCTCATCGCCTCAACACAAGCATTCGGATTAGAAGACTTACCAAACAACACGGGGAAAGCGTCACAAAGCGGATCCGTGCCGAACCACTTAGTCTTCCAAAAGCTAATAGATCTACCATTACCGAGTACACTACTAACATTATCACCAAACCAACCCTCCTCCTCACTGCCTCCTAGTTTATTAATGTCTCGCCACCACAAAGACGCCCGTCTTCAGCCTCTCCGCCGTCTCCCCACGAAGGACATTAAAAGGAAAAGGTCCGTATCTAAATCGAAGAAGAGCATACTAAGGAGCTGTACATTCTGTCAAACAACGCCATTTCCATTTACACAATAAGGATGAATTAAACAATTCCAGATTTTTGATACCTAACCCACCATTGTCCTTCGGTTGGCAAATACGAGCCCAACTCACCCAACTCAATTTTCTACTCTCCACCCCTCCTCCCCATAAAAAATTACGCTGTATGCTAACCAACTCCTTTGTCACACACACCAGTGCCTTAAAGAATGAGAAAAAAATAAAGTGGTAAGGTAGAAAGAACTAAATTGATAAGAGTCACCCTTCCATCAATGGACAAATGACGACCTTGCCAAGAATTCAACCGATTTTTCATAGAAACAATGATAGGTGTCCAAGTAGCACGCCGTCTTGGATTAGCTCCCACCGGAATACCAAGGAACCGAAATGGAATTGATTCAACACCACAATGCAAGAAAGCCGAAGAAGTATTAAGAAACCTCTCTTCCAAATTGATCCCATAGAGCTTGCTCTTAAAAAAATCAACCTTCAAACCCGAAACCAATTCGAAACTACGTAACACCGTTTTGATAGTCTAAAGATTTTTCCAACTACCCTCACCTATATTATTGTATCATCCACAAACTGAAGCGTGTGGAAGTCTAAACAATTGTTAACCTTGTAACCATGAAACACATTAATATCAACAGCTCGTTGCATGAGACCAGTAAGCCCTTCAGCCACTATCAAAAACAGAAATGGTGATAAGGGGTCACCCTGCCGCAAGCCTTTACCAACTGTGAAGTTTGAGGTTGGGCTGCCGTTGACCAGAACAGACATGGAACTTTGGTAAACACATGCTCGAATCCAACTTCTCCATCCTTCCGCAAAACCCATTCGAGACAACATATAATCTATGAAAGTCCAGCTTACCGTGTCATATGCTCTCTCAAAATCAACTTTAAACATCAAGCAACTATCCTTCCTCCGTTTAGCCAAATCTAATAACTCATTCACCACAAGCACACCATCTAAAATTTGTCGATTTGGCAAAAAAGTCGATTGGACCGTAGAAATCAGATTACTCATAACGCTCTTCAACCTTGTAGTTAAAACTTTGGATAGAATTTTATATATACTAGAGATCAAACAAATAGGCCGATAATCTGATAACGATTGCGGATGATCCTTCTTTGTTATGAGAGCCAAGAAAGATGCGGTGATAGCCTTTGGTAGGAAAGCTTTAGTATGGAATTCAGCCATAAACGCCATAATGTCATCTTTGAGGAATCCGCAACAAGCCTTGAAAAAATTAAAGTTGAATCCATCGGGACCGGGGCACTTGTTACCGTCACTACTCCAAATTGCATCTCTAACCTCATAGTGTGAAAACTGTGCTAGTAACAACAAATTATCCTCAGCTGATAAGGTCTTAAACGGTATACCATTCGATGTCGGTCAGTTTACCTCATTATCCCTAAAATTGTTGGAGAAAAAATTCTTTACATACTCCTTTACATCTTCCACGCCTTGAACCCATCGGTCTTCATATTTTAAAGCCACTAATTGGTTTCTTCTCCTTCGGCTTTTGATAGTTTCATGAAAAAAGCGCGAATTTGAATCGCCCTCTTGCACCCACTTCACCCTTGATTTCTGCTTCAAAAGACTTTCCTTGTGATGAAGAAGTCTCCAAAAATCTTTATTGAGACCTTCCCTTCGAATCAAATCACTTCCCACCCCATCAGTCACCAACAACCCTTCTATTTCATTAATATCTTTCATCGTTTTATCAATATCAAGATCGAGAATGCCATGCAAAGTATAAGTCATTTTGACTGCACTACACAAATTAAAAAATAAATTTATTGTTGTATGGAAAAGAGAAATTATGAATAAATTTACAATTTTGTTTTTATTAATGATATGAAAAAGATAAATTGAAGAAATAAAAGAAGAGAGTGATAAATAGTTAAGGGTATAATAAGAAAAATAGCATTAAATGATTTGTTGGTATTGTAAAGTGACTTATATTTTGGTACAAATTTTTTTCTCAAAATGACTTATATTTTAGTATGGAGGGAATACTATCTACTTACATCTTACATAAAAAACACTTGAAACTATTGTCTTCCAATTATTGAAAACCATACATATATATAACATTGACTCAATTATAATGTATTCATTTCAACATTTAGACATATTGTTCCTATATGATTGTAAAATAAATAAAAAGTTTTCAAGAACATGCATGGCAATTATTAAGAATTAATAATATAGTGGTTCCAGGGTCAGGTCAAGCCCGTTCCTTCCAAGTTCTTGTTCTCCTTCACGATAATTTCCACTGAAAATATAAATTAATCAAAATTACACATTCTGTCCAAAAAATAATCACACATTGTGAGAGAGTTTCAATAAGAACAAAATTTGATATAGCTAAAGAAGATCAATAATGAAATGATATAAGAAACAATGCACTTTTTAAATTTATTATAAAACTTATGTATTTGAATTGTAACAAATATCAAATACATCAATTTTTTAATAAATTTAAAAAATTTATTATCTCTTATAATAAAGAATGAATGTAATATTAGTTAGTACAGTACCCCATGTTCAAACCGGGAAGAGGGTTTTGTACTAAAAATGAAGTATCAACCCTGTAGTTTGGATGATGCTCCCATTGAGCAGCAGCCTCTTGTGCAACAGCCTTCTCCTTTTCCTTCTCCTTGATCTGATTTCAAATCACAAACATATGATTTTGTAGTAGTATAATTGAAGTAACTATCATGAGTTTAAATTGAAGGATTATATTACAATGATATATTGTGATATGTAGTAAAGTGACTGTAATTTGTAAATCAAAGAAAATCAAATTGCAATTTACTAATTTAAGTATATATAAGGTATGTTATTAATTATTAATACAATGTGGATATTGGTTTGGAAACTGAGACAAATAAAATGATATTGAAAAGTTTTAGGTTAACTTGCGCCAAAACTGTAAGATTGAACACCATGATCAAGTCCGAACTCTAGTTCTTCTATTTTGTGTGTGAATTTTACGTACTAAAAAAATAATATTAAAAATTAAAATGATTTGTACATAAGTCTTAATTCAACTTGTAAAAAATGCCGAAATTGCTAAATAGGACGCTCATGATCGGGATTCAATCCCTGGTCACTCTACTTTGTATGCGGGTTTATTTTTATAAGGTTAGAAGTATTTTTTTTGTAAAGTTTGTGCGTGTGAATTTATAATTACTTTTCAATTTCGTCTATGTAAAAAAGAATGAAAATTACTTTAAATGAAAGATTGTCCATTAAGATACATTAATCATGAAACAAACAATATATTGAATTTTAGTTAGATACTTAGATAGACAAACAGTTGTAAACTAAACACTGATGTTGCTTACCTCTTTTGAGAGCATGTTATTCTGCTCTTGAATCCCTTTCTCCTGTCAAAATGAGAGAGCAGAATTCTACATATTAGTTTCATTATATCTAGAGAAGCACGCCTTCATTTTGTGATTAATGTGATTGAAAACAAAATATAAAGCCTGGATAAATTAAACTTGAAGTTTTAATTAGGCTTACCTTTTTCTGAAGCTCAGAAATTGCCTCATACATCACTTGAGTCTGTCACCATATTAAATAATATTTCTATGATTAGTACCAAAGTAGCTTGATTCAAAAAATATTATTATAAATAAATACACATATGAATAATTATTATTCATTTTACAACAACATACATAAATTTTGAATAAGTATATATAGTGAATAAATAAAGATTCCATAGAGTATATTTGGTTCCTTGAATTATAAATAGAGGTCAATGATTCTCTGAATTTATCAATACTTTGTAATTGGATATTCCTTAATTTTAATAGAATTCCTATACTTTTAAATAAGACTATAGATATATTTTAATCCATAACAATTTTTTGACGATCCAATTCAGCCTTTTGAAAAAATTAGACACAAAATAGATTTCGACATTTTTATACAAAGAACAAATTAATCCCTCGATTATAATGAAGTATGGACTAATTTGTCTATAGTATAAAAATGTGTTTTCACTCTGAATAACTTGTTATTTAATTTCTCAAAAAAAACTTGTTATTTAATCAATATATAAAAAAGTTCAACCAGTTGTCTGATAGGTGTCAAGTGCTTTTTTTTTGACGGAATAGGTGTCAAGTGCTAAGATTGACGAAATTTGTAACCTTAAAAGACAGAATTTAAATCTCATTTAAAATAGCTATAAAATATTCATTAAATTTGTGTCACTGTTAATTAATAATTTAAAAATAAAATTGAATATAGTAATGTATATGTGCTAATAAGGAGAGAGGTATATAGAAATTGAAAAGAGTGTAAATATACCCTGCGGGTACGGATGTTCTTGAGACCAGTATCTAACTGCTGCTCTAGACATTGAAGCTCTTTCAGGCTCATTGTATCTAAATCTTCTCCCATATAGTGCCTAAATATATATATAAAATTTATTAATTTCAGATCATACAAGAGTAAGTGACACTGCACACATGCATATATATGTAAATAGTGAATCATTAGTCCCCGTAGGATAGCTCAAGTGGTAAGAGTTGGGGGACATATGAGTTGGGTAAGGAGAGGTCGAGGGTTCGATCCCTGGCGGGAGCAATTTATATTTTTGATGTACCAAAAAATAAATAGTGAATCATTAAATACAGTAGTTTTCTGGTTTTGCGTTGCTCATACTGAAAAAAGCACTATCCAAAAATATCTTTCCGAAAAGTTTACATTACTGGAAGATATTTCGCGATAGATGGAGCGACATGGGGTTTCTGATCAACTTAGGAGACGGCAAAGAGAAATCGTCGTAATTAAAAATATTAAATGGAAAATTAAAGCATATGATATGAGCAATTGGTTTGTGAAAGAGCAAACGAGGATAATGATAAAAGAGAGTACACTACTACAAGATGTGTACCTGTGGTTTCGCTGCAAAAGATCAATCTTTGCTTTGAGTCTAGTATATTCAAGTGTCCAGTTTTCCTGCATAAAGTACACCTACCTACTTAGCTTCTTGATATTATAATCTGAACTCATATTAACATATGGATTTCAATTACATTTAATACTTTTTCTTATTTTATGTGTCTGTTTTTAATTTTACACAATAATCTATGGCCTGTGTGTATGACTTTGATACAAATGCAATATACATTATGCAAAAGTTTTTGCAGCAAATTTGCAACAGTAATGGCAAATCGCAATATTTGTCTATTTATTTATACAATACGTACAAACATTGATTAAATTGCAATTGCAATTACACCGCGAACCTTTATTTTTTGAGAAAATGCGGATGATGATCGTCAAAACCATAATTAAAATGACGTTTCTAGGAAATCAAAATTCAGTTATATTACGGTTGCAAGCTACTCCCTCCGGTCTTATATATAAGACAAAATTTCTATTTTAGATACATTGAGAATTTGATATATCTAGTCTATATTATTGACTAGATACATCAAATTCTCAATGTATCTAAAAAGAAATTTTTTTCTTATATATAAAACCGGAAGAAGTACAATTTAAGACATGATATCAAAATTTTAAACGTCCTTCTGCAACTAAAATTACATTTTCGAACTACTGATGCATATTTATTTAAGTTTATATTTATATACTGTAATAAGTATAAGTATGTGTGAGTGTAAATCCTGGAAATATTAAATTAAATTAAATTAATATGAGGGTAAAATAGAGTTATATTATTGACAAACCTGAGTGTCAGCATCATTTGTTACTAGTAGTTTCTCTGCATAGCCATACCTTTCATGGCGTTCAAGTATCTGCTCCATGCTGTTTCAATGAAACAGTATAGCAAAATTTAACTATAATTAACTAATTATCCACAAATTAACAAAAGAAAACACAACAAAAACCACAAACAATATAGGCTTAATTGTACTTTTGGTCCCCCTATTTTACATATCTTGCAATTTTGGTCCCCCTATTTTAAAATCAAACAATCTAGTCCCCCTATTTTGATTTTTGTTGCACTTTTGGTCCCCCAATCCATTTTGTTCACAAAAATTGTTGATGTGGCAGCTGGCTGGACAAAATTGATGATGTGGCAATAACACATAATTTTTTATTTATTTATTTATTTTTACTATCTAACTCATTTTAAATATTTATTTTATTTTTTAATAAAATCAGAAAAAAAAAATAAGCAGAAATAAAAAATCCCCAATTGGTGTTGTTTCCAAACTGGAGCAGAGGACAACAACATACACACTGTTCTTCTTCAAAAATCCCCAATTTCAACAAACCCTAATTTCAATTTCTGGTTGTTGGTTTTTTTTTTTTTGTAAACATTTTTGGTTGTTAGTGATGTTGTTGTTGTTGTTCATTTTTTTGTTCAATCTGGATTTCTTTGATGCTCTTGTTCAATTTCTAGTGGTGATGATGATGTTGTTGTTGATCAATATTTTGCCCCCCCTTATTTCACGTTAGAAGAAGAAATAAGTTTTTGTTTTTTTTTTGTTGGAGAAGAAAGAGTTTTTTCCCTTTATTTTTTATTTCTGTTTATTTTTTTTCTGATTTTATTAAAAAATAAAATAAATATTTAAAATAAGTTAGATAGTAAAAAAAAAAAAAAAATTTGACAAAATAAATAAATATGTGTTATTGCCACATCATCAATTTTGTCCAGTCAGCTGCCACATCAACAATTTTTGTAAACAAAATGGGTTGGGGGATCAAAAGTGCAACAAAAATCAAAATAGGGGGGCTAGATTGTTTGATTTTAAAATAGGGGGACCAAAATTGCAAGATATGTAAAATAAGGGGACCAAAAATGCAATTAAGCCAACAATATATATAGTTCTCTCACTCAAACATTAGTTTTCTGTTTACACACTGCACACACAAGGGCATATCGATGCTTAATTAACTTTTGTGAGTTATTTAGAAAATGATGTTTTTTTTCCTGTGTAAACTAATTATTCACTACGTACGACTTTAAAGACTAATCACTTGAGTTTTGTCAGATAAAAAAATACTACAAACTTTTTTAAGAGTTTTAATGTTGTCGTATGCTCAATCTCAGGTTTGAATGCAAAATAATGATTATTAAACTTGCGTCAAAAAATAATAATGATTATTAAACTAGAAGAGACTTGTGACATTTCAATCTCATCTAAACAAAAAAAAAATTGGTACAAAATCTCATCTAAACAATTTGGGCAGGAAATGATAGTTTTTAAAATCAATGGTTGTGGATCTTCTAAATAAAGTTAAATAATGCATAACAATGTTGTTTATCTTAAGTCAATGGACTTAGATTTTGAGAAAATTTGTTTTGCAATCCAAAATAGAACAGCACACAGTTTGTTGCCGTTTATCTTTCATGTCTAATTAACTTTTATTTAATATAAAATATTTTATTAACAAATTCAAAAGCAAAAAAAAAATTCTTATCAACCAGAATTAAAGAAACAGTAAACCCTTTACTTCATAAATAATAACTGTGTGTGATCTACTCAAATAAAAAACAACACAATAATAATAATAATAATAATAATAATAATAATAATAATAATAATAATAATAATAATAATTTTTACGGTTAAAAAATACAATATAATCATGCTTCCATGCCCCAATGGATGAAGGGACTTGATCTAACAGCAACTTGATCAGTCACACAAGTAAACAGAAAAAGGGGAAGCAGATCCACCATACCATTTTATGTAGATTTAAAAAATGAAAAAACAAGAAAAGTTGCATAATTTCTAAACAGAAGAAGTCAACAAGGTTAATTAGCAAATCAATCTTCTAGATATAAGGGAGCTCAACTGCAAGTATTATATTAAGTTAATTAAATCAAAGATTCTTTATATACTTGCCTCATGATTTGCAAAAGGTTCACCATCTCTAAAAATCTCAACAAATAGAAACCAAAAAAAAATATAAATGTTGTGTATTTTTATTTTATTTATGAAATAGCAAATTTTATTGGTAAATGTTGTTTATTAATCCTTGTTAACTTAAACATAAATTTTTTCTAAACAGACAAATCTCTTCTTTTGATTAGAAATAAAAAAGTAGATCCGTTTGGTATTATTTGAATGAACAAATATATTATTTTTGAAAATTGATTGATAAAAAAAAAATACAGAAAAAGGAAGAGAAGTTTAATCACTTTTTGCATATTTTAACACTAAATTACCAAAACCCTTCTCATGAGCAAAAGCAAAAAAGAAAAAAGACTATAAATAAAAAAAGAGACATCTATATAAAGTTTTGTATAATATAGATCTAAATGATTTTTTTTTTAATATTCAAAGAAAATTTTAAAGATAAAATTGTGTAATATAGATCTAAATGAATTATATATGCCTATATAAATAAATAGGGTATTAGAGTTACCATGAATCAGTTGAATAATCAAAGAGCTTTCCATTATGAGAGAAGATAATCAAAGCAACTTCAGCATCACAAAGAACAGAGATTTCATTAGCTTTCTTGAGCAAACCGGTTCTCCTTTTTGAGAAAGTTACCTGTCGATTGATCTTGTTCTCGATCCGTTTTAGCTGTACCTTACTTCTTCCCATGATTGGTTTGGTTTTTTTTTTCTTCTTTTGTTTGTTTTGCTTCTTTAATAATTTTATATTTATTTATATATTTATATATATACCTAGATGTTTACCTAATTAGTTCTTGCCCTTTTTCACCAGAAAAAATCCCAGCTCCCAAACATGGTAAAGGGACCATATCACAGAAGAAGCATGGTTAGAAAAGGCTGGCAAATGTAGACAAGTGTGTGTGTCAATCTTTGGCATAGATTTTAAGTTTTTCTTCTAGACTAGTATTAGGTTGTACATATTTTTCTCTAATAATTAAATAGAATATATGAGATCTATTATTTATATTTTGAACAGCAAGCAAAATGTATTTTTGTATTCTTAAAATTTGAAAAAGAGCAAGAATTACTCTATCCATGTTGGTAGGATAAGTATTTAGACGAAATTAGATCAAATGTGGTCGAACTGCATGCAATCGGTGCAGTCAATAACACATAAATGTTTGATTAAGATCAAATTGTTCAAATCTTAAGATAGATTTTAATTTTAGTTTAATATAGAACTCTGAGATAAAATATAAATTATCCGATTAAAATCAGATGGCTTGTAACTTATTGACTACACCAATGCATTGAATCTAGATCCTATTAAGATCTAGATACACCAAATTCGACATCATATAAAATACAATTTCATATTTGATCGTATAATTTAGATTTTCATTTTACCATTGCAACTTCAATTTTTACTCAAGGAGTTGTTCTTTAGATTCTAATGGACTGAATACTTTTGATTCGAGTTTGGGAGTTATTGTGTTGTTACATTTCTTAGGGTCGGGTTGAGGTCTCTCTAGTGGTCGTCTAGAAGCTGAAAAATGTCTTTCTAAAAATGAGATTAATTAGAAGTGGATCTCTTTTAGGTAATGTAGAGTTTGTTATTTTTATTGTTTTTTTGCTAATATACGGTTCCATTGTGTTGTAACTTTTATTTTATCGGTCTTTTCTCATTTTGTGCATAGATTTGATCCTATTAATAATATATTTAAGGTTCAAAAAATAATAATTTGATGGTAAATGCTTTAGGAATTGAAGAGCAAAAAAAAGCATATAAAAGTAGGAAATCGTATATCCATACTATATACTAGCTCCATCCTATATATAAGAGACAAATTGGAACTTCTTTTTAGTCCTTTTTATAAGAGACATTCATTATAATAAAAATTTATTAAATGTACAATTTCTTTTATACCTTTATGAATAAATAAAATAATCATCTTCCAATGCAAATGCATAATTACTTCAATATATACAATCTATTTGTGTTTCCCAAGTTGTATGACTCAATGCATTCCTATTCCGAACCCCATCTCATATTAATGATTTGGAGATGCCTCAAAAAAAAAGTTAACGATTAATTTGGAGGGAAGTGTGAGTATTATGAGGGGTAGTTTTGGGACAACATAATTTTTTTTGTTAAAAGTGCAAAATTTTGGGTAACTATTTATATATATAAAACTGATCATTAGTAACCCTAGTCCCTAAGTAACATCTTATAACATATATATATATATGTTTCTCCAAAAATTGAATATCCTACGTCCTATTCAAGTAAGATCGATCCCTCACAAATGTGTTTGAGACTAGACTAGAATCATTAAAAATCTGAATTTGTTTCGAATCAGATTAGTCAATTCAGTAGGTATTGATGATGAAAACCGAAAAACATTGAATAAACCTACATTGATTGTTTCATAATCAAATAGTCTCTACTACTGCTGACTCTGCTGCATTATAAACAAAAGTATGTAACCCATATAGATAGATTGATATGGTGGTGAACACTTTGAATTTTAGACTATATTCCACTTTTATGTTATATAAGGGAAAGTGAGATTGTTATCATCTTATATATCTTTCCTATTTACCAAAGCAATTGTAATGTGAATTTAAAGCAGCTAGTATTGTTTATTTCCGTGATAGAGTTTTAATTTAATATGTGAATGTATTGTTAGTTTTCTTTTACTCGTTAGATTATTTGACTAATATAAAGATCTAACGAATAAAAGAAAAATTAGCAATACATTAGATCTTGAAACATCTATTGTACACTCTTTTAATCAAAGGAGTGAATATTCCTGTGAGCTTAATTCAGTTGGTAGAAAAATTATAACATGTAATTTTTTTTTGACGGAATTATAACATGCAATATATTATATATAGGGATTAAAATTCAAACTCTGATACCTCCACTTATTTAACTTAAAAAATACTGAAATTATAATTATTAGGTTACTTGACCAAAATAATTAAAATAAAAAGAGTGTCTACTTACTATGAACTCAATATAAACTTATATATTTACATTTTGCTTAATAAAATATTAAATTTATTATCAAATGTTTATTATAATAAAGTTATATTTTAATTTAAAATGATAAAGGATCGGAATACTTTTAAACCATTTGTTAAAGATCAATATTAAATCAACACTTAACAAAATCTGGTTTGCTTTTAAAAAAATAATGAGCCTACAGTACCATTTTAACACGTGAAAATATAGTAAAAGTAACATGCTAAACATGACTTAATTAATTAGTTATCTTCCCAAATTTAATATCAGATCGAGTCAGAGAACTATATTCACTATTCAGAATGGTGACTAAAAATTGGAATTTTTTTTTTTTTTTATCAAATAAAGGGTGAGACGTACTTTACTTTTTTTGAAAAATTGTAGGTAACTTATTGAATTAAAAACCTAAAGAAAACTATAGCTGTTGTCAAAAAAAAAACTAAAGAAAATTAGCTACAACTTGTAAGCATATCCATAAAACTAACATTTACTTTATTTATATAGCTAATTGTTATGGATTTGTTCAATAAATTATTCACAATTTTGTAAGGGTAACCTAAAAAAAACTCAAATGAAGAAAAAAGTTAAACAGCATCTTTGTGCACTTAATTCAATTTTTACAGACATCACATTTTATATGTAAAAATTATTGTTCGAAATTCACACACTATTTATTTTTAAAGGTGAATTTTAACTACTGACTAAAAAAAGTTAATTAACACTCCAATACTCAATGTATACTCATTTACGGTACTCTACAATCAAAATTCAATGTCTTGTGATATTTTTATATTTAAAAAATATATTTTTCTATAAATATTACGTACTTGTCCCAAAAATGTAAATTTGGTACTTGAAAATTTATTTTTAAAATACAAAATATTTTGTCTTTTGATGAGTTTTAAGTATGACAAAAAAAATATGGACAGCAAAATCAATTTTTTTTAAAAATTACCTAACCTAATTTTTGAGCAAATATTAGTTAAAAATCTCTACAACTCTTCATAAAATATGAATAAAATAACTTTCACCTTCAATAGACTATTTCAAAAAAAATTATGACTTATCAAAGAAAAAAAAATTATCAATGTTTATCATTTTCCATGTTTAAAATCAAATTTCCATTTTAACATTTTTTTTATTAGTAGGTAGACAGGTAAAATAGGTAGGCTCTTCTAAGGTTGGGGTTTGGAGACAAGTGGTTTTTGGTATTTGGTTTATGATTAGCTAGCTGAGAAGTTTAGTTAAAGTTACAAGCTTGTCGATGTTTGATTGGTTGGTCAGTGTACTATGTTGTTATGAACAGTGCTTAGATATGTTTCTTAAATAAATACAAAGGTTCCACCATGTGGCAGTGGGAGCATCATGTTGATTGTTGATAGAGCACTCTGATGGCTCCCTACATGGTAGGCATATAGGATTGTAGGAAAGAGACAAATAAGAAATCAAGCATCGCACAAATTAATCCTCTCAAGTCTCATCAAAATGTTCCATTTTCTTTGATGTTTAACCAACCAAATTTAATGGAAAATATTTTGTGTACGCCTAACCTAATAGATGTATATTAGAGCTTTAGTGGTTCTTACGGTAAAATTTGATTCGGTTTTGAGAAAAAAATCATCTTTAACTATGAGATAAAAATATATGCGGTTTGATTTGTTTCAGTTTATTATTTAAAAGTTATTTAAACTAAATCAAACCAGTGTAATTTAGATTGATTCGATTAATACGGTTTATTACATTTCAATAGCAAACAATTTTAAACATAAAAAAAAAAAACTTGAGTTTCGAAAATAACATATAGTACTAATAATAAAAATTGTATTTTCAAGAAGATGAAGTTGAAGTGAGAGATTGTGATATGGATGAAATGGATAATTGGAAATGTACAATTGGATATTCTATATTCTTTACTATTAGTTCGGTTCGGTTTATTCTAAAATAAAAAATGCCAACCAAACTGTGTGCTTTATCAAAAAAATTATTTGAATTCATCCAAACCAAATACGTTTTTGCAGTTTCAGTTAAGATTGATTCAGTTTTGTAGTATTGTTTTTGGATTAGTACGGATACGATCACTCCTAAATTATATACACCTTGAAATATACAAGAAAAGAGAGTAATGGTGTAGATGTTATACCAGATGATGTGATAGGACAAGAGATAAACATAAAATGGAGTATTAAATATGTATATGAGATTATACTGAATACATATATCATTACTCAAATTTCATTTGTTCATAATATATAGTTGTTTAATGATAGGAATTCAACATTATAAAGATTATCGTAAAATAATCATTAATGTTTATCAGTTTCTTGATAAGAATTCATAAATTGTTGTCGAACTTGAATGTTATAGCTAGGTATCGACTGATAGCACTCAATTGAGATTTTTTTTTCTTCAAGTGATAATGCTAATGAAGAAATTTGCCCTTTAAAAGATTTGTTTGATTGATTTTCTTGTGTTGAAAAATTTACAAGTTCAATATGTGTGCACTGAGTGTGTTAGTTTGTGTGTCTACTATAGCAACGGTTGAAATGGATATGGCGACGGGGCAAGACCTTTAGTTTACTGGCAAATGTATTTGTAAAATAGGTTAGTATTATGACAACGAATTCATTAAGTGAGCAAGGTGAAGTGAGAGTAAAAATATCAAAGAAATTGGTCCTTGGCGCGAAAGCATTTTGCTTATATATACAAGACAGTTGAAACTATTCTCAGGAGATATGCGCGAGAGCCATTGAGATGAATCTGATGGCTAAAATGAGGGTATTGTAGTTGTGTGTTGCACACTGAATATATATAGTGGAGCTCTTCATAGGAGCGCGTTGGGCTTCTTTGCACTACAAGAAAGAAGTTGATTATATTAGAATGATAGTGGACATGTCTGACCCACGTTTGGGACATCCATTGAAAAAAATTAAAATGGTTCAATAATTGCAAAAAAAATTAAAATGGTTCAATAATTGCAAAAAAAATTGAAATTAATTAATTATAAATATGTTTTTAAAAATAATATTGTAAGTAAATAAAATAAAATAAAATTAATTAAATGAAATTATAAAAAATGAAAATTAAATTAAAATGATTAAATAATAGAAATTTAAAATTAAGTAATTAATTTTTTTTTGCAAAATTAAAATAAATTTAAATAATAATAAACGAAATAGATAATATTATAAATACGTGCACAACAAATTCAAAATAAAATAGAGAATAAAATTATCCAAATATTAGCGAAACCCACAAATAAATTGTTTGAATCCAACATAATAAAAATATGGATTAACAGTTTTTATTCCTTGTGAGGTGGGCAAATTTTGTTTTACACTTGCAAAATTATTTATTTTATTAGCGCATACCATGTGAATACTTCTATCATTTACCCTTTTATTGTTGACTTTTTGCTGACACAACAATAAATTCTTACAAACATGACAGTTGACTTTTTATCTGTCATGTCAGGAAAAGATCAACATAGATGAATTAATGATAATTTTTTTAGGGTGATCCAATCCAATTTTTTTTACAAAAGCAAAACAAAATTCCTCCACTTTGCAGTGGTGTAAAAGCAGGTCAAAGGGTCATCAACTTAAGAACCACCATGAATAGCAAGTGATATCAACTGTTTATTGCACTCCTCCTAATAAGACAGTTGAAGACAAAAAAAACTTCTAAAATTATTCCAAATAATGAAAATATACAAACATTTATAATTTATTAGAACCAATCTAGATCATCCATCTTCAAATGCACTACTACCAATCATGTGAGTTTCAAAATGCAGCTCATTAATATAGGGCATTCGCCCAAGTCTTCTTTCCTAATTTAACACAATGTAAAAATATAAAACTAATGTTGAGTTGATTCTATGCCTCCACATCTTGACACAAAAATGGGTTGCTAGAGAGATAATGCCTCGAGATACCAAGTTTGTTTCGTTGGCAATCTGTCTTGCAAGAGTCTCTACGCAAAAATAGAAACCTTAGCTTCAAAGAGACATGTTTGTGCCAAATAAGATCAACAGTTGGATCCAAAATAATTGAATCTTAGGAAATCAAATTGAATATGGACTACCGTATTCGACTTGTTAATTCTCAGCCAAATTGAATATATGTCCATACCTTTCTCTCAAAAGAGTCCCACCAACCACATGTCAATCCAAAAGAACGTATCCACCCACCCACCTTTCTCACAACACCCTCTCCAAACCACTCATCCCCTAGACTGCCTACTGCCTACACCATCCCTAATTTTGCAATCTCCCTCCACCACAAAGACCCACTCCTCCCTCTCAATCTAACTCTCTCCGCCACGAAGACTTAGAATCTCTCAAACAATGCAAAATAATTTCTTCATTAGCATTACACCTTGGGCATTGTGGAGAGTCGTCCAAAGAAAAAACTTTAGCTTCTACGGAGCCAGGATATGCCATAACCAATTCCAAGAGACATAGCTAGTATTATTGGAGAAGACATTTCAATTAAGCCAATAATAATCATCTCGAGTTGTGTAAATAGTATTGAGGTTCCCTCTCCATTGAGTTGGGTTTTTAAATAGATTTAACAATCCTTTGATTAAAGAAAATTGAAAAATAAAATAAAAAATAATGGGTACTACCTTATACAAAAACCTCTTTAACAAGCAAATATTAACAAGGGGTATTCAAACCCAACACAACATTACAATGAGTTATGCTAGTATAACCGTGCTATAAGGTTTGAACAACCAATCACAGTAGCTATACTATACCTTGTTTAATAGTTTCCCTTATTTAAAAAGTTAAATGTGTAATTACGTACAATTACAAATGAGCCAAAATTATACATGATTAATCAAGATATATGAATGGTATTTGAGAAGATTTTTACAAATTCCTCATATAAACATGTCTTATTAAAAATATAAAGTAAATGACATGTATTACATATTATAGCCTAATTTTATTCTAGGCCATAACAAAATCTTCAAATTCTTAAAATCTTTTATTAAACTAATATTTATAATTCAGTTCATCCATCCATGCATAAAGTCATTGGCATTCTGAGATGAGGTTCCTGCAGCTCCTCCAGATTCATTATTTAACACTGAAGTATTGTAGCTGAATATAAGAAAGATGAATCAACTTAGTGAAAAAATATATCTATCGGACAGAACAATATAGGATAGAACAACACAAAATTTAAAGTATTGAACAAATTTTGTCTTGTAGAATATTTGGGAGACAAAAACGTATTTTGCTATTTTAGACAAGTTGTGCAAATGATAAAAATTTGCACCGTAGTTAAATAGAGAATCAGAATTTTAGTTTTTGTCTAGTCCCTTAGCCTCCAGTTTATTCAGTCCCAACATCAATTTTAAAATCACACATAGCACAGCTAAAATTATCCTATTCAATCCCTTATTTTTTAACTGATGAAACAGACTCTCAATTAAACAATTTCTACATGAAGAAAAACATTACCCAATTTGCAATGTACTATTGCAACGATCTTTTTCATAGTATCCATCTGATTGGTGAGGATGGCAGCTATAGGGTGCATTTTGCTCCCTAGATTCCCATGTTGGTTGAAGGGTAACATTAATATCCTCCAACTATGAAATACAAAATGACATTATAAATTTTATCAAATGACAAAGATGCATACTTCCAAATATAGAAATTCACAAGTACATTATAAATTTAATCAAATGTGGTTCCACACAATGAAAATGAAATTGGAGGCAAAAAATAGTTTACTACAATAAACAATACAATTCCAAATATGAACATAAAATTGGAACCTAAACTTTTCCTCAACTACTCTCATACATAAAGAGGAGAATAATTCATATTAGGTAAGAATTCCAATTATAGCAAATTTATACAATAAATTTCTTTGAAATTATATTTTATAATTTGATCGAGTTGAGATCTCCATTTTTTAAACGAAATGATTTTCCTTCGGTTCACAGAAAAAAGAAGTCCTAATAATTTAGAGTTCAGCTGGAAGATAAATAAATTCCAAACAAACAATTGATCATCCACATAAGTGGGAGATTAGTTTCATTTTGATAAAAAAAGCTTTTATTTACAGTTTTGCCAAAATCATAGAAAATGTAACATTTTGCTATTCATTACCGAATAGATCAAAAGGGTTTACACTTAGTTTTCAATGATTTGGAGAAGGCATATGATAGAGTGCCAAGAGAGATTTTGTGGAAAGCTCTACAGAAGAAAGGTGTTAGGTGGCCTATATTCGAGCTATCAAAGGATATGTATAAAGGTCTCGACTAGTGTGAGGACACAAGGTGACACCGAAGTTTTTCCCATAATAATAGGGTTGCATAAAGATTCAACACTAATCTTTTTTGCTTTTTGCGGATGATATAATCCTACTTAGAGAGTCGAAAGAAGAATAAAATGGGAAGTTGGAAACTTGAAGACAAGCCTTAAAAACATATGAATTTCACAATTGAGTAGAAGCAAGATAGAGTATATGGAATGTAATTTTAGCAAGAGGCGAAAGTACCACTTAAGTTGAAGGGAAAAAAATTAGAACAACAGTAAGACCGACGATATTGTACGAGACAGAGTGATGGGGGATGAAGGACCCACATGAACATAAAGCAAGCCTAGCAAAAATGACGATATTGCGTTAGATATGTGGTAAGATTAGAGGGGATAGAATTCAAAATGATGACACTAGAGAGTTGAGTAACATCTATAGTAGAGAAGATGATAAAAACTAGACTCAAGTGGTTAGGACATGTAGAGAGAATACTTGTAGATTATGTAGTTAGGAGAGTGTATCGGATAAAGAGGAGGGAGATCATATTAGGGAGTTAAGGATAGACCTAGAAAAACTATAAGGGAAACTATCGAAAAAGATCTCGATATAAACAAGTTGAAAAAAACATATTGAGAACACCGAACACGAGATGACGTAGTTTGATTCATGTAACTAACTCTACTTAATTTGATAAGGCTTGATTGTTGTTGTTTCATTTGCTATGGTTTAAAAATTCAATAGTATTATGTTATTTGATTTGTAAAAAATAAAAATAAAAATCTGAGGATGGGAGGTGTGGAATAAATATAACTATATAAGTATGTGAGGTCTCCCTTGGAATCAAGTCAAAGAGGATTAAAATTAAAGGAGAGATACTCTGACTTGTAAATCAAATCACAAAGCCAAAACATTCTCTCAATGAAAAATATGAAATAGTAAATTGTCTTCTCACAAAGGAATATATATCTTAGCTTTGATGCTGTTAGTTGGAATCTGTAGCTACAGTTTTTAGCTGTCCAAATTAGGAATCTCTGCTCTATGAATGAGTGCAGAATTTAAAAATTGACAAATATTCATAGCAAATGTAAACAAGAAGGATTAAGAATTGGTAGAAATTAACTACTGAAAGTGAAACACATGAAATATGTAAATATTTCATTTCAACAAGGTTTATTGCAATATGTATATATTTAACAATTTGGTTATTGCAATAATGATACTTAAGTGCCTTGACCATTAAGCATGTATTCACAATTAATAATTACATTATTTTAATTTATGTGAAGAATTTTGTCCCAAAAAAAACCATGTCAAGAATATATTTAGCATAATTTTTAATAATATATATAAAATTGATTGATTTGTATTTGTAACAATTTTCAAAACAAAAAAATTTCCACAAGGATTAAAGATTAGGTTCACTTACCAGCATCATATTCATATCTAGCAAATATTTATCATAGGTTGATTTTATATACCTTATTCCTCAGAATATTATTAGTTTCCAACAGCATCTCTTCCTGTGTGTCCATAAAAAATGTGGAATCTCAAAATATAAGTACATGATAATATGTCTTATAAAAGAATCATTTAGAAAGTCTAATCAATGCTTAATTACCTTTCTTTGCAAATCTGAGAGTTGATCAAGCATATGCTGTGTCTGGAGACAAATGAAAAGATAAATAATAAATTTTTGTTGGAAATTTAACAATCTAGTGCTTAATCTTATGACAACAACTTTAACAACATAATAATATTTTAGGCATGGTGGTCGTAGCTGCGTCAACAGTTATGATGATGGTGTTGTTTCAGTTGTTGGTTTTGTTGGTGGGGTTTTTGGTTGGAGGATTGAGATGTTTATTTTGTTTTTTGGTGTTTGATTGGTGGTTGTTGGTGTTGTGATGAGAGGTGGTGGTGGTTGGTGTTGAGGAAGGGTGTTGTGGTGAGCTGTCTCTGCCTAAGTTTTCTTTCTACCATTGTCATTCAACTTTGATTAAAGGAGTTGTTGTTTAGATTTTGATGGGCCGAGTAATTTTGATTCGAGTTCGGGAGTTAGTGTCTGATAATATCTCTTTAAGTCAGGTTGATGACTCTCTAGTGGTTTGGAAGCTGAGAAGTTTTTTTTAAGAATATGATTAGAAATATGCTTCTTTTAGGCAGTGTAGGTTTTAGTATTTTCACTGGCGTTCCGCCTATATACGGCGCATTTGTTTTGTAACCTCTCTTTTACCGGTTTCGGTTCATCTTATGCCGAGTCCTGGTCTTATTAATAATATTTTGCCGTTCAAAAAAAATATTTTAGGCATGGAATATTTCCTCAAAGCAAGCTTGTGGGAAAATCATTTAATTAATTAAGAACTAATATTTTTTCAAGTCATACCAGAAGACAAAAATGTCTATGTAAGAAATTTTCCTAGCTACTTGTTTCAAAAATTTTAATTGTTGTTGAATCTAAGGCCTAGTTCAATTTTTAGTTTTTTAGTTTAGGGTTGGTACGAACTTGTAAGCTATATAAGGGTAAGATTATTTTCAGTTTTGTTTCAGTGTAAAATAATTTTAAATTTACACTATTTTCACTTTGTTCTGTATATATTTAGTGAAAGATACTTGAAATATATAGATGAGACATGTTAAGAGTAAGATAGTTCATTACACATCTGACGTAAATTAGGATTTTACATTCATAAATATTAACTATTTGTGAGAACATTTGAAAGAATATGACCGGTTCCAATAAGATAGCTGATCAAGTGGTAAGAGGGAGAACATGAGTTGGATAGAAGAGGTCTAAGATTCAAATTTTTTAGGGGTATTTATTTTTTTGACGTACCAAAAAAAGAACGAATATGACCGAAATCAATTGGTAATTTGGTTACAATGCAGTTGTACATGTTATTAAAAATACACCGCAATTGCAATGTAATGTGGTTGTGGTGACCACCACCTTATCAACAATACTATGTTTTTTTGTTCTGATATGTGAATTATACAAATTTGTATCTCCAAAGCATTTCATGTTTCAATTTTTTTTTCTTCATGTTATGTATCGTTGTAATGGTTCAATCAAAACCAAGCATAATAATGTTTCATACAATATGCAAATAACAATTTATTTTATAACATGATCCATGTGACTATTTAGTTCAACACAATGAAATGTAAAAGAATTTTTGCATACCTTATTTGATCTAATAGTCTTTAAAGAAGAGTCTAACTGGCGTTCTAGCTGCTCCAGATCTTTAACATCCAAGTGCTCTAATTCTTCTCCAAGAATGTTTCTACATAGTGAAAATATAGTAATTTTCATACAACTGATATCTACCAATCATAATATTACACATGTCTCGTCAAAAAAATTAAATAAATTAATTACACTCTTGTATAAAATAGCATTGTACCTTTGTGTTTGCTGTAGTGCCTCAACTTTAGATTTTAGCTTGAGATATTCTTGGTAGCGTCTCTGCTCAAAGGAATAGTGGTAAATGCATGTTAGAGAGTTTTTCTAAAGCAAATTAAGTGTGTCATAGACACTAGATGCTCATGATTGGACGGAGACGGAGAATCATCTCTTTGTCTCGTGTCCGGTGGCTTGAGCGGTGTGGTGTCGGGTCTATAGTTGGTTTGGGGAGGTGACGATGTTGCCGAAGGATATTTTTTCTTTGTTTGAGACTTTCCTTGTTTCTAATAGGAGAGGAAAGAGCGGTTGGAGAGGTGTTGTGATGATTTGGCATGCGGTTATTTGAATGATTTGGAAAGCTAGGAATGAGGCCATTTTTCGTATGAAAGCTCTTGAGGTGGAAAGTATTTTCGAAGGAATCAAATATGTGTCTTGGAAGTGGTTCTTGGCGCTTAAGGGCAAGACTTCGTGTCTATTTTATGAATGGAGTACTAATCCCTTAGATTGTATTTTGAGATAGTTTGTTTTTTGGCGGGTTGTGCTGGTTTTCTTGTTGTTTTCCAGAGCTTTTCGCATATTCGGATGTAGGTTTGAGTTCTTTCCGTGCTTATCCTCTTTGTGGGTGAAGTACTTCTTGTACTTTGATCCTTCTCTTTAATAAATATTGCCGTTTCAAAAAATAATAAAAAAATACTCATGATTGGAAATGAAATAACGTATGTAAATGTAGTTGGTTAAATAACACCTTTCATAAAATAGGCAAATAAAGAGGCAAATAAAGAGGCTTTGGTTTCGGACAGATTGGGGTGGAGTGGGATTTCTCCATGTTGGACTT
This sequence comes from Trifolium dubium, assembly GCA_951804385.1. Lineage (NCBI taxonomy): Eukaryota > Viridiplantae > Streptophyta > Magnoliopsida > Fabales > Fabaceae > Trifolium > Trifolium dubium. Next base: position 15,650,024 of record OX638069.1, on the reverse strand, counting down.
GGCATTGGTGTGATGTTTTGTCTAAAGGCGATAAAAATCAGCTTCTTGAGCTTCAAAATATGCTTGTGGATGTGTCTTTTTTTGTGATCGACCGGATCGTTGGAAATGGTTGCCTGAGTCTGATGGTATGTTTTCTGTTCGGTCTTGCTCTCTGATTTTCGTTTTTCTGCTGTGATGGATAATTATATTTTGGGTGCTATTCGGAAACTTTGGACAAATGATGTTCCTTCTAAGGTTAGCATTTTTGGTTGGCGGCTTTTATTGGATAAATTACCCACGAGGGCAGCCCTCTTCCATAGAGGTATTTTAAGTGACGTTAGTGCTACTTTATGTTGTTTTTGTGCGTCAATTTCTGAAGATAGTTCTCATCTTTTCTTTCGGTGCCCTTTCCCCAAATGGGTGTGGGGAGCAGTTTTCCGTTGGTTAGGCCGTGATTTGGTTGGAGGTTTGGAAGAATGGTTTCATTTTTTTATGCTTCGGATTGTTGGTTACACCAAGAAAAGGGAGTAGGATTCAACATTTGATTTGGCTTGCGACTACTTATAGTGTCTTTGGAAGCATCGTAATGATGTGATTTTCAATGCTTGCTCTCCTAGTGTGGGACGCCATGCGTTTCTACCTTTTTTTAGTTGGTGTATTGATCCTATTGCTTGTCTACTTAGTCTTTAAAATTTATTTGTATTGTAAGGGTTCGAGTACCTCTTGTACTCTCTTGTACGTCCTTATTAAACAATAGTTTTTTAAAAATACTTACATTGTTCATCTTTAATACACATAACTTGATCCAATTAACACTGAAAAATATAACAAAAAATTGTTTCCTAGAGATTAATATTTAATAGTTACGTGTTGATAGTGTTCAAATTATGCATGTGGCCTAAGAGCAAGACTTGTACATAGTCACGTGGAGTAGAGACGCAGTTTGTTGTTCGTTTACTTTATATTTATGTGTAACTAATAATTTTTTATATGTAAATAAAATGATAAATTATTAAAAATTCTTTCACAAAGTCGAGGGACCGGAGTTCGACCCCGATCATGGATGTCAAGTCTAATAATTTTAACATTTTATATAAATTGATTTATGATTTCTAGACATATAGTCACAAATAAATTTATATGTAGATTTTAATTTAATCACACTTATGGTATATACAAAGTAAAATTTGAAAGATTATTTTATCAATAATAATTATTATTTATTTTCTCTTCTATTTTTTATTATTTGTGAGTGTGTTTAAATGTAAAGTATTATGCCTATGACTATGACTATAGAAGTCTTTCACATTATTATAAAAAAAATAAAGTCTTTCACATTGCCTAAAGCCTAATATGTTGTATTGTGTAGATATAGTTTTCAAATGGCTTAAACATCATTTTAGTCTATGTATGTACGCAAAATTTTGGTTTTAATCCCTGTATTAATTTTTATTCTAAATAAGTCCCTAAATCAATCAAATTTTTTGCTTTTGGTCCATAAAACTAAAATCCGTAGGAACATTTGCAAGTTTCCTGCAGATTTTCTTACGAATTTTCTTGCGGATTTTTTTAGGGACTAAAATAAAAAAAATTGGTTGATTCAAAGACTTATTTGTCCCCGTACAAAAAAAAGACTTATTTGTCCCCATAAGATAGCTCAAGTGGTAAGAGATAGGGGACATGGGTTGGGTAAGGGGAGCAATTTATATTTTTAATGTACAAAAAAAAATTTATTTAAAACAAAAAATGCTACGGTGACTAAAACCAAAAGACAGATGTACAATATTCATGTCATTTTGTTAATGGTCAATCTAACATTTAAATGTTGGTTGTGGTTGTACTGAGTTAGAGTAGCCTTGTACTAAATCAATAATATATAAAGCAATAACAATTCCTCATATTTGAAATAAAAACAAGTTATACTGAAACAACACGTACAATTTATGAAAAAAAGAGTACATGGAAATGATATATCAATATAATGGTATATGTCAGCAAAATATTTGGATTTTAGTAGTCTAACTCTTACTGTGTTTATGATTTTTAATTATATATTGTCATTATTAAAAGAATAGTTAGAACATGGTAGCTTCATAATAATTTTGAAAAGTACATCAACTGAAAATCGTTTTACATAGGAGTTAATTTTTTTGGTATGTACATAGGAGTTAATTAATACCAATGCAAAATATTATAGATTTATTAAGTTGGAATACGTTGGCTTAAGTTTTATAAATATATAATTTGATGTAATTGTCAAATTCGATTTATTCATATTGAAAGAGAGGATCAATGTGTTAATTGACTGACCTATTCTAATATCAAAATTTCTACTTATTCGTTTTTCTCATTTTTGAATCCCTTGAAAGGGCATTAAAAACTCACTTTTTTGATGATTTTGTCGTGATCTTTATATCTCAGTCTCATCTATACCTCATAGTATTCCTTTTAATTAGTATTTTTTGTCGTTATTTTGAGCCTTTTGCACTCTTTCGTAACAAAAAAAAAGTTTTATATTTTCTTTGGTCAAAAGAAATAGGAGTATGTTTTATATGTTCTAGCTTCGTATTCTCTTGAAAAGAAGTTGGAATACCTGTGTTTCAATTTCAGGTTGATTTTGTAGTTCCAAGGCTCCATAACTGCATCTTTGATACCGTTCAAGTGTCTTTGCCATGCTAAAAATTAAAGTAAAAACCCATAGCTAAAAGTTAGATTAATTAATTATAAATATTCGCAATTATGGAAATATAAGAGATAAAACAATTATAAGGTCATACAAATTAAATCATAAATACAGTAAAACAAATTAGAAGACCTAAATACTATCACTTCACTGCTCCAAAAGATATAACAAATGTAAGAAGATTTATGTTAAAGGAGGGATCATATTCGAAGTGTTCTATCTATTGAAATTGTCCCCCGTGTTATTTGGAGTCCCTTCTTTCATGAATAAATTTGGAACTTGGCTTCTATTTTTACTTTTTTGTTTTTTCTTCTCTTTGAATCTAAATTCTTTCCAAAGAATTAATTTTAATTTTAGTTCATTATAATCAATAGAGTCAATCCATTTGGTAATGGTTTAGTAAATGATCTCATGTCTAATTTTGACATGAAAATGTAAAGTGCTCTGAAGCACACGGATACAAGAAAAGGTGTAAGAGAAACTGGTAAAAAAAAATATATACAAATGACTACTAAAAGAAATACTCGCTGTTTGATTTAGATCGATTTAAGACAAAATTTTCAATTGATTCAAAGATAAAATTCTATGCGGTTTAGTTTGATTTTTCAGATGGGTAATTAAAAAAAAATCCGATCCAAACACATTAAAAAATATTCAATATTTTTGCAATTTTCTGTTTCTTTTTATCGGTTTAAGGTTTTAATTTGGATGGTTTAAATTTGAGTACCCTAAAACAATTGGCAGAGTTCCCTTTAGTAAAAAAGTTTTTGTTCCTGTAAAAAACAAAAAACCAAAAACAGTGTTTGGTCGAAATGTTCCTAAAACAAAGACTCGATGTAAGCTGCAGGCAGATGAATTAACGAATTGAACAAAACGCAAGATCTACATTGATATTTGGAAAGGAAAATATTATCCTTTGTTTTTCATTTATTAATTTATTAATTAAATTATTAAATTAATATTAACCAATTAATTGAAATCATACTCGTGTATATAATAGCTTTTGTACTTGGCATGCTAATCTATTTTTCTAACGAATCATATTCATACAAGGCAATGGTATCAATCAATGACTATCAAAGATAAGAAAGTAACATGTTTATTTTTTAATTTTTTGTTATTATTAAAAAACATGTTTATTTGAATAAAAAATAATTCTAATAATAATTATGCTATTGCTAGACACCGACAAAACATCAAAGACACGACCTCACTTAAGAAAAATATATATTCGAGTTTTAGACAGAAAATAAAAAATAGAATAAATTTTTATTCCAATTTCCAACCATCACTTGCTATAATATTTTGCAGCATGTCTATCAAAAAAAATAAAATTTGCAGCTCCAAAACCAAAGACCATACCAGCCTCTCACCTCCAGACAGCTTTTTCCCATTTTTAATATTTCAAGAAAAATGGGAAGAAAAATATTAGTTTCATTTTCCAAAAAAATAATAATGTTAATTTAAAAAGAAAAAATTAATTCCTCTTTTATTTAGAATAAAAAGATAATACTGGGAGAAATTTTACTAATTATTTAGAAAAATCTTTTATAAAAAATATAGAAAAATTATTCATCTCTTTTAAGATTTAGAGCATAAGGTATAACTAAAGGATTTAATTTCAGATGGTGGTTACTTATGACAAATAAATTACAAACCTTGTTTCATTTCATAATTCTGGAAATCATAAAATTAAATGGAATTGAACAATAAGAAAAAATTTGAGAAAATTCATTATGGATATGAGTTCATCCCTTGCAACAAATCAGGTGAAGATTTTGAAGAAGAAGAAGGTACGATTTATAAATTGTGCCTGCAATCTATGTATTACTTATCAGACCTAACCCTAAGAATCAGAAAATAAAATTCATAATAAAAAATAGAAAACAAAAACTCATGATGCAAAATATATGCATAAATTCACCAAAAACAAATCAAAACAAAAAACCAAATTTTAATTAGCAAGATATAATAAACATTAAACAACCCATTAAACAAGGAGAAAAAAAATCAAGCTATATATACCCAGAAAACAAAAATTCCAAAAAAGAAATCTCTCTAGTCTTTAATATGAAAAAAATTTACTCTTATTCAACGAACGATTTATGTATTTAGCCTATAATATAAACTAAATACATCAATTATTCGATGAATCTAAAAAGTAAAATTTCATAAGAAGAGAGATTTTTGACACAACAAGAGAATAAAAGATGCAAATCAAGATTCATGAAATTTGGTTGGAACATGTACCTAGTACCACTGCAAAATTCATAGAGTTTTCCACGGTTGGAGAAAATAATGAGAGCAACCTCAGCATCACAAAGAACAGAAAGTTCATAAGCCTTCTTGAGTAACCCATTTCTTCTCTTTGCAAAAGTTACTTGACGATTTATTTTGTTTTCAATTCTCTTCAGCTCCACTTTTCCTCTACCCATTATTTTATTAATTTATAGTATATATTTAATTTGATGACAAAATAAACATTGCTTTTTCAGAGATGAAAGAGAATATATAATTTTTTTTTTGGACTATTTTCTGCTAAAATTTTCTTCTATCTCTTCTTTGTGTAAGGTTTTGATATGATATGTGTCCTTGAACTTTGGTAGTTATTTGTTATTACCTAAAGGTTCTGTTTATTGTAAGGAAGATATTGAGAATATATAATAGGTCTTTTTTAAAGTAGTTGAAAGTAACCTCAACAATAAAAAAAAAATGCAATTGTTGCTATCTATCCTAGTAATAGCCCTAGTACTAGTACTTCATCTGATGCCACAATAATAAGTCCTTTCACTTTTTTAGTTTTTTTATTATAAAACTTTAATAAATTTATTGTGGAAAATAAAATAGTGAAATTATGGTTGAAAAATTGTAGCTCAAATGGCAAAAATATTACTCCCTCCGTTTCAAAATGAGCGTCGCTTTTGGTGTTTTCACACATGTTAAGAAATGCAATCATTATGTTAAAAGTAATAGTATATTTGCTAAATTATGTATACTTTTTCCTTTATTTTCTTGGAAATAGTGTATAGTAGTAAATAGATGATATAAATGGAAAAAGTTGCATTGGGAATTGAAAAGCGACATTCATTTTGAAACAAATTTTTTGAGTTAAAGCGACACTCATTTTGAAATGGAGGGAGTATAATTATTAGATTGGACGTTTATGCCGAAATTCAAATCTCAATATTTTTATGTATAAATTTTCAGTAGTTTATTAATACCAAAACAAAATAGTGAAATTATGAATCTCACTTTTTTTTGTAGAGACTAAAATATCAATCTTCGAATACAGTGATTAATCTTTTACTCGATTGGAGACATCTCAAAAGAGGAGTTTAACTTTTGGTTAATAAATGATGAATCCCGAGTTTATGAATCTCACTTGATCAAATGGTAGAATTTAGTTCATTTGTGCATGGTACAATTTATTTTTTGTTAAAGGTGCATAGTACAATTTTATTTTTCTTACAATAATAACATAAACGCTTAATCGTCCTCATGAGTTTAGCTCAATTGGTAAAAGGATATTTCACATTTGTACAGGGACTGGAGTTCGAACTCGATATGCCCACTTATTTATTTTTAAGAGGTGAATTTCTAGCCGCTAAGTTACATGACAAAAAAAAACATAAAGGTTTAATCATATTTTTTATCCCTTACTTTATCACTCTAACAAAAAAATAATTAAACGTTTCTATATCAAAATCGAAAATTCTTCCCCTCCTATTTTGAAATTCACCGTAATTTATCCCGCTTCCATTTTGCCACTTATAACAGCCGCCACCCCAAATTCTTTGACCTAAAAAATTGTCTTCTTCTTCATCCATCAAAAGAGGGGTGGTTTTAGAGTCAATTTTTGGCTCAAAATCACCCCTCTAACTTGTTTTCTTTCTTTTCCTTTCTTTCAAATAAGTGATTGTCACATATATATTTTAGTGTTTATTGTAACTTCGTCGTCTTTGTGCTGCATTTTGTTTTCCCGTCTTTTGTGCGGTGTTTTGTTTTCTCGTCATCGTGCGGTGTTTGTTCGATTCATATTGAAGATTAGATTTGATCAAGAGCATATATTCAATCAATGATATTGGCGTCTTCAACATCACAGCTTCGGAAGCATGGGTATTCCGAACACTTGAATTTAATCATGTATGTAGGCTTTGTCTTATTTGTAGGCATTATGCCGTTGTATGCTATTAACATAGATGCTGTGAATTTGTTCGCAGATGCATTTTTTTTTCAATTTTTAGCAATTTAGAGTTTGTATTGTTCAATGTAATCTATCAATTTGAATGAATTAATGTCGTTTTTATTTTGTCAAAAAAAATTGGTGATGTACATATTTATAATGTAGTTAAATTATGTGAGTTTATATTGATCATATCCACCTTATAAGCAATCTAATAATACATTTTAAAAATATCAAAATTTGAAAAGTAGCGAAATTTCCCAATTTTTTTTAACAGCAAAGTATTTCTTTTATTGATAAAATTAGTGGACCAAAGTACAAAGGGTGTTCTAAATTTCTAACTCCCAAATAAAATTGAAAGCACTAAATTAACGGGGACAACAATCTATCGGATTAACAACTCATTCATAATATAGACAAATATTTTTCAGTTTTTTTTGCTAATAGTCAACAATGTGCGAGCTATTGGTGTATGTTGAGTAGATTGTTTATGACTTTTGGTATCTCTTTAGTTGCTCTTTTGATTGATTGATCAATTTTTGTGAACTGAACTCAAATTGATAGAGAAATCATATTTTATATGCAGGAGCGGAGTTTAAATCTCAAACACTTCATTTATTTACTTTAAAGATGAATTTTTAGTCACTATGCTAACTAATTGACCAAAAAATAAATAGCAGAGAAGAGGAGACCTCATGAAGATGCAAATGGCAAAATAAAAAGGGAACGCGAGAAAGGTCTACAAAGGCATTTTAATAGTTTCCAAATGCTAAATGATGCTTTTTAGTTAGGATCGGAGTATGCGAAATATGATGATTAACACATACTATAGGGATTTCTCCGTGTTTTTTCTATTCGAGGAAAGGCGAGAAAGGTCTACAAAGGCATTTTAATAGTTTGGCATATGATTGTTTGAATGTTACGGCCCTTGCAGAATGAAAAAAAAAATTGAGTCAAAAGTTAGTGAGCCGGAGGAGATATTTTAAGAAATACAATTAGTTTCGTGGGAGTGGCTCCTTTATGCGACATTTTTTCTAGAATATTCAAAATTTCAAATCAACTGGAGTGTAATATTCAAGAAATGTGCATTTGGTTGGGTGAGAGGTGGGAATGGCGGTTAAGTTGGAGGAGGAATTTTTTTGTGTGGGAAGAAGAGTGGTATAGGAAGCTTGTCGAAGTGATAGAGGCGGTTACTTTATCTAAGGAGGAGGATTCTTCGCTTTTTAATTTTGGAGACGCCTTCTCGGTTAGCGCTATGTATTCGTTCCTATATTCAAAGTTTTCCCCTTTTTCTTCTTTTGGCACAGTTCTTCCTGTTGGGATCAAAGTGCACAACGGAATATTCGAAAGCGTTAAATTAATCTCTCTTTGTGGAACCTGAAAAATTCAATTACCAAGCTGAACCAACACCAACCGCAATAACAATAAAAAGGAGTAAAAACTATAAATAAAGGACACCTTAATTTAACGTGGAAAACCCTCGATGTGAGAGTAAAAAACCACGGGTCGTACAGACCAATTAAATAACTCCACTATAATTAAATATATATATGAGAGTACAATCACCAATTCAACAAACATATAATAGTCACCAACACCTATGGTAAACTAACAACAAAAGAGTAAACAACCTTACAAAATGTGGGTATCCAAAACTGACTCAAAGAGAAGATAAATTTACCTAGAACAATTTTCTTTTTTTTTTTGGTACAAACCTAGAACAATTTTCTAAATAACTAACAAAGTGACCGAAACAACATACTCTAATTTCAGCCAAAATGGACAACATTTTCCGAACACGCTTTATCGCCGAAGACCCTTTCTTCCTTCTTCTCTCAGTCGCTCATTATTTATTTTTTCTCACAAACAGTACGGCACACTTTAGCTCACTTACTGTTCACATTGCACACTTTTGCAACTCTCCATTTTATGTTTGTTGCTCTTACTTGTAACAAGGATTTTATTCCTTTTATAACAACAAAGCATGGGCTTTTTACCCACTAACCCACATAACGTGGATTTCATAAAAACACACACAATTTTTTTTTCTTTCAAATCTTTTATATATATATATATATATATTTCTTTTATTTTGTGTATGTGATCCCACTTGAGGAGGGATCCACCCAACACTTCCGGGGGTGGTTGCCAAAGTTTGGCAGAGTTGGGCACCGTCGAAGGTCATTGTCTTTTTTTAGCAAGTTTTCCTTGGGCGAGTTCCGACTAGATCCAATATTGCGCATAGAGGGATAATCCAAAGTGGTGAGGCGGCGTGGTGTGTTTGGTGTGAGGCCGATTTGGAGACGGAGAATCATCTTTTTTGTTCTTGTCCAATTGCGTGGGCGGTTTGGAGTAAGGTCCATTTATGGTTTGACGTTAACACGACTACTCCGGGGTCTTTGCCCTCTTTGTTTGAGAGCTTTCTTTCACCTTTGCGGAAGGGGAAAAGTGGTTGGAAGGGCATCTTATTGATTTGGCATGCGGTCGTGTGGGCATTGTGGCGTGCTAGGAATAAAAAGATTTTTAGAGACAAGGTGCTTGAGGTGGACGACATCATGGAATTGATCAAGTATACATCTTGGAAGTGGTTGCTTTTAAATAAAGCTAATTCACCTTGTTTATTTTACGAATGGTCTGTAACGCCTTTGGATTGTATTCTTAGATAGTTGTTTGATTGAGGTTTTTTCTTGTTGTTTTATGTGGGTAGAGTACTACCTGTACTTTTCTTACGTGTGTGGGTGGAGTACCTCTTGTACTTTTCCTACGTGTTGCTTGATCGATTTAAAAAGTCATTTTTTACTGCTTTAAGATGTAATTTTAATACTAATGAACAATTAAATTGTATAGTGCGTTAATATAAGTTGGAATGTTGGAAGGTTTATTATTAGGACTCCATTTATATTCATGTACATATCCTATCCTTCAGGTGTGATTCCAATAATTAATATATATTACACTTTTTTGATGTTAAAAAAAAACTATAATTAGGGATTAGATAGGATATCCACATGTGAATATTCTTCCATGTTTTGACGTGGGTTAAGTCTACTAGTATTTTTTCAATGACAATAGGTCAATTATAGAATTTGTTTTCATTGTTTTGATAATTTTGTTATTTTTTCCAAGATAATTTTGTTTTAATTTCTTATATTTGAGTTTGTTTTTGGTGAACTCCTGGTTCCATATACAAGTCCATGACGTTGTTTGGACTTTGTCGAATCTAGTTTGTTGTTGGCTTGGCTTGTTTCAGCTAGAAATGGTCTTTTATGCCTATTGTGTTTTGTCAAAAGGGGATGTTGGTACTTGAATTTGTCCGTTTTGGCGGTCGATTCATTCATCATTCCAAACGAATTCAAACCCTCACTCATCTTTTTTGTTATTCTGATTTCGAGTTCGTACGCGAATTTGCTTGAAAGTGCATGTGTTTGGGTGTTTGCTTCTGTATCTTTGTTTATAACCTTTTAGGTTGGATTTAAACCACTTTTGATGTAAATTGTTTGTATTCCCTTTTTAGCCTGATTATGTGGTTCGACTGAGTCAGGCCTCTGCCCCCTCAGTCTTGTATTATGTTTTATTTTAATTTTATTATATTTAAGTGTGCAAAAAAAAAACTTTACCATATCTAACTAAACCTATAAATGTAGAGAGTCATATACTTCTATTCTACACTAGTCTATGTTGGAACAAAGAGCACATTATATTTATGTGTGAATTGAAAATAAAATTATTAAGTCTCATATCGGGTAATAGAAAATACTAATGTGTTTAGTATTATAGTGTGTGTATGTTTTGTAGAGAAAAAAATATTTAGTCATTTTTTTGACTATATTAGACACATAAATACATTGGCAACCAATCAATTTGGACAACAACAAAGAAAGGTCCAATTTATATTACATGGAAGAGTCTCACTCAAGCTATTTCTATTCTTAAAGAGGGATTCAAAATGCGGTTAATTTCAGGTAACACGTCCTTCTGGTATGAAGTTTGGTTAGGAATTGGAGCCTTATGCAATATGATACCTTATGTCGATATTTATGATTCCCAAATGGCTATCAAAGATTTATGGAATAATGGAAATTGGAATCTTAGTACACTATACACTCAAATATCCACTGAGATAAAGAATCACATTATTTCTATGCCAATCCTAACTACCATCGATGATACTAGTAGTGATGCTTGGACGTGGCAAGGTAATCGTGAGGGTATTTACACTTCCTCAACCAGCTACCATTGGATGTTGGAGAGGAATAGAAATTGGAATGCATCTCAAGATTGGAGGTGGATTTGGAAAACTTGTGCACCTGCTAAAGTACAACATCTTATTTGGTTAATCTCACACAAATCCTTACCTACAAATGCTTTGAGACATCAAAGAGGCATATCTACATCTCCTATCTGCAACAAATGCTCTAAAGATACTGAAACTATCCTCCATTGCTTGAGAGATTGCACTCATGCTTCTGAAATATGGAATAAAGTTGGTCTACATAATGCAACTTTCTTTAGAAGGAATGAACCAATTAGGTGGATAAGTGAGCAACTTCATACGACAAATGAGCCTCTTTTTCTAGCAGGTATTTGGTGGATCTGGTGTTGGAGAAATCGTTTTACTTTTGGCGACAAAGATTGGGACAACAACTTGGTGGTGAGAGAAAGATAATTACCTCCACTAAAGAATTCACTTGGTACCTCAACCCTAAATTAAATTATGATACTATGAATGTGTTGATATTTAGATGGAACCTCCCTCCTAAGGGGGTGATGAAATTGAATGTTGATGGAAGGTATCTGCCCAATAACACTGCAATGGGATCAAGTGGTATTATTAGAAATGAGAATGGTGATTGGGTAGCTGGTTTTTCTAGCTTTAATGGTCTAGGGAATGCTTTCCTTTGTGAGGTTGTTGCTGTCCTCCATGGTCTAGAGTTTGCTTGGGAGGAAGGACATAGATCTCTCATTTGTGAAACAGACTCTCTCGAAGTAGCAACTTTACTAAATGACACTCTTAGCCGTAGCAATGTGCTTCATGAACATGCTGGTATTCTGAAAATAATTACTAGTCTTATGTCAAGAAATTGGAATGTCAAGATTCAACATATTGCCAGAGAAGCCAACTCTTGTGCATATTTTCTTGCTACATATGGATCTATGCAATGTACTGGCTGGAGAAATTGGGATCAACCACCCTCTCTCATGGAATCCTTATTAGCTAAGGATACCTTCAATTCCCCTTCCCCTCTGTAACTTCAGTTCTTCCTTTGTACCAAAAAAGACACATTTATTTAATTCTTAATAAAGAGTGGTTAGTGGTTGAGAAAAATAAAGAAGTGAAGTCTAACCTAGAAGTCATATATACATTACATGGGGAAAACTTAGAATTAGATAACTCTGTTTTTGGTAGCCGCCACTTAGAAATAGAATTGGGTGGTGTTCATTCTGTTATCATGGTAGCCACTAGTCCAACAACTAAAAAACTTATTCATGTACTTCCTTGGCTTATTCACATAAGTATCAAATATCAATGCAAAGTAGTACATAGTGATTTCTTTATGATGATAAGATAATGAGAGAACCAATCACACCATGAGAAGGCATGGAGATTACAGTGAGAATATCTGGCACTTTCTTCATTAATGTATGTCTTCATTTATTGTTATGAGTCGAATAACATAATCTAACTGAATATGTTATTAGTTTTCTGAGTTCACCGCTAATTGATATATATGATGTTGATTATGTTTCATGATATACTAATATTAGTATTAGTATTAATTTGTTTTTAGAGTGATCACAGTATAATAATTCTTTTAAGTTAAGAATGGTCTTAGTACCATAGTTCCTTCAATAAAGAATGATTTTAGTACCATAGTCCTTGAATTTTGAGAATGGTTTTAGTACCATATGAGAATGGTCACAGTTTCATATTGGAATGATTTTAATATCATTATAAGATTAGTTCATATACCAAATACGAATGGTTCTTATACCATACTGAGTGTGTAATTCTTGACCGATATCTACAGTGCAGTAGTTTTCGGTTTCAGTTTAGAACTGGGCTATTTTATCCTGGGGACGGCGTGGTTGATAGTTTGCCTTGCACAAATTTAGGCAGTACCGCGAAATGTCTTAAAGAGAGTGACCTAGTCCGCGACTCAACTCAGTAATCTCTTCGGTGGCTAAACTTTATTTTGAATGAGTTTTGAATCCGAAAACAACTGTCTATTTAGAACCATACATGCACTTGCGCCTATCCTTAGACATATGCTTACCTATGTTGTCATGTCTTCTTCTTTTGGTTTAATAGCCTAGTGACTAAAAATTTAACCCTTAAAATGAGTAAATGAGGTATTTGGGGTTCGAACTTGACCCTTGTGCAAATAATGTGATCTATCTACCAACTGAGTTAAGCTCACATGGACACCTAGGTTGTCATGTTTATTATGAAGTATTAATTAGTACAAATTTCTTTGCCATGGTTAAACAATTAATTTTGTTTATGTTTTCGCTCTCTATCATCAAAGGTTAAAATTTAATTAAATTCTTGTAATCAAAACAATTTTTAATTAAATGCTAATGAGTTATAATGATTAGAAAGTTTTTTACGTTACCCCATTGATAATTATGGTAAAGGGGAAAACACAATATATTGATCTATTTAAGAGACATTTAATAATGGATGTAATTATAAAAGTATTTTTACAACTTCCCTGTAATTATTTATTTGTATACTGTGATCTTTACACACTATATATAAAGTAATTAGGTTATCATAAAAAATATATATAAAGTAATCAAATTTGATTCTATTTGTCAAGTTTAAAGAGATAAAAAATATGGTTAAAGTTATCAAGTTTGTTTATGTCGTGCTATTATTTCTTTCTTTGTTACTTGTCACAAAGAACGTTGATGCATGTAAACATTTTTCATCATTTTATCGTTTTCTTTCTAACTTTGTACTTTGTTTACAATCTTTTATTTATTTTTAATAATCATTTATATATGTTATCTATTTTTTATTACAGCTGTTAAATGTGAAACTGATGATGATTGTCCAGAAAGTAATACACCGTATGTTCCTTATACGTGGAGGTGCATTGACAAAAGATGTTGTTTTATTAAAGATGAGCCACTAGAAGTAATAGTACCAAACTGATGATTATAAATGCCATGCGAGAAAAAATAGTTCATAAAAAAGAAAATAAATCATTTGTTTATCTTATATATATATATATATATATATATATAAATAGATAATTACATATGAATAAAAGGTATACAGGCAACAAGCTACGCCGCTAAACCTTTTTGACATTTACTTTTTGTTTTGCATCCAATAATTATATTTCTTAATTTTATTTTTGTAATTTTATGGATCTTGCACTTATATGGCTTTTTATAGTAAGACATTGGTAATAAAATAAATTAAGGCAACTATATCATATTATTATTAGATTGTCTTCTTCTCTATTTATTTTATATACCTCTCAATTTTGGCATATCATATTTTCTTTCGAACTCCTACCACTAATCACAATATCTTAAATAATTAACTAAAAAAATATTTTAAATAGAAAACTACAACTTTAGTTTTAAGTCAAAGTAGGATTGAATATGGTTTTGATCTCTATAAACATTTGAACTTTCAACTTTTAGTTTCTCAAAAAATTTCCCACTTTTTTCTCCCTATAAAATTCTTTAACATGACTTTTGGTCCATACTTTTAAGTCACACATGTGTACTACTTAAAATTTTGTAATATGTACTGCATTCATGTTTAGTATATCGAAATTTGAATTGATTTAATTTTTTTTTAAATTAAGGATGAATAAAATATGAATTTTTGAAATCTTTGCGCTTAAAATTTTATATTTAGTTCAAGATTTGTTAAAATATTATGAATTTTTGTGGGAGCAATTTTTATAATATTATAAACATAATTCAAAACTTCATTAAAAAATTTGAATCCTACTACAGTTAGTTGATTGAAAGCATAGACCGAAAATCATGATCGGAAATATTTTAAAGGATTAAAACGTGGAAAAAAAATTAGGGGAATTAAAAATAGAAGGATCAAATGTTTATAAGGACGAAAAATATATTTAACCCTGCAATGTTATAGTCGAACTCTCTGTGTTGTTGATGGATTCAAACATTTCATCAAATACTTAGAACACAACTAATTCCACAACTCATCAATACATAATCCTTCCCATTATTCACTAATCACTAACTAATTTCACAACTCATCAATGCAACAATTTCCTAATCACAAACTATTTATTCCATTTAAACCAATCGTTATAACCTTATTCACAAATCCCTCACATAAACCTAACATAATCAAGTTCCTTAAGCAATTACCTAACATTACAAAATATTGAGTAACACTTGTGGGTCGAAAATTAAGTACCTTTGATGTTGGGTTGATGCAAGAGGTGGAATTAGCAAAAATAGGGTTTACGGATTACAAAATGAGCATTTATCTTCAAAACATGAAACAAAGCGTAAAAATTACTTTGGGTTCTGGTTATATTATTGAAAGGGACATTTTAAGTTCTATTTACTAAAAGTTAGCGAGCAGCATTTAGATTCTGAAACAACAAGTCGACAAAATTCAAATACCCAAACATAACAAAAGCTAAGGTTAACCCACCAACTATGTAGATTAACCCCTACCCCTGGATACCAAGACCTCAACCACAAAAAATAATGCCGCTTGATCAAATCCTTCAAATGAGAAATCAATTGCTCCGAATTTTTGAAGTGGCGCTGATTACGCTTTGTCCAAATAACCCAAACACAAACAAGCCAAATAAGCTGCATAAAGAATCTCCGATCTCGACCGCCACCTGCTGCAAAGGTAAACTGTGAAAAGTGGGCAGATGGTGTCGAAGGATCCACAATCGTGAAACCAATCCAAGATCTAACCAGCGTCTACAAGATACCAAAACTCCACAAGTGAAGAAAAGATGAGGAGTCGTCTCAATTCCACCACAACCTGAAACACAATATTGAACCTCTTGTGAAAGAATGTCCTTGTCGAATCAAATTGGTCTTCGTCGGCAGCCTATCACGCAGAAGTCTCCAAGCAAGGATAGACACCTTCAAAGAAACCTGGCGATGCCAAATAAGGTCAGCTGCATCGTCTAAAGGAACTGCATCTTGAGTAGTCAAAACACCACCGCCAGACATCGTCCACCTGTGCGTGTAACTGAAAATCGCGAAGTAAGGCCTGACATCCCCTAACAACTCCTCCTCCCACAACCATAATTGTCTCCTCCACTCCCACACCCTCCCTCTTGCCCCCCACCCTAACGAACATATTTCACCCACAGTATGTTGCTTGGTCTTTACCAACTCGAACAGACGACCAAACTTCACACTCAACGACACTCCACCCAGCCAATGATCCAACCGGAAGAAAGTGTCCCTCCCATGCTCAACGCGTCTCACCACACCCTCACCAACCTCCCCCGAGCCTAACATCCATGTCCCTAGTCTTCACTATATCCCGCCACCACGCTGACCCTCACCTTCCCCCTCACATAAACGTCCACCCTCCAAACTATTCCTAGCCTCCAACACCCTAAACCACAGTCCACAGACCCCCCGATCCACCAACATCCGCCAACACCACTTTCTAAGGAGAGCAGTGTTAAACTCCCACAACCGCCTGAACTCCAAACTTCCATAATCCCTACTCATGCAAATGGATTTCCAACTGACCCAAGATACCTTCCTAGAATCCTCACCCCATCCCCAAAAGAAATTAAGCAAAATAACAAGAAACGTCAGAATGGATTTGAGCAATATTAAACGACCACCAAAAGATAAGAAACGACTCTTCCAACCAGACAATCTCTGTTTAACGCGCAGCAACACCGGATCCCAAAAACCTAACCGTCTCGGATCACCCCAATATGAAGGCCATGATTTTGGTTGAGAAAAAGAATGTATTTATGACCCACATGATTTTGTGGAGGTTAAATATATTTTTGATCCCTATGAAATTGTGACTTTCTAAGTTTAGTCGTTATTTAATTTTTATTATGTTTTTAGTCATTGTAAAAAACTACTTGCACATAGTTTTAGGCCCTACTAAAACCATATTTATTTAATTATTATTAAACTCTTAAATTTTTGAATGATTTTTTTATAGGCATGTATAAAACATCATATAAATTTTATTTACTAAAATTTAGAATTTTTTAACATGATACGAATTAAATATGAATTTCCTAAATGGCACAATTTAAGATAAAAGTAAGAATTTGTAAAAAAAAGATATAAGTTAGAAAAATCATGACCTAAAAATCAAATTTTGAGCTCATTTTTTCTGGAGGAATTTCTTAAGACGTTCTAAACATATCTGCAAAAAAATCATTCAAAATTCTTGTTGATTTACCATTTGGGGCCAAAAGTGAGTGTATAATAATTTTCTAGGAACAAAAAATTTAATAAAATTAAATAAGGACTTGACTGAGTTCTGGCAAGTGAACCAGTTCTTGTCTAGTTATAGTATTTAAGATATCAATCCTATAGAGAATGTGCCAAGACAACAAGGTTCACTTAGGAATATTTATTTATAATCTATCAATATTGCAGAATTTAAATAGCAGAAATAAAAGACAATAAATAAAAAGGAGGGGTATTCTTAGGTTGTTGTAACGGTCAGATGGTTGTCACTTCAATCAAAACGGTAAATGGGTTTTGGTTAGGCTTTCGGTCCTTCGTCTAACATTACTTGGTAATTGGCGATATAATAAGAGAGCTCTGGATTGTTATACCCTTGGCGTGTTAATTATTTTATAGTAAAGTGTGATTTCTCATTCTTATAGCAGGACAATCACTAATACGTGTATGCAAGCATCCTCAAGATATTTAGCTTTCGCTGTTACTATTATTGGATGATTAGATAACCCTAAGTCTAGGTGATGACTCTGTTACGACATTCATCTTCCCTCAGAATAATTTACTAAAATCGTCTAATTAATAAGTTATTACAAAACAGGTTGGTAAATCGTAGGTGAATAACAATGATGCGATAATTATATTCTTTCTCAAACCAAGATTACATGTTTCAAATAATATTAGAGTAGTTTCCTATGTACCTAATCCCTAAGGACTTTAACTACTCATACGTAGTCTATCTAAGACAAGAAGACTAAATATAAATAACCTAGGTACCTTAGTCGAAGAGGGAACCCTGGGATGTTGCTCCACTAGAGTTGTGTCAAGCTCTAGACTCTTGCTTTTTGATTATTTTTTGATGATTTGAATAAGGACCAAGGGGGTACTTATACTATTTAGGTGGGCAAGTCTGCGTTGGTGATATCAGGTGGGTATCGCGGCACGATGAGATTGCATCGTGTCACAATGCATAACGGTTTGCTCTCTGTGCTGCTTTTTGGCTATTTTCTTCCGTTTTTGCCTTTTTTTTCCACTTTTTTTTTCTTCGACAAGGTACCATTAATTCTAGGGGTTCTTTTTGTAATCTTGCTATTAAAAGACCATAACTATACTAAAACTACTCTAAAAATGTAAGTAAAATACTATATAAATTTTTACCATCATGACTAAATATAGAAGGTCACAATTTTATAGGGACAAAAAACATATTTAACCTTTTTTTTATGTCAAAATAGGGGTTAGGGAAAAGTTGTAATAATTCTCTAAATAGAGGGAAAAATTAGCTTTAATTTTAAAATATGGGGAATAATTTCATACAATTGATAAAAATATAGGAACAAGAAATACAATTAAACTTAATATTTATTTGAGAAAGTGATGGTTGGTGAATGTGATACGCAAGTATACGCAGTCAATCATAGCAAGTAATAAGTGAAAAGAGTGTCGAACCCACAGGGAATAGAATAAGGGTTATACATTCCAAGTTCAAATAAAGTGTTTAGTCTATTGTAATGGTAACAAAACATATTTGGTTTCTAACACAATAAATAAAATAGCAGTTGAGTAAGTTGATGATTGAAAATGATAATAAAAGGGTAGCTGAGATTAAGATCCATTTAACACATGAACGAAGCATAGTGAATGATAACTACTGTCGTGCCATCTGTGAGCAAGCTTGCCTTGTGGTGTATGTCTACAACGTTAGATATTAAAATGGGGTATAATGAACTGGCTCTGTCGAGGTTACTACTAATCCCATTAGAGTTCAGAAAAGCTCGTGCTTGATCCCACTAAGGCCCTTAACTTATCCATAAGAAAAGGTAGGGATTACATGTCTGCTCCCACTTAACCTTATTAACTTTATTATTTCCATTAACATGCTAGATGTCTCTACACATGCAACTTGTATTTAAATCTAAGTTGATCAGTCAAAGAAATAAATGTATTTTCTTAAAAACATAAAGTTAAAGATGACACAAGAACAATCATTCATTCACATAAATACTTCATTCATTATATTAAACTTCACATAATCTCAACTACAAAGAGTTTAGCTCAGAATGAGCATAGAAACATCAACAATAATAACAAGTAAAGTAGTGATACCCATTACAATGCAATAGATACTCCTACAGACACTGTCATGCCTCTCGTTATCACCGGTCGCCTCCTGCAACAATGGATCTCTCCGGCGGATCCTCTTCTTCCCAGATCTATTCAATCACCTTCTGGCTTTTCAAGCTGCTTCTTTTAGGTTTAGGGACGTGTATTTATAGGACAATCCTTCTTGGATCAGGTGCAACCTTAATTGTGACTACTAGGCCCAAGGAATAAAGGATATTCCATTTGCAAGGACCACTTAATCATAGTACAATCATTTGTGATGCTGACAGCTGGCAAGCCAGCCAGTCATCCTTATCCTTCAAAGATGCCTTTCACAATGTTCTAGCACATTCCCAGATTTGTCTTCTAGCAGCGCTTGACTTGTTGACTTGTACGGAACTCAATGTCTTGACAGTCATTATTAGTAGATACCTTTTGATGACGATCCAGAACCAAATAACATGCTTTGACATAAGTTGCCTCTAAACTAACTCTTTTTCATCAAAATTAAATAATTATTCCTAATACATAATTCTAGACTCAAAACTAAATAAACTAATGAAATTGCATTAAAACATGGTTTGATCACCATATTGGCAGGAAATAACTCATGAATAAAGGCCTAAATAACACACAAATAATGCGTCATCACACCCCCAAACTTGAATCATTGCCTGTCCTCAGGTAATGCGTAGAAAGCAAAGACTGTGTTCAGTTACTCATAATATTGACCTGTAAACAGCACATTTAAGCAATAAGACTCAGACCCTAAGACTGTTTTCAAAATTTGGCACAATTCTCATAAAATCAACCTTCAATGATGACCACGCGTGTGTGTGTGAACTGTTTTGTACTGTCAACCAGATTAATGACTATATCCCACTCTTAAACTACTCATTCTAAAGGCTAAGCTATCCTCTTTTTCCTATAATTTTGAATTTACTTAGAGTTACAACAAAGGGGGGACTATTTCTTTTCAAGAGTGACCAAAGCATTTTGATTATAGCCAAAGAGAACTGATTGGTAGCTTTTTCATTATCATTCATTTATATATAGCTTTGGGAATACTCCATCTTTTTACTAACTAGATCCTACTTGTAATAGGTCTAACCTGCTAATAAGAGTAAAGCACCCTACTAGCTTGTCTCTTAGAGACTTATTCATTAATTTCATTTTTTTAGCTAACCAACAGCCTCCTATTAGGAATTATAGTAGCAATGATCACCAATTCAATACTCTTGTCCTTTCCGCCAAACTTAATTCTAGCCATATTCTCCATTATATTCATTTTTAGAAAACTTAGAGTAGAGAATGTGTATTTAAAAGAGTTATCTAGCCACTCTTAAGTTTGACAGTATTCAACAGTGTGCATTAAGGTGTAGAGATCATCAAATCAAGCATCAAACACAAAAATTTCCAAACAACCTATGGTCATGCATCTTACACTCTAACCTCAGTTATGGCATGTCAATAAAATGCTTATCAGAACACATTAAAAGCAATCTATTTCAAAACATTTTCAAAAGTTTTTATTTGATGTTACCTCTCCCCCAAACTTAAACTAAACAGTGACCTCATTGTTGACACATGGGAAAGGCAACGACTGACTCATCAAAAAGTTTTCAAAAGTAGAACATAAAATAAAAACTTAAGCTAGACTCGATCCTAAAGGCAAAGTGTGTCAAGACATACCATCAGACCTTGAACCTCTTGCTTCTCCTCAGAGCAGAGTCAGCTTCTTTCTTTGTTCTCTTCCCTTCCTCTCTTGCTCTTTCTTCTTCATCAGTCTCCTATTCTGATGGTTGATTTGGCTCAAGAACAGCTTCCTCAGGCTTATCAGCAGTTGCCTGTGGTGTATCTTTCTTTCTGGTTGTTCTTTTTCTTTTTGCAATAGGAGTGGTCAAGATCTGATCCAGCTCCTCAGATGCAGCTTTATCCGTCATAGCCAAATGACCTTGTGGAGGTGCATTATCAGGCTCATGCACTTCCTCCACTCCCAGAGTACCCTCCTGCTCAGGGGTATGCTTTGCAGCATCTGCACCCTTCAAAGGCGTGCCAGTACTTTACTCTGGGTTTGGGTCTTGTCTGTCTGACCCAATCTCTTCCTCTTCACTCTTCTTTTCTTCAGACCAATTGATTTCTTTCTCATGGGCGTCAGAATTTGCATCCCCCTCAATGTTGTCACTGTCAGCCCTCTCATAGTACTCATCTTCCTCATCTTCCAAAGCTACATCCTGGTTCTCACCAATTTGTGGTGAGGCAGGAGTTTTCTCCATTGGTTCAGCATGGACTTCCTTATCTTCCACTACCACCTCAGCTGGTAGCTTCTTCTTCTTGTGACTCTTCTTTTTCTTCTTTTCTTTCTTCTTCTCTTCTTCCTTCTCTTCTTCCACAATAACCTCCTCAATAGTTGCCTTCCTCAATTTCTTCTTTTTCTTCTTCTGCTGCTTGCTGGAGCTCTCAGGCACATCAGTGGTTTCCTTTTCTTTAGGCAAGTCTGGATTGAACTCACCCAAGATCTCCACTGGGAATGAAGGTGCCCTCATGTAATCAAAGTTTGGAAAATGGAGGGACAAGTTGCTGATGTACCAAGCATGGGTATCAGCGCTCCACAACCAAAACCTCTGCATATCCCTTCTCAATTCGGATAGCAGGTCCTTTTCTCCAGAAGCACTAGCACCAGGTGCACTAGGCTTAGCAGCAGGCAACTCCTGACTTGCCTTTCTTCCAGTGTTTCCCTTGATCAGCGTTCTAATAGCCTTGGCGTCAAACCCAGCTACAGGCTTCTACACTTCATCTCCCATCCTATGGGGAACTACTTGCTTCTTGCACAGAGCAGTAATGAGACAGGGGAAATATAGCATACCTTCCCTTGTTGAACACTTCTGGATCTCATCAGATATGATCCTCCCAACATTGATTGACAGCTTCTCAATGATGCAGTGCAGTAGGATTAGTCTTGATTTACTCACAGTGTCATTGTGAGTTGTTGGGATGATGCTGTGCTTTAAAAATTGGTACCAAACCTTTGGTACAGGCTTCAGGTTCATCCTCTGAACAGTCTTTTCATTATCACCTACTCCTAGATTCCATTCAGTTCCAGGAATAGTGAGACTCAGCATGATCTCCTCCAGTCGTTCTTCATCAATGGAGTCAAGGAAAGCAGAATAGGCATCTTCTGATACGTCAATGCCATAGAACCAGTTTATGTTTTCCTTTGAATAGAGGATTGCTTTTCCTCACACCATAACTTCTCTTCTCTTCTGGTGAATGTTGGTAAGATTGGAGTAGAACTCCTTCACCAGTTGAGTGTTGTAACTTGAGGGGTGTGCAGCAAACTTCTGCCACTTCAGAGAATGGATGATCATCTCAAGGTCTTCACGTATCTCCAAACGCTCAAAGTCAGCGTTGAAGATGAATCCACGTTCAGTGTGGATTTGTTTGGAGTTGAAAACTTGATAGCGTTCAGCAGCTTCGCTATTCACAAAAACATCATAATCTTCTTCTTCAGCTTCAGACATGGCAGCAGTTATCACTTGACTCTTTCCAGTTGACATGATTGTGTGATAAGGATTGATAAAACGGTGGGTGTTTTGAAAGGTAAGGGTTTGTAGAATTTGTTTGCAGAAAGTAGAGAAAGTAGTAGGTTTAAAAAGTTTGTTTGTAAAGGGGTTTTATGAGTGATAAGGGTTGGTTTATATAGAAGGTAATGGGTGGTTATATTTTTGGTACGGATATTGATGGAAAAGATATGGAAAAGTTTTATGGACGTTGGGATAATGATGAATGATGGCGGATTATGTGGGTTTAACCGTTGGAAAACCGGTTTACACGCAAAATCAATGCAACGGCTAGTTCAGCGCGTGATATCACTTCGTCTGCCAAATGCCACGTGGTAACGTCTGATAACTACTGACTCATCATTCCAGCTTCCTGTTGATAACCTCTGGCATGCCTCTTCCTTTGCCACACATCTTCTCATTATCTGATCAGCACATTTTTTTTGTATAAAAAGGGTTCATCCCAAAAATAATTTTTTATTTGAGACAAAAATCTTTTCTTTTGTTGAAAATTAAAATCAGGGGATAAGTGCTTTCCAACCAGATAATTTACAATGTCAGCATACCAAGGTGTCTTATCAGTAGTTATCATTAGGAGTTGTTCATTAGGAAATTGCTCTTTAATTGCATACCTGTCATAGCTTTGCACTTCTTCAGGTAGTCTAGACAAATGATCTGCAACCTGATTTTCAACACCCTTCTTGTCTCTGATCTCTAGATCAAATTCTTGCAGCAGCAATACCCATCTGATAAGCCTTGGTTTAACATCCTTCTTTGTGAGTAGATACTTGATAGCTGAATGATCTGTGTACACCACCACTTTTGTACCAACAAAATATGATCTGAATTTGTCAAAGGCATACACAACTGCCAATAACTCCTTCTCTGTAGTAGTGTAGTTCAGCTGAGTTTCTGTCAATGTTCTGCTGGCATAGTAGATAGAATGGAAAGCTTTGTCATGCCTCTGACCCAACACAGCTCCAATGGCAAAGTCACTAGCATCACACATCAGTTCAAATGGTTTTGTTCAGTCAGGGGCTATAATCACAGGTGTTTTGATACGAGCAGTCTTCAATGTTTCAAAGGCCTTGTGACACTCCTCAGAAAACTGAAATGGCACATCATGCTGTAGCAGTTGACATAAAGGCTTTGTAATCTTGGAAAAATCCTTGATAAACCTTCTATAGAATCCAGCATGTCCTAGAAAACTTCTGACTCCTTTTACATTTGTTGGTGGAGGCAACTTCTCAATCACTTCCACTTTAGCTTTATCCACTTCTAATCCCTTCTTAGAAATTCTATGACCCAATACAATTCCTTCTTTTACCATGAAGTGACACTTCTCCCAATTCAGCACCAGATTACTCTCTTCACATGTTGTCAAAACCAATTCCAAGTTGTCCAAGCATCCTTGAAATGACTCTCCAAAGACAGAAAAATCATCCATGAATACTTCCATAGCAGATTCAATCAAATCAGATAATAATGCCATCATACATCTCTGAAAAGTAGCAGGGGCATTACATAATCCAAATGGCATCCTCCTAAAGGCAAAGGTACCATAGGGACATGTGAAAGTAGTCTTCTCTTGATCTTCAGGAGGTATAGCTATCTGATTATAACCAGAATATCCATCAAGGAAGCAATAGAATTCCTTGCCTGGCAATCTATCCAACATCTGATCAATGAATGGCAGAGGAAAATGATCTTTCCTTGTGGCCTTGTTAAGCTTTCTATAGTCCATACATATCCTCCACCCTGTTACAGCTCTGGTGGGGATTAACTCATTCTTCTCATTGGCAACTACTGTCATGCCTCCCTTCTTAGGAACACATTGAACAGGACTAACCCACACACTATCAGAGATAGGATAAACAATACCAGCATCTAACCATTTGATTATCTCCTTCTTCACTACCTCCTTCATAATGGGGTTCAGTCTTCTTTGACATTAAATACTATTCTTAGCATTTTCTTCAAGTAAAATTCTGTGCATACAAACGGTAGGACTTATACCTTTGATGTCTGCCATTTGCCAAGCTATGGCTCTCTTGTATCTTCTCAGCAACAATATCAGGCTCTCCTCCTTCTTGTTAGTCAAATCAGCAGAAATGATAACAGGCAACTGCTGACTTGTCTCCAGAAATGCATACTTCAAATGTGAAGGTAATTGTTTCAATTCTAAAGCAGGTGGCTTCAAAACTGAAGGAATGTTATCCTTGTTAGCATCAGATGGTATTTCCAATACTTCATATCTTCCAGCCCATTTGACAATGGACTTTTCCTTTGTAACTTCATCATCTACCAATTCCTTGTCTTCATGAGGAAAGGAAATCTTCTTCAAATGATCAGAATCTTTCATGAATTGCTTGTGCAACAGAGAATCCCAACTTTGCAGTTGTGATACAACCTCCAACTTCTCAGTAGGAAACTTCATAGCATTGAGAATGTTGAACTTGACTTCTTGGTTGTTAACTCTCATGGTCACTTATCCTTTCTCTACATCAATCAATGTTCTTCCCGTAGCAAGGAATGGTCTTCCCAAAAGTAAGGGAGTATCTTCATCAGTAGTGAAGTCCATAATGATAAAATCAGCAGGGAAGACAAACTTGTCAACCCTAACCAGAACATCTTCAATCTTCCCTTGTGGGTAGCATATGCTTATGTCAGCTAGTTGAAGACTAATGGTTGTTGGTCTAGCAGCACCAATACCCAACTTGTTGAAAACAGATAAGGGCATTAGATTAATGCTTGCTCCTAGGTCACATAGAGCTTGACCTACATGTACATCTCCAATGGTGTAGGGTATTGTAAAGATACCAGGATCTTTCAACTTTGGTGGTAACTTACCCTGAACCATTTGGCTACACTCTTGTGTAAGTGCCACAGTCTCGAACTCACCAATCCTCTTCCTCTTAGTTAGCACATCCTTCATGAACTTTGAGTAATTAGGCATCTGCTGAATTGCCTCTATGAGTGGTATGTTGATATGCAGTTTGTAATACCCTAATTTTGCACTTTTTAAAATAAATATTTTATTTAAAAATTATTTCTTATTTTTATGAGAAATATCAAAAATAGTAATTATGTGCTTACAATTTATTCATTTTTCTTTATTTCTTTTAATTGTCGCAATTTATCTTTTTATACGAAAAATAGCAAAAATAATCAAAAACAATTTTTATCTCTTTATTCAAGTTTATATTTCATTTTTATATTTTTCTACATTTTTATTCATCTTTTCTTGTTGATTTTTACATTTTTTACCATTTTATAAAATTTCTTTGTTCTTTTGCCCAATCACATTGCGACACCTCATCATCTCCACCTCATAATCATTTTCATACTATCATTATCATAATCTTTTCCTTAACCCAAAATTACATCATTATTACACAAATGTCATCTAACCTAATATTTATCTATAAATACAAACCTCACATCACTCAATCATCAACAATCATTTGACACAAATTCCCAAAAATCAGAAAAATCACTCCTTCCTCCACCAACACATTTTCGGCGACCACCGCCGGAAAACCACCTCCGGTCGCCGGAAAACCACCACCCATTTTTCAAAACTCATCCAAATTAAAATCTAAAAACACCATTAGCTTCCTAATCATCTTCTCATCACTAATCCGTCGTTAATTTCACCAAAAACGCCGCCAAACACGCCGGAAACCACCGGATCCGAGCAACCCCTCACCGGAAAATTCAACCACCCAAAACTCTACCAAAATCAACAATCAAACACACTTTTCCAAAGCTAAAAACCATTCTAAATCCATTTCCGGCCTTTGTTTCGCGAGAAAACGACTGGAAAAGGTCCAAAAACGAAGTTAAAGTCGCGTTCGAAATAAAACTCTCCGATCCGAGCTTTTCGTGCACAAACGAAGGTAGATAAGGATCATTTCGTGCTTATGGTACCTCTCTGAACATAAATTGATCATCGTTTGAGCTTGTACATACTTGAAACTCGTTTTTTATTTTTTGCATCAAAACTTGCGTGGTTGTTTTCTGTTTACACAAACGTCGATTGCTAAAACTAAGTGTATATTATTGATCCTTGTGAAAAATACTATGAAATACATTATTCATTTGTTAATTTTGGTGAAGAATTGATTAAACCCTTTTTAGTTCAAAGAGCTTCATGAAGCTCTCATGGTGCGTGACTTGTTGTTTGACTTTTTGGGCCCAATTTCTGTTTTTGTTTCTTTTTTTTTTACTGCTTGCACACACCTTTCTGCTAATGCATCCCTGCTGTTTGATTATTGGTTTATTTATTTTTTGAGAACTTTTTATTAATTACTTTGAAATGGAAAACGGATTAAAAAAGTAATTAGTCTCTGACGCATGACTTTGACTGATTAATTTTTAATTCGGAGTTTTTTTGGAATTTAGATTAGAAAAAGCGGATTAAAAAAGTAATTAGTCTCTGATGCATGACTTTGACTGATTAATTTTTAATTCGGAGTTTTTTGGAACTTAGATTAGAAAAAGCGGATTAAAAAGTAATTAGTCTCTGACGCATGACTTTGACTGATTAATTTTTAATTCGGAGTTTTTGGAACTTAGATTAGAAAAAGCGGATTAAAAAGTAATTAGTCTCTGACGCATGATTTTGACTGATTAATTTTTAATTCGGAGTTTTTGGAACTTAGATTAGGAAAATGGATTAAAAATAAATAGTCACTGACGCATGACTTTGGCTAAGTTATTTTTAATTCAGATCTTTAAAACTAGAACTTCTTTGAGAAACAACAAGACAGAGCCTGACGCATGACTTGTCTCTGTCTCAACTTTTGACTTTGACTTTTAAGGTTACTTTTAGGTTGACTTTTGTCTTGACCTTTTAGGTTGACTTTTAGTTTGACTTCTCAGTTTGACTTTTTGGTTGACTTCTTATAGTTGACTTTTCTTTTTCTTGACTGAGTTATGCTGATTGCTTGTAATTGCTAGATGACTTGTTTCTTTTTGTTTGATACATGATTACTTGTTTACATGCTCATATCTGATGCATTTTTAATTGTTCAGTATTGTGGATTACATGTCATTTGCATTCATGCATTTGCATTTCCCTCTTCTTCTACCTTTCTTTTTCGTTTTCTTTTTTGAAACTGGAAAACTCTGAAGACAGCTTAAATAAACTATTGAATGAAAAGAGGGATGTCTGACGCATGACTTTCATCTCTTGAATAGTCCAAAGTACCTGCCGCATGGCTCGCGACTGAGGACTATTCTCATTCACTGAATAATTCCTCAGAAAATCTAAAAGACAATCAACCCACACAACTGTTTTCCTGCCCTTGTGCAGTCAACTCTTTTTTCAACTGCCCTTGTGCAGTCAAATCTTTTTCAACTTCTTTTTCCTAAATGGATGGCGCTTTATCCATTCCCCTGTTACAGACAAACTCTTAAGCCTCCGAAGCGAGCATACTAGCATAATGTTGTATCAGTGGAATGCGACCTAAGCAATGTTCACTAAAAACAACCAACACACAATCTTTCTTTTCAGGAAGAACAACGTGAGCTTTGACTTCCTCATTGTACTTGGGGGATACGTAGGAGCGAGAGCCTCTCTCGTCAAGCCAAATAATAAAAAACTCTTTTTTCCTTTTCTGTTCAGTATGCGGTAAGTTATTTCTTTTCACGCGGTTATCTCTGTTTATGCAAACCAAAATTCCTCAAATGGTTCCCGTTGAGTACAACGGATATGAGGGGGTGTTAACGTCTTCCCCTCATGTAACCAACTCCCGAACCCGATCTTTTCAAGGTTTTATCATTATTTTCCTTTCCCCTCACAGGATAAATAAAATATGGTGGCGGCTTCATTGTTTACATTTGTGCATTGCATTTCATTATTGCATATCTGTACTACACAGTTGCTTCATCATCACAATGAATTTGTTGTACTGTTGCTCTTCTTTAGCTTTTCTCAACCTTTGAGGAAATGGAGGAGGTGGTCTCTCATTCATTAGCTTCTGAACATCAATAGGACAAGGGTCTGCTGGCAACGTCATGTCAATGTCAGCCATAGTCTTATCAACCCTTTCCTTCTGTGGTCTTTCATTCTTCTGTTTGGTTGTAACTTCAAGAGGTAACTTCTGGCTTGCCTGTTGAATATCGTCATTCACAGGTGCAGAGGCAACTTGTGTCTTGCCTTCTGTAGCCAGTTCAGGCATCTTGGGTCCTTCATACTCTGTTCCACTTCTCAATGAAATAATTTTGCATGTCTCCTTTCCTTTATCTTGGGAAGTAGAAGCAGGGGTCTCAGTGGCACTCGGTAGTGAACCACTAGCTCTTGAAGTTAAGGCAGTTGCAATCTGCCCCATTTGTGTTGCTAAATTCTTGATACTAACCCCTGGGGCAGTAATCTGATTCTTTGTCTCAGCAACAAAAAATTTCGTTTCTTGCATGAAAGCTTTGAGAATGCCTTCCAGCTGATTAGTGTTGACAACTGGAGGCGTCACATTTTGCTGATTGTTGGACCAAGAAAAATTAGGATGGTGAAATTCAGGCAACCAGACAGAAAAATGTTGTGCACAATGTTAGAGCACATGTCCGAGCACTTGTCACACAATAATAATAAAACGCAGCGTAGCAAAGTAAAATAAGCGTGACAGAATGATAAATAACACAGTGAGTTTGTTAACCCAGTTCGGCGCAACTGCCCTAGTCTAGGGGATACCAATCCAGGAATGAACTCCACTATTATAGTTCTAGTGAAAAGCAGAACGTAGCCTCACTACTTGTCTTTGCACCTAGACCCTACCAATGAATGCCCTACCTAGGAACTCCTAGATATGAGACCCCGTCTCAATTCCCCACTAACAGTACAAACAGCACTGTTATAAAACACACTTGTTCTTATGATTATTTAAGAGTCACACTCTAAGGACACAACTAACTCCGTACTTCAAAGCTTAGGAGCAGTACAACATTACAACACAAAACACAGAGTACTTGACTTGAATCAGGAAGATACAAGTAAGACTCACAACTAACAAGAAAACCTAAAACCTTAAGACACACGCTTTAGTACACAAACGGTTTTCCACCCCCAAAACTAGGGTTTGTCTTCACATATATATAGTTATGAGCTGGCACGGTTTTGGGCTTCAAAACATAACTTGGACGTTGTCAGGTCCAGCTAACAATTCTTCATGAGCAAGAATATTGTTTCCAAAATTATATCAATATTAATTATGGAAATACACCAAGGCATGACAGCCTGTACAACTCATTCAATCTGCACGTCTTGATCTGCACGCTAGGTTAAATATAAAACTTCATAGAATCTCTAGAAGATCTTGCACATAAATATAGCGCGTGTTGGCGCGCAAGAATCAGGTCACACAATGCTGTTCCACATGCTACAGCATTTGTCTCAGCATTTGGCTAGTAATTGTTTTTGCAAAATGTAGCCAACATACAAAAGCCCAACAATCTCCCCCTTTGGCAAAATTTTGGCTAAAACAATCTATAGCCAGTTCCTTGGAGAGATACACAAAACTTCTTCAAGTTCACATCATGCATAAGCAACAAAACTATTATGGCACTAACAAAAACTACCTTCAAGAGAATTCTTTGAGCAAAGATAGCTTGTAACAATATCAGAGGCATTTATCATCAGGAATCATAGTACGCCTAGCCTCACAGAAATAGCCACATAAAGATTCACACATAGTGGGTTCATATAAAGAGATGAAAACATACTCTTAAAAAGATAATTCTTCCACAACATAGAGATAAGAGATACGTGCTCCCCCTCAACACATGCATTCACATAACATACGCGCTCCCCCTCAAAACATGCATGCACATAAAATAACATACTTACTTCAAAAAGACAAATGTCAGAGCATCTGTCCAAACATAGCATGTGTCTGAGCATCTTCAGATCATAAGAAAATTAATTCTAACATACGTCTTCATGCATAAACATAGCATAGCAACTTCAAGAGCATGCAACAGATCATCTTCAGGCATAAGAAAAATTAATTTCTAACATATCTACTACTCCCCCATTTTAGCCATAAATTCTGACAAACATAAATCATGTAAAAGCAAGGTCATAGAGTAGCATATCCAGTCACAGAGGTTACAGAGAGGCCCTGAATAGAGTTATTACAGACCATAAGGCACACACAGGTGCAGAGTGAATGAATAAAAGAAAAAAAATTACACAAGTTTTAGAAGGAGGCAGTCACATCAGAGGCATCAGACATTTCATCAGTATCACCAGCAGCAGAAGCATTACCATTTCCGCCTTCTTCTTCCTTGTCTTGACCTTGGGCATTCAGCTCACCCTCAGCTTTCAAAGCAGCTATAACCCTGTCAACCTTCATCTTCTTTGCACCCAAATCCAAGCTAACCTCAGTAAGCTCAGCAATCATAGCTTGTCTACTCATAATACCAGTTGTCTGGACAGAAGTGCCAGCCAACTCATCAGCCTATGGCTGGGATAAAGATTTGCAATCCAAAGCAAGAGGACTAGGCCTCCTAACAGGCTCTTCAGCACTAACCAAGATATCAGGATGTTGTTGCAGAATAATATCACACAGCAAGGTAGGAAACGCAATAGGGAACTTAACAGCAAAAGACTTAGCTTGCTCTAAAAATTGATAATAAACATAAGAACCATAATCAAATGCAGATTTAGTACCAACTGCATAGATGAGCTTAGCCAAACCAGTTGCAACAGAATTAGAATGAGTGGTTGGGGACCAGTTATGAGCAGCAATTTTGTTCAACACAGTATATAATGGGGACAATTTTGCAGCAGACAAATGTCCAGGCCAGTGTCTAAGCTTATTACCTGTGATTTCTTTGCAGATAGTGTCATCAGTCACTTCTAGCTCAGGAATATCGTCAGTAGACCTTCCTAGGTAAGCATTAATGATTTGAGGAGAGAAGTTGACACACCTACCACGAACAAATACTTGCCTATACTCAGGATTCCTTAAGTCATCACATTTCTCATAAATGTTTACCACAAATTCCCTAACCAGCTTGTCATAGCAGTGACCCAGATTCTTCATTGTCTTCATCAACCCAGCATAGTCCAACACATCAACAAGTTCCTTGCACTTGAACAAATCTGTCTTCAGATTCCTTTCCAGTCCAAGTCTTCTATGATACAGAAATTTCCACCTAGAGGCACCACTTTCCAAATGAAAAGATACATTGTCCAGAGGAGCTGGAGGAAAAAACAAGAGGAACTTTCATGCCCTTGACAGTCTTTCTAGATGCTCCACCAGATGGGGCAGCATCTGTCTCAGCAATCTCAAATTCAGAATCACTTGAAGGGTGATCCTTTCTTTTAAGGCTCTTCTTCTTCTTCTTCTGATCAGGCTTGGGAGTCACTTTACTCCAAGATTTGGGGGGACCAACGAGCTTCTTCCCAGTTTCAGCAGCTTTCTTTTTGTCTTTCTTAGCATCTTTACCAGCAGTAGATGCAACAACAGCAGATTTGCTCCTTGTCCTGCGAGCAATACTAACAGTTGGAGTCTCTTCCAGGTGTTTCTCTTGAGACTCCAATTCATCAACATTGACCACATCAGTTTGGTCAATGTTTACATTCTCAGCCTGACCAACATCTTCAAGAATTTCAGCATTCTGGTCTTGAGACCTTGGAGAGTCATTCTCTTCAGCTACAACAGTTTCAGGAGTGTTTGGAATAACCAAGGACTCCGCATTGGCTTGTGCCAAAGATGCTTGAGCATCTTGCACAGCATCTGACATATCAGCAGACAAATGCTGTGCACAATGTTAGAGCACGTGTCCGAGCACTTGTCACACAATAATAATAAAACGCAGCGTAGCAAAGTAAAATAAGCGTGACAGAATGATAAATAACACAGTGAGTTTGTTAACCCAGTTCGGCGCAACTGCCCTAGTCTGGGGGATACCAATCCAGGAATGAACTCCACTATTATAGTTCTAGTGAAAAGCACAACGCAGCCTCACTACTTGTCTTTGCACCTAGACCCTACCAATGAATGCCCTACCTAGGAACTCCTAGATATGAGACCCCGTCTCAATTCCCCACTAACAGTACAGACAACACTATTATAAAACACACTTGTTCTTATGATTATTTTAAGAGTCACACTCTAAGGACACAACTAACTCCGTACTTCAAAGCTTAGGAGCAGTACAACATTACAACACAAAACACAGAGTACTTGACTTGAATCAGGAAGATACAAGTAAGACTCACAACTAACAACAAAACCTAAAACCTTAAGACACACGCTTTAGTACACACACAGTTTTCCACCCCCAAAACTAGGGTTTGTCTTCACATATATATAGTACTGAGCTGGCACGGTTTTGGGCTTCAAAACATAACTTGGACGTTGTCAGGTCCAGCTAACAATTCTTCATGAGCAAGAATATTGTTTCCAAAAATATATCAAGGCATGACAGCCTGTACAACTCATTCAACCTGCGCGTCTTGATCTGCACGCTTGGTTAAATATAAAACTTCATAGAATCTCCAGAAGATCTTGCACATAAATATAGCCAGTTCCTTGGAGAGATACACAGAACTTCTTCAAGTTCACATCATGCATTAGCAACAAAACTATTATGGCACATAACAAAAACTACCTTCAAGAGAATTCTTTGAGCAAAGATAGCTTGTAACAATATCAGAGGCATTTATCATCAGGAATCATAGTACGCCTAGCCTCACAGAAATAGCCACATAAAGATTCACACATAGTGGGTTCATATAAAGAGATGAAAACATACTCTTAAAAAGATAATTCTTCCACAACATAGAGATCAGAGATACGTGCTCCCCCTCAACACATGCATTCACATAACATACGCGCTCCCCCTCAAAACATGCATGCACATAAAATAACATACTTACTTCAAAAAGACAAATGTCAGAGCATCTGTCCAAACATAGCATGTGTCTGAGCATCTTCAGATCATAAGAAAATTAATTCTAACATACGTCTTCATGCATAAAAATAGCATAGCAACTTCAAGAGCATGCAACAGATCATCTTTAGACATAAGAAAAATTAATTTCTAACATATCTACTACTCCCCCTTTTTAGCCATAAATTCTGACAAACATAAATCATGTAAAAGCAAGGTTATAGAGTAGCATATCCAGTCACAGAGGTCACAGAGAGGCCCTGAATAGAGTTATTACAGACCATAAGGCACACACAGGTGCAGAGTGAATAAATAAAAGAAAAAAAATTACACAAGCATTAGAAAGAGGCAATCTCATCAGAGGCATCAGACATTTCCTCAGTATCACCAGCAGCAGAAGCATTACCATTTCCTCCTTCTTCTTCCTTGTCTTGACCTTGGGCATTCAGCTCACCCTCAGCTTTCAAAGCAGTTATAACCCTGTCAACCTTCATGTTCTTTGCACCCAAATCCAAGCTAACCTCAGTAAGCTCAGCAATCATAGCCTGTCTACTCATAATACCAGTTGTCTGGACATAAGTGTCAGCCAACTCATCAGCCTGTGGCTAGGATAAAGATTTCCAATCTAAAGCAAGAGGACTAGGCCTCCTAACATGCTCTTCAACACTAACCAATATATCAGGATGTTGTTGCAGAATAATATCACACAACAGGGTAGGAAACGCAATAGGGAACTTAACAGCAAAAGACTTAGCTTGCTCTAAAAATTGATAATAAACATAAGAACCAAAATCAAATGCAGATTTAGTACCAACTGCATAGATGAGCTTAGCCAAACCAGTTGCAACAGAATTAGAATGAGTAGTTGGGGACCAGTTATGAGCAACAATTTTGTTCAACACAGTATATAATGGGGATAATTTTGCAGCAGACAAATGTCCAGGCCAGTGTCTAAGCTTATTACCTGTGATTTCTTTGCAGATAGTGTCATCAGTCACTTCTAGCTCAGGAATATCGTTAGTAGACCTTCCTAGGTGTAATACCCGGCGCAAAAAATATACAGATATAAAATGATGAAATGCAATGCACAAATGTAAACAATGAAGCCGCCACCATATTTTATTTATCCCGTGAGGGGAAAGGAAAATAATGATAAAACCTTGAAAAGATCGAGTTCGGGAGTTGGTTACATGAGGGGAAGGCGTTAACACCCCCTCATATCCGTTGTACTCAACGGGAACCATTTGAGGAATTTTGGTTTGCATAAACAGAGATTAACCGCATAAAAAGAAAGACTACCGCATATTGAACAAAAAAGGGAAAAAAGAGTTCTTTATTATTTGGCTTGACGAGAGAGGCTCTCGCTCCTACGTATCCCCCAAGTACAATGAGGAACTCAAAGCTCACGTAGTTCTTCCAGAAAAGAAAGATTGTGTGTTGGTTGTTTTTAGTGAACAATGCTTAGGTCGCATTCCACTGATACAACAGTATGCTTGTATGCTCGCTTCGGAGGCTTAAGCGTTTGTCTGTAGCAGGGGAATGGATAAAGCGTCATCCGTTTAAGAAAAAGAAGTTGAAAAAAGATTTGACTGCACAAGGGCAGTTGAAAAAGAGTTAACTGCGCAAGGGCAGGAAAACAGTTGAGTGGGTTGAGTGTCTTTTAGATTTTCTGAGGAATTATTCAGTGAATTAGAATAGTCCTCAGTCGCGAGCCATGCGGCAGGTACTTTGGACTATTCAAGAGATGAAAGTCGTGCGTCAGACATCCCTCTTTTCATTCAATAGTTTATTTAAGCTGTTTTCAGAGTTTTCCAAGTTCGGAAAAGAAAAAGAAAAAGAAAGGTAGAAGGATAGAGAAATGCAAATGCATGAATGCAAATGACATATAATCAATATACTGAATAAATAAAAGTGCATCAGATATGAACATATAAGCAGGCAACCATGTATCAGACAACGAGAAATGAATCATCTAACAAATATAAGCAAACAACATAATTCAGTCGAGTAGGAAAAAGTCAACTGGGAAAAAGTCAACATAAAAAGTCAACGCGAAAAGTCAACTGAAAGTCAAACTAAGAAGTCAAAGTCAAAAGTCGACTTAAAAGTCAAGGTCAAAAGTTGAGACAGAAACAAGTCATGCGTCAGGCTCTGTCTCGTGATTTCTCGAAGAAATTCTAATTTAAAAGTTTCAAAGATTTGAATTAAGAATAACTTAGTCAAAGTCATGCGTCAGTGACCATTTATTTTTAATCCATTTTCCTAATCTAAATTCCAAAAACTCCGAATTAAAAAATTAATTGATCAAAGTCATGCGTCAGAGACCAATTACTTTTTTAATCCGCTTTTTCTAATCTAAATTGTAAAAACTTCGAATTAAAAAAATTAATCGATCCAAGTCATGCGTCAGAGACCGATTACTTTTTTAATCCGTTTTTCTAGTCTAAAAGTTGTAAAACTCCGAATTAAAAAATTAATCGATCAAAGTCATGCGTCAGAGACCGATTACTTTTTTAATCCGTTTTTCTAGTCTAAAAGTTGTAAAACTCCGAATTAAAAAATTAATCGATCAAAGTCATGCGTCAGAGACCGATTACTTTTTTAATCCACTTTTTAAAGTAAAATCTCGAATAGTTCTCTAAAAAGAAAAGAGGAAAAGAGGAGGTGTATCACAAACAAACTCAGCCAAAAATCAGAAGAAAAAAAAAGAAAAGATGGGCTTCAGGCCCAATTTATTATCACAGCAAGGGGGTGCGTGTAGCAGTTTGGGGACTGCAGGAAGTAATCTGGGCCTAAGGCCCAGTTTCTACCAAAAAAACAAAAAAATGGTGTAGCAAGCAGGTTTGGGGGTGTATTTAGTGAATCACCCAAATAAACAGATCTAGGCCTAAAAGAAGAAACAGGCCCAAATTAAATGCTAAACGGACCGGATCGGGTCAGATGATGGTACCCGACCCGGATCCAGTCATACAACTCGTTAACCAAACAAAAAAACAAAAACTCCGCGTCAGACAATCGCAAGCTGACGCGTGTCACAGTCATCGTCTCCTTCACATGATCGAGTCGCGAACTCGGTGACTCAGCGGAAGCCATGAACGAGTCGCTTCTGAACTCGGTCGAAACTCAAACGCTCGCCAAACAGAACCACATCACGCATATAAACTATCGATTCGCACCGTTTTTTAACGTAGATTATGATTTTAACATTAGTTTTTAAAGATCAAGCATATTAAACGTGAAAATCATACGAATCCGACGAGAACAAAATTTGAGATCTAAACGAAATCAAGTTAAATCAAGCCAAACAAACATCTCAGAACAGTTTATATGCAATATTCAAGTGTAAATCGAGAAGAAAAGAAGGAGAAACGGTCTGAAATCGATCGATCTAAACCTTTTTAGTTTTGGAAACTCTCGGTCTCGGATTTGAAGATCTCGGTGCCGTTTTGGAGCGATTCGGAGGCGATTGAGAGGAGGATGGAAGCGGAAACGTGTTTGGATTAATCTATTTCATAATGTTTCAATGTTTGTTTAGTGATTTTGAAGGATTTTGGAAGTTTGAGAAAATTAGGGTTAGGAGAGTGTGTAGAGGGCGCCGCGGGAGAGAAAGAAGAAAAGAGAAATCTGTTTGTGCTACAGTGTATGAATTAGGGTTGGTCATAAATGAGGTCCTATTTATAGGGCCTCATAACTTTGGGGTAATTTCATAATTTCTGAACTTTTGTGGGTAAAAAGTGTGAAAATGAAATTGGGGTGAAAAATCTAATTTTAAAAAAATGTGTAGGAGATGAGGTGGCACTACTTGATTGGTCAAGAAAAACTCTAAAGGGATAAAAATGCAAAAATATTAAGTAAAAATGAATAAAAATGTAAATAAAAATATAGAAAAAATATAAAAATGCAATAGTCCAACACATCAACAAGGTAAATTTCAAATATTTTTGCTATTTTTCATATAAAAAGGTAAATTGCTATATTTTAAAACAATAAAATAAAGATGATAAATTGTAAAACAAAATTATCGAAAAACCTATTTTTTGTATTTCTTAAAGAAAATAAGAAGTAATTTTTAAATAAAATATTTATTTT
Organism: Trifolium dubium; assembly: GCA_951804385.1. Lineage (NCBI taxonomy): Eukaryota > Viridiplantae > Streptophyta > Magnoliopsida > Fabales > Fabaceae > Trifolium > Trifolium dubium. The sequence continues at coordinate 15,612,112 of OX638069.1, read as the reverse complement.
AAAAAAGCTCAAAATTAAATTAAGGTATTACACTAGGTAAGCATTAATGATTTGAGGAGAGAAGTTGACACACCTACCACGAACAAATACTTGCCTATACTCAGGATTCCTTGAGTCATCACAGTCCTCAGAAATGTTTACCACAAATTCCCTAACCAGCTTGTCATAGCAGTGACCCTGATTCTTCACTGTCTTCATCAACCCAGCATAGTCCAACACATCAACAAGTTCCTTGCACTTGAACACATCTGTCTTCAGATTCCTTTCTAGTCCAAGTCTTCTGTGATACACAAATTTCCACCTAGAGGCACCACTTTCCAAATGAAAATATACATTGTCCAGAGGAGCTGGAGGAATAACAAGAGGAACTTTCATGCCCTTGACAATCTTTCTAGATGCTCCACCAGATGGGGCAGCATCTGTCTCAGCAATCTCAAATTCAGAATCACTTGAAGGGTGATCCTTTCTTTTAAGGCTCTTCTTCTTCTTCTGATCAGGCTTGGGAGTCACTTTACTCCAAGATTTGGGGGGACCAACGAGCTTCTTCCCAGTGTCAGCAGCTTTCTTTTTGTCTTTCTTAGCATCTTTACCAGCAGTAGATGCAACAACAGCAGATTTGCTCCTTGTCCTGCGAGCAATACTAACAGTTGGAGTCTCTTCCAGGTGTCTCTCTTCAGACTCCAATTCATCAACATTGACCATATCAGTTTGGTCAATGTTTACATTCTCAGCCTGACCAACATCTTCAAGAATTTCAACATTCTGGTCTTGAGACTTGGGAGAGTCATTCTCTTCAGCTACAACAGTTTTAGGAGTGTTTGGAATAACCAAGGACTCCACATTGGCTTGTGCCAAAGATGCTTGAGCATCTGGCACAGCATCTAGCATATCAGCAGACAAATGTTGTGCACAATGTTAGAGCACGTGTCCGAGCACTTGTCACACAATAATAATAAAACGCAGCGTAGCAAAGTAAAATAAGCGTGACAGAATGATAAATAACACAGTGAGTTTGTTAACCCAGTTCGGCGCAACTGCCCTAGTCTGGGGGATACCAATCCAGGAATGAACTCCACTATTATAGTTCTAGTGAAAAGCACAACGTAGCCTCACTACTTGTCTTTGCACCTAGACCCTACCAATGAATGCCCTACCTAGGAACTCCTAGATATGAGACCCCATGAAAGGATGTTGCCTTTTTCAAGTTGCATGTACCAGTTGAGAGGCACATCAGCCAGACTGTCTTGGAAACAGTGGATCATCAGCTTGTCGTCATGAGCATAAGAGGCCATTTTTCTGATATACATAACCAGATGATTCTTCGGGCAGCTCGAAATCAGGCATTTTGAACTTTGGTGGAAGCACAAAATCAGAAACCAAGTACATCTTCGAGAAATCCAACGGATCATTACCCGTTTCTACCAGATTTAACCTCTCCTCTAGAGCCTGATATTTCTGCTTTGTTTCTTCCAGCTGAGGAGCAAAATCAATCTTCGGTTCATTAACCTGGGGTGCCACTCCTTGGTATGCAAATCTAGGCCCATGATGGTCAGGACCTTGATAAGCATCCCTAGGATCCTCAAACGCGTCTTGATTTAGGTCAATCACCTGTTGTACCGTGCTGACCCTAGCAGGAGTTTCAACAAGTGGAGCAGAAGTCGCTGCCACATATCCTTGCGGAACATAACCCTTAGGTAGACCAAAAGTAGGCCAATCATAACCAGCAGAGGCATTTCCTTGAGTAACCGTAACTGCAGGTGCGGGGATCTCAACCATCTTTGGTTGCATATTCATATTAGCCAACATCTCCAAGACCTGATCTAGCTTTCCACCCAACTGGGTCATTCTTCCACCCAATTGGGTTACCTGTCCACCCATCTGGGTGACCTCAGCCTTGAGCGCATCGTGCTTCTCTTGCCAATTGTCCATAATGTGATGAGCAACTCTTGTTGTAAAATAACGGTGCCGGGAAGGTAGCTGTTGGAATGAATGAATGAAAATGAGAGTTGATCCATGAAAATGCATGCAAAAATATTTATATATGTTTTGTACATTTTGTTTTCATTTTAGGGAATTTTTATTACATTTTTTTTTAGCGCGTAATTGTCATAAGCAATTAAGGACACAAGCAAAACACGAATCGGCACTTCTAGAAACCCCAATAGCATAACGACTTTGCGCAAACATATCCTCAAATCTGATAATCATTATTAATTGAAAGTAAATACATACGTTGATACTCAAAAGTCATCATAATCATTCATAAGTAGAGAAAATTATTACAAGCCTTGATAAAGTATAGAACGAAATTATTACAAGCCTTGATAAACATAAAAATAAACTACAAGTATTGCGAGTGCAATAAATTGCTGCAAGCCTTGCATATTACATCAACATTACAAAGATACAAGAAGTCAAATGACGATCTTCTGAGCTTGTTCGAGTTCTAGCTTGTAACTATCCAATAGCCTTCTGAACTTCCTGATGAACTTGATTACTCTTTTATCAGCCGTCCCCACACAAAGACCAACTTCAGCGTCATCCAATTCATTAGGTAATTTTTCCATGAAATCATTAAAGAGGGTTACCAACCCAACCAAACTGTCCTGAGCTACCCTTGCACGATGACAATTCAAGATGAAATACTTTTTACTTGACTCGCGCAACGCTTCTAGTTGATCACGCAACTCTCCCACATCGAAATTATATCGCTCGTCTTGTTGATCTATGGATCTTTGAAGTATCTCGAGGCTTCTTTCCATTTGAACAACCACATTTCTTTTCTCTTCAAGAGATTTCTCGAGCTTTTCCCTTTTAGTCCTCTCGATCAGTAGAGCCTTCTCATATTCTATCTTGTCTTCTTGGAAAGCCTCTTCCAATCCTCTTCTTTCAGCCTTTTCTTTCTTTAAAGCTCTCATAGCATTATCTAACTGAACTTGATATTTTCTTTTCACATCGTTATGGGAAATCAAGGCTTTTTGGCCGGACACTCTCAACTCTTCATTAGCTTTTTCGACTTCGGCTTTCTTCATCTGGAACTCCTCTTCAAGCATTTCTCTCATCCTCTTTTCTTTCTTTTTAGCAACTTTATCCGACCTTTCTTGTTGATCCTTAAACCAAGCTGTTTGTTTATCTATTTCTTCTTGATATTTCTTGCACTGCTCTTGAGACTTGTTGTATTGCTCATGATACTTGCTGCATTCGGTAGACAATTCTGAGTTCTTTTCTCACAGGCCTTCAATCATTGCCTTCACAGTTTCATCTTCTTCAATGGGGTTAGTAGCAGCTGGAAATGGTCTTTCAAACGGAGCAACATGAGTAAATGGCATCCGGATCTCTTGGACCCGCATTTTCACCCAATCAGTGTAATCCTCAGTTGCCTTGCAATCTCTCTTACCCATTTCCTTCCTAGTGAAACGATTCCAAGCTCTCTGGATTCGAGCCCACAAGTCTGGATCGTCTTCCACTTTTTTCAGAATAAACCCCTCCAAATCACTGTCTTTAGGAACATCAACCAGATATCCTAATTGACGAAGAGCCAAAGTAGGATTATAATTAAGGCAGCCTTTAGTTCCAATAAGCGGGACATTGGAGAAAGAACCACATTTGAACATAACCAAAGGGAAATTTCGTTTGCGATCGTACCAACGGATATCCTTTTCTGTAAGTGCACTGAAATTCAAAGACCATTTCACACTATCATCAAACACAAAAGGTCCTTGGTCAGGAAGATGCAAATATAACCATTTCTGAATTAGAAGCACACAACAGATAACCTGACCCCCTCTCTTTGTTCCACGCCTATCATGTACAGAGTAAAGGAAGTCAGCCAACAAAGTAGGGATAGGATTCCGACTCACAAAGACACCAACAGCTGAGAGATCAACAAAGTCTTCTTCGCTAGGAAACATCACTAAACCGTATATCAAGAGAGCAAAAATAGCATTGTGGGCTCTCCAATTACCAGAATTCAAGGCTTGTTGAGCTTTGGCCTTTGGTGTATCCTTAGAAAAACCAATCAACTCATTCTTCTTTTCATGAGACGGTGCAACATCAAGGTACAAGGCTTTAGCAACTTCTTTAGCCGTAGGAACATTCCGCACATAACAAGCATGACCTTCCATCTTAAAATTCAAGAGGTGTTGCGGGATTTTTGTGACATACCCCACTACAGTTTTATTTTTCATTTCCAAAAGAGGGGAAAAATTGAAAACCTTTTAAAAGAAAGAGATTCTAGGTACGGGGGTTAGTTGCACTTGAGGAAGGTGTTAGCACCTCAAGCGCCCATGGTACTCCATGGTAACCTCTTATATGTTTTTAGTGTTTTTTATGTACATGCTTTAAGAATGGAGGGAGAAATTGTATAGAATAAAAAAAGAAAGTGGAATAGTAAAGATTGAGAAATTTTCTTTCAAAAAAGTAAATAAAAGAAAAGAAGTGTAAATGTTTTTTTCTTTGCAAAAAGAAAGTTTTTTTTTTGAGAGTAATGTAATTATTGTATTGTAAAGAAAATGTTTAAAAGAAAAGAAATAGTAAAAAAGTATAAGTATTGTTATGTAAAAAAAAAGTTAAATGTTTGAAAATGAAAGTGTGTTCGTTTTTTGTGTTTGAAGGGAAAGAAGATTGTAAAGAAAATAAATTGTAGATAATATCATGTTAAAGATGATTATAAGGTGAGCTTGCGTTTGTCTTGTAAAAGGATCGCATGTTTGTTTTTGAAAAAGGGTTTTTGTTTCAAAAAAGTCTCGTAATTAATTTGAAATTTAACTACGAGTCCTCTCCTTTGGAAATGAATTTTTGGCGTTTGTGTGTGACGTGTAAGCTAAGAAAGCAATAAAAGCGATAAATAAAGTCCTACGCTATTACAACCCAATTGAATAATTAATATTTACAACCATATCGAATTGAGAACGAATAAATAATAATAATAAGCAATAGATAAATAAATAAATAAATAGCAATGCATAAAAAAATGCAAATGCGAAAAATAAATATGGCAATGAATATGTACACAAACAATTAAGAAGAGAAATCATAGCAAGATATTATATTCTACTTAAAGGTGAAGTGTGTGAAAAAAGGGTGTGGGAGGCAAAGACGTGATAATAGAAATTTTGAAAGTCATTTGTAGTAGCAAACAAATCTAACTAAAACACAAGCAAAAAGTAATTTTATTTAGCAAAAGAAATTTTTATGTTTTATGTTTTATTTTTATTTTTATGAAGAATATGAATTTAGGCCAAAAGGCCCTTAACTATTAATGCTAATGTTAGAGCTCAATAATTTTATAGAGTAAAATATTGTCTCTAACATGCATTTTAAAATGATGCATTGTCCTAATCTAAATGCAATGTATGTATGCATGAAAAAAAATGTAAAGTAAAATTGTAATGTGAAATTGTAGTGTGATGCAAAAATTTGTAAAAAATGTTATGTAAAAATGCAAGAAGTGTAGATTGTGATGTAGTGAAAAAAATGTAGTGTTGCAAATGCATGTATGCATGAAAATGTGTAGTGAACATGTTATATAAAATGTAATGTGATGTAGAAATTTTGTAAAAAAGGTTATGTGACTAAAAAATGCGTAATGTGATGTAGTGCAAAAATGTAAGATTTTTAAATGCATGTATGCATGAAAATTTTAATAAAAAGCATGTTACATATTTCATAAAATGGAATTAACAAAGACATAATCAATCATCACAAAAAAAAATTCAAACATAGCATATTTAAATTTTTAGCATTTTTTGTTGTTTTTTGATATTTTGTGCATACTAAATAACTCACAATAAAAAAGCAAAGTCATAACAAACAAAAAGAATTTTATTTTGACATTAAAATAATTGAAAGAAAGTTTCTTTTGATTTTTTTTTAAAGAAAATGTTTTTTTGTTCTAATTTTAGGACTAACACTTTAACTTAATAATTTTATAAAAAGACAATAAACTCACACATAAATGTTTTTTGGCAAATTAGTTATTAGCATAAAACAAACATACTAGGAAGAATAAAATCAAAGGCATGAATAAGCTAAACTAAAAAAAGCAAACACAAAAAAAAAACAGACCAACAAAAAAACAAATTGGGCTCAGGGCATAAGCCCAAATCATTTTTAGAGGGAGCCGGGTCGAACCCGACCCGTACACGACCCGGTTCAGTGACCGGTAGGGGGGTGCGAGAGTAAACCCTAGGGGGGCGCGGTGAGAAATTTTTGGAGGGGAGTATATGCTATCTTTCTTTCCCCATTTAGTTAGTTTTTCTATCTTTCTCTTCTTCTCACCGTTCTCTCTCTCCCTGTTCTTTCTTTCTTCCATTTTTGTTCTTCATCTCCTCTCAAGAACCCTAATAACCCTAACCCAAAAACTGTTCAAATCAAAAATTACAAAGCACAAACCCTACCTAATATCTTATCCTAAACACGATTTCAACAATGAAAAAACACAAACAAGCATCCAATCGAACAGATCGGACCTCACCAATTCAAAACCGAAACCCTAGATTCAGATTCGTTCTAACCACACAATCGGTCATTCAGATAAGCAACAAAACAACAACAAAACTTGTAATCAATCGTGTGAATAAGGGATAGCAACATTTTTTATGCGAATGCAGAGACAAAAGAAAAGAAAAGAGATCTAACCAATCCGGTCGTGAATCTTCAAGGTGAGTGCTTGCTTCTTTCTTGTCCTCTCCTCTGGTTCGTGTTCTTTCTCTGGATTCGACCCTTTTTCGTCCTCTGACCTTTTTCTCTCCCTTTGTATTGCGAGGTGATGGAGATGGTTTCAGAAGCTGTGAGGTTCGATTGGATTTTTTATGGTTGAGGGTTAAAATTTTTGTTTTTTTTTTGGTGATGTAGAAGTTTTTTGATTTTGTTGTAAGTTTTAGTTCTGGGTTTTGAAAGAACAGAGAAAATTGGTTTTTTTTGTTTCAGGTTTTGTTTCTGTGATTTGGGTTTGTATTTTCTCAATTTTTGTTTTTTCTTTCTCTTAGGTTTAGTTTTCTGTTCTTGCCGTTCTGTAATTTTTTTTCTTCCCCTGCTGTTGTGAATTATGTTCTGTTAAGTAGAAAAATTTTAGGGTTTGATGAATTAAAAGAGACAGTGGCAGGAACCACTTTGTTTTAACAGGTTTGAAATTTGAAAAAACAGTGATGAAATGGGAAAGAGACAAAGAGATGTCGCTATTGTAGTGCTGTATTTTTGCAGAAAGAACTTTGAAGCTTTGGATCCTTTTTCTCAATTTTTTTTTTGTTCTGTATTCTGTTTGGTTGAGAAAGAAGCAAAAAAAGGACATAACCGAAAAAAAGAAAAGAAAACTATGTATTTTTGGTCTTTTGGAATAATAATAATAATAATAATAATAATTTTAATAATAATGATAAATAATAATAATAATAATAATAGGTGACTGAAAAATAAAATTAAAGAAAAAAAGACAATTAGAAAAACTGTTTTTTTATGATTATATTTATTTTTAAGTAAAAAAGAGTAAGTGAAAAAGAAAGGGATTTGGATTAATAGTAATAATAATAAATAAAAGTAGAAAAGAAATAAAGGAAAACCCTCTTGTGTTTTTTTTGAAAATGAATTTTGATAATAATAATAATAATAAAAGTATTTATAATAATGATGATAAATGATAATAGTAATAATAATGGTTAAAAATAAAACGATGATAAATGAGCGGACATGAAAGTACAACGACAAAAAAAATGATAAAAACGAACATAAACAACATGACGGATGCGATGATATATTTTTGACATTTTATAACAAAAAAGAGGACAATGGATTTTAGGTCCAAAATTGGGGTACAACAGCTGCCCCTATTTAAGTTTCTTCATCCAGAGAGATGAAGATTAAAATCTTCGTCTAGACGGGATTGAAGAGACTTAAATATAAAACGTACACCATTTTTGGACCTAAAATCCTCTAACAGTGTTTATGCAAATATGAATGCATGAAATGCAGATGATCAGTTTTTTTACTTTTGTATGAACGTTGTAAAAGACAGACAAAGGAAGAAAACATAGTTAGGACTCCACAGGGGAAGAACATGACATGGCCCGACTGGAAAAATAACAAGATATGCCCCAAGTCCATTGGAAGAACGAACTCCACTGGGGAACAGTGTAAAATACTGGGGAAAATATTACTTACTATCATGTATGCATTTATAGAAAAAAGATTTGTGTGATCTTTTGGTCTAATGTTTTTTGAAAAGGATTCACTGGGGATAAAACCACCAAAGGAACTGTAAAGTGTGTCAAGCGAAATACAAGCTTCTTATATGGAAAACTTGTCACTTGTTTGATATGTACAAGCTTCTCGGATGACGAGACTGCCACTTGTAAACTTGGATACAAGCTTCTCAAACGACGAGACTGCCACTTGTAAAATGAACGATGACATACAAGCTTCTCAGATGATGAGATTGCCACTTGTTGATGGTAATTGATGACATACAAGCTTCTCAGATGACGAGATTGCCACTTGTGGAATTAGATACAAGCTTCTCGAATGGCGAGACTGCCACTTGTAAAATGAACGATGACATACAAGCTTCTCAGATGATGAGATTGCCACTTGTTGATGGTAATTGATGACATACAAGCTTCTCAGATGACGAGATTGCCACTTGTAGAATTAGATACAAGCTTCTCGAATGGCGAGACTGCCACTTGTAAAATGAACGATGACATACAAGCTTCTCAGATGATGAGATTGCCACTTGTTGATGGTAATTGATGACATACAAGCTTCTCAGATGACGAGATTGCCACTTGTAGAATGGATACAAGCTTCTCGAATGACGAGATTGCCACTTGTAATAATGTGCACAAGCTTCTCAGATGACGAGATTGCCACTTGTGGAACATGACTGATGACATACAAGCTTCTCGGATGACGAGACTGCCACTTGTAAAATGAATACAAGTTTCTCGAACGACGAGACTGCCACTTGTAAACTTGGATACAAGCTTCTCAAACGACGAGACTGCCACTTGTAAACTTGGATTGACGTCCAATCCGAGAACAAACCGGAGGGAAACTGTAAACAAGACTCTGTGTCCAATTGAAGAATAAATTCAACTGGAATTTTCCTTTTGTTGTAGGAAAAACTAAAACAACCATCATCCACAAGAGAAGAGTCTAGTGGGGAATTTTTTTTGAAACAAAAGAGATGTACATTTATCTGCCTAAACTGACACTCTAATTGGAAAGAACAACATGCCCATCCCGACTCTATTTTGTAGACACGGACAAAACGAAAGAGATAGACATCTGTATATGATGTAGTAATGTATGAATGATGTAAATGTTGATGGCACATATAAATGCTATGTTTGAATATATGAAAGTATGTATGAATGTTTGTATGTTATGAATGTATGTGTATATGTATGTATGTGAAACATCTTTTGATGGACAAACAAAGTGACCAAACCGGAAACACAAGCCAACGTCGCATCACTGCTCAGGATATCTCAACAAAGTGCATATGTCACTGTAGATAAAGCAAGAGAACTCTTCTTGGGAAGGAACAACTTCTCTGGGGAAATGATCGTTCAATCCGAAACGATCTGTATACTAAACTTGACTGTACAACATTGTCAACTTTCATAGGGGATGTATCCTCCTTTCAGCAAAATGCCCCCCTCATCATAATCAAACTTGCGTATTAGAATTAACCACAATTGGAGTAGTCGCGGATATTCCTTCTTTTTGTATTCGCTCTAAAGGAAACGCTTGTCGTTACTTTTAATCAAAAGCGCATGTGTTTGTTTATTTTTATTTTAAAAGTATATGTATATATTTTGAAATATGTCTTTTTCATTCTAATTGAAATCATCAAAACATAAAGAAATTTTGTAAGACTAAAATATGAAATCCAAACAATGAGAGCAAGGCTCAAATTCCTGTATAAGAATGGTAGTCTGCCAATAGCGTGACTCCATGGATCATTACAAAATTGGAATTGGTAATTAAAATGGAAAGGGTACATTGAACACAATAAATCTATTCTCCCTAACAACTTTTGAATTCCACTGTGTCCTCAGCTTCCAAGTACAAATGATTTTGATCATAACTTCTTCATTGGCCAACACGTGCCCCAAATGATCGAACTCAAGCGAATGCAGTTACTTTGTCTTGTTTCCCTAACTTTTGCCTAGATCGCCTTTTCAGGTTTTCGATCTACCGGGAAGTGTATATATTCTTTTTTTTTTTGTCTCATTTTTGTATGAACCGCCCTTTCGGGTTTTCGATCCACCAAGACGCCCTCTTTTTTGACTAAGCCGCCCTTTCAGGTTTTCAGCTTGACGAGCTATATACACTTTTTTGTTTTTATTTTTGTTTAGACAAAGTACTTCTTGACTGCATCTGCATTCACTGGACGAGGGAGTTCATCACCATCCATGTTTGTAAGAATCATGGCACCCCCAGAAAAAGCTTTCTTGACAACATATGGGCCTTCATAATTGGGAGTCCACTTGCCCCTAGCATCTGGTTGAAAAGACAAGACTTTCTTGAGCACAAGATCACCTTCTTTAAACTCTCTAGGTCGAACTTTCTTGTCAAAAGCCATTTTCATCCTGTTCTGATATAACTGCCCATGACACAAAGCAGTCATGCGCTTCTCTTCAATCATATTCAGCTGATCGTACCGGGTCTGGCACCATTCAGCCTCTGTCAACTTTGCTTCCATCAAAACTCTCATTGACGGGATCTCAACCTCTACGGGGGGTACTGCTTCCATACCGTATACCAAAGAAAATGGAGTTGCCCCAGTCGATGTGCGAACTGAAGTGCGGTATCCGTACAAAGCAAAAGGCAGCATCTCGTGCCAGTCTTTGTAAGTGACAACCATTTTCTGCACAATCTTCTTGATATTCTTGTTTACAGCTTCAACAGCACCGTTCATCTTAGGCCTGTAAGGAGAAGAGTTGTGATGCTCAATCTTGAACTCGTCGCACAACTCTTTCATCATCTTGTTGTTCAAGTTCGATCCATTATCAGTGATGATTCTGTTTGGAATACCGTATCGACAAATGATCTGATTCTTGATAAATCTGACAACCACTTGCTTTGTAACATTAGCATAGGAAACCGCTTCGACCCACTTGGTGAAATAGTCAATAGCCACTAAGATAAAACGATGACCATTCGAAGCTTTTGGTTCAATCATTCCGATCATATCAATCCCCCACATAGAGAAAGGCCAAGGAGAAGACATAACATTCAACAGAGTCGGTGGCACATGTATTTTATCAGCATAAATCTGACACTTGTGACATTTTCTCACATATCTGCAACAGTCAGATTCCATTGTCATCCAATAGTAACCTGCTCTCAACATCTTCTTAGCCATAGCATGTCCATTGGCATGGGTACCAAAGGAACCTTCGTGCACTTCATACATTAGTTGGTCGGCTTCACGCTTGTCCACACACCGAAGCAAAACCATATCAAAATTTCTCTTGTAAAGGACATCGCCATTCAGAAAGAAACTGCCAGACAACCTTCTCAGAGTTTTCCTGTCTTTTCTAGATGCCCCAGGCGGGTACTCTTGATGTTGTAGGAAATTCTTAATATCATAAAACCACGGCTTATCATCAACCGCTTCTTCAATTGTGAACACATACGCAGGCCTCTCAAGGCGAGTAATATTGACACGAGGCAAGTCATTCCACCGATTCACTTGAAACATGGATGATAAAGTAGCAAGAGCATCTGCCATCTGATTCTCATCACGAGGAATGTGATGTAATTCAACTTTGTTAAAGAAAGTCAACAAGCGTCTTGCATAATCTCTGTATGGAATCAAGCCAGGGTGGCGAGTCTCCCATTCTCCTTTGATCTGATTAACTACAAGAGCTGAATCTCCATAGATGTCAAGGATTTTGATCCTCAAATCAATAGCTTCTTCAATACCCATAATACACGCTTCGTACTCTGCCATGTTGTTTGTACAATCAAAGAGTAACCTGGCAGTGAATGGAATATGATTACCCATAGGAGCAATAAGAACTGCACCAATTCCATTGCCATAAACGTTGACAGCTCCGTCAAAGACCAAACCCCATCTGGATTCAGGATCAGGGCCTTCTCCAAACAATGGTTCATCACAATCTTTCATTTTCAGGTACATGACGTCTTCATCAGGAAAATCAAACTTGAGAGACTGATAATCATCAATTGGCTGGTGTGCCAAATGATCAGCAAGAATACTTCCTTTTATTGCTTTCTGAGTGCGGTATTCAATGTCATACTCAGATAACAACATCTGCCAGCGTGCAATCCTCCCTGTCAAAGCGGGTTTCTCAAAAATATACTTGATTGGATCCATTTTAGATATCAGCCAAGTAGTGTGATTAATCATATACTGGCGGAGACGTTTAGCAGCCCAAGCCAGGGCACAACAAGTCTTTTCAAGCATGGAGTAGCGAGATTCACAGTCTGTAAACTTCTTACTCAGATAATAAATAGCATGTTCCTTCTTACCAGTCTCATCTTGTTGTCCAAGCACACAACCCATGGAATCTTCTAACACAGTCAGGTACATGATCAAAGGCCTTCCTTCAACAGGAGGAATCAGAATAGGAGGTTCCAAGAGATAATCTTTAATACTGTCAAAAGCCTTCTGACAATCTTCCGTCCACACCACTCCTTGGTCTTTTCGGAGAAGCTTGAATATTGGTCCACAGGTAGCAGTCATGTGAGAAATAAATCTGGATATGTAGTTCAATCGACCAAGGAACCCTCTTACTTGCTTTTCAGTTCTTGGTGCAGGCATTTCACGAATGGCTTTCACTTTGCTAGGATCCACCTCAATACCTTTCTGACTAACCACAAACCCCAAGAGTTTTCCAGACCGAACGCCGAAAGTGCATTTGTTGGGGTTCAAACGAAGCTTGTATTTCTTCAACCGTTGGAACAATTTCAGTAGATTATCAACATGTTCTTCTTCAGTGCTGGACTTGGCAATCATGTCATCAACATAAACCTCGATCTCTTTGTGCATCATATCGTTGAACAGCGTTGTCATTGCTCTTTGATATGTAGCACCCGCATTTTTCAAACCAAAAGGCATTACTTTGTAACAGAAAGTCCCCCATGGTGTAATAAAGGAAGTCTTCTCTCTATCTTCTTGAGCCATCCGTATCTGATTGTAACCAGAGAAACCATCCATGAAGGAGAAAACTTTGAACTTTGCTGTGTTGTCAACCAGCATATCAATGTGAGGCAAAGGAAAATCATCTTTCGGACTCGCCTTGTTCAAATCTCTGTAATCAACACACATTCTGACCTTACCATCTTTCTTCGGAACTGGTACTATGTTGGCCAACCACTGAGGATACTCCGATGTAATCAAGAAACCCGCATCAATCTGTTTCTGAACCTCTTCTTTTATCTTGATCGCCATATCCGGACGTGTTCTTCTCAATTTCTGCTTAACCGGCAGACATTCAGGCTTCAACGGCAAATGGTGCTCCACAATACTGGTGTCCAACCCTGGCATATCTTGATAAGACCAAGCAAACACTTCCATGTATTCTCTGAGAAGTTCTATCAATCTGTCTTTGACACTAGCATCCAACAATGCACCGATCTTGACTTCTTTCTTATCTTCTTCAGTACCCAAATTAACTACTTCTGTAGGCTCTTCATGAGGCTGAATGGTTCTTTCTTCATGCTCAAGTAACCGGGTAATCTCATCAGGAATGTCATCCTCAATCTCCTCTTCAGCTTCAAACACAGGGAACTCAAAGTTGGGAGAGGGCATAGGTTCATTGTGTTCAACGGGTTTATCAACAATTAATCTGCAATTATGATTTATGCTTGATTTTTAGAAAACAGATATAAAAGAATGAGCATATGCAGATTTTTTTTGTTATTTTTTTTTTAAAAGATATATTGTTATGTTCTTTGTGTTACCATATTCCAGGAAAAAGCAGAAAGCAATAAAAAAAGTTAATGTACGAATAAAGTGGATGCTGAATAATTCTTTATTATTGATGATTTCATTAAAATAAAGCCCGACAACTGTTCTACCTTCGCTTTGGGCATAGCGATAGGAATATTTATTTCTTAAACGTAGGCCCTAAAACAATGCATACTTTCATCTTGGGCAGAATGAAAGATTTTTGAAAAAAGAAAAACAACGACAAGACATTACTCAGAACGAGATACAACAGAAAGAGCATCCACAACACTCCAATTGCAGCAGATTCCTCCACGCTCCACCAAGTCAGCAATTTCCTCGGGCTCTTCATCAATCACGGCATTCACCTTCTCGTCTGAAACATTTGGGTAGATGAAACCAGCACTCTTGAACATATCTTTAAGAGGTTTGACAATATTAGAAGATTCAGGAGCCTTACCAATCGAGCCAAACCCTAGACCTTCTCGATTCTTGTTTTCTGGCAATTCAACCAACTTGCCCCAGCCTGTAGTAGATTCATTAGATAGCACCTGTTGTGCATCCTTCAAGGAGGCCATACACACACTACCTCTCCTATCATTTGTTCCTTCATCAATAGTTAGACCCTGGAATAGGGTTCCATCCACAATGCTACCACTGATACAAGAGTATGATGATAGTTGGCTTACCAACAGAGCTTGCTCGCCACACACAGTTACGATCTTGCCATTCTTTTCAAACTTCAGCTTTTGGTGCAAAGTCGAAGTCACAGCACCCGCATCATGAATCCAAGGGCGCCCTAATAAACAACTGTAAGCAGCATTGACATCCATAACTTGGAAAGTAATCTGAAAAGTATTCGGTCCAATGGTAATGGGCAAATCAACCTCACCCATCACCGTCTTCCTCGTTCCATCGAAAGCTTTGACAACCAAACCACTTCGCCGCATCGGAGCACCTTTATAACTCAGCTGGTCAAGAGTAGTCTTCGGCATTACGTTCAGAGATGAGCCGGTATCAACAAGCACATTGGATAAAGCATCAGATTGGCAATTCACGGATATGTGCAAAGCAAGGTTGTGGCTTCTCCCCTCAACGGGAAGGTCTTCATCACTGAAACTCAGATTGTTACAAGCAGTGATATTTCCCACAATGCCGTCAAAACGGCCAACTGTCACATCGTGATCAACATAAGCCTGGTCGAGCACTTTCATCAGAGCGTCTCTATGAGCTTCGGAGTTCAGCAGGAGGGATAACATAGAGATTTTGGCAGGCGTTTGAATCAACTGATCAACAATCTTGTACTCGCTCTTCTTTATCAACTTCAACACTTCATCAGCATCGGAACCAACACTGGTCTTACCCTTGTCAAGATCAACACATACTTCGGGCCTTTCCACCACCAATGGCTTATTTGTAGGATCATTAGTCTTTCTCAAAGTAGGAGGTGGCAAAACACGACCGCTTCTCATCATCTTACTTGATCCCACAATATTGGCAACCGAGGACAAAGCAGGAATGGGAACCTCTTCGTTACCCCTCATCATGGTAGCATTGTATTTGTATGGAATCGCCTTGTCAGAAGTATACGGCACAGGACCGGGCAAACATATCACCAAAGGCTCAGCAGCAAATTCTTGACTATTATAAGTCAACTCAAGACATCCGGAATTAGTGAACTCCGGAGTGATTACAAAGACCTCATCATCACTGCTGTCAAATTCAAACTCATCATCGGATTCCTCAACACCTTTTTTCTTGTACGCAATAACCAACTCCCTTTTGTTCAATAGAGTTTGTAAATCATCCCTCACCTTCTGGCATCCCCTTGGGTTTCTCGGGCAAGTCATACAAGCAGCGTGGTTATGTTGGAACAGAGACAGTTTACATAGATCCACATGAATCTGAACCAAAGACTCTTTAATCTGGCGAATATTGAACACCCGATAACAACTTGAGTCTACTTGTACCATATTAATATTGGCAGTGCCATGAGGAGGGAGTGGGTTTGCCTGCACATTTGGGTTCGTATCTTTGAACTTCAAAGCACCTTTCATCAACAGAGTTTGCACCTGATTCTTCAAAGCATAACAATGCTCAATGTCATGACCTGGTGCTCCTGAATGGTATGCACAGGTAAGATCAGTCCTATACCAGTATGGCAAAGGATTAGGCAGTTGTGGGGGTGGCCTGAGTTGAACAGAATTATTCGCAAGTAGGGCGGGTAACAAATCAGCATATTTCAAAGGGATTGGATCAAATTTAGGAGGTCCTTGAGTACGATTATTGTTTTGTGGTGGATTTTGTGGTCTTTGATTTTGTGGTTGTTGATTATATGTTTGTTGATTTTGTGGTTGATTTGGTGGCCGTTGTTGATAGCTAACATTTAGAGGAGCTGCAACGGCAGCTACATGATGTTGAGGCTGATGAAAATAATTTCCCCTTGGCCTACCATGGGCGACCATACCTACTTCTTGTTCCTTCTTCTTCCCAAATCCAGCACCGTACCTTTTGCCATTTCCAGAACTAGAACCAGAAGCATCTCTCGTCAAACGTCCTTCTCTAATCGCTTCTTCCATACGTACGCCAGTTTCCACCACATCAGTAAAATCACGGTGGTTACTGGAGATCATCCTATCAAAGTAGAATGGGTCGAGTGTTTTCAGGAACGTCTTCGTCATCTCTTTTTCATCTAAAGGCGGGTTAACCTGTGCGGCCAGTCCGCGCCACCTCTGAGCATACTCTTTGAAGCTTTCCCGTTCTTTTTGGGACAGAGAACGAAGCTGATCTCTATCAGGTGCCAAATCAACATTGTATTTATATTGTTGCATGAATGCTTCACACACATCAGTAAAAGATTGAATCTTCTCACGATCTAAGCTCACATACCACTTCAGAGCAGCACCAGTCAAACTATCTTGAAAGCAATGAATCAACAGCGGGTCCTTTCTTGTATATGCAGCCATTTTCCTGGAATACATGATCAAATGACACTGTGGGCAAGAATCCCCCTTGTATTTCTCAAAGTCAGGCATTTTGAATTTAGGAGGCATGTCAACATCTGGAACTAAGCACATGTCATGAGCATTCCTTCCAAACAACTCTTTACAGCGGAGAGCACGAAGTTCTCGCTGGATTTCGTCGACCTGATTCTGAATTTCTTCATTGTGACCAACAGATATCACGCTTTCAGCTCGATTAGCATGGTAGATAGGTTCTGTCTCGAACGGCCTTACATTCATAGTGAGAGGTGCAGTAGTCATTGCAGGAGGCGGGATAGGAACTGTAACCTGTGGAATGGTAACAGCCTGGAATTGAACATTGGAATGATTCTGCTGAGACCCTTCGCCAAAATTAGCGGGCATACCCCATGAGAAATGCATTGGAGCAGTGGACATCGGTTGACTGACGAAGACCAATGGAGCTGAGACCGGGATGTTTCCTGGGATAGAGACATTCAAACCCTGTGCTGGAGGAGGCAGAATAGGGATAGCTCCCGCCGCATTCAAAGATTCAAACATAGCCGTCAATTGGGCTACACTAGCCTGCAGAGCGGTGACCTGTTCTTGCAACTGTTGATTCTCTTGTTCAAGTCCTTCCATTTTCTTCTTAAAGTTGGCGCGTGTATTATAGGTACGAGTTGGCTTGTAGCGACTACGTCGGGCCAGAATCTGTTGAGAATGAGAGACTCAGAACCTTTGAAAATAGATATATGAATGCAAATGATGCATGATATGTTATGTGAAAATTATGATCATTATTTTTTGTTCTTTTTTTTCTTTCTCAAAGGACTTTAAAGTAATATAACAAATGTAATCAAAATAAGGACCTTGATTCATTAAATAAAAGGGATTACAACTGTTTGAAGCATACATAACTAAAAGGAAAAAATACAACCAAGAAAGAAAAATTACATGGAAATAAAAGAAAAAGTACATTTGACATAATAATTTGGCATTACAAACAACTTGACATTACAACTGACACCTTGACATTACAAATAATCAGAAATAAAGACAACTGGTCCTAATTTATTCTGTCCTCAAATCTTCACTTGTTCTTGGCCCTTTTCTTCAAAACAGCTATTTCTTCCGCTTGTGCACGATCTGTCTCTTCCCAAGCTAACCTTTCCGCATCAAGGCTGTCATACATTTCCTTCCACATCTTTCCATCTTCAAAGTACTTTGCCTTCCACGCATCCCTATCTTCTGTCATCCTTGTCAACAACACTTTGAGTTCATCCTTAGTCCTGAACAAGGCCTCTGTTGATGTTGGTACTTCAATGACGCGAACCGGCTTTTCAAGTGCATAAGGCATCTTAAATTCAGCAACCCTATCAGCGAGCCATTCTTTGTACGGCTTTCCAGCAACGCAATTCGTCTTTCCTAGCGCCTTCATCTCCATCTTATGAACCTTTTCCCAAGCGTGCATAAATCGTCTTTTGAGGGATGAACTTTCTTCCCCATTAGTGTAGAAATGCCTTTCTAACAAGATATAGTCAGGCGCCTTCGCCATTGGAAACCCAAACTGACGTCTAGCGAGGGACGGATTATAAGTGATCCCCCCTGATGTGCCAATGAGAGGAACATTAGCGAATTCACCGCATCTGTCAATCACAAACTGGCTATCATAAAAATCATTATACCATTTCACATCTTCAGAAGTAATAGACATAATTCTTTGAGACCAACTGAGACCTTCAGGATTCTGTTCGAAAACTGGAGATCGAGGTAAGTGCAGAACAAACCAATTACGCAACAACTGAGCACAACAAACAACGACTCCTTTTCCCTTCTTGACCTTGTGATGAATACCATAATAAGCGTCGGCGAGCAGTGTTGGAACAGGATTTCCAATCAAGAAGATCTGAATAGCTTTGTAATCAATAAAACCGGGGACATCAGGGAACAAAACCAACCCGTACATGAGTAAGGCAAAGATAGTTTCAACAGCACGGGTATTTTTTCTTTCAGCAAAGTGGAAAGCTTTTTGAAACAAGAACTTCGCCCATATACCTTTGGACTTTGGTTCCTCCTTGTCAACCCAATTTCGCTTTACCTCCATCATTTGCAAAGAGAGAACATTGGCGAGGTCACATAGCTTCAACTCATCTTCATAACCATTGTAGGGTGTCTTCTCATTTACTGGCAGACCAAAGTGATACGCGTACTCCTCTAGGGTAGGAACAAGCTGATAGTCCCTAAAGGTGAAGCAGTGATAAAGTGGATCGTAGAACTGGAGGAGGACGTTGAGGAGTCCGTCCTCGACCTTGGTGTGAAGAATCTCTAAAAGCTTTCCATAACGGCGTTGAAAATTCCCATAATCAGTCACATGAATGGCCAATTCTTTTAACTTTGACAAATCTGGATTCTTGAAACCGAACTTCTTGGTAAGCCTCAATCCAGGGTCCATATCTATGATTACACAAAATTACTTTAGGCCCCTTGAGAAAAAAAAAATTGTGTTTGGCTTTCAAAGGACTTTTAGGACAACAATCATATAGGATTTTTGTTTTGATGATCAAAAGTTTTTTTTGAAAGAAACTTTTCTTTTCTTTTGTTTAATTATTCTTCTTTTTTTTTGATACCCATGATGATTGCAGAGTTTATAAAGAAATCCTCTAAGTCCTTTGAAAAGCAACGGAAAAGGTTTTTTTTTTTTTTTCATGAATGCATGGATGTATGAGATATGATGATGCAACAAACACAAACATAAGCAAACATGGTTGGTTGAGATGTCACAATGTTGGAGCCAAAAGGTAAACCACCCACAATGTATGAACTATTGGTTTTCTTCTTTTCGTAACACGGGTTCTACAAAGTTCCCAACGTCATCAACTTTCCTTCTTGAATACCAATGTCCATAACTGAACTCACGGCCAAATGAAATATCCAAGGGAAAGTCTTGATTGAGCGTGGTATCGCGGAACAACTAATCCAAGACTTACTCTCGGCTTAGCCATCGCACCACATCCTAAAGGCGAAGATGGGTTAAAGGTGACTAGGTCCACAATATTAACAGATACATGTCATAGCAACAATCTACGCGAACCTCACGTCGAAATGAATACTACAACATGACCCTCCATTGTGCGTGGTTTCATCACATGTGTGTTTGTGCAAAACTTTACTTTCGCCCATTCACTATGATCCTACCAACATCTATCTTATGGTGCACTCAAGCTCGGGTCAAGCTTATCTCAACTCAACAATCCCCCACAATATATATAAAGCATGTAAATAAATAAACACATATAAGCACATAAGTTAGGTTCAACCCTCTTAAGGAGAGTGTCCCCAGTGAAGTCGCCATTTTTCTGTTGCGGGATTTTTGTGACATACCCCACTACAGTTTTATTTTTCATTTCCGAAGGAGGGGAAAAATTGAAAACCTTTTAAAAGAAAGAGATTCTAGGTACGGGGGTTAGTTGCACTTGAGGAAGGTGTTAGCACCTCAAGCGCCCATGGTACTCCATGGTAACCTCTTATATGTTTTTAGTGTTTTTTATGTACATGCTTTAAGAATGGAGGGAGAAATTGTATAGAATAAAAAAAGAAAGTGGAATAGTAAAGATTGAGAAATTTTCTTTCAAAAAAGTAAATAAAAGAAAAGAAGTGTAAATGTTTTTTTCTTTGCAAAAAGAAAGTTTTTTTTTTGAGAGTAATGTAATTATTGTATTGTAAAGAAAATGTTTAAAAGAAAAGAAATAGTAAAAAAGTATAAGTATTGTTATGTAAAAAAAAAGTTAAATGTTTGAAAATGAAAGTGTGTTCGTTTTTTGTGTTTGAAGGGAAAGAAGATTGTAAAGAAAATAAATTGTAGATAATATCATGTTAAAGATGATTATAAGGTGAGCTTGCGTTTGTCTTGTAAAAGGATCGCATGTTTGTTTTTGAAAAAGGGTTTTTGTTTCAAAAAAGTCTCGTAATTAATTTGAAATTTAACTACGAGTCCTCTCCTTTGGGAATGAATTTTTGGCGTTTGTGTGTGACGTGTAAGCTAAGAAAGCAATAAAAGCGATAAATAAAGTCCTACGCTATTACAACCCAATTGAATAATTAATATTTACAACCATATCGAATTGAGAACGAATAAATAATAATAATAAGCAATAGATAAATAAATAAATAAATAGCAATGCATAAAAAAATGCAAATGCGAAAAATAAATATGGCAATGAATATGTACACAAACAATTAAGAAGAGAAATCATAGCAAGATATTATATTCTACTTAAAGGTGAAGTGTGTGAAAAAAGGGTGTGGGAGGCAAAGACGTGATAATAGAAATTTTGAAAGTCATTTGTAGTAGCAAACAAATCTAACTAAAACACAAGCAAAAAGTAATTTTATTTAGCAAAAGAAATTTTTATGTTTTATTTTTATTTTTATTTTTATGAAGAATATGAATTTAGGCCAAAAGGCCCTTAACTATTAATGCTAATGTTAGAGCTCAATAATTTTATAGAGTAAAATATTGTCTCTAACATGCATTTTAAAATGATGCATTGTCCTAATCTAAATGCAATGTATGTATGCATGAAAAAAAATGTAAAGTAAAATTGTAATGTGAAATTGTAGTGTGATGCAAAAATTTGTAAAAAATGTTATGTAAAAATGCAAGAAGTGTAGATTGTGATGTAGTGAAAAAAATGTAGTGTTGCAAATGCATGTATGCATGAAAATGTGTAGTGAACATGTTATATAAAATGTAATGTGATGTAGAAATTTTGTAAAAAAGGTTATGTGACTAAAAAATGCGTAATGTGATGTAGTGCAAAAATGTAAGATTTTTAAATGCATGTATGCATGAAAATTTTAATAAAAAGCATGTTACATATTTCATAAAATGGAATTAACAAAGACATAATCAATCATCACAAAAAAAAATTCAAACATAGCATATTTAAATTTTTAGCATTTTTTGTTGTTTTTTGATATTTTGTGCATACTAAATAACTCACAATAAAAAAGCAAAGTCATAACAAACAAAAAGAATTTTATTTTGACATTAAAATAATTGAAAGAAAGTTTCTTTTGATTTTTTTTTAAAGAAAATGTTTTTTTGTTCTAATTTTAGGACTAACACTTTAACTTAATAATTTTATAAAAAGACAATAAACTCACACATAAATGTTTTTTGGCAAATTAGTTATTAGCATAAAACAAACATACTAGGAAGAATAAAATCAAAGGCATGAATAAGCTAAACTAAAAAAAGCAAACACAAAAAAAAAAACAGACCAACAAAAAAACAAATTGGGCTCAGGGCATAAGCCCAAATCATTTTTAGAGGGAGCCGGGTCGAACCCGACCCGTACACGACCCGGTTCAGTGACCGGTAGGGGGGTGCGAGAGTAAACCCTAGGGGGGCGCGGTGAGAAATTTTTGGAGGGGAGTATATGCTATCTTTCTTTCCCCATTTAGTTAGTTTTTCTATCTTTCTCTTCTTCTCACCGTTCTCTCTCTCCCTGTTCTTTCTTTCTTCCATTTTTGTTCTTCATCTCCTCTCAAGAACCCTAATAACCCTAACCCAAAAACTGTTCAAATCAAAAATTACAAAGCACAAACCCTACCTAATATCTTATCCTAAACACGATTTCAACAATGAAAAAACACAAACAAGCATCCAATCGAACAGATCGGACCTCACCAATTCAAAACCGAAACCCTAGATTCAGATTCGTTCTAACCACACAATCGGTCATTCAGATAAGCAACAAAACAACAACAAAACTTGTAATCAATCGTGTGAATAAGGGATAGCAACATTTTTTATGCGAATGCAGAGACAAAAGAAAAGAAAAGAGATCTAACCAATCCGGTCGTGAATCTTCAAGGTGAGTGCTTGCTTCTTTCTTGTCCTCTCCTCTGGTTCGTGTTCTTTCTCTGGATTCGACCCTTTTTCGTCCTCTAACCTTTTTCTCTCCCTTTGTATTGCGAGGTGATGGAGATGGTTTCAGAAGCTGTGAGGTTCGATTGGATTTTTGATGGTTGAGGGTTAAAATTTTTGTTTTTTTTTTGGTGATGTAGAAGTTTTTTGATTTTGTTGTAAGTTTTAGTTCTGGGTTTTGAAAGAACAGAGAAAATTGGTTTTTTTTGTTTCAGGTTTTGTTTCTGTGATTTGGGTTTGTATTTTCTCAATTTTTGTTTTTTCTTTCTCTTAGGTTTAGTTTTCTGTTCTTGCCGTTCTGTAATTTTTTTTCTTCCCCTGCTGTTGTGAATTATGTTCTGTTAAGTAGAAAAATTTTAGGGTTTGATGAATTAAAAGAGACAGTGGCAGGAACCACTTTGTTTTAACAGGGTTGAAATTTGAAAAAACAGTGATGAAATGGGAAAGAGACAAAGAGATGTCGCTGTTGTAGTGCTGTATTTTTGCAGAAAGAACTTTGAAGCTTTGGATCCTTTTTCTCAATTTTTTTTTTGTTCTGTATTCTGTTTGGTTGAGAAAGAAGCAAAAAAAGGACATAACCGAAAAAAAGAAAAGAAAACTATGTATTTTTGGTCTTTTGGAATAATAATAATAATAATAATAATAATAATAATAATAATTTTAATAATAATGATAAATAATAATAATAATAATAATAGGTGACTGAAAAATAAAATTAAAGAAAAAAAGACAATTAGAAAAACTGTTTTTTTATGATTATATTTATTTTTAAGTAAAAAAGAGTAAGTGAAAAAGAAAGGGATTTGGATTAATAGTAATAATAATAAATAAAAGTAGAAAAGAAATAAAGGAAAACCCTCTTGTGTTTTTTTTGAAAATGAATTTTGATAATAATAATAATAATAAAAGTATTTATAATAATGATGATAAATGATAATAGTAATAATAATGGTTAAAAATAAAACGATGATAAATGAGCGGACATGAAAGTACAACGACAAAAAAAATGATAAAAACGAACATAAACAACATGACGGATGCGATGATATATTTTTGACATTTTATAACAAAAAAGAGGACAATGGATTTTAGGTCCAAAATTGGGGTACAACAAGAGGTATTCAAATTCCTCCAAAGTCGGGAGTATCTAAAAATCTTGG
The DNA here is from genome assembly GCA_951804385.1 of Trifolium dubium. Lineage (NCBI taxonomy): Eukaryota > Viridiplantae > Streptophyta > Magnoliopsida > Fabales > Fabaceae > Trifolium > Trifolium dubium. The sequence continues at coordinate 15,588,139 of OX638069.1, read as the reverse complement.
AAAGTAAAACAATAGAGCTGAGGATCATAGAACTGAGCAAGAGTAACCAACTGCGATGTATTGACCTTTGTGTACAAAAGATCTAGAATTGACCCATAATTAAGCCGGATTTTGTCCCTCTTCATATTAGACAACTGAGCTTCCCAAGCCAACAAATCATCCACTTTCGGAACCTTGAAGCTAAAGAAGGTAGTGCCTCTTCGACCTGTCACCATAGTCCCTAATGCTTATGACCTTACTTTCTTTTAATTCCCTAAAAAGAATCAAAATGTCCGTTTTATGAGTATATCAACGACTATAGAATGGATGCATGAGTGTATGTATGCATATGCATGTAGATGATCACAGTAGCATAATTGTATCAACTGGCAAGCTTGATCTCAAAGTCGTAAGAACTGGGTTCTTTTCAAAATGGAATCTCTGAGGCCAAAAGTTCAAATTTACCTGTAACTCATCCCTCTCACATGTTGTTCTAGGTTGACACGGTTCCCAGAATCCTAGATTACTTTTCCCAAAAGCAACCTCATCTGAGCGAGATTATAACGCCAACTGGATGAGTCAACATCATAACCTCGACACGGGTTCTAAACGGTGGTCCCTAGACAAAAGTTTCGGATACCTAGACTGGATAGAAAGGCCCCCGGAGTCCTGGACCCCACATGGAACTCAAAGTCACATGTTAGAGAGCCCAATGCAAAAATCCCTCAACTAATCCTAAGTTTCTCTCCGGTCCGGTGATGAACCATAGCACACAGTAACCAAGAACCAAGCCATAAAGGCAAAAAGAAAAAAAAGGAGTAGAAGAGAAGACAAAGCCAGCAAATCCAGACAGTTCAATATTTTGCGGTAATGTAAAAGATAGGACAGATACGGCTAACCTGGAATAAGCAAACCAAAAGCCTCAAACTAGGCTTAACTCTCTACAGAAGTGTCCCCAGTGAAGTCGCCAGCTGTAATACCCGGCGCAAAAAATATACAGATATGCAATGATGAAATGCAATGCACAAATGTAAACAATGAAGCCGCCACCATATTTTATTTATCCCGTGAGGGGAAAGGAAAATAATGATAAAACCTTGAAAAGATCGAGTTCGGGAGTTGGTTACATGAGGGGAAGGCGTTAACACCCCCTCATATCCGTTGTACTCAACGGGAACCATTTGAGGAATTTTGGTTTGCATAAACAGAGATTAACCGCATAAAAAGAAAGACTACCGCATATTGAACAAAAAAGGGAAAAAAGAGTTCTTTATTATTTGGCTTGACGAGAGAGGCTCTCGCTCCTACGTATCCCCCAAGTACAATGAGGAACTCAAAGCTCACGTAGTTCTTCCTGAAAAGAAAGATTGTGTGTTGGTTTAGGGACGTGTATTTATAGGACAATCCTTCTTGGATCGGGTGCAACCTTAATTGTGACTACTAGGCCCAAGGAATAAAGGATATTCCATTTGCAAGGACCACTTAATCATAGTACAATCATTTGTGATGCTGACAGCTGGCAAGTCAGCCAGTCATCCTTATCCTTCAAAGATGCCTTTCACAATGTTCTAGCACATTCCCAGATTTGTCTTCTAGCAGCGCTTGACTTGTTGACTTGTACGGAACTCAATGTCTTGACAGTCATTATCAGTAGATGCCTTTTGATGACGATCCAGAACCAAATAACATGCCTTGACATAAGTTGCCTCTAAACTAACTCTTTTTCATCAAAATTACATAATTATTCCTAATACATAATTCTAGACTCAAAACTAAATAAACTAATGAAATTGCATTAAAACATGGTTTGATCACCATATTGGCAGGAAATAACTCATGAATAAAGGCCTAAATAACACACAAATAATGCGTCATCAGAAAGTTATAATGTCATTTCTTGATATATGTTTGAATATTATACTCTCATTCTTTAGATTTGTTTGAGAGTTTAAAGGGAGAAGTAAACATATAACTTTTTGAATAAACATGAAAGGGAAAAGGAAACGAGTTTCATAGTCTTTTAATTATACAAATATTTTAGTTTGTCTTGACAAAATTTTGATACTACAGTTGTCTTGTTTAATTATATTTCACTAGAATATATATACGAATATCAAGAGTTTTCATATTATCGTTGTAAGAGGTAAGTAAATATAATACCTCATATTTTGTCCTTCAAGAAAAGAGTAAAGGAATTAATTAAGTGTAAACTATTTTTAGTAGACTGATCATCTCCAAATGAGATGATTATACTTAGATTGACAAAAATTAAAATAATCGACTCTAGGGATTGGGTGTTGGTACTTAAATCGACATAAATGTAATCATTTTCAATCGACAAGATGATGCGTAAATCGACAAAAGTATGGATGGTCTTCAACCAAGAAGTTGATATGCAAATCTACAAATAGTAAATATTTGTCTTCAACTGACAGGTTGATGCGTAATTTATATAGCATCTTTATATATATATATATATATATATATATATATATATATATATATATATATTTTAATTTATTTATCATAAAGTTATAAAACAAATCAAATCAAGCTCCTACAAATTCTTTAATATATCTAACTAAACCTATAAATATAGAGAGTCTCGTACTTCTGTTCTTCACTAGTCTCTATATGGGACCGATACTTATTATCACAATTATATAGAACCATACATGCATTTGCGCCTATCATTAGACTTGTGCTTACCTATGTTGTCATGTCTTCTTCTTTGGGTCTAATAGCCTTGTGACTAGTAAGTAAGTTGTTCGGGGTTCGAACCCAGTCCTTGCGCTTATAATGTGATGTCTCTGCAAACTGAGTTCAGCGCACATAGACAATTATATTGTCATGTCTATTATAAAGTATTAATTAGTACAAATTGTTTTGCCAAGGTCAAACAATTTATTTTATTTATGTATTCGCTCTCTATCATCAAAGGATAAAATTTAATTAAATGCTAATAAATTATAATGGTTAGAAAGTTTTTTACATTACCCCTTTGATAATTATGCTAGAGGGGAAAACACAATATACTTAAGAGACATTTATTAATGAGTGTAATTATAAAAGTATTTTTGCAATTATACAAATCCCTGTAATTATTTATTTGTATATGTGATCTTTACACACTATATATATAAAGTAATCAAATATGATTCTATTTGTTAAGTTTAAAGAGATAAAATATGGCTAAAGTTATTAAATTTGTTTACGTGGTGCTATTATTTCTTTCTTTGTTACTTGTCACAAAGAACGTTGATGCATGTAAAACACTTTTCAACATTTTCTTGTATTTCCTTCTGTATTTTGTATTTTGTCCACAATCTCTATTTTTAGTAATCATTTATTGATATGTTATTTAATTTTTTATTACAGTTGGTACATGTGAAACTGATGATGATTGTCCAAAAAGTAATACACCGTATGTTCCTTATACGTGGAAGTGTATTGCCAAAATGTGTTGGTTTTGTTAAAGATAAGCCACTAGAAGTAATAGTATCAAACTGATGATTATCATAAAAAATGCCATGGAAGAAAAAATTAGTTCATGAAAAACTAAAATAAATCATGTGTTGACGTTTAGTTTTTGTTTTGCATCCAATCCAATGATTGAATTTCTTAATATTTCTTTTTGTAATTTTATGGACCTTACGCTTATATGGCTTTGTATTATAACTTGATAAGACATTGGTAAATGGTAATGAAATAAACTAAGGTACTACACAATATTACTATTAGATTGCTTTCTTCTCTATAAATATTAGGGTTAATAGGTCAATAACCCCCTATAAAATATGCGAGTATTGCAATACCCCGGAAAAAAATTATTTTGAGAATCCCCCATATAATGTTTGATTTTTTACAATACCCCCCTCGACTCAGTCAACCATAATATTTTGCAGCGTTTTTTTTGTGGCGGTTTAAAACCCTCGTTAAAATTATATTTTGCAGTGGTTTTTATTTGCGAAGGTTTAAAACCCCCACTAAAATTATATTTTACAGCGTTTTTTTGCAGCGGTTCTGTTTTGCGGGAGTTATATTATGGTTGACTAAGTCTAGGGGGTATTGCAAAAAATCAAACATTACAGGGGGATTCTCAATTTTTTACAGGGACGTATTGCAAAACTAGCATATTTTACAGGGGGTTATCGACCTATTAACCTTTAATTTTATATGTCTCTCCATGACCTTTCAATTTTTTTATATCATATTTTCTATCGAACTCTCCCTCTAATCACAATATCTTCGATAGTTAACTAAAAAATGTATTTTAATTAGAAGACTACAACTTTAATTTTGATCTTTATAAACATTAGAACTTTTTACTTTTAGTCCTCTAAATTTTTGTCTCACTTTTAATTCCTACAAAAAAAAAATTAACATGACTTTCAATCCCTACTTTTAAATCACCACATGTGTATTTCTTAAAATTTTGAATTATGTATTGCAGTCATGTTTAGTGTTATTCCTTTCATTGTCATATATTTTGTGAAAAAAACATATTAGACAAGATGTCTTAGAAATCTTGTCACAGTCTGTGCGCACCAGTTCATTTGGATTATACTTGTGCATTTGATTTATTTTGATCACTGACTTTAAGGACTGACCGTTATTGACTTCGTGAAGAAGAAATAAATATTCAAATTTTATTTGTTTGAAAAGGTTTGATTTTCAATATTCCAAACAAATATATTTTTGTTGCTGCACTAAGTTAATCCAAACAAATAAAGTTCTAGAAGATTGTTTTTGTGCGCACTATTAGAGTTTTTGGCACAACACAAAGGCGGTTTAGTTTTTCAATCTTTGGAAAAATATTTGGTTGAAGAATTATGTAACAAACTTTTGAAGTCAATCTTTTATTGTAGCTTGAAGACCAAGGCCTATCAACCACTATATAAAGAGGTTCAAGCTCCACAACAAGACTCACTGAAACATAGAGAGAATAATCTAAGAGTTCATAGAAGAGAGTCTTTGTTTGTTTTTTTTTGTTCTTTGTTGTGCAACTTCTAGTTCGTAGTCATGGTGGACTTACACTAATATTTTCTGAGTTAATCTCGTTGTTTCAATTTGATTAATTTGTTGGGAAAGTAACATATATAGGGGGAGTACTAAATAATTTTATTGGGGTAGTTTTAGTTAGAGGCTTTGAATATGGACTATTCAAATACGACCTACAGACATCTTGTAAAACATTTTTCCCATTGGAGAATTAGAATTTTCAATTGGCATCAGAGCAGGCACCCTGCTTTAATTAAGGTGAGCTCCAGGAAAAGTCATTCTATTCCCCATGGACGTAGACAAAAATGGAGGATCTTGCAACAAACCACCATTGTTGAGTGGTGCCAACTATGATTATGGAAAATGTAAGATGTTTCTTACAACAACAACAACAACAACGAATACACTTTCGTTTTCAAAAATCAAATCACTTTCATAAATACAAAACTTTCTCAAATCTTCTTTGTTTTATTTAACACACTCTAACCAAACTTTAATTGTTCATGTTGTTCCATTGTCATACATTTTGATCGAACATGTTGAGCAAGATGCCTTGACATCTTGCCAACAGAGGACTGAGACATGTTGCTTCTATTGAAGCATACCAGTTCGTAAATTCAATGTATGTTGAATGTACTGTCACAGTCTCTCAAGGTTCAGTTTGTTAACCACTTAGAGATGAAGAAATAATACGCCAACGTCCTAGTTGAAGTATATCTCTTAAGTAAGTTTGTTATGGCGCGTTTTTGTGTGAAGAAGATTTAATTTCAAATATTCAAACAAATATTGTTTGTTACAAGATCATCATTCAACCAAACAAATTATAAATTAGAAGATTATTTGTTTGCGCGCGTCAGGATTTTTGGAAGAGCTTGAAGAAGTTACAAAAACAATATTTTATCTTTTGAAGATAAAAGATTTATTTCTCAACAAACTTCAACAAACTTTCTTATTATTTAGCTTAACTCTAGCTGAGTCTGAAAGCTATAAATAGACGACCAAGCATTGAAGCAAAGCACGACTCAAGATTATAGAAATAGTTCTAAGTGTTTATTGAGTCTTTATTCATTGTTCATTGTTGTTGTCGTTGTGGTAAATCGTGCAAGGCTTTGCACCAAGTTTAACGAGCTTAGAATCGTTCCTCCAATTGGTGCAATTGGTTGAGGGAGAGTCACATATTTAGGGGGAGTCGTAGATAATTTCATTCCGGTAGTTTTAGTGAGAGGCCTTGAATAGGGGCTATTCAAATAAGACCTAGAGACTAGAAACTTCAGTATAGTGAAGGTAATTCTCCTAGATTGGTATCCCCCAGATTAGGTGTTTTGACACTGAACTGGGTAAACAATTGCTTGTGTTCTTGATTTGCTTTCTGCACTTTATTTTATTATACTGTCGTGGCATAAAGTTGAGCAAGTTGTCAAAGCAACGTGCTTAACAACTTTCCCATCAGGGATCTAGAATTTCAGTTCACAACTAAAAGACACAAACCAACACATTTTATCTTAGCCTCTTGGCTTTTCCAAAAAAACCTTAGATTTTTATCATCTTTAGTCCCAAATTTTAATTGTCCATATGAACATTAGCAAGAATTTAATCATACTTTTTTATAAAAAGGGTACGATGACCTCGAAGTTCAGTTCGAGCTAGAATCTCCCTGTTATGACCTTGTGTGTTTTAGCGTGTTTATAATGGACACTTAAAAAGTGAGACTTTAAATGACACTAATAATCTTGCTTTCATAAAAAAACATATAACCCACATTCTCTCTTTTTAAGAGAACTACGCGAATTTTGATCCTTCGCAAAGGATATGAATGCAAAAGGGGTACATACTCTTTTTCAAATTCAAAATCATAAAAAATACAGATATTCTCTCTTATTTCTTTCATACATCTTCTCCCCCTTCTTTCTTAAAGCACACACAAAAAGCACAAAAAACACTTCAAGAGGTTACGATGGAGTACCATGGGTGTTTAAGATGCATACACCTTCTTTAGGCGTAACTAACCCCTGAGCTTAAAATCTCTCTTTAAACGGTTTTCGATACTTTCTCCTCCCTTGGAAATGAAAGATCAATGTAGTAGCTGTGGAAATCCCAAAATCTCCGCAACAATTTCCTTCTTAAAATCCCTTGGAAGAAGTACTTGGAAGTCAGTTAGAAAATGATGGTCACCACCAACTGTGACTACAAAAGAAGGAACATCAACTAAGGAGCCAAAGGATGAGGATGAATGGTCTAAAGAAGAAATAGAAGTTGTTGAAGCTAATGGCAAAGCCATAAATGTTATATTCAATGGAATAGACAAACATGTTAAAAATTAATAAACTCATGCCTTGTTGCCAAAGAAGCTTAGACAATTTGCAAAATACTTATGAAGGAACATCTAATGTAAAGGTATCTAGACTACAACTCATTAATAACAAGTTTGAAAATATGAAGATGAAAAAGGATGAGACAATACATCAGTTCAATTCAAGGATTCTAGACCTTGCAAACTCATCCTTCATAGTAGGAGAAAGGATACCAACCGAGAAAATAGAAAGGAAGATTCTCAGATCTTTACCAAAGAGATTTGACATGAAGGTAACTGCTATTGAAGAAGCTCAAGACATAAGTACTATTAGCATGGATGAATTACTTGGCTCTCTACAAACCTTTGAGATGGGTTTAGATGATAAATATGAGAAAAAGAACAAAAGTATTGCTTTTAGGTCAAACACTAAAGAGAAGAAAGATCAACCTACAAAGGAAACTAGAGATAACCTGATGGAAGTTGTAAACTTAATTAGTAGACAGTTTAACAAAGCCTTCAAGAATTTTGACGGAAGATCTAGGCAAAATGTCAGAGACAAGTTGCCTGACAAGTCCAAAGGAATGAATTCTAAGAGAAAGTCTGCATATGATGAAAAATCAAGCAAATATGTAAGGTGCCATGAATGTGAAGTATTTGGTCACATCAAAACTGAATGCCCCACCTATTGGAAGAAACAAAAGAAAAGCCTCATAGTCAGATGATGATTCTGATGAAAGCAATGATGAAGAAACTGCAAATAGAGTCATTGCATTCTCAGGTAAATGTGATGATGATTCAGATGGAGAAGACATAACTGATGAAGAAATGGGAGAGACTTACAAACTTCTATATGTCAAATACCATGAAGCTCTTCCAATAATTGAGGAACAAAAGGTAACTATCTGCAACACTGAGAAAGAGAAGTTGATTAACACTTTAAGGATCTATTTGTTATCTAAAAAACTTAAAAGATCTACTTGTTACAAACGCAAAACTCAAAGGATCTATTGATGCATTTTTTTTAAACAATAACTATTTTATATATATATAGAAAAAGAAACAAAAGAAAGAGAGGGGGGCAAAACCAAACCCTCTAAGAAGAGATTAACCAAATCTATAGAAAGGTAGACCTAACCTATTTCTAACAAAATCCTCACTAAGTTGAGAGGGAATTTGAGACTACCAAACATGAGAATCTAATGAACGGCCTATATTAGCAAGCTTGTCGGCACAAGTGTTTCCTTCCCTATAAATATGAGAAACAAAAAAATTCATAGAAACAAGAAGATGAATGCAATTATCCCATCTATTGCGAAGTTGCCAAAGAATAACTTGGAAGATTTGAAGGCTAACACTACAAGCGTAGAGTCAGTTTCCAACCATAAGCTAGTCCACCCTTTCTGATAAGCCAGCTCTACTACAAACATAGCTCCATTAAGCTCAGCAATCAAAGAATTACAAGTACTTAAGTTATAGGCAAAAACACCTAGAAATTCAGCATTTGAGTTTCTAAAGATGCCACCGCAAGATGAAGGACCCGGGTTGCCCATGGAAGCCCCGTCACTGTTGCATTTTATCCAATTGGCAATAGGAGATTGCCACAACACTTCTTTTATAACTGAAGGAAGCACATTTTTGAACTGAACATTAAAGGCCTTTAAAATCACAAATTCATAAATAGAAGATTTAGCTTTCAACTTGCAATTGTTCCCGGATAAAGAAACACCTGAAATGATAATGTTAATGGCAGTTCTAAGGTTTATGACCTTATCATTGAATCTCTCTGAAGCACCGGTACTTCAATTTGGCCAAAGTACCGGTACCGGGTACTGCACGAGTACCAGTACGCGTACGGTACAACATCTCCGTGTACAAATTGTTTTCAGACACGTTTTTAATTTATTGGGTCAGGTCATGTTGTGATCCAATGCTTTTTAATAACCCTTATATTACAAAACTCTTCAACTACTCTATACCGTCTTGTTTGTTACTCACTTTGACCTACTCTGTACCATGTACCGTCTTGTTTGCTTTGCTGGTGTGGTGGAGGAAGAAGAGACAAATCGTTTACTTTAAACAGAAAATTGTTTTGTGGTAAAATATTTCGTTGTCATTTGAACAACATGCTTTAATTAATTTTTATTTTTATTTTTTATGATAATGTACCCGCACCTTAGTTTTATGAAAAATGTCGTACCCCGTACCCGTACCCGCACCTTGGTTTGAGCATAGCTTAAGGGGATCAGCTAGAGTGGTAAAGTTGCACTGAACTTTAAGAATAGAACCCAACCAATTCCAAATTTGAGTAGCAAAGGAACAATATAAGAAAAGATGAGAGGAAGTTTCACCTGCAATACCACAAAGGCTGCATCTGGAAGGAAGAAAGCAACCTCTATTAGATAAATTATCATCTGTGGGTAATTTGCCATGCAAGCCTCTCCAAAAAAGGAAAGAGTTTGAAGGAGGTATGGCAACATTCCAAATAATCTTAGCCCAAGAGATTTGTTGACCAGTTTGGCAGTGAAACTTGTAGGCATCTTTTAAAGCTAGGTTTCTATCATGAGAATGAGTCCACAAAAGCTTGTCTTCTTTGACAATAATAGGAAGAATAACTTGGTCAGCTAGAGTCTGAAGAGAAGGGTAAGCTAACAACAGAGAGAAAGGAATATTCCATTTATCATCAACAATAAAATAACTGACAGATGCTTGAAGCAAGTGATGAATGTTATGAGGAATATTAAGTAAATTGATCAAAGGTTCTCCACACCAAGAATCCAACCAAAAGTTAACATTTTCACCATTACCAATTTGCCAAGAAGAACTCGAAGAAATATCTGAGTATTTATGTTTTATACTGCTCCAAATGGATGAAGAAATGTGATATGATATAGGTTTAAAACCTTTAAGAACTCTACTTCTCAGAAATTGCGCCCATTAGAGTGAACAAGTTCACAACAAAGCTTCAGGTTACATGCTTCATTAAACTTGGATAGGGATCTAAGGCCTAAACCACCTATTGATGCATTTTGTCATAATAAAAAATGAAACAAAAGTTAAATATTTTCCCTCCATTTAACTTCCATCACTCAATTTTTTAAGTTCATTTAATTGTAATTTTGATTCATCTAATCTAATTTAAAATCTGTGAATATTGGCATTTTATGTGTTTTGATTTAATAAATATATCTATGTTATAAAAACTAATAAACCTAATTTAAAATTTGTGAATGTTCTTCTCTCCTTGCACTACTCACATAGAAAAGTACAAGCAGATGATATCTTCCAATAAAATTTACGCTATCAAAAGACATCTTCTGATATATTTAGAGGAATTTTGAGCAATTCATGAGATGAGAAAAACAATTACCTTTAAAATTATGTATAGCAGCCTAGAAACTTATCAGCTAAAATCCTACACAGATTCTTAACCAAATGAAATCTTAGGTTTTAAGTAAAATACTTCTAGATGAGAAAACTAATCTTTTTAAAAGGAAAATAGGTGCATTATTAATACATGACGCAAAATATGTATGAGAAAAAGGCTATGTTAAAAAATATCACAGTTGAAATTAAAGCCCTTAAAAAATACAGTATTTGTTTTCTCACTAACAAACTTCTTTCAGAGCAATTCATATTATTTTCAACAACCAACCCCTTTCACTTCAATTTGAAAGTGTAAAGGCAAAGATAACAATAGAAACAAGATTCTAGAAACATCCGGTGAAAGAAGCAAAGGGAATGTAAGCGTTGCGCTGATGTTACACTTAACACGAAACCAAATTGGAAAAACCGAAAAAGATACTTTGGTTATAACTTAACCAGCCATGGGGTGGTTAGAAATATACTCAATAGCAAGATGACAAGAGTCAATTTTATCAGCTTCCTTGTCTGGGATTTCCAGCTTGAACTCCTCTTCTAGTGCCATTACAATTTCGACGTTGTCTAAGCTGTCCAAACCCAAATCATTCTGAAAATGCACTTCTGGAGTCACCTGAGAAACCATTAAACTCAAAATTATACATATTATTATCCGCATTGCTTGACCAAATATGCAATGTGAAAAGAAAAAAAAGGAATACAAACAAAATTTAATGGATGTTATACAACATCTTTCTAGATGCAGGATGAACAATGAAAAAAAAAAATATAAAAGGAAAAAGAAAAAAAAAATCTCTTTGATGACACTTGTGTGAAAAAATGTTTTAAAAACAATTTGATAAGTATCTAAGAATTTAGGAAACCTTCCCTTAAAAGCTAGCTATCAAGGGAAAAAATCGAGTCACTTAAGAACTCCACCGAGCATCCCAAACTGCCCGATGTAAGACTTAGGCACCCATTAATACCCGAATTCCTACCAATAGTACCACCCAAAAAAGCAGACGCCCGGTGGCTACACTCAACAATGCTTTATGTAACCTTTCTTGTCAGCTGCTTCATAAGGTAGCCCTTTCTGAGCCACTAACAAGACAACTAATTCAGATACCAATTGATCTTCTAGTTGTTGCAGTGAAGCCTGCATTATTGCTTTTAATCCGTGAATCACTTGCTCTAGAGCTTCGATTCTCATCTCAATTTTTTTAAAGGTATGGGAATAAGCCAGTTTCAACTTTCATTACAGGTACTATAAATATGATGACACCTTGATAACAACTAGTCTTCAATCAACAATTAGATAGTAACACTTAGCTCATAATATATGAAAACTCCAACTTTGTCGAATAATATGAATGGGATAGATCATAGAACGTGAAATCAAACAATCAAAGATAGTGAATTTACTAGCACTGCACTGCACAAATTGTATTTGCAGTGATGGAAGACTTGATTGTTCTTATCGTGTATAACTCTGAGCTCCTAAATGCAGGGCAATTGTGAACTAAGAGTGAATAAGATTATAGACATTCTACACAAATACTATAAAATGTATTGTTGGCTCAAACTGTCATCAGACTGCGCAGTGAGTTTGAATACATTGTAGACTGTAAAAAGAACAATAGAAAAATCACTTATGAAATCTGAAAGCAAAGTGTCTATGCATAAATTTCAATAAATGGAGGATCCTAAAGGAAGAAAGCATCAAGTCACTTAAATAGAGCCTTTGGGCAAAGGAGGATAAACAACCTCGAAGTTATGTAGCGTGTATACCTTTTAAATTTTACAATTGATTTAAGTTAAATCATTTGGTGATGGCAGATGCACACATTGTGCGGCTGCTTGTTTGTAATATGGTTTCTGTTTAATTTCAAATAAATAAGCGAATCCCCTGGGAGCTATTTCAGTTTCTACATATGCTTAACATATTTAGTGCTATTAATGCCTCAACCCACCCAAAGAGAAAAAGTTGAAACCATGTCGAATATTCAAAAAGACGGACTTGGTGTGAACAGTGTTATCTGCATCAGCCTCCTCCTTATGCACAATACAGAAGAGTAAGTCCAAATTTCAGACCCAAGTGGAAAGGAGAGATAGGGTAATGAATGGTCATTATGATTCTGTGCAATAAATTATCTTGGGTGTCGAAAACATTGACGATAGGATCTAGATGAACGGATAATAGTGATTCTGTATTGGAACTGATTGTACAACAGAATATTCAGGTATTCTAGAGAGACATGGATTCTCCACAATATTTATCTAATTGATACCTTCTACCAACCTTATGACTCCCTTATATATACAAAAGCCTAACATCACACCACTAACTATCATAACTCACCGACTATAATCAGTTTCTGTAGTAAGTTACACATGTTCATTATCCCTTTTTTCCCCTCCTATTTCTACTACTGTACACGTTCCTACTAGGACGTCTCATTCGCCTATCAATTAATCAACAAAACAGAATTTGTTAACCCAGTGAAGTGAGTCTGGGATTCAGGCGAGTCTGTGTGCCATATAAACATTCAGAAGAGTGGGATTCGAAAGATTTTATTGAATTGTCAGAAATTATTTGTAGTAAAATATGAGAATCCAAAACCCCTTTCAACTCAACATTTGGAAATAAAAAAACTACAGTAATGCCTATGTGGTGTTGATCAAGTGGAAGCAACTTGCTACCATAAGGAGGAGGACATCGGGAACCCGGGTTCGAATCCTAGTGAAGTTACCCACATCGGGAGGTTGAAAACTAAACAATAAAATCTTCCTCAATACTGAACCGGGGATTAGTCATCATAGGTGATCCAAAGGACCAAAGCTGTGAAGTTACCGTGGTGGTGGACTCATTAGGGTGTGAAAGGCCCTATGGTGGGTTCCAAAATAGGAAAAAAGGATTACAGTAATATAAAATTCAAACGTACAGAAAGTATGTATGGATCAAATTATTTTATCAAAATGCCTTGTAGAAAAGAACTTAACCCGTCATTTACAAAAACATTGAAGGAAATCTTAGGAAAAATTTAGCCGAAGTGCATCTCAGTTGAACAATATATTATCAGCTGAGAACGGCAACACAATTTTCTCTTGCACATAATATCTCTCAGCTATATCTTCAAACAATTTCACACATGACCAAACAGAGATACTCCACATATGTCTAGTAAGTTCGGCGCATATTTAAATTGACAGTTAGTTTAGTAAAATTAAGGTGACACCAGAACCGCAATTTTATTGGAGCTTCAAATTGTAACTTATCCGAAAATCACAATAACACACTGTGACTCGTAGCTTGTTGAAATCACAATGGGTCAACGTGATTCTAGCACATCTACCGTGGTACCAAACATGCACAACAGAAAAACAATTTGTGACACACATTTTACATTTCTCACACTCCTTAACATTACAAACACACAACACTTTTGAATAGATCGACAAAACAACAATTACTACTTTCTCACAACACTACCCAGATGGTTATTTATATAAAATTCCAAACTTTGATGTAACCCATTTAAACAAATCAACATAACAACAATTGGGAATGCCCATTTAACACTAATTTTTATAATCAAGACTAAAAATAATGCAAAATGAAGGGATAATAAATAGGAAAAGAAGAGACCTTAGAAGGATCAACTTTGGGGAAATCTTTGATGACAGAGAGAACTCGATCGATAACTTCTTGTTTGGTGAGATGATCGTCGTGTGAAGACATGAAACGAATAGAAGAATTCCATGGTTGGAATTTAGGAGTAGGTCGGAGTGGGATACGAAGATGGCGGAGTATGGCTGCTCTCAGTGCCATTTTTGTCTTTCGAATTGAATCTCTATCTGGAAATGAATCAGTGTTAGAGGAACTTGTTACACGCACGTTAGAATGAACTTTGTTAAAATCAATGGAAACTTTTTGTTGTTTGAATTAAGAAAAATAAAATGTTTATTCTATTTTTTATTTTATTTTTTTTGTTAAATATGTTTTTATCTCTATAAACATTTTTTAAGGTTTTTTTAATCTACCTGAATTATTCAAAAATGTTTTAACTTGATATAAATTTTTATAAAACATATCGTTGGATTGAAAGTTTATATTATATAGATCATTTTGTGTAAAATTTCAGACAAATCTAAAATCATTTAATATGTTATTGAGACACATAAACATTAATAACGTTTAAAAATAATTACACAAACAGTTAAATATAATTTGTTTCAATAACATATCAAATGATTTAGAATTTAAAATTTAACATTTCAAATATTTATAAGGATCAAAAACATATTTAACCTATTTTTTTAGTAAAATAGTTTATAGTTGAAATTTTACCATTAAATAAAGGCTTAACACAAACTGACAGTGCAATATTTAAAACATGTCAAGTCAGCAACACAAACATTGTCAACATATATCACATTAGTTTAAGTTTGTGAAATCATCTAAAAACTATCTTAAGGACTTTTTTCAAACTTTTGTAACTCTACAGGGTATAAATCAATTTTTTTACAGGAATTAAAATGAAAATGAGTCATATTTATATGGACCAAAATTATATTTAAGATATAAATAAACGTATTTGCTAATTATCTATTAAGTGTAGTATGTCATCAACTAAATTAAATTTACTAAAAAATATTTCAATGTATTTTAGTTAGTCTTTTCTTGGTTCGACACTGCATAGTACTAGTAGTCTCTTTTGACTTTCTTGCCGATGGAGATGTTGCAAATATATTCCTTTGTAGGGATGGTTAAATGGACAAGTCCATCTATTTATATTTAGGCCTGCTTAAAAATGAGACGGGATGAGTTAATTTAGGTGGTCGAGTCTAAAATCCAACTCTGTTTTGTTTATTGACAAACATGCGAGTGAAATTTTTTTAGCCCCTTGAGTAATTGTTATCTTACACAAAATATGTTGATGTTATCTTATTTTTTAAGAAACAAACGAATTTGTATAAAACAGAAGCTTATGAGAAAAATCAAATACAAATAAATCAGCTATTAACAAATCTAACAACATAATTAATACTAAAACCAATCCCATCATTATAAATCTAACATAAAGCAATGTTGCAATTATAAATATGATATTAAAACAACTCTTGAAATTAAACAACTATGTAAAAATAAGTTTAAAATAAATCTAACAACACTGAAATAAGTTTCAAAATAAAATAAACATCAAACAGATGCAACGTTATGGTAAGAAAGATTGCATACCAAAGAGAAACTTACGGTAAGAAATTCAGTATAGAAAGAAGCTCAAGTTGCAGAGCCAAGAAGGACCAATCACAAGCAATACAATACAATATAAGAGATAAACGACAAACAATCCAAAATTTGGATCATGATGAGAAATTCATTTTATTTATGAATTTTGTCTAACTTATTTTAGAAAGAAAAAAAACAATTATTTTAGTTAGTTAAGCGGGCCGTCTTGCACCGGCCTCCATTTTTTAGCGAGTTAAGCGGAGCAGACCACCGAAAAAAGTCAAACTCAAAACTTATGCTCAATCTACCAAAATTAACGAGTTAAATGAGCTGGCGGATCAGACCTATTTTGCCACCTCTATTCCTTAGACAAGTGTCTTTGGTCAAGCCCAAACCATATCCCCCGATACCTCTAGGACTTGTAAACAAAGCACATACTCAACAGATCCATTCGGCGTATAGGTTTATCTGCTATTTTTGGCCGGTTGGGTCAAGGTTTTGGGCTCGACATCTTAAGTTGGGCCGCCCCACCTAACCCGTCTAAAAAATGGGGCAGGGACGAGTTGACCCGCGACATTTTAAAATTATTTATGTTCTTTCCTTTTATACTTGAGATGAAAAAATGGAGGAAAAAATTAAATTGATAGGGTAAACTAATTTTTTTTCCTTTACCTTTTTAGACCCAAGAAAAAAGATTTTAAATAATCAATTGGTCTTTGCTAAATTGATTATTTAATTTAAACCAAAAAGAAAAGAGTTAAGCTAAAAAAAGAAAAGAGTTAAGCTAAATTTTATTAATGTTGTTTCTTTTTACAATCTAATTTATTTTGAGACTTATTTTGCTGCTTGAATTTATTATAATGTAATTAATTTTTGTTTAGAAAAAATTATAAATAATGTAGTAAATAAATCACTAAAAAACAAAATGTTAAAAAAAATTTGTTTGGCATATATACCGGCTCACCAATCCTTCAAAAAAATAGATCGGACTTAGATTTTGAACTTTGACGCATAAGTTGATCCGTCCCCATTTTTAGTAGGGGCGGGCCACCCTCTTTGCCACTCCTAAATACAAGAAGTATATAATTATAATAATGCAAGTTCTTTTTTTTTTGAGTACTTAAGTGGAATGAAACACCCCAATTTTCAAAGCCTATCATATTCATTTATCATTTATATTAAAATAACAAATACTTTGAAATAAAATATTCACAATTGTCTTTAAGTTAAGTTAGAGTAAAGTTTTTTGAAAATATTGATGACAATGGAATGCCTATTTTTTAAATTTTTCAATAAAATTTTTGGGAACATAAACACTATATTTAGAAAAACATAGTCGAAATCTTTATAATAAATAAATAAACATAGTCCATCACAATACAAACTTCAGAGAAAGCAAAGAAGGAAGCTTAATCACTACTCTAAAACCACAACACCTAAGCTAATTTTTGAATTATAACATAGGTTGACTAGGCCGGTAACAAAACCTGTAGACGGTATCAAGTCTCGCCGCTTCTCAACATTGAACTAGTCGCAGCGGTACACGCAAAACTCACAATCTAAAAACAAACCTTAAGTGTCCAATACCAAATCATGGGTACTGTAGAGGGTCAAGGTCTAAATACAACGTACAAACTAAAAAACACTCTATACAAGATATTTATGCATATTGAGTTTAAATAGTACACACATTTTTTCATCATAACATTATGGAAATTGAAAAAGGCATTACCAACTACCAAGTGTGTGAGATATCTAGCACTATATGTGAAGCTAGTACCTCCACGTTTATTAAATTTCTGAAAAAGTTTGAAAAACAAAAATCGTCTAAGAACATTGTTTATGCATAATCCAATTGTATCCAACTGTATGAGACCCATTTGTAAAAGCCTCTCCAGATGATTTGATTCATATTGTTAAGATCAGATTGCTTGCACATTCTCTTGTACCCACATATCCATACCTCTAATTTCCTTATCTTATCCTTTTAATAGTCTTATTATTATTGAAGGGCCAACCAACTCATAAAGGGTATATCCCATTGGATTGGATTGCCAAGAATAACAATGGAATAAGAAGGGTGCATCCCCAATAGGTCTACCAATTCTAAGATAATATCTATTGTGTCATTTACTATTAGGTCATTTGAGTCCCACTCCAAAACTCTTAGTGCCAATTGTTTTAGTTTATTACTCAATTTTGTAGGGTTAAAATCATAGTAACAACTCAATTTTGAAAAATCTTTGTGATTTAACTTCTTTCGGTTACATGTTGGTTGAGTTTTTAAAGAGTCGGGTTAATGTAGTAACGAGTAACTCAAGAATTCGCGAAGGAGGTTATATATTAGGGTTAATACTTAATCCTCAAGTGTTTGATTTGATTTCAATTTTGTATTGCTATTTTTTTTTAATAATGACATGATATAAGTTTATTAACATAAAAAAATTCAACTGTAAAAAAACTACATATCCGACTATATATAAATATGTCGAATCATTGGTTATCCGATTCACTTGATTCCCACTCCAAATGTCCATATATATCTAACCTATCTTACAAATCTATCTATTTTTCTTAAATATCATATCCCCCTCCGAATTACCTAGCCGAACTAATAAAAATACTATTTTTTCTCTATCCAAATGAGTGAAAATGAAGATTTTTTTTTTATCTGGAATATTGTTGAATTAGTCTCAACTCAAATTCTTACTACAACAAATGAATAAAATTACATTTTGGGCAAAACTTAAATTGCTTGCAGTTCAGGTATGTTTAGTCACACCTTGTCCCTAAACTCAATAACAAGGTTTATAGTTGTAGGGACAGCAAATAAACCTATGCTTTAACTTCATGTCGTAGATGGGCCTAAAACAAGTTAGATTCAAATAATCTTGTAGGATCAGTATTTTTAATTTTGAAAAAAAAAGCCTTCATAACATCTAAGCCGGGACTTTATTTGGGTCTACAATAAATCTAAAAACCCACATAAACTCAATTTCTCATTAAATAAAAAAGCTTCAATGATGAAATTACGATTCATTGTCGTTTTGGTAAAAAGGTAGGAAGAAAATCAAACATAACATAGCTCTAAAAGATGAGGCTGTTGGGACAACCTTGTCCATTAAAGGCCACTTTAACAATGCATGGTTCAAATTTAAAGAAAGCAAATTGTTTCGACAAAAAAAAAAAACACTTGTGAGAATCTTCCAAGATTATAGAAAAAGTTTACTGTTCAAGATGAGGATAATGATAACACAAGTACAACACATCTAGTGGTGCTATTGGTATTGGATTTGATCTATCGATTGCGGGTAGGGCACAAAATGTTTATTGCTATCAACACTCCCACTTTTGTTTTTACCTATTAAGTCCAGTCTAAGTAATTTAGAGTTAAGTCGAGATATAAGTAAAAGGCTTAAACATCGTTTTAGTCTTGTATACATTAAATTTTGGTTTTAGTTTATGTATCTGATTTTATTCTAAAATAGTTATTGTATTGACAAAAAAAAGATTGTTTTTAGTACCTTCTGTCCATTTCTGTCGAAATGGTTAACGTTTTGCCACCTGTCCATAATGACATGGCAAAAATTGAAGGTTGACTAGGGGACCAAAACCAAAAAAAGTATACAAGGGACCAAATCCAAAAACTTGAAACATTGAGAGAAATATAAAAACGTAAAATACCAATTCAATTTCATTCTCTCATTTCACCTAACTTAGCGAAAATTGTTTTCTCTCTTCTCACCAATCTATTTTGTTCTTTCACATTTTTTTAAATATCTAAAATGCACATGCATGTCTCCAAAAAATATGAACACACGTTATAAACACATTTGATTTTTAAAATTTTGGAAAATTAACTCCCATAATTCAATTTTTTGTCTTTCATAACTTTATTTTTGAAAGTCAAAATATTGAATTTTCCGATTGTATTTTTTTATAACATTAAAAATTAGTTTTCAAGACAAATTTGTGTTACAAAGTTTGTTTTGGAAACATTGATACCTTCTATTTATATGTAATTAAATTATACAGTATATATTCATATATCTAAACATTGAGAAAACAGGTGTGAAGGTGTTTAATTTGTTGTTTTTAGAAAATAGGTGTGATATGAAAAAGTAGGGGTATGATTTGCAAAATGTAGATAACGATATATAGCGCCACATATATACATATTTATGGCTTTTGTGATCCAATTGGGTTTGTGTTTTTTTATTATTATTATTTGATGTAGCCAATTCATTATATATAGTTTTTTTTTTTTTGACAAATTCATTATATATAGTTGAACTAAGATATTAGGCAGATGAATTAAACCAATGTAGTTAATTTATCTTGTTTATAATTTCTCTTTGTGGTCTTGAATTGAGCTTCACCAATAATAGAGTATCAAAAAATCTTCTTCCTACAATAACCTTGTCCTCTCATGTTCATGAAAGTTATAACAAAGAAAATAACCTAACACGTTATAAAATGCCGGCAACAAGGAGCAACAAATCCAATTCACACAATTTTGACTAGATGTTAAAATTTTTAGCTTTTATATTTGTTTGCTTTAATTGAGTGTTTTTTCTATAATAAGTCTTCTTCTCTCCCCAAGTATATGGTCCAAAATGATCAACTATAAAGCAAACTTACCAAAGATAGAGATTGTTCCATATATAATCACTTATCTATCATGGTCTAGTATCTCTTATGAGTCACAAAACACAACCATTGATTTCTAATAGTCTTTAATTAGCATGATTTCTATTGAACATATAAAAAGTAAGTGTAAAAAAAGTGTGTTTTATTTATGATCTAATTTAAAACTAGTGGTTCATAAAAAGGATTGTGACATATCAAATTATATATCTATTGTCACATTATAAGAAAAAAGACTTGTGTATATGTAGATTATACTCTATACACCTTAAGGGTATGTACCTAAAAAAAATTGGGACCAAAAAATTGACTAGACTAGATAGATGATCTTAATTGAAGTGTCATGTTCAGTTCTATTTGAATGGCCTTGACTAACTGAAGGTTTTATAGGTACAACAATATTTGGTCGACCATGTATGGCTTTGAAACATATCCTTAATTTGGTGTGTCTCTTTTGGTTCCATATACATGTAATGTACCCGTGTGCTAGTGTGTTAGTGTGCCCACACACTAAACTACTGTTGTGACCTCACTATTTGGGAACCTATATATTGGAGTTGAGTATGATGGGCCAAGTGATCTCTTCCATAAGGAAATGGATACGATGAGGATTTTTTTTATATAGATAAAATTATAAGTTATTGAAAAGCCACATATATAAAGTAAAGTAATCAAAGTATGAGCTGAGATTATGAACGTCTAACTTATCGATTTTGATATTGGTTGAGTTAGAATTTGTTGACTCGTAAAGAAAATTTTACTAATAGAGTAATACTAAAATCTTAGCAACCTTGAAAAGATATATAAAAAGTGTGATTTATGATTGGTAATGTACAAATTGTTTTATCTTGATAGTGTACTAAAACTAATCTTTTACAAATGTCTAATTTAGTGAACGGTCGAACGAAATTAAAATTGAGATTAAATGCTATGCACTAGTTGTATAAAACTATTTTACACATGAATATAACTAAAATTACATTATATTGTCACTTTTATAAGTTTTTTCTTAAAATATCTCATTAAAATGCCTACATTTCGTGATCTAATTGCATGCATGTGTAAAAAATTAGCCATCGGTGTATAGGTGTATAACAGTTAATCTATCTCTTAAAATTATTCAAAATTAAACACACTTTATTACATTAGTTGAAACTACTTGAATTTCCTACTTGGGGAATGGGGCAAGAAATATATGGAGAAGCCTCTTCCTATCTGACCCAACCCTCTAATTTGTTTTCCATCCCACAGATTTTTACTATGGAAGGAAATTTCTCTCCATTCCATTGCCACATATCTCCACGAAACACTGTGAATACTCATGAATATTGAAAAAATGGCGGGGATCAACATAATGACATGGCAAATAAATAAGGGAAATTTTATGGTACATTAGAATTTTTCAAATGTACCGGTACATTAGATCATAAAATCAATAATTAAATTCGTATTTTTGAAAGTATTTTTTTTATTTATCATTAAAAATTTTATAATATTTAAGTATTATTTATCGAAACTATCGAAAACAGAAAATTTAATTTTGTTTTTACTTTTTATTCTTAATAATGGTGAATATTGAATTTTCTTATGAAAAATTGTAAAAACTTATTGTAATGCTTATAACCAATAAAATTATGTTTTTCTTATGAAATACATTATCTCTAAAACACAATAATCGGTAAATAGTTCCTTAATTGATAAAAAAATTAGTTAATTTATGAATTTGTTAATTTAATGTACCGGTACATTTGAATTTTTAAAATGTACCGTAGAAAATCCCAATAAATAACCCAACTCAAATATGCCAACTAAGCGCCATGTCATAAAAAATGGTGGGGATAAAATAATATGGTGAGATTTGGTGTATCCTTTTATGATTTGAGTTTATTTACTTCTGAACCACATAATAATATTTTAACCGATATAAATTTTATAAAATACATCATTAGATTGAAAGTTTATATCATATAGATCATTTGTGTAAAATTTCAGACAAATCCAAAATATTTTGATGTGTTATTGAGACACATCAAAATTAATGATTTGTGTGATTTTTTATATGCCGTTAATCTTGATGTGTCTCAATAACATATAAAATGATTTTAGATTTGTCTGAAATTTTACACAAATGATCTACATTATAAACTTTAAATCCAACCGTGTATTTTATAAAATTTTATATCGGTTAAAATATTATTGAGTGATTCAGGGGTAAATACCCCCAAATTATGAATGGGTAGAATAGAAAAAACCACAGAGAAAATATATATGTTAATTTTTTTAATAGAGAGGCCAAAATATAGGTTTTAAAAAAAGAGTGACTAAAATTTTAAAAATATAAAAACATGAGGACAAAAAGTGCGTTTAAGCTTTTTTTTTATTTAAAGAATGCCTATTTTGATATATTTTTTCATACCAGCTATTTTTATATTAATGATCATAAGGTTAAATTAACATTTTTTGGTAAAGGTATATTTTAGTTTTAAAAAAGTTATATTTAATTCATCAAACATTTAAAAATTAGAAATTTTGGTAAATGAACAGTTTAAAAAATGATAAACATGCATCTAAAAAAATATTCAAAAATTTAAGAGTTTAAAGCTAATTAAACATTTT
Organism: Trifolium dubium; assembly: GCA_951804385.1. Classification (NCBI taxonomy): domain Eukaryota; kingdom Viridiplantae; phylum Streptophyta; class Magnoliopsida; order Fabales; family Fabaceae; genus Trifolium; species Trifolium dubium. Next base: position 15,565,016 of record OX638069.1, on the reverse strand, counting down.
AATTTTAATAGAGACTAAACATTGTATTCAAGAATATTTGTAGGGACTAAAATTACCATTAAGTATGGACTAAATTTAAAATGTCTCATTATACAGAGAACGAAAACATATTTAACCTTTGATTATATTAAGACTTTTTTTTTTATGTTGTTAGTTGAAAAGTTGAATGGTTATTTTTATTTATCGATGTTATTTTATAAATTAAATAGAGAAATTTTTTAAAATCCATTTTTTATTCAACCGAGGCCTCAAAATTAATTAGCCTCATTTATATATTTTTTTTTTACCCTCTGATTCCTAGGGGAAGGGAGTCATAATAGTCCAGAGTTCGGCCGCGTGGTAAAATCTGGCTAAAAAATCTTCCACTCAAGAATCGAACTTGGGTTTTCCCAAAATTCATCCTTTGTAAAATTCATTAACCACTTGAACTCAATGACTTGATAACCTCATTTATAATTTTGTCTCATGCAATAAGTGGATCGACATTAAACTCATTTATAATTTTTGTAATTAAAGAACCAATTTTATTTTCCAAACAATTATTGTCCAATATTTAATTTTATAATTAATTACAACATTAAATATGATAAAGTAAGTTAGATTTGTTTATTTTAAGTTTTTCTTTAACGGAAAATGTCGAAATTGTTGAGCCGGATGTCTATGTCTGAAGTTTGAACTCCGATCACTCTATTTGTCCGGAAGTCATAGTTTAATTGGCAGAAAATGCTGAAATTGTTAGATGGAATTTCCAAGACTAGAGTTCGAACTTCAATCCCTCCATATTGTGTGTGTGAGATTTCAATGACTTGTCGTTTCGTCTACATTTTTTTTGGGTACATAGATGAAATAGCAAAGACATTATAAACTCACATACCCAAAGTGGTGTGACCAAGAATCGAACCCCGATCATGAACGTCCTGCCTAGCAATTTCGAAATTTTCTGCTAGTTCAGCTAAGACTTTGGACACCAAAAACAAAATTATATTTAGTGAAATAATGATAAAATTAAAGTTAAATGAATTTGAAAGGTGTTGGAATATTTAAATTTTGAGTAAAACTTAATATTTTTAGGTTTAATTACAATCTTGACCTCATATTTCCACGAAATTGATTCCTCTATTATAAAATCACTCAATTTTAATCACTATGGTGATTTAATAAGATTTAAATAATCTTAGAAGAGGGATTTGTTCTAATTCAACCATGTAAAATCGGCTTATGAGGTGATGATTATTTATAAACTATTGTATAGGTCATCTCACTTCTAGTGTGAGACTCTTTAACACATGATGTAACATATAACCTGATGATATTGAGTGACATATAATTTGATGATATTAAATGATCAAATGTGATGAAATTACAAGAAATCTCATTAAAAATATTTGGTTTCAATTTCATAAATTATTCATTTGTGTAATTTAACCAATGAAATACAAATAATTAATCCACCTGGATGTATCTACATCATCCGTCATCGAATAATATATGTTATGTCATTTAAAATGGAGGGACTAATTTTGTGATTGAGTGATAATAAATGAATCAAAACTGTAAATAAATTCCTAATTTTTATGAAAATATTTGAGTTGAAGAATATTTAAAATAATTTAATCGATAATTTTTTAAATTTTTTTGAAAATTTAAGAGTTTAAAATAGTTCAAAAGTGATTGGGAGTGCTTATTATTTACAACAGTTGAAAGTTGAGTAATCAAATTCCTAAAACAGTTATTAGAGGACAAGAATCCCACATTAACTATAATAAAGGACTGAAGTTACATTACAATAAGTCAAAAAGAAAATTAAAGTTGATTATACTATTTTGAATAAAGTTGATTATACTAAGTATGCATGTGTAGTTCATAAAGTTCATTGCACTGGAAAAGGCTACTCCACCATTATTCTTTGCTCCTTTGGTGGGCTTCATGACATATTACCTTCCATATGATGATACTTACGAAAATTTTGAAATTTTAATGATTTATATGACAAGACTAAGACATTTTCTATGTTGTAACATTATTAATTAAATTATCTATATTTCTACTATTATAGCTCTCTATTTGAATCTACCAGTGGTTGGAAATTGAAATATTAACCACTAATAGTGACTTAATATGATGAAAATTAAAAGTCCTTTGTTATGAAATGAACATAAAGAGGAGGCATTGAGATATTAATGGGCCATAGTAAATCTATCATAGTCAAAAGAAATTACTCTCCAAGCAATTACTTTTAATTTGTTTTAGAGTGATTTTGAAGCTCTCAAAATTATGGTGGGATCTTTGTGATAATTATTGTTCATCTGTATAATGATATATAAACACAATATGGTTGGTTAGATTGTATTATGTACATACATACATACATGCTCATCATGCCCATGACCATATATTGGATTGGTGGATATCCATAGCAAACAACCACTCAACATTCAAATTTCATCTCAAACCAATTGAAACATATAGAATCCAATGAAACACAGCTCTTTGCTCCCCACAATCCCCAACACAAATTTCTGGTGTTAAAAGCATCAGAAGGATTAAATCACTGTTTCCCACTTATATATATGCCCCACTTTCTTCTATACGATAAAGAGAGACACAGACTGTCGACACGATACGTAGATATGTTTAAGTAGCATCTACACTTTTTCCAATTGAAGGTATGTCTGATATCTACATGTTAATGTAAATGAGAGAACGAAGTCATCTCGAATACTGACACTACATATATAATTATATTTAATTAATTTATTTTCTCAAATTATTATCGGTGTGTCCTGGTCAATGTCGTGTCTGATGTCTGTGTCAATACTTCAATGATCAATAGTAATTCAAAAGAAAGTAGAAGTGATTGATTATAACCACATGGTCAACGCCATGTCGGTGTTGGACGTTTACACGTGTCATACACCAGAAACACATTTAATCTGAAGTGCGAGAATTTCATGCTCATATTCACATCATGTTGGTCCCACACAAAAACTCCTCCTCATCATATAAAATCATGGCTAGACTTAATATTGATTATTCTAAACTGACCAACCTAAACTACTCTCAATCATTTCAAACCCTTTGATATCTTCTTACCATTCTTGAAATAGCCTCATCCTCTTGTAGCATATTCCTAGCCATACTTCACCCTCTTGTAAACAAACACTTTTGCATAACTTCATTCAAGTTTCAAAAATTGTAAAAACATCAAAGACTCACTTCACCATGTCCCTAGCAGGGCTTATAATAGACCAAGAAATGAATCACAACAAGAGATCCTTCCACAGAAGAAACGATTCCGGTGAGCTTGACGTGTTTGAAGCATCAAGATACTTCTCAGGATACAATGAAGTTATTGGATACACTAATGGCTCCACTACTTTCACACAAAAGATGATAAGAGAAGAAAGGTTTGGACATAAAGGAAGAATAAGCTTAGACATGCCAATGAGAAGCTTACTTCCACAACAATTTAATGGAGTGGTTGATCATAAACAAATCAAAGAGAAGAAAAACAACAAACAACCTAGCTCACCAGGTGGCCGACTCGCAAGTTTCTTGAACTCTCTATTCAATCAATCAACATCAAAAAAGAAGAAATCTAAATCAAGTTCACAATCCATGAAAGACGAAGACGAAAGTCCCGGTGGAAGAAGAAGGAGGAGAAGCAGCATTAGTCATTTTAGAAGCTCTAGCACTGCAGATTCAAGGACTATTTACTCTTTAAACTCGGGTTTTCGAACTCCTCCTTATGTACAAACACCAACAAAAGGGTGCAAGGAATTCAAAACATTATTATCTGATCAAAAGCATGAAGTTTCAATGAAAACAAAATCATCAACAACTTTGCAAAGTGAGTTGTGTTGGGATGATAATAAAAAGAGAGACATAACTTTGTTGGATAATAACTACAAACAGTTGGTGGACAAAAAATTGTACTTAGCAGAAGAAGAAAAGGGTATAAGAAAATTCAATGAGGTTGATGATGGTGCAGAAAGTGATTCAAGTTCTGATCTGTTTGAATTGCAAAACTATGAGTTGAGTCATTATTCAAGTGGTTTACCTGTTTATGAAACTACCAACATGGAAAATATCAAAAGAGGAACAACAATTTCAAATGTTTCGTAATGAATGCGGCAGAGTGACCTTACTGCCACGATCAATTGAGATTCAACCCTTGTCGTTTTGATTCGTCAAAAAATTTCAAATATTCCTATGTCATGTTGATGATGATGATGATAATTTATAATTAATTACTAGTTAATTAGAATCTATGAAAAGGGAAATCTCTTAGATTTTGCTTGTTTTGTTTTCCATCTGGATTTGATTTCTTACCTTCTTTCAATACTTTTTTTTTCTCTGTTTTGTACTTTGTACAGTTTGAAATGTTTGCTTGTCTTACTCTTATCTAATTTTCTTTGGTTTAGAGTGCAAAAGCATAACTAAAATGTTACTACTATTAGTTGATTGTGATTAGATTATTTTAGCCGTGATTTTAGGTTTAACATGTCATCAAGAGTGTCATTTGGGTTGCAATTATGTACAATTATTGAACTTTTTGAGATGGAATAATCATTGTGAGCTTTAATCATTTCGTGCATGCCTTAATTTGATGTGGATCAAATCTTATATTTTTTATAAAAAACGTTAGAGTTTAGCCGTGAGATAAATAAAATATGATAACATTAAATGACGATGTCTACAAATTCTATATTAACTGGCGAAAACTTATCGAAATTGTAAGGCTGAACACTATAATTTTTTTGGTCTAAAACTAACATATATCTTAAAGATACATGATAAATAATTTAATATAAAAATATTTCTCTTTTCAAAAATCAAACTATCTTATTTTCAGTACAATAGTTTTAGGCTTAAACATCATTTTAGTCCCTGTATGTACGCGAAATTTTGGTTTTAGTCCCTGTATCGAATTTTGTTATAAATAAGTCTCTGAATCAACCAAATTTTTTGGTTTTAGTTCCTAAAGCAAAAATCTGTAAGAAAAATTTTAGAAAATCTACAGGAAACTTGTGAATTTTCCTGCGAATTTTCACTTTAGGAACTAAAATCAAAAAATTTAGTTAATTCAGGGACTTATTTAAAACAAAAATTGATATAAAGACTAAAACCAAAATTCTACATACATTCAGGAACGTAAATAATGTTTAAGCCATAATTTTATTTTGGAGTTGAATATATCTTGATGAAGATTGTAGGGATGCAATTTGTTGCCGGGTTGAGTGGGAGTATGATCTAGCATTCTCTTTATATGGCTTACAGTTGGAGGCTATCAAAGTGTAAATTGAAGATTAATTTGATAGCCTTTTAAAAGAATGATGAAGATTGCAGACAAACAAATGATGCATGGGAAACCAAAAGGGTCGGTGTAACTATCAACGTGGGGTGGGGGCCAAATTTTGTTATACTCCCTCTTTTCTAATTTCTTTTTTAAAGTTTATTGAAAAGAAATTTATCTTTAATTTTTATTAATTATCGGTACTGATAGTCATTTTATAATGGTTTCTAATGAAATTTAAAATCGACATCTTAAAGTAATATAGCTAAATTCTTACTACTGAACTAACACTTCAAGTGTAAATTTATCTTTAATTATAATGGTTTAATTACTCTTTTGATCTCTTAACTTATATTTTAGTTTTGTTTTGGTCCCATAATTATTAACAATATTGTTTGAGTCGCTTAACTTATGTTTTTGTTTTGTTTTGATCCCTTAATTATTAAAAGTTTTATTTTGGTCCCTTAACTAATTTTTTGTTTCGTTTTAGTCCCTTGAAAGGAGGGACCAAAGTGGTTGACGGAGAAAGAGTTAAAGGACCAAAATTGAAATTCCTGGCAATCAGTAGTCAGATGCTTTAGCAATTGCTACAGCATCTACGCACAGATCAGATAACATAAGAATATTAAAGGACATAAACATAAATAACACAAGTGTTTGTTAACCCAGTTCGGCGCAACTGCCCTAGTCTGGGGGATACCAATCCAGGAAGGAATCCACTAAAATAGCCCTAGTTCAAAGATCAACGTAAACGACCCGTTTACTTCTTCTCGCCTAGCAACTACCAATGACAACTCAACCTAGGAACTCCTAGATCAAAGGCGCCCCGCCTTACTTCCTCTCAGTTTGAAGACTTCCACGCAAACAACCTCTGGTTCACTGATCTCCGCACTGGCATTAAGTTCAATACACAAATACTTATGTGAGAACACTCTCAAACATAGAAACGAACTTCGTACCTAAAGGCTTAGGAGCAACTTCACCATAATCAATACAACCAGCCTACGTCCTTATCATGTATCAACGTGACACAGGAAAGGCTCACAAGTTCACTACTTAACATATAAAACCACGCACGCTTTAGTGAACACATGAAACAACCAACTCCGTACTTCATAGTTTAAGAGTGGTACACAAACAACCAACTCCGTACTTAAAAGCTTAAGAGTGGTACACAGACAACTCCATACTTAAAAGCTTAGGAGTACACACGTTAAAGCACAAGGCTTTAAAGACGAAACCCTAAAACCCTAAAGACTACATCTTGTAAATATTGGCTTCGCACCTTTTAGGTTTTGCATCTTCCAATATATATAATCAGTGAGAACGTGTTGGACAAGATACATGGGCTTTAGAATACAATTGGTCCAAAAGAAATCTTGTAGATATATTTTAGAACCATATAATATGTTTCCAAAAAGGATAAACATATTTTATGAAACAATCAGGGCAAACTGCCACCTCCTGAAAGTTCTACACGCAGCTTGGCTTGTTCCTAAAGAATAGGAGTCTTCAAAAATATATCCAATAAGTCTTCAACACCAAACAAATAATTTCTAAAATATATAAGATATATTTTAGAATTAAATCTTCACACAAGAGATGACTTGTGATACAAGGCGAGCTCTGTCCTGCCAGCTATTCTTGGTAAATATATTTTTAAAACAAATCTTTTCAAGATATCTTCCAAGAAAATAAAAACGCGCACGCGCCTAAGTTTCAGGGCTCAATATACTCAGATGCTTCAGCATGTCCTAGAGCATCTGGTCCAACATCTGGCTAGTTAGTGTTTTAGCAAAGATGATGCCAATACAAAAACACCAACAAAAATGAAACCAAAAAATAAGTTAATGGACCAAAATGAAACTTTTAATAGTTAAAGGACCAAAATAAAACCAAAAAATAAGTTAAGAGACCATAAAAATAATTAAACTAATTATAATTGATATATTTAAACATCAGGGCCGGCCCAACATTAAGAGGCCTAAAGCGAACTTTAAAGGAAGACCTTTTAGTTTAAAAAATATTTTATTATAATAATTTTATTTTTTGAAACAAAGTTATTTATTAAATTATTATAATCAATATATTTAACATTTCCTTTTCAAACGGTAATAAAAACGAATACGTTTAATATATGCTAAGACATTATTAATATAAGATAAGATTTTATTGTTTCGTGTTGCAATATGTAGATATTCAAAGATTATATTTATTTCACTACAAGAAATTTGACTTTTCATGACACCCGAAAATCGTCACTAAAAGTTAGTAATCCGTCACTATATGACAGATCATTGTAAAAAGTTCTCTAAAAAATACGAGCTCAAAATTTGATTTATTTTGTTATTTTTCGTCACTTTTATCTCAAAATTTTGTTATTTGAAAAGTTCATATTTAATTTATATCATGTTAAAAAATTCTAAATTTTAATAAATAAACTTTATATAATATTTTAAACATGTCCATAAAAAAAATTCAAATATTTATGAATTTAATTATAATTAAGCAAATTTAATTTTAGTATGGACTAAAACTATATGTAAGAAACAAATTATAAGTATTAAAAATATAGTAAAACTTATAAGCTCCCAATTTTATAGGGACCAAAAACATATATAACCTAATTTTTTATGAATTTTTTTTTCCTAATTGTACACATAACACTTTTATAAGACTTCTGGTTTGTTAATTTTTACGAATTTCAATCTTAAGTGTTCCAGTTTGTTATTTTTTATGAATTTTAACTTAAAAATTATACGCTATAACACTTTTCATAACTGTTCCGGTTTATTTATTTTACGATTTTCAATTTCATAAAATTAACAAACTGGAACACTTTCTATAAGTGTTCCAAGAACACTTTCTATAAATGTTCTAATTTATAAATTTGAAATTCATAAAAATTAAAAATTTGGAACACTCATAGAAAGTGTTTCGGTGTACAATTTTATGTGGGGTGAATTTCCCACTTGTTTCAAAAATATTAAAGAAAAAAATGTAAAATAAATTAGGTTTAAATGCAGTTTTGACTATTCTATTTTGACGAATTTAGAATTTCAACCACTTATTTTAAAATTCAGAATTTCAACCCCTCTATTTTAGATTCTTGAAAAAAAGTTTCACCCCAATCACATTTGGGTCATTTTTACTTATGTGGCAGTGATTATGTGTATGTTATCTTTTTTTTTAACACAAGTGCATTATCATTATCTACCTAATTATTTCCTTTAAAAATTACTAGAAAATTATAAAAAATTCCATAAAATTAGGGGGAAAATTACCTAAAATAAAAAAAAATCTACAAATAAATTACTATTAAAAAATCAAGAAAATACTAGAAAAACAAGAAAATTACCATAAAAATATATTAAAAAGAAATTTAAATATATCGAAAAAATATCTATTTGCACATACTAGTATTTGTGGTATTTTAAATGATATTTTTCGATATATTTAAATGTCATTTTAATGAATTCTTATGGTATTTTTTTTTTGTTTTCTAATATTTTTCTTGATTTTTATAGTAATTTATTTCTTTCTTTTTTTAGAATTTTCTAGTAATTTTTCTTGATTTTCTTGTAATATTGCTAGTATATTTTTCTTAGAATTTTCTAGTAATTTTTTTAAAAAATAATTAGGTGGATAAAGATAATACACATGTGTAAAAAAAAAAACATACACATCATCATTGTCACATATGTAAAAATAAGGCAAACGTGATTGAGGTGAAAAAAAATTCTAAAAAAATTTAAAATAGGGGGTTGAAATTCTGTGTTTTAAAATAGAGGGTTGAAATTTTGAATTCATTAAAATAGAAGGGTCAAAACTGTATGTAAGCCAATAAATTAAACATAATTGGGTAAAATTGAAATATTAAAAAATTTATAGAGGTGAAAGTAAAATTATAGGGGTAGGGGGGAATTTTTCTATAATTCAATATTTCTTATAAAAATAAGCCCATAGGACATATTTACTTCTTTTTTTTAATATTTCAATGACTTTTGTGCTACAAAGTTGGATTTTCCTACTTCCACTAACTTGGTATCCCTCACTTTTCTATCTATTATTTATTCATACTAAGTCACTAATGAATCTCACAAAAAAACCCACCAAAATATATATATGTGGGGTCACTAATATATATATTTTACTACCTCCTTTTCTTTTTACTTGTCGTTTTAGAAAAAAATATTTGTTCTTTTTTACTTGTCGTTTTGGCAATTTCGGTTATATTTTTCCTATTATATCCTCCTTCCCATTTTATTTTATTGACTAAATTTTGTATAATATTTTATTGTTGAAACATTATAATCTTTTTTTTATATACAAATTTTGTTTGTTTTTAAATAAAGTTTGTTACAATTTTTTTGGAAATAGATAATATTTGTGAAAAAGTATGAATTTATTGGTGGATTAAAAATATGATATATATATATATATATATATATATATATATATATTTAAAAAAGGGCATGATAGGAAATTTAGGTGCAAAAATACACTCTCCTATTTTGGTCTTTTTTTTCTAAAACGACAAGTAAAAAGGAACGGAGGTAGAGGTAGAAACAAATAATCACAAATTGAAGTATCAACAAATTGAATCAGTTCACCAACCAAAACAAAATTGAATAAATTCCCTAACACATTAGGCTTACAAAAAAAAACTCTTTACACCGTTGAAGAGCAATCTTCATTTTCCCACTTCACCAAAACATAATTTCTTTGCTGCTCCACCCTTTGAAGATGAGAAGACAATTGAAACAAATCAACAGTGACTCCTCCATTTTCAGATTTGATAACTTCCTTGGAGTTTATCCCACATGGAAAAGACTCATTTTCTTCATGTTTATCCATAGAGCGTATCCTAAAAGGCGTTTCAGAAACTTGGTCGTCTCTATCTTGCGTGCGGATGTCCAGGAAAGTACCGGAAGTAGGTAATGGATTTGCTGCTGCATGGCATGATGGATTCTGTGACTGAGTTGACAGAAGAGAGAGAGCACGGCTAGATAGCTCGTGACCAAGTGTGGCGGATGATTCTAGTTGAGGGCTGCAAATTGGATCCTCTTCAAGTTTGATATGTCCACTTTGAGAGATTTGGTCATGCTTTGCTGAGAAAAGGATTCCACTTTGAAATATTTCTTGAAAGTTAAAGTTTTTAGTACCTAGAAACACAATTAGTGAAAGAGAAGTTGTTAGATTCTTCGCTATGGATGTGGAACATCTTTCCCGTTGGAACATTCACTGTCAGTGTAAATTAATTTCGCACTAGCATCCAATCAAAATCCAGTATTTTGCAGTTACTTTTAAGTTTTAAGGTAAAACTGCATCAGGGGTTCTTTAACTTATCGAATCAAAATCCGTTATTTTTAATGGAAAAAATGTGATGTTTTTCTTAAAAATTGGAAATTGGGTTTAACTCGTCCCTACAAAATCAGCTTGTAAAGTGAGGATTATCTCTACTTATAAACTCATGATCATGCTATTAAACATCTGATGTGAGACCCTTAACACACCCCCTCAAACCAAAAACTAATATAAATGGTAGATGATCCAAATGCAGAAACTTGAAAGCTGGGTGGTCTAATAGATCTTGGAGGAGGCTCAGATATCAAATTAAAATTAGGAGTCGGGTCAAACTCATTTTTACAAAACCGGATTGTAAGGTGAAAATTGTCTCAACTTATAAACTCATGTTCAAACCATCTTACATCCGATGCGGATTCGTGACTGTCTTTACATTTTTAATGTCAGTATTTATTTTTTTTGACAAAAATTTTAATGTCTGTATTGAATTGTTAACTTGTCCTATTAAAAATGTAAGCCAGAATGGCATTAAAAATGTAAAGACATACTATTCTTTCTGGAAAGAAAATGAAGCTTTTGGACAGAATATCATTAAAGATTCAAAGTTGTTGATGTTTAAAAAGATAAATGACATTTTTTTCATCTAAAAAAGATAAAAGACTACTGACTTGAGTACATTTACTTTACTCTTAGGGTGCTTGTACATTTTCATCCAATATATTTATACCTTTGTGCATACCTAATCTATACCTTCTCATGAAATCATGAATTGAATAAATGATTTAAATGATTGTGGAAATGCAAAATATATGTCCTACCACGACAGCGAAAACTAATCTCACAACATTGGTATTACTAGTTTCAACTTTGTGCATAAAAAAAAATGATGGATGCAAACAAACACTTGTTAAATGGTTCACATCACTGCTTGGGACCACAATAATTAAAAGATTGAGAATGATAACATAATTTAAGAAGCTTTATGTGCCTTTTTTGTCTGAAATGCTTAAAAAAATGCATGCGGTATTTTCTATTCAAAGGCTTTAATTTGAGTTCATGGCAGGAATTGTATCAGTATCTATCTAAATTTCTTATAATATTGACATCTTTTTTGTTTTTTGATAGGCTATAATATTGACATCTTAATATTAAATGAAGACATATTTTAATTTTGTTTAAATGATTATCAATACAAGTTAAAAGAATACATTATATTATACTAATCACACAAACATAAATTTAGTTATGCACAATTTGAGAAAGTTCTTGACTTACCTGCTCTTATAGTGACAAAAATGCATTATATTTATAATTTAGGACTAAATGCAACTAATAGAAAATGCCAAGCGTTATTAATATTTCTAGTGTTAATAGGCTTTTACCCCCGCGCAAAGTGGGCGAATTTTGAATTACCCTCTGCAATGTGAAGATTTCATCATTTACTCCTCTATGTTGACTTTTTGCTTATAAGGCAGGCAAAAGTCAACTGACACATCAGCAAAAGTGAACTGTCACATCAGCAAAAAGTTGGTTTTTTGTTTGTCACGTCAACAAAAAGTCAACTGAGGTGGGTAAATGATGGAATTTTCAGATTGCAGGGGATAATCCAAAAAAATAATTTTACAAGGGGTAAATCAAAATTCGCTCACTTTGCAGAGGGGGTAAGAGCCTATTAACCCATATATCTATAAAGATTCCTCCAATATGTAGTTACATATATAGATAGACCTTACCTTGACATAAAATTCTAACTAATATGGTTATGGAGCCACCTGAAATAGAATACTTATGATTTTTAAACTACATATGGTGGTTAAAATTAGAGGTATATCTTATAATGTAATTTGCACCTAATCTATCAACTCTTGAATATACTTTGAAGTGGTTATACTTGCCCATAATATTACTTCAAATTTGATTCACTAAATCTTATTAAATAACTGAAATTTAAGTAGTATGGCACGGATTTTATCATAGTTGATTTGAAGAATTATACTAAGCTTATGAAAAGCGGGAAACACTATATGATGAATTTTAAGCATATAAATGCAACCAACTTTGTGTCTTGTGTTTGTTAATCGAATGTAAATTTCATACCTTGATATGACTGAAGAATCTTGTGTTGTTTACTAGTCATGGAATCAAACTGAGGTTTCCTTCGGCGTTCATTGTGTCCAGCTAGACGTCTGCGACAACTGCGTTTATCTTCATCGAATTCAGCTACCAAATGGAACCTAATCCAAGAACAAAAGAAAAACCACCATTCATTGCACATATAACAATCAAATTCAATCTGCAGAGTGCATACTAATATTGAAGCCAGAGATATCTCACTCTAAATGCAATACACAATTAATCTTCTTAGAACCGGAAAATGACCATATGATTGTAAGAAAAGTATAAAATTATAATGTTAATTCGAAAGGAACCGAAAAATATACCTGCTGCACTGCTGACAAAACCTTTGTTCAATGCCATTAACAATAACTTTAGGTGTCTTGGAGTGAACATCACAAACTTTATGCCTTTTGTGGTAATCTTTCGAGGAGCTAAGATCGATATTACAACCATAAACTTGGCATAAAGGAGCTTGAGCAGGTAAGCTAGAAGTGCGAACTCTTTTTGCATACGTGATTTGAGGCATAGCTGTAGAAGTGAATTCTTTTGCATCTGTGTCACTCCTTGCACCTTGACAATTGGTTAATCTCCCTAGCTTCAAATCAATCAACGGAGAATCATGATTTTTCAACTTAACTGGAGAGCTTAAATGTTTTGACTCCGAGTCTTCTTCTCCAAAAGAAGAATCAAAAGCGATAACATGTGTAAAGGAATTTCCTCTTTTACTAGAACTGTTACTATCCAGCTCACAGCTAGATGTCTGAACCGAACCATGAACAATACCAGATGTCCCCATAGGTTTGTTACTACAGGAAGACTTCTGCGAAAACTCGGGGAATCCTAAGTCAACAAATTCGACATTTTTAACTAAATCTCTGTCTGAATGAAGTTCTTCCCTCTCAAAGTTAAACGAAGATTTATTCTCCCATTCAACCAATGGTTTTCTACTTCTCATAACAGCATCAAGTGAAAAGTCAATTTCATCACAAAACAAATAGCTTCTCTCTTCAGGGATATAAGTCCATGATTCCATTAGTACAAATTGAATTGAAGTTTGACACGAGCAATGAAATAATGAAGAAACCTACCACAATTGGAAAGAAATACATTATTACTCCTTTGTTAAAGTCAAATGTTTAATAGATATTCATAAAATCTATGAAGCACACACGGACATCGGACACGACACTGACACGTCGACACCAATCAAAATTTGATATAATGCAATGTAATGTAATCATAACCCCTGACCACATGCTTAAGGGGGCCCAAGACCCTTACCAGTTGGACCCAATTCAATTGTTGATAAATACAACTACAATTTTACCTATATCTATAGACAAATAAGCTACAATTACTAAATGAACACTAAGGAAACATCAAACAAAAAGACATAGATAGCAATCATCTCCAAATAAAACAACTATATGATGAAAAACTTACCTCCAAGAAGAAAAGGAAAGAAAATAGCATCCAAAAATCTCAACTTTTTAAAAGGGTCATTCAACGTTTGGTACTATAGGCAAAACCAAGGAACCAACAAAGAAAAATTTCAAAAGGGTAAACCAAATCAAACCCAGATTTCAGAACTAGATATATTCAAAATCTATGCAACTATATCACTGTTTAGTGATTCTATCTTTCAATCTATACAGTTTATTGGGAACAAAACAGGATCCATGCAACCAAAGAGTATAAAAAGTAGTATCTTGAAGTAACCAATAACCTGAAAGATGGATTGTGGTGGCACCTTGTGAGTGGTTCTGGCACAAAGAACAGAAGAGTAAAAAGTGAAGAGAGAGTGGTTTTTCTCAGAATAGTTGTAACGTTGTTGAAGCAGACACAGAGTGAGTCAACATGATTTCCTACCAAACGTCCAAAACAAAAGCATGTTTTTGATGTCTTTTTTTTGTACTCCCTCGGTCTCCTTTTATCCTTTTACTGTATAAGTACATTTTACAAGTATATTAAGAAAAGTTAATAGTATAATTAATGTGTATTTTAATACTAACTATTTGATTAAATTGTATTATTTATCTATCATGTTTTAATCGTATTTTTTAATAATATATATGTTATGAATTTATTTATTTATTTTTGGAAGAATCAATTATATATATATATATATATATACATATGAATAAAAGGTAGACGGACAACAAGCTGCGCCGCTAAACTTTTTTGTATAGTAAAACCCAATCTTTGAAAAACTACATTCACAAAGTCACACCAATAAGATTTTGATGTGTGGAGCAAAGTGATTAAGCAACCACGTATCAAAGAATATAGAGACAACAAATATTAATCCAACAATATGAAGCAAGAGAGATTCTAGAGAAAGCAGTAAAAGACACAATAGTTTGTTTACCCAGTTCAATCAAATTCCGACCTAATCTGAGGGAGAGAGCAGCCTCTCTGTTCTACTATAACGAAAGTATCACCGTTACAACGAAACTCCCAATAAGAGTTACAAGAATTAGCCGTCAGCCTAATCCTACCATAATCTCAAGTTTCTTCCCGCAACCTAGAAACTTAAAATAGTGTTTCCAAGATAAAAAATAAACATTTTAGAAAGTAATTGTTTCTTTCCTTCTTCACATCCTTGCTCTCTTGCTATTCCTTGTTCCTAAACATCTATATTTATAGGATAAAATATAATAATATTGAAAAGTATGTTTCTGTATAATGTTGTGTGTCAATTGAGAGCACACTGAGGCTTTTATTTATATTCACATATGATTTACACAATAAGGTAATGTAATAAATACAATATCAATACTAATGATTATAATTGATTCTAGCATATTCTTAACACTCCCCCTCAAGCTGGATCATATATATCATATGAGCCAAGCTTGTTACAAATGTAATTCACTCGAGATCCCTTGAGAGACTTTGTGAACATATCAGCCAATTGGTCTTCTGACTTGACGAAGTCTGCGGTGATTTCTCCTGACAGTACCTTGTCTCTAACATAATGACAATCTATTTCTATGTGCTTGGTTCGTTCATGGAAAACTGGATTGGATGCAATGTGGAGTGTCGCTTGATTGTTGCATATGAGTTTTGTGGCTTGAAGATCTCCCAATCTAAGCTCTAAGAGTAAATTTTTAAGCCATGCAAGCTCCTTTGAGGCTGCTGCCATAACACGATATTCAGCCTCAGCACTAGATAGTGCAACTGTGTTTTGTTTCTTGCTTCTCCACGAGATCATATTTCCTCCTATCTGACGGTGATCCGGCCCAGTCGGCATCTGAATAACAAGTTATTTTAGCATCACCCTTATCTTCATATAAAAGTCCTCTTCTTGGTGCATTCTTTATATATCTGAGAATACGAATAACTGCGTTCCAATGACTATCACAAGGAGCGTTCAAAAATTGGCTCACAATGCTTACTGCAAATGTAATATCAGGTTTGGTGACAGTACACTAGTACAAAAAACGCTTGTTAAGTCGGTTAAAAATGACTTTTTAAGTCAGTTCTGCGAATGACTTAACAATTCTTGACATAACAAGTTTTGACATGTTAAGTCGGATTTTGACCTGACTTAAGAAAACGCTTGTTAAGTCATTTAAAAGTGACTTTTAAAAGTGACTTTGTAAGTGACTTTTTAAGAAAACGCTTGTTAAGTGACTTTTTATTAGAGAGAGAAGATGTTAATTTGTTTGTTTTCTATTTTTTTCTAAAGAAAATTACTAGCGCGCCTCTTCGGAAATGAAAGTTCATTTTTTTTTTTGTTTTTTAGCGTTGTGCGGAAAGCGGTAAAAATAAAATGCATGCAATGCAAGTACTACATCCTCATGGGGTTACATCTTTCCTAATTACATTCTAAGACTTTGCGGAAAATTAAATATGAATGATGCAACATTATGCAATACAATTACAAGTTAAAATGAATTATAGACGGAGTACAAAGTAAAGAAAGTAAAACTAACTATTCTAAAGGTTAAGGTTCTATTATCGCTTTTATGTACGTCTCCATTAGCATAGGTATTAAGTTTAAGTCTCAAAACCCACAATCAAGCATCATGAACAATATGCAATAATATGATAACATAAAACAAAAATACTAGAAAATAAATTGCATGAAGTTAAATGATAAAAAAAAAAAACTAAAATAAAGTCATAAATAGAACAAAAAAACTAATATGAGAAAGAAAAGAAAAAGCTGAATCAAAATAATAATGAGGAAGAGAAAAAAAAAAGTAACGTAAAAAAAAGAAGAAAATAAGGCAGGGAGGTGTATCTAGTAATAAGCTAGTGCATATTGAATAGAGTAGAAAAAAGGGGTGTTAAAAGAGAAAAGGTTTGTTTGGCCCAACTGTCTAGGCCCAATTTATTGTTTGAACCGGTTTGAACCGGATTCTGTTCATTAGTTGAACCAGATCCGGTTCATAATTCAGTGTGTGTGTAAGATCCCTCAGCCAAAATCAATCCTCGCCGTCTGATCAGATCTGACCAAGATCAGACAGCTATGATTCATAGGAACTCCGACGTCCCTGATCTGCTTCCTCAGATCAAGTGGTTGTGATTAAAAGTTAAGGAAAAAGGGTCTATAATATAGACTATGTTCTTCTTCTTTCATTTATCATTTTTATTAAATAGAAAAACAACAAAAAAAAGAAAGAAACCATGGTAGCTATTCACGAAGCTTCTTCAAGCTCTCATACTTCCATGTTTGTTCATCAAAAATCACAAATGAGTAATCGATTATCATCGTTTCATCACACTGATCTTGAATCCGTAAACGAATTCATCAGTAACGGTCCAGGAAACTCAAATCGAGTACAAATCCGACGGATCTAAAAAAGTTTTCAAAACGAAAATTAAAATGCAAACAAACGAAATCGAAACAAAATCAACACGATTCACAGGTTCCAGAAACGATGAATACACGAAATTAACCTTTGAAACAAACCGATTTGGATCTGTAACGAAAAAGTGTTTGAGGAATCCGGCGACGGTGAACAGTAACACGTTTGATGTTTGATAGCGTTTTCAACTGTTTGGGATTGGGATGATTTTGATGTTCAATGAAATTTTGGGAAAAAATGAGTACGAAGGATTTGATGAAGGAAGCTTTGGATCAGTAAAGATTTGTGGGAGAGTGAAGATAATATGTTGTTGTTACTAGAAATAAGAAAGAAGAAAACGTGACTTATTCTTCTTTTCTTTATTTTTTTTGACTTTTTATTTTGAGGAATTTTTGGGAGAAAGGCTTTTTGTGATTTCTGAATTTTTCTCAATAGAGAGTGAATGAGGAATTTTCTAGGTGTGAATGAGGGAATTTCTAGGTATGAGTAGGTTAAGTGATTGAGTGATGTGAGATTTGTATTTATAGAAGAAAATTAGGTTAAATGATATTTGTGTAATAATGATAAAATAGTAGGATAAAATGGTAATGAGATGAAAATGATGTGATTTTTGATTTATTTTGAAAATGGAAAATGATTTATGATGAGAATGAGATGAGGTGGCTTAATATAATTGGTCTATGCTAAAGATGCTTTAGGTGAGGTGGTGACAACTAATTTTGATTTAAAATTAAATAGAAAAAAGATGAGAAAAAGGATAAGGGATATTCTTTTTACTATTTTTGGTAAACTTTGAGATAAAAAGTTGAAGATGAAATAAATTGAAATAAAATGGTAAAGTATAGTAAAATGCAAATCTTTTTAATATTTTTTCATAAAACGCGATAATGAAATTAAAATCATATAAAATTATTTTTTTTTTTGTATTTTTCAGAAAAAGAGTAAAATAAATGTCAAAATACTATTTTTTATCATTTTCAAACTTTTACACTAAAAAAAAACTATTTAAAATAAAAAAGAAATAAAAGAAATTTAATAAAAAAGATAAAAAGTTTGAAAAATGCATGAAAAGGGAAATAAAATATTTTTTTGTATATTTTTATGTATGAGAATGCAAATCAGATTTCTAGGTCCAAAATTGGGGTACTACAGCTGCCCCTATTTAAGTTTCTTCAATCGAAAAAAAGAAGATTGAAATCGTTGTTTAGACGGGATTGAAGAGACTTAAATATTAAACGTGCACCATTTTTGGACCTAAAATCCTCTAACAATGCTCATGATGCAAATGTTAATGCAAAAATGCAGATGATTTTTTTTTTGAATTTTTATGAAATGTTATGAAAGACAGACAAAGGAAGAAAGATATAATGAAGACTCCACAAGGGATGAACAAACATGGCCTGACTGGGAAAATAGCAAGAAGTACCCTGAATCCATTGGGAAACAAACTCTGCTGGGGAACGTGACAAAACACTGGGGAAAGATGTTGTCGACTATCGACTGACCGACAGCTAGAATGTTGTACACTGACACACAACTTTAAAAATCATCAACTATCGACTGACCGACAGCTGGGACATTGTACACTGACACACAACATTTTTTTTTTGTTAAGAAAACATCGACTATCGACTGACCGACAAAAGGGATGTTGTACACGCAACATTTAAGAAATAGCCATCGACTGACCAACGACAGGAATGTTTTTTTTTTTTTTTTGAAACAAAACGGCAAGAATGTTGTACACTGACATACAATCATTTTTAAATCATCAACTATCGACTGGCCGACAGTAAAGACGTTGTACACTGACACACAACGCTTAAAAATCAACAGCTATCGACTGACCGACAACAAGAATGTTGTATACTGACATACAATCATTTTTAAATATTCAACTATCGACTGACCGACAGTAAAGACGTTGTACACTGACACACAACGCTTAAAAATCATCAGCTATCGACTGACCGACAGCAAGAATGTTGTATACTGACATACAATCATTGAAAAGAAACACCGACCATCGACTGACCGACAGAAGGGATGTTGTATATTGGCATACAACATTTAAGATCAACCACTATCGACTGACCGACAGCTGGAACATTGTACACTGACATACAATGTTTAAGAATAGACTACTATCGACTTACCGACAGTAGGAAATGTTGTATACTGACATACAACTCTGAAAATAATCAACTATCGACTGACCGACAGCGAGAACATTGTACACCGACATACAATGTTTAAGAATCAACTACTATCGACTGACCGACAGCAGGAACATTGTACACTGACATACAATGTTTAAAGAAATCACCGACTATCGACTGACCGACAGAAGGGATGTTAGCACTAACTATCGACTGACCGACAGTAAAGTGAGAAAGGTAACACAAACCTTTCGGGGTGTAATCAACTCTACGAAGTACTTCAGACGGTAACATAGGTAGGCTGAACAGTATGAGACTTGTAGGGTCTTTTGTAAAGAGAAAAGATTTGTATGATCTTTTATATTATGTCTGTGAAGCTCATTGGGGATAAACCACCTGAAGATTTGTGAAGTGTATCTTGTAAAATACAAGCTTCTTGTATGGAAAGCTTGTCATCTGTTATTTTGAAACGATGTCCAGTCCGGGAACAAACCAGAGGGAAACTGTGAAAACAAGACTCTGTGTCCAATCGAAGAATAAATTCAACTGGGAATGTTCCTTTTATTGTAGGAAAAACTGAAACAACCATCATCCACAAGAGAGGAGTCTAGTGGGGAATTTTTGAAACAAGGGGTGTACACTTATCTGCCTAAGCTGACACTCTAATTGGAGAGAACAACATGCCCATCCCGACTCTATTTTGTAGACACAGACAAGACAAAAGAGACAGAAATTTGTATATGATGTAACAATGTATGCATGATGTAAATGTTGATGGCACATGTAAATGATATGTATGAATATTATGTATGTATGAATGTATGTATGTGAGTATTTGCTGACAAAACAGACAAGAAGAATGAGACTGGAGACAAGCCAACATCGCAGTACAACTCGAGGTATCTCAACAAGGTGGATATGCTGTTGTAGATGTAGCAAGAAAACCTCTTCTTGGGGAAGGAACAATTTCTCTGGAAAATGAACGTTTTAACCGAACGATCTGTATTCAAACTTGATTGTACTCAAAACAACAATGTCAACTACCATCGGGGATGTACCCTCTTCTTGAGCTGAGAACCCCATATCAGTCAACAACATGAATCAAAACTCTATTGGAGATACCAGTCATGAGATTCTACTGGTGTATAGGAAACTGTCTTGAGACAACTGTTGACACATTTTTGGAGAAAACATGTTTGCTGTTGATAAAGAACTTGAGAAAATGGAGACGACTTGCCCCTTGCTTTAGATTCTTGCATCAGTTTGAGGATCTTTGAAAGAATTGCTCGAAGAGCGTGCCTGGCTACCCTTCTACATTGAGCGTGCTACAGTCATTATGCCTTTTTTCTTGTTTGTTTTTTTGTATTCATTTTGTATATATATTTTTTTTGTGTCCCTAATTTTTGCCTGGACCGCCTTTTCAGGTTTTCAATCCACCGGGACGCTCATTTTTTGCCTAAGCCGCCTTTTTAGGTTTTCAACTTAGCGAGCTCTTTTTTTTTGTATTTATTTTTTTTTCTCTTTTTTTTTTGTAGGCATTGTATCTGTTGACTGCAATAATGTAGTGAAAACTCTTCTTTATCTATGATATTTGAAAACTATGATTCTGCTATATTTCATATCATGTAACTATTCAGGAAGAAATGATCTTGACATAATATGCCCCAAGTGCTTGAAACCTTGAAGGGTATGCCGTTAACCAACTGATTTTTGCAGTGTAATCGAACCTTGAACTATTTTCAACCTTGATAAGCAGGATGTTCAACTTGTCTGCCCCTGATTGGCAGAGTCCATATGTGACTTGCCCCTAGCTAGGAGCGCCTCTAGTCAGTTTTGCCTTTGATCAGACTATAGCTCAAATTTCTTTGATGTCAAGTATTTATTTGCAAGTAAAATAATTTCTTTTTGAAAAGTATTTTTTGATAAAATGAACATGTAAGTTTTTGAAATTGAGTATTTTTGTGGTGGAAACACATATAGAGTGTACAAAGATAATTACTTAATTAATCAAACAGGAGGAGTCAGCGTAACAATAAACTTGCTGAATATGCTTTCATAGTGAACCTAGTTTCAATTAGGTCTTTTGTATGTTATAACGTGGCTGGGCTCACGGTTTGCAAAAAAAAGATTGTTAGGCTCAAAAATTTATTTGGTCCCGCCCATTCTTCTTGATGTTCTTCGATCCTAAGTTCAATTAACTTAACTAATGCACTCAGTCGACAAGAGAATCTTTTTGACAATGATATTTGAGGTTGACACTTTCGTCGAAGCTTCATTGATGTCCTTTTTGTTGAACAGACTTTGATGAGATTTCTTGAAGTGGCAGTCACTTTTTGTTTTAGGAAGTTGTTCCTATTTTTTGAATCACTCTTTATTTGTATGGACCAGTTCTTTTTGAACTTTGAATTTGTGGTCCATCAGGATGCCCCTTTTTCTTCTTTTTTTATGGGCTTTTTTTTTTAATTCTTTTTTTTTTGTATTCTCTTTTTTTGTATTTTTTCTCTTTTTTGGAACAATCATTGTAAGATTTTGATATATGAACATTGTGACTGCCGTATGAATCGTTGTGAGTCTCATCTCTTGACAGCTTCTTCTGTTTCAGGAAAGTATTGTCTTAAACCTCTTACTTGGTATGACCAAATGAATTGATTCTCTTGTATCAAAATGCATCATCAAATTAATTGAAAGACTACCCTGTCCCAGGTTCAAGATCGAGGGTTCAGAAAAGAAGTTGAAAGAAACACCGTCTTCAGGCTCAAAGGGGTTGACTACGGATTATCTCCTTATATCTCTACTGTTTGTGAGTTGAAACAATGCCTTACATCGTCAACTAGGTTTTTCACCATTGAAAGCATATGTCAGCAAAAATCAGTTATTTGTTTTCATTATCCTCGCTCCAAGTTTGTAAGTAATAAAGAGAAAATAAAGAGTGAATATGAATGAATTAATTTCAAAACATGCATGTTTATTATATTGAAAGTACTTAAATAGAAGACATAATTTTAAAAGCAAACAAATACTTGATAAGAAAGCAATAAAAGCCTAGCGATTATAGGGATGAGTTTCCAAGCATCACCGACTTCAACTTGATAAAAGCGAGTAGAAATAACATCAACATCAAACTAATTCTGTCAGTCCATTATTCAACATGCCACAAAGCTGGTACCTCTTTCAAACTTTTTCTTCAACCATAACATCCATATTTGGAACTGTGGGATAGACCTTGGAACTGAGTTCCATCAGCAATATCTTGCACCATGTTAATAGTAGCAGTCCCATGGGGAGGGAACGGATTTGCCTGTACATTAGGATTTGTATCTTTGAATTTCAAGGCACCTTTATTCATCAAACTCTGGACTACATTCTTCAAACCATAGCAATGCTCGATATCATGACCGGGTGAGCCAGAATGATAAGCACAAGTAAGATCGGCTCTGTACCCTGGTGGCAATATCTCAGGTACTGACAGGGGTGGCTTAAGTTGGACAGACTTGTTTTCAAGCAGAGTTGGTAGCAAATCAGCATACTTTATCGGAATAGGATCATATCGAGGAGGACCCTGATTACGATTGTAATTGCCATTCTGTGATTGATTTCGTGGTTGCTGTTGATAACCTATACTCACCGGTGGTGCAATAGCAGCGACATACTATTGTTGTTGGCGATAATTCCTTCTGCGACCACCATTAGCAATCATGCTTACCTCTTGCTCCTTCGTCTTTCCAAAACCAACATGTTGCGGGGATTTTGGGATTTCCACCACTAACATTGACCTTTCATTTCCGAAGAGGGGAAAGTGTCGAAAACCATTTAAAAAGAGAGATTCTAAGCTCGGGGGTTAGTTACGCCTAGGGAAGGTATTAGCATCCTAAACGTCCATGGTACTCCATGGTAACCTCTAATTTATTACTTTTTATTGCTTTTATGTGCTTAAGAAAATGAGGGAGAAGTTGTAAGAAATGGAGGGAGAAAATGTATAGAAAGAAAAGTGTGTGCATGTGGAGATTGGATTGAGAAAAGAAGGTTATTGCATAAAAGTAATTTTAAAGTGTTTACCTAAACTACTCGTGCGACTAACTTGGTATTGGACTAAAGAAATTGTATTAAGAGAGAGAAGAAGTTGTTTATTTGTTTTCTATTTTTTCTAAAGAAAATTACTAACGCGCCTCTTTGGAAATGAAAGTTCATTTTTTAGTTGGTTTTTAGCGTTTGCAGAAAGCGGTAAAAATAAAATGCATGCAATGCAATATTTACATCCTCATGGGGTTACATTTATCCTAAATACATTCTAAGAGCTTTGCAAAAATTTAAACATGAATGAATGCAACATTTGAATGCAATGCAATATTTTACAATTTAAAATGAATTAGAGACGGAGCAAAAAATAAAGAAGATAAAAAATACTAAACTAGCTATCCTAGAGATTATGGTGCTACTATTTTCCTTGGTCCGTCTCCAATTTAGCATAAGTTTAAGTTTAGTCCGAAGTCACAATCCAAATATCATGAACAAAATGTAATAATATGATAACATAAAATAAAATAACTAGAAGATAAATTTGCATGAATTTAAATGACATAGAAAAAAAATGAACTAAAATAAAATAATAAGTAAAACAAAAATAAAAAATAAAAATAAGCTAATAGGAAAGAACAAAGAAGAAGAAAAAACTGAACCATAGTAATAACAAAGAAAAAGAGTAACGTACAAAAGAAAAGAAAATAAAGCAGGGAGGTGCAGATAGCATAAATCATAGTATAAAATAAATCTGGAAAAAAAGGGGTGTGAATATGGAAAAAAAGGGTTGTTGGGCTCAACTGACTAAGCCCAGTTTGATATATGAGTGGTCCGGTTCGGGTCGGATCCATTGGGTTGGACCGGATCCGAACCGGTTATGTCATTGTGTTATGTGGGTGCGCGTGTGTGATGGTGTACCGTGATCCAGCAAATGCTCATCACTTGATCTTGATCAGACTGTCCTGATCAGATCTTTGAATCACAGCATAAGTCCCATGATTAAGAATCAACGGCTGTGATTGAAACTATAAAAAGGCAAGTGTATACTATGTTCTTTCTTCTTCAAACGTTCATAAACAGAGACCAAAACCATTAACAAAGCTTGAAAAACCAAAAATCAACAAATCTAAATCAAAAGTTATGAATGATAGATCAATCTTGACCGTTTCGCTCCACTGATCCTTAATCCGGAGTCGGATTTCACATCGGAGTTATTATAAAAACGAAAATGAGGAGAGAGAAAGTAGATCGAAAATCTCAAAATCAAGTTTCAAACCAAAT
Organism: Trifolium dubium; assembly: GCA_951804385.1. Classification (NCBI taxonomy): domain Eukaryota; kingdom Viridiplantae; phylum Streptophyta; class Magnoliopsida; order Fabales; family Fabaceae; genus Trifolium; species Trifolium dubium. The sequence goes on along the minus strand of OX638069.1, from coordinate 15,540,021 downwards.
CATTCAAAATTGTTCAATAGCAAAGATTATATAGACGAATAAAAACTCAGTACCGTCGAAATCGAGCGAAACAGAGGTCGAAACCGGTGTGAAACGGAGTATTAAAAAACAAACCGACGGCGACGGTACTTGTTGCGTTTCTGTTACTGTTTCGATCGGCTTTGAATGCGTTTTCCGGGTTTAGAGAAGTGTTTAGGATGATTGTAACGAAAATAGAAACAAACTTTATGAAGAAATTTTGAGGAATTTGTTTTTGATTTGGCCGATTGAAAGGAAAATGGTTTTATAGTGTTTTACACTTTTCTGGAAAAATGATGTGATAGAACCAAGTTGTTCTATCTTTTCTTTTTTATTTTTTTTGTATTTTTGTGATTTTTTTGATTGAGAGAAAGGAATGGTTCTGATTTTTTCTGTGAAAAATGGATGGTTCTAGGTAGGTGTAGGTGTGAATGAGGGAATTTCTAGGTGAATCTGTGTGAGTGGGTGATGTGAGGTTTGTATTTATAGGAGAAAATTAGGGTAAAGGGTATTTTTGAATTAATGATAAAATGGTAGGATAAAATAGTAATGAGATGAAAATGGTGTGATTTTTGAGTTATTTTGAAAATGGAAAATGGTTTATGATGAGAATGAGATGAGGTGGAGAAATATGATTGGTCTAGGAGGAATATTGTTGTGATGAGTTGTAAAAAGCTATTTTTGATTTAAATTTAAAATGAAAAAAGGATAAGAAGAGATAAGGTATATTCCTTTTACTATTTTTGGTAAACTTTGAGATAAAAAGTTGGCAATGAAATAAATTGTAAATATTTTGATATTT